>CM036228.1:13887030-14367143 GCA_020631735.1 Saccharum officinarum
TGGCGAAAAAAATCAAGCACACATGATGGAGAAAATACATCAATTCCATGAACCAAGGAAGAGGTACTTATCTGTACTTGTTCCAGTACATTGCTTATCTCCTCTTGTTCCTTGCTTCTGTCTTGTTCTTGTTCATCTGTACGATTTGGCTCAGAATCTGTAACCAGTTACATAACCTGCTGGGCAGTGTCTTCAACTTGTTCATCTCCAGGCCCACCTCTGAACACGTATGGAAACAATTAGTTCTTTTATTTGCTTTTTGACATTACTACAGTGTAGACACTAATCTGTAGAAATCAAAAATCTAAAGCTGCCTTATATATGTAGTACTCCTGCATATGGACCATAGATTGACAAAATTTCATATACTCATCACCCAATTGCAGTAATCTGTATTTGCAATTTACAGTATTAAAGTTTGCAATTTACAGTAATCTATATTGCTTATGACCAATATACAAATTCACTGTAAATCTATAGAACATGCACTTCTAAACCATTAGTGGAATTTGAACAATTTACAGAAGAAAGGCAACAGCCAAATAAGAACCATTCCAAGTAGATCAGGATGATTTCAATGTACACCAATACTAGACACAAGCTATTTGTGCAGGTTAATGAAATATCAGATGCAGATTTCTTTGAGGAAATGGGTTTTGGATCTGAAGATAGTGCACTGGAGCTTACTCAATTGTCTGAGATAACAACTAACATATATTGTCAGCAGGTTTGGAAAAAAGACTTAGGTCCATTTCATGAAATTTATGTGTTTTCCTTTATACCATATTATGCATGAATCAATTTATCTTTGTATATGCAGCATGGTTTGGCAAGAGATTTAGAAGAAAATATTGAAAGTTACTACAATTTTGATTCAAACATTGTTAACCACAATTATACTCAAGAGGTAAATAGAAATTATAGTTATTGCAAATTAAGAAGACAACAATTGCAGAGGGACAAACTTGCAATTTACACTATTCCTAATTGCAACTACTGATATTTGACTTTTTTTTCCTTGTTTCTAATGAACAGGGTATTTCAACAACACTAGAGCAAGACAACAGCTATGGACAAGACCAACAAAGAGAAGAAATGAATGTTAGCTTTAAAATTTCAAAATACTAAGTTTAAATAACTTAAAACACACATATTCAAACAAACACAGCCTTATAAACTAACCCATATGTCTTTATCATATCCAGAGTGCTTCTAGAAAGGATTTGGAATTCAATCCTGAAAGCTTCTACAGATTTCAGTCAAATATTGAAAATGTCAGGAATGCTAATGAGGTACAAAGGAAATCAACTTACTTTGTCTATCTTCAATCTGTTATTCCACTAATTTCTTCTAAATCTCTTTATATCCTTGCCATTTCACTCAAACCATGCTTTACCAGGAGAGCTCAGCACCACCAGTGAACTACAACAACTATGGACAACAAGAAATACAGAGAAAAGAAGTGAGATTCCTAAAACTCACAGTGCATTTTTTTTAAAAAAACTTGATACTAACAATAAATCTAAGATTTTATTGTTGTTGTGAATACCAACATTTACAGCTCATCACATCACAGGGAGGAACAACTTATGTCCTATCACAGGGAGGAACAAGCTATAAGCCTTATCAACCAAGTCATAGCTGAAGCAAAATCTTTAAATCAGAATTATGAAGATATTTTATCATCACAAATGACAGGAAGTTACATGGACATGCTCAACGAGCCATTTCCACTAGAGGTATTTACGTGTTCTCTATATATACATGTAGATTACTTTGTTTTCTTCAAATATATGTTCAAATGTGTAACAGTAAACATTTTTTGTTACCTATGACTACAGAACCAGATGTACATCAGTACTAGCAGAATCTCAGAGCATCAGCTAGCAGAAGACCATCCAAAAGGAGACTTTTGGATGGTCTTTAACAACATGGTGCAACAACATGGTCCTACTGAGGTTGAGTCAGTACTAGTACCAGACTTTGGCAGTGAAGAAAACATGGTGCAACAACAACCACAAGAAGAACAAGGCAGAGAAGGGAACAAAATGCTAAGGGTGAACAACATGTACAGGCTACAGATGAACAAGATGACGAAGAGCTCAGAGCTATACAAGCTGAAAATGAGAGTATTATGGCAGCTGAGCGTTTGTCTCAGGAGGAAGCTAGCAGACATGTTCCTCGGCTTGGCATGAAATTCAAAACACAGAAAGAAGCATACAAATTCTACAACGACTATGCATTTATTGTGGGGTTTTCGTTACTCAAAAGCCACACATACAAGTGATAAAAAAAGATCCCAATTATGACCAGGTAACAAGAGTCACACTCAAGTGCAACATGTCAGGTGGAGGAAAGAGGGATCATAGCTCTGCTGCTTCAGGAGTGCAAAGTGCAAGAAAGAACAAAAAGAAGATTTCTGGTACACCACCAACACCCAATCCGGTGGCAAACAAACGGAAAACAAGTACGCTTGTACCGACCCAGTGCCCCGCTGAACTCGTTGTCACTCTACAAAATGGAGAATGGACAATCACTAGATTGAATCTTGAGCATAATCATGCGTTTGCAGGCAAGAATCAAAAGAACAAGCTGTTTTCACAGATTAGGATGACTGAAATGGAGAAGCAACTAATTGAAACATTCAACAAAGTCAACCTACCGGACAGGAAGATAATGGCAATCCTATCTTATATAAGAGGCGATGTCACTCCATACAACAAGAAGCATATCAGCAATGAGAAGACAAAGTTAAACAAGGCAACATCAGACAATGATATGCAGCAAGTGTATGACTGGTTCTCTAAGAAGCAGGCACAAGACCCCATGTTTTTCTACAGGTTTTCCATAGATGAAAACAACAAAGTGAAAAACATTTTCTGGTCCAATGGAACAAGTAGAAGATACTATGAGGAGTTTGGAGATTGCATCAGTTTCGATACAACCTACAACACCAACAAGTACTCCCTCAAGTTTGCACCAATTGTAGGAATTACAGGGCATGGGGACAACTGCCTCTTCGGCTGCGCCTTCATCATGGATGAAACGACAGAAACTTTTGAGTGGCTCTTTCAGACAATGCTCATTTGTATGCAAGGGAAGCACCCTAAAACTATAATCACAGATCAAGACCTAGCAATGAAGGCTGCCATCAGAAAGATACTACCAGAAACTATTCATCGCAACTGCTTCTTCCACATTGTGAAGAAAGCACAAGAGAAGGGTGGAAGGGTATTTTCAACCGAGAAGAATAAGAAGCTCCATGATGATCTCTTTGACATCCTAAGGAACTCGCTGACAGAAACTGAATTTGAGCACATGTACAAGAAGTTGCCACAAACATATGATGTTAGTGGCTTCAAATACCTTGGCGAAATGTGGTTCAATAGGAAAAATTTTGTTCCATGCTACTTCAAGGAGCATTTCTTCCCTTTCATCAACTCTACAGCAAGAAGTGAAGGCACAAATGCACTGTTCAAACTAGATGTCGGACCAAGGTACAGCATTATGAGATTTATGAATGAGTTCCAAAGAATCTCAGATACAACAGAAAAGAATCAAGAAGAACAAGACTTTCAAACTAGATCAAGGCCTTATTTGAGTACAGCATATGAGTTCGAAAGGCAAGCTGCAAGGCTATACAACAGAAAGATCTTCTTCAAGTTCCAAAAGGAGATCACATTGGCAACAAAGTATGTGGCTCAGGAACTACAGAAAGACAAGGTTTATGCAGTGGTCAAATCTGAGTACCATAGGCAGTTGAGTTCAGAACAAGAAGGTACATTGTCATAGTGGACTTGCCAACAAACTCTACAGTTGTCTATGTTGCAAATTTCAAAAAGATGGCATAATCTGCTGCCATATCATCAAGGTGCTAACAAACCTGAATATAACTCAGCTTGATGACAAGTATTTCATTGAAAGGTGGAGGAATAAGGAGAGGAAACAATTGAAAACGCATAATGCTGTACCACAACTAGATATTGAGAAGAGCAGGCCTTTGAGGCACAACATTTTGTCAAACAAATTGAGCACTATTGCATCAGATGGATCAAGAACTGTGGAAACGTTCAACTATGTTCTACAAGAAGCAGAGACAATGGAAAGAAAACTGAATGAAACAACAGAAGAAGTTAGGGTGCATAAAACACAACCTACTCAACATAGTGATACAGAGGTGCTTTCAGAAGATGGTGATAATGCAGTCGGGATGGCTCAGGCACAATCAACACAACAAAATGGTACAGTGGTACTACAAGATCCTGATAATGCTAAAAGAAAAAAGAAGCCAAAAAACCTACCAGGCAAATAGGAATAGTTGAGGAACTCAGAAGCAAAACCAAAAGCAGCTTTGCATGTACACACTGTCGGGAAGAAGGCCATAACATCAAGACGTGCAAAAATAAGCACCTTCCTCAAGTCCCAAAGCCTTCAAAAACAAAGAAAAGGAAATCAGGTAACACAGACAAACATAGCCAAAAAGTAAATATTAGCACCGCATCAACACTTGTGGCCTGCGTCATATGTATATTCATCTAATATTGTTGATATTATGATGCAGGAGATGTTCACAACCAACAGTAGCAGTGCAAAAGTCAAGCAAAGCAAAATTAACAAGGGAAGATTAGGCAAATGAGAGAACCAACAACAAGAAATGGAATGCTAATAGCTGCAATTTCAGTGGCAAAATTATTTATGTAATTTATTAGTAATAGACCAATTGTAATTTCAGTTTATGTGATATTGTTCTCATCAACAAAGACAAGCACACTACATTTGGTCGCAATAGGAATTGCAGTGCTGGACAGTTACAATTTACATTCTAGCAGAAATTATGAAACTGAATATTTAAATTGTTTGGTTTACATAAGCTCGGAAATCAGTGCAACAATTCGGTCCATCTCAAAAAACTAGCAGGTATATCCTCATTTGCGACTCTGAATCATAGAAAATATGTAGCACGTGGACTACAAGTGACAAGGACAAAAACATAATATATGCTTGGTTATACTAACAAAGCAAAAGTTACTAGATTTTA
This sequence comes from Saccharum officinarum, assembly GCA_020631735.1. Classification (NCBI taxonomy): domain Eukaryota; kingdom Viridiplantae; phylum Streptophyta; class Magnoliopsida; order Poales; family Poaceae; genus Saccharum; species Saccharum officinarum. The sequence goes on from CM036228.1 coordinate 13,892,069, forward strand.
ACACGTTCCATGCCATAGATCACGTGACAATTCCACTCAGTGAGTTACCTCTCAAGCCTCAATGATGTGCATCAGACCATCATCTTTAGAAAGAACAAGAGAGACCTCCACAAACCCTCAAAGCTTCTCCTTGTCATCGATACCAAAAGTTAATAAACTGACCCATAGTGCACAAAAAGTCTTCGCTACCAAAATTATATAAACTGATCCTTAACTAGTAATAATGGTAAAAAAAGAGCAAGCATCAAGCATCAAAACAAACCATCGAATCAGAATATTATCATCCAATGTAGTTTACGGTTACAACCAATTTATCACCAATTGTTCTCATCCCATACAAGACAGGAACCTAAACAAAACATCTAAACAAAACACGGGATGCCATGATCACTTGTAGTACTTTTCATACACCTGTGGAAAAAATAGTAAAACAACAATCAATCGAGTACATCAAGGAATAAAACACAAAGTAGAAAATTGCAACTTGTATTACCTTAGCATCATATTCCATGACTTGAGATCGACCATCAGTAGAATAGTTGTATTCATTGAAAATCATGTCGTTGACATACTTGATACGAATATGCCCAGTATCAGCCTCTGAAAACTTGTCCTCCAAAGAGACATTGATGTCCCAAAGTTCCAGATTCTTCATTGCCAAAATACCACTATCATTGGTAAAGCTGAAACATGATATCAAAAAGACAGATCAGAATAATATAAGCAACACAAAAAAGCAAATGATCTAAAAAAAACTGTATTTCACCTACTTCTCAGTCTGTTGAGGTACATCTGCATATTTAATTTCATATCCATGGAACCCATAGTCAATGTTAACAGCTTTTTTCCAAACTGCTGTCAAGTTTGCTACCTAAAAGCAGGAAGAGACAAAAATTAGAGATATATGATGACAAGCAACGCTCAAAATTGAACTCACTATAGTTATTTGAGTCTAATATTTCTACAGGTAGCAAATATTGATGCCAAAAGAAGAGACACCAGTTGGTCAAGGAGAAGTAATATGCTACTTACAAATTCATCACGGACAGCTTTATCAAAATGCGAGCCAGCTCCAAAATGCAGCTTACAAGAATCCAAGACATAAATAAATCTTTGATTCAAATACACAACAACAACATACCACCGATCTTGGAATAGAATAGGGAAATAAAGCTGACAAAATAACACATAATCAAAAACAAAGGGATTATTAGCACAAATACAGTGGCACACAAGATACATGCTACAAGCTTAAAAAATTATAAAAGGATGTTACTCACATATTGGCTGTAAGCTAACGACCTAGCAAGAGAAGCACCCTTAAAGCATTTCACTGCATTATCAAATAACTCCTTCTCCTTGCTATCATTAGGTCCATGATTTCCAATTAAATAGTCTTACAAAAACAGATTGCTCAATATTGTTTCATTGATATAGTTACTACATTTAATTGAGGGGGAAAAAGGAAAAATCACACTTACACCAACTTTAGAGAAGAAGTAATGTTTGTAAGATTTCTTAGGGTGCTTCCTATGAAATAACAATCTACAAAATGCATTCATCACAAAGTAATGGACATTTCCTTGAGGCTTTAGAGAACTTGCAAGTACACCTAACTTGACAACCACATGCCCATAATCAATTACAGAGAGACTGAAACAAATGAAAACAAATCATTATTACTTCATTCAAGTGTCATTTTCTGAAAAAAAAAACATGGTTTCAACCATTTATAACTCACTTTGAATGTTCATTTTCTGCCATCTTCAAAACGACATCATACATGTCAGCTTCAAGTCTAGACACTATTATCTTTGATTGAGGGATCATATAAGGGCTCAACTTGTATTTGCTTGGGATCAATGTCCTCTTAGGACGATGAACAGCCAACTTAGCACTAGAAGAGCACCAAGGGACTTGGTTCGAAAAGGACTCAGATTCTTCTGATAAACCATTGCTTCCCATACTTTTGGCACAAACAAAACTTCCACCTCGATGGGATGGAAGAGGTGTAGCCACCTGCAACATCAGAAAAAACATAAAATTGCTCGAAAAACATAGAGTTAAATTGAAATAGTAGGCCACATGCTATTTTATTCTATTCTCCAACTACCTAACACACAAGCACACAAATAAAGATTACAAATAAAAATGCTAAGTTGCCTTTATTATAAATATATACAACACTACTACCACTAAGGTACAATAGAGTATGGATAGTACTACAACTATCCATACTACATGGCTGAGAGCAGTCCCAAGTACTAACAATTGTCCTTCCAATACCAAAGATACAACAAAAGCAAATCAGTAGGTTATCTCACAAGACAACTGTTCCAAATTCATAAAACTAGTAACACAATTTTACAAGATCAATGTGTTCTCCGGAAGGGCTGACTGCAGCAAGAGGCATAGGAGCAGGAGCATCTGGATCTTCAGGAGGAGTCTCTGTAAAAGGTAAAGACTCCATATGCACAAAGTCCTAATCAAAGAAACAGTAGCATATTAGTAACACAACAAAATATAGCAAAAAATCACAAGATATGTGACAAAACAAATTTGACCCAACAAAGCTTACATTTTCAACATTGACATTTGTCTCAGACTCAACACTCTCCTGATTGCTCACATTAATGGGACGACCAAATGGATTACATCTCATCTGGTCAATAAAAGTCCATTTTTCTGGTCCAGGGCAAAACTGAAAGTAGAAACTGGTCTCAGATTGAACCTATCAAAATGAGAAAGTACATCAGATGCTATAACAAAGAATAATTTACAAACACATATGAGCGAGTAAATAAGCTACAAACATACATTTACAGGGATAGCTCCATGGCTTATATTAGCACCATGATTGTCTTCTGAAGTACAAGTTATTTTCAGCTGCAGCAACACATAATAAATAATTAAAAAAAGGAATATACATACACTATTGTGATGTACCAAAGGTAGAATAGGAAATGGCAGAAACATGTACCACAGAATTGACTTTTCCTTGCGTATCACTGGCGACAGCATGTGGATAGACAGATTTCACACCATCAATAGGACAAGCTGTACCAGATACTGGACCAACAGGACGTCTCAAATTAGGATCTTCAACATAATTTCCTAAATCATCCTCATCTTCAAATATTCTAAACGATGGCATGCTAGGACTATTAAAGTAGGGAGCATTGTTCTTCGTATTAGTTTTATCAACAGGTGCTGTCACCGCTTAATCAAAAAACAAAATGGTAAAGAATATTAAAAACTACAGTTGACAAATATTCATATGTTAAAGCTGACATATATGAGAAAAAACATATATTGCCCAACACAAATACCATAATTGCAGTAAATCAAATGTGCAATCTACTAATAATGAATGTGCAATCAAGAAATAGGTAGTAAGCATGCTCTAACATGTGTCAGGTTTGTATCATAGACTTTGTTTAACATTTTTTCATGAGTGACAAGGACAAACAAACCGGAAGTGTTCTCAATCTTATTGATTGACAGTCCAGCAGCTCCAGTAGTTCCTTCAACTACCTGAACAAGGACAATATAGTCAGCTCCAAGTACAGGAGAACTACAAGATTCAGTCAAATGTGAAACTTCGCATGATGCAAACTGACTGCAGTTAACAATAATCAGGTAGGATTATTACTTTACTACAGTTTACTAAACACACAGACACACTAACAGAAAGTCACTTCTATTTTCACCTTTCGACGTTTGGTTGTAGGTTTAGAAGCTAACACTGGGCCTTCTTCAACAAGTACAGGTGTATCCTTTGTGCCTTCATTAGCATCATCCACACGACTAAGAGGGGATCTACCAAGTTTTTTAGACACTCCACGTGGAGACTTGCGGGATACAATGGCAGGGCTTGAAGATTGAGGTGTCTTCTGATTCCTCTTGCCACCAATCTTTGTATGAGCAACTGCAAATGAAAAGAAATATAGGGAAAACATAAAGCATCAAAAGATACAAAAACTAGACTCAAAAAGGAAAAACTATAGCTATAAACTGAGATGAAATTACAAGGACACAAATAATCCTTTCCAATAATTGCTAGTCCAATAATGCTATGTACATTGTTTACAGCGTAGCAAAATACAATATGACTTATTAGTCCAATAATGCTATGTACATTGTTTGCATATACTCAGAACTACAATTGCAGTGCCCGATACTTGCAATTTAAATTGCTGCTGACTGCAATTAAGTAACGGGATCTTTTATTTGTTTGGTCACTTCAACAACTATGTAGTAGAAAAATAAGATCACATAGTTTAGTGGTATAGCAAGGAGCGGTACTCTAGTTTGTAGAACAAAACATATTTCAGATCACAAGAAAAAGTAGAGGCCCTCATAAGATTTGAATTATTCAAATAATTTTATGCAAGCATCAACTCTTAGCTGTTTAGAGTATTCTTTCATAGCCTATAGATATGCAGCAGGTTTGAAAAAAGATCTAAAGCTGGAACCGGGGGACGGGGTGGGGGGAGCAGTAATCTAAAGATTAGCCCTCAGATTGACCAGTATGAGGTCCTAGACAACCTAGGAAACAAAACAATAGGCACACAATCCAATCAGGCTCTCCTCTCACAAACCGGCACAGATTTCCCACAAATACCTAGTCCCAGGCGCACTGGGATTAGGATGGGATGGAAGCCACCTGCTTAGAGCAAAAGAACAAGAGCAAAAGTAAGAGGACAGAGGAGAAAAACAAAGAAAACAAGAGAGATGTCATTTTCTGATCCAGTGGAGTTTGTTAATAGCACCATTTAATTGGATTTGCTGCTATTCTCTAACAGAAATCTGCAGAGTCAGAGTCACAGATGCAAATTAGCGCGAATAGACCTTGACTCACTAATCTGCTATAAGTATTCTGTTCACTAGAAACAAGACCATTTAAGTTCCAATCTGCTATAAGAATTTAGACTTTACATATTCACACAAGTTGTAGCAAGTGCAAGCTAGATAGCAGACAATCATGTGCTAAATTCAGAAGCTTGATACTACTCAGAGTATTGTAAAGTTCTCACAAGGGGTAGTACTAAGCTAGGTAGCAGACAATTGTGTACTAATAAGCTATCTGGCAGACCATGCATATTCATACAAGTAACTTCAAAATATAATATATTTAGCTTCCTGGAAGCCACAAATATTATCGATCGAATAAGTGTATATCATAACAAACTGGAAACAAGAGGTCAGCAAGATACCATGAAGGCCATGAAAGCCAACAGAACATGAACAAAAATTACTACCTATGCAGCCTACACAAGATATCATAACAATGTTGCAAATAGCATTATATAGACTGACAGATGGAGGGGTCAACATGTGTGCAGTTACATATTACTTTTACTGCATGCTTATACAGACAAATAGATCTGTCTAAAACAAAATGTGTTATTAGTTATAAGTACTAGTCTTAGTCTAATATTACTTTTACTACATGTTATAGACTGATACAAGTGTGCTAGACAGTGGATACAACAGATAACCAGCCTAAAACAAAAAGGTGTGAATTAGTTGCCTGTACTAGTCTTAGCATAATATTTACTTTTACTGTATGCTTATAGACTGACAGATGGACAGTGGACACGATACATAACCGGCCCGAAACAAAGTCACAGACATTGGACAACACAAAAATAATTACAATTGTATCCTTGTGATTTGTAAAGGAAAACTGCAACATTCAATGTTTTCTTCCCCTTGAATGGGCAGGAAAACTGCATGCCATTTCATTAAATTCAGAAGGAACACACACACACACGACATACCCACCAACAAAGCTATGCAACTCTAGTATTTCAATGACAAAAAAATGACAAAAAAACAAATTTTAGGATGTGTTATCACAGATGACAAGTAACAATTTTTTCTATGGAAAGACAAGGAAAATAACCACATTTTTGCCTACTCTCATTCAGGACCTAGAACTTTAACCCCTCACACACACAATGACAAGTACAATGACAATGCTTTAGGATGTGTTATCACATAGCACAAATACAATGACAAAAAAAACAAATTTTAGGATGTGTTATCACAGAAGACAAGTAACAATTTTTTTCTATGGAAAGACAAGGACAAAATAAGAGGTGTGAGCTTCGACAAGTCACAAATAACAAAGCTTCAAACGTGTTTCCACAAACGTGTTACAAACTAAATTAAATCACATAGGAATACAGAAAAGAACAATTCACCTGGTGAGACATCCGAAGTGATTTCTTCAATTGACGGGGAAGATGCATTGGCTTTGCTCCTCCCTTTCCTTCCACGCTTAGAAGTTTGAGCACCGGCTTCTTCAACAATTACAGGGTTGTCCACTGTAGCTCCAGGTCCAGAAATGGGACTAAATCCAGCAAGCCTTGTAGACATCCTTAAACTCATCTTCCGATTACTCATAGAGCCAACACTGTCAGGACTCAAAGATTGTGAAGTGTTGCTTTTCCTCCTCTTATTATTTCTACACGAAGCTGCACATGAAAATATTAAAAAAAGTATGCAACAGATTCAAAAGCTGCACATGACAAATATGCATTAAATAGTTTCAAACAAGGGATACAAAAAATAAATTTTAGTGATGAAACAAACGATACAGAACACTTCATGTACCTTGAGCAGATGAGATACTACGAGGAAGAATCTCAGTTCCCTGAGAATCATACATGCCATCTGATTCAATTATCTCCGTTGCAGAGGCTTCTTCTTCATGAGTCTTAGCAGCAGAGGCATTCTTGGCTTCAAAATTGGGATCTTTACCAGCAGCAGCACCTTCTTCTTCCACAGTTGTAACACTTGGACAAACAATAGCAGCAACTTCTTCCACTCCTTCACCGTTTGGACCACCAGCATGATCAACATCTTTGACATCTTTATCGCTTGGACCACCAGGGAATCTAGCATCCAAGACAACTTCTTTCGCAACTGTTTCACTTGGACCAGGAGCCATTCTTGCATCCAAGACATCTTCACGAACAGAATCATGTACTGGAGAAAACACTGGAGCATCATATTTACGGGGTACAGCATCAACACCTTCATCATCAACGTTAGCTTGTACAGGAGAAGGTACTCTGCCAGCAGAACTCTCAGCATGTACGTGAGCGCCACGACGAGCTACTGAAGCCTCATACAAGTACTTCAATACTTTGGAAACAAGTGTGGCCGGATTCCTATAGCCAACTCTAGTGTGGTGCTCTTCAAAAAGCTCGCACATACCATCTTTGTCCTGTAATGTCAAGTTAATATAAACATATGAATCATGTAAAACTCAATATACAAGAAGCTCATAAACATAGTAGACAAGGCACCAACCTGTTCTTGGATGAAATCACAATGTTTATCCAAAGTCTTTCTAAAATAACCACAATCCACTACGTAGCAAGTGTCCTCAAATGATTTGACCTAACACAAAATGTATTGAAGTCAGCATCCTAAAAAGACCCTTACAAACATAATGACAAAAGAGTGAATAACAAAGAGGATAAAAAGAGGAACTACTATGACGAAAATTGCGTATGCTAGACGCTAAAATTGTAGTCCCATCATGTGTAATTTACATTATTAATAATAGCAATTAATTTAATTCGTATTTTTATTTGTAATCTTTATGAAGAAAATAGCAAGAATTTCACAACAGTCTACAACTTCTCAACCTGGCATTGAATCCCACCAAACAGATTTATCAATTAACATCCACACTATCTCATGACACAACCTGTAATTGAATTTCAATGTGTGTTATCATTGGCTTAGGATTCAGGCTTAGGTCAGTTAACACACACACAAATGGATTTAGGCTTATGCCAGTAAACACACACACAAACAGAAACCATTACACAGAAACTATAACAAGGGTGCAGATACAATACTTACCGGACGTTTTCCAAACTTAGAATCAGAGACATGATCATATTTAGCATAATCTTTGATCATCGATCCTTTCCAACATTTGATTCTTGGCAGAGTTGGGGGAAGCTCACGAACAAACCCAAAGTCCAGGAAATCCAAATAGTAAGCCTACAAGAACATTGAAAAAGTTAACAGTAAGATACATTAAATATAGATGACAAATAAATAAATAGGAAAGAAAGGACAAGTGGAACAAGACTTACTGCTAAAAAGTATATGCAGCCACCTATTGTCTGCCTATTATTTTTCTTGTAACTTGAGATTGATGAAAATAGCCAGTCAAAGACAAACTTTGACCAATCCCAGTCTTTCACAGTACAAACATCAAGCAAAGGACCAAGATATTTGGGACTAGGAATAGTGCTTGAGTTTGGGCATAGAAAGAAAGACAGAGCAACAACCATGAAATATCGAAATATCTCATCTTCAGACAATGTGTTGCCTTTCAACTTGTCGCCAAATGTGCTTTTCAGTGGCAGAGACTTCTCTTTGATTGCTAAAAGAAACTTGGTCTTCACAGAATCATTATGCTGTTGCTTGATATCTTGACCACCAAATGGAATTCCCAAGTAAAGATGAACAGATTCTGGACTACAAGGGATTACTTTCCCTCCAACAAGTATGTCACGACAGTTTACATCAACTTGATCAGCAATCCACTGCACAAATCCTCTTGGAACAGAACAACCATCATAATCTAACAACCTACCAAACCCATGGCCCCTGATAATGCCTTTCTTACGGTCATCCAATGCACTTATTATCTCTCCAAAATACTTGTTATTGCACCTGCTTGCTGCCCTAGAATATGAACTAGCACCAGCAGTTGATTTTCCTTTGCCCTTGCCTTCAACATGACTAGTATTCTGGAAAACAATGAAAAAAAATTGGATGTTATCAAACTAAGCATGATTTCACTAAGCATGGTGTCAAAACAACAAAACGACATGCTACTAAATTTACCTTTCTAGTACGTCTAGCTCTACCCCTCTTCTTAAAAGAATTAGCATCATGAAAAAAAGTATCAATAGTTAGTTCAGAACAAACACAGTGGAATCTAGTATAACTGCAGGACAACAACAAGGGACAAAGATCTTTGTGCTCATTACTGAAGGTAATATGCCAAAACACAGATAAACAAACTATGCACGGTTCAGTCCAAAAGGTTTCAGGAACATACTCCAGACATCACTCCTCTAAGACCCTTCAAAGCTTCAACAGCTCCAACAGGATCAATTTCATCATCTGACGGACTTGAGTCCTAAAAGCATAATAAAATGCAAAATATTGAGCCAAGCAAACAAGCTGAGAATAATAATCAGGCAAATATTAGGAGATTTAGCCAGAAAATACCATATTCAGCACAAGCTTTTAAGTTCAAAAACATCCAACTTATTCATGATCAAGCAACAGAAATGAGTACAAATAGTAAAGCATTCAAGTAAAGATATCCCACAATAAATAAACTGTTAAGCATAATGTATAAACAAGGTAAAAGTGGAATAAAAATTGAAATAAATTGTCAAATACATGTAAGAAAAGATGTCGCCATTTGTTTCATTCTCAATAAAGTACTACTATACGAGTGCTACAAAAAAAGTGAGGAAAGCAATTCCTCACAATAGCTACATGCATCAACAAATGTTCCTAATGAAACTGCTAACTGGACAATGGAAAATGATTTTACAACAAACTGATAGTGTCATATAGATTTTCACATCTCAAATCTCACAGATAACAAGCAAACAAGGTAAACAACTACAACCACAAAATACGAGTTTGCATAGTCCTCTGATATCTAGGTTAAGGGTATGCTCCATAACCCCTAATGCAATGCAACGCTAATGTGAGGAACCAATCAAACCCTATAACAGAAGGAATTCATACAATGGTTACTGCTCAAACCGCATCCACTGAAACTATTATGCTCCAGAACATGATGACAAGAGTAACTACTCACTACCTTTAGTTCATGATAGCTCGCAAAAACAACAACAGAGACAACAAACCAGAGACGCAATAAACTAAGAGAATTACCTCACCAACATTCAATGATTCTGAGTTCTCATCTTCAGACCTCATAGAAAACTCATCATCACTCTCAACATTTCCGGAGTCGCCAGCACAACCCAAATCATCGTCAGCCATGGCTATATATATATATAAAGAATAATTAATCACCAAGTTGCTAGTTGCAGCCAATCAAATAACAAACAAAACAAGTTGCATTTAACATTCTATTATTAGTAACAAACAATCTGCATTTCAGTGATACTTTGGAAATTAAGGATAGGAAATAAACAAGGTAACAGCAAGCTCTCCCTGCCAACTGTGTCTCACAACAAACATATCAGAATAACATGAAGGTTCTCAAACATAATATACACCCATATAGTGTATGCATCAACACTGTCTGTGCACAATAGGCTATGCATCCAACAACAAGCAACACCTCCATCCAGAGTACAAAACAGAGGCATAGAGCTAATCCTGCACCTACTGACCCATGTATATGCTACTCTACTTCCACTGTCTGTGCACAGAGTCATACTTGAACATGCATGTATACTTGAACATGTAAACTGTTAGTCATCATTCAAGTCCTACCCCAACCACAAAACCATACATACAATGCAATAAATCATCTAAGGCTCAGAGACCTGAAGCTCCCTAACTAAACATCTGAAGATCTGCATTCAGTTTACATAGGAATAGAGGAAACCTACTCCAACTCCCCATGCATGTCGTTCGAGCAACCAACAAAGACGACAACCAAAACCACTAGCCTGGCGCGTTCGCCATCATCCCCACAAATCAAATTCGACAGATCCAGATACTAGTACAACCTACCAATCATGCATGCATCATCCTCCCACCAGATCGAGAGAGACACAGAGCACATCCACAATCCTCATCCTCCCATTCCGACCAATCCTCCAACACAAAGACAAATCCCCCGCCCAATCTAACAACTACCCAACGGGATCCTCGACCATGCATGCATTTGAGCCAGATCTAGAACAACCTCCAAACAAATGAGCTCAAATCGAGGGAGAGCAAGCCGCAACCGAACCTACCTGGCAACGTCGAAGAAGAAGGACCTCCGATGGGCTTCCAAATCAACAAGCCAGGACCGGCGGTGGGCCTCGACGGAGACTAGGACAAAGACGAACGGAAGAATCACCGGTCGCCTCCTCCGCCCGGACAAGCTTCCCAAAACGCCGAGTCCCTTCCTCTCTCCGCACGAGGACCGAGGGATTCAAACAGTGCTATCCGGAGCATCCAAGGCCTAACTAAAGACGGTAACGGGCGCCTCCCCGCGAATCGTCGCGCTCGCGTCGCCTCTGCGCGCGACGCGTGTCGCCTGGACCGAAGACAACAATCCAGGCGACCAACAGATAGGAAAAGTGATAAACAAAATTTGACCCATTTTTCAAACGTGCAATGGCTTTCGCACTTTTGTCATACATGTACAGTAGCTTCATTCCACTAAAAATGGTAGCTCCTAAATAGACGCCTTTAGTGCAACTTCAAGATCCTCTTTATATATTTTCTAATCGATAGGAATAGAAATTTTGGTAGAAAACTACTCTCCAACAATTTTTTAATTAGCTCTCCAAACATTATCATAATCTATTTTGGATTTCTCACTAGCAAAAGATGAAGAGCGCAAATGACTCTAGATTATGCACAAAATATAGAAATGTTTTTGGAGGATGAAAATATACAAAGAGAACAATTTTTAATCAATTGGCTCTTTAAGAGGAACTCCAAGAAACTCTTATATTCTTCTTAATCGATAGGAATAGAGATTTTGGTTAAAGAAATACTCTTCGACCGCTTCTCTAATTGCATCTCTAAATATTACCATCCTTTATTCTTAAGTTCTCACTAGCTAAAAATAGAGAGTAGAGATGACTCTTCGGAGTATGCACAAGATATAGAAAAGTTATTGGAGGGTGAAAAGATATAGAGAATCATTTTGATTCAAATAGCTTTCTAAATGATGCTTTGGAAAGTGAGTTTTAAAAAACTCTTGAAGATGCTCTAAATGATTATTTACAAAGTAAGTATAAAAAGACACTTGGAGATGCTCTAAATGATGATTTATAGAGAGTTAGTTTAAAAAAGGACTCTTGGAGATGTTCTTAAAATAAGAAACTAAAGAGGTGGGAAACATAATAACATAATAGCTTCGTCCCACCGAAAGTTCTAGCTCCTAAATATAGACACCCTTAAAATAGCTAGTTATATGAAGTTTTCAATTTAATACAGGCGTGATTGCTTTCTAAGAAAAAAAAACTCTATATCAGATAGAATTGGACCTATATCAAAACGCACAATGGCTTTGGTACTAGCTAGTTTCATGCGTTGATTGTTTGGCTTCAATTCATAAATCAACAAACCCATATATAGACAATGGCACTTGCTTAGAACCAGGGGCCGAGCTACATGCACCGCAGTGGATGTGGTCGTGCACGCGCTAAAAATGAAAATCAGTGATAAAAGCTAAATTTTCACTATATTTACACTCATATGTCACAAATATTTGTATTCACAAGGCAAACATACTTCATTAAATTTGCTCTAGCTTTTACCCCTGCTTAGAACCGCTAAAGGTTGGATTGTGGGTTCTTTTCCATGGAGATGAGGCACGTGAAGCAAATAGATGGAGCTTTATGAGCAGAGCAGTTTACTTTTGTCAAGCAGCACACAAGGAAAACGGTAATGCTATCGTGCGGGCATCCGGGGACGGACCGTGGCTTTTCCACTGGCTGTCTTATCCTTCCGCTCGCTTCGTCCGCACCCCTTTAAAAAAATTCTCTACATGCTTGGCCTTCACCGTCTCGGCCTTATCCACCGCTCCATCGGACCTCCGCGCCCGACTCCACCGTGCCGCCCCGGCCGCCTTCCCCACTCCGCGCTCCACCGTGCCGCTCGCCAGCACCGCGGCATCTGTCCGCCACAGCTGCCTCCACTGCCCTCTTAGCCACCGAGCAGGTGCTCGCCAATGGTGCGCTGGCCCAGGTTGCACCTGCTCGCCCATGGGTGCTCGCGCGCCTCGCGTAGGTGCTCACCCAGGGCACTGAGAAGGTGCTTGCCCAAGCCGCCAAGCAGGTCCTCGCCCAGGGGCGCACCCGTGAGCTCCATGCGCCGTCGCTGATCTCCGCGCCGGCGTCGAGCTCCGTGATTCGTTCAAGCAGCAAGGTGACGTTGCACGCTGAAAACACATGTTGGTTTTAAGTGTTTCGGATGTTTTATCTGGATGTTGCAAGTGTTTTATGTGGATATTTACAAAAGTCGATCGGGATGTTGCGTAGGTTGCAATGGTTGTACACGTATGTTGCAAGCTTTTGTTCCAATGTTTTATCTATTTTTCTAGACTATACTGCAAGTGTATTTATTTTGATGTTGCAAATATTTCACACATATGTTGCAAGTGTTTTATCTGGATGTTGTGTATGTTTTACATGGTTGTCAAGTGTTTTTCAGGTGTTGTTGTAAGTGTTTCATATGTATGTTTGAAGTGTTTCATCTGTCTTCAGACGTATGTTTCAAATGTTGTATCTAAATGTTTTAAAAGCAGATCGGGTGTTGCATATCTCTCCTCGTTTTTCTGCTCGTCGTACCTTGGTGGCTCTTCCTCGTCCCGGCCGGCTGGGCATCCACCGTCTCCTCCCCTCTTTCCCGATGCCGGTGGTGTTTGGGACGTCATGGGCCCGTGTGCACGCATGAAAAGGCGCAGAAAAACAGATTATGGCCTGTTTATTTCTCAAAATTTTGCAAAATTTTTCAAGATTCTCCGTCATATCGAATCTTTTAAACAAAATTTCTCAAAATTTTTCAAGCATTAAATATAAATAAAAAATAAAACTAATTACACAGTTTAAACAAAATTCACGAGATAAATCTTTTAAGTCTAATTAAATTATAATTGGACATTAATTATCAAATAACAATGAAAGTGTTCCTTTAAAAAAATTCCGTGGATGGTAGTCATTCCCCGAGCAAAAGGAATGGAACGAGGAGCTGCCTGTTTTTTCTGCAGGGTACGACAAGCTGACAATCCTGCCCGTTTCTTGCTTCCTCAGCGTCCATCGCGGCCGTACATCATATCAGGCTGTGCGTCCCGCGCTCGCGCCGCAGCCGCCTCTCTCGCCGCCAGGGTTAAAAAAAACGCTCGGTAAACCGCGGTTTACCGCGGTTACCGGCCTAACCGGGCCGGACCGGTTCCGGTCCGGTCCGGTTAGGTATTCCCCAAATTCAAATTTAAAATTTTAAAAAAAATGCTGAAAAAATTCCTAAAAATAGTTCATGATTTATAGAAGCCAATGGTATAAAATTTTTTTAAATTCGAGTTCGTTTAGTATTTATTTATACGTATAGAAGTTTGAAAAAAAAAAAATCCCGGTCCTGTCCCGTTAAGGCCCCCAAATTCAAATTTAAAATTTAAAAAAAAACAAAAAATACTGAAAAAATTCCTAAAAATAGTTCATGATTTATAGAAGCCAATGGTGTAAAAATTTTTCAAATTCGAGTTCATTTAGTATTTATTTATACGTATAGAAGTTTGAAAAAAAAAAAGAAAAAAGAAAATTCCAAACTCAAACCGAGCGGTTACCGCTCCAAACCGCCCGGTAAACCGGTGACAAACCGAACCGAAGGCGCGTTTGAATTCAAATTCAAATTCGACCGGTTACCGGTAAACCGGAACCGGAGACCAGTTTGGGGTGACCGGTCGGTAAAAAAAACCCTGCTCGCCGCTATTCAGCCTGCCGTGGGCCGCCGCGTCACCAAAAACGGCCTGGTGGCCTCCGACGGCCGCATCCAAATTCCCCCTCCCGTAGATAAGCCTCGCAGTCAGTCGAGCTGTGCGGGACGCGGTGGCGGGCGGAGACCACGTGCGAGGCTGCGACGGGCGACGGCGAGGAGTTGTCCTGTCCAGCGGGGCTGTGCGCGAGGCGAGTCAAGCAGCGCAGGACACGGCGGCGGCGAGCACGTTCGAGGCGCAGGCAGGGGCAGGTAATGCCCGTCCTCTCCCCAAGTTAAAGTCGCCGTCATGGCCGTCGCCGTCGATGTCCCCTCCTGCATCCAGCTCCTGCGCTCATGCAGCTCGGCCGCCGGCCGGCAGCTCCACCAGCTCCTCCTCAAATCCGGCCACGTCCCCTCCTCCCTCCCACCCACCAACTCCGTCCTCCTCATGTACGTGCGCGGCTCTCCGCTCCACTCCCGCGACGTCCGCCGCCTGTTCGACGAAATGCCCACGAAGAACTGCTTCTCCTACAACTCCCTCATCACCGCCCTCTTTAAATCCGGAGACCACCGCGCGGCGCTCCGTGTGTTCCGCTCCATGCCTGACAGGAACACCTTCTCCTGGAATGCGGTGATAACTGGCTTGGCTGGTGTTGGTGATCTTGACACTGCGAGCGAGTTGCTAGAAGAAATGCCCGTGAAGGATGCTGTGGCTTGCCACGCTGTCTTGCATAGGTTTGTCCGCTGTGGCCGAGTGGATGAGGCATTTGCTTTGCTCAAGAGGATAGGTTCGCAGTGCAATCCTGATGTGATCCCGCCATGGAATGACCCCTTCGTGCTTACCACAGTGGTTGGCGCCTGTGCTGATCGGATGAAGTATGAGATTGGGAGGCAAGCTCATGCCCGGTTGGTGGTTGCCAAGACCGAAATCGATTCGGTATTGGCTTGTGCATTGATTGACATGTATTGCAAGTGTGGGGATTTGGACTCTGCTCGCCTTGTTCTTGATAGGTTAAAACATGTCGATGAAATTTCACTATCTGCACTGGTCTATGGCTACGCGTCTTACGGACAGTTGCACAAGGCGTTATGCCTTTTTGACAAGGTGGAGAATCCCAGCATTGCTCTATGGAATTCTCTTATCAGTGGTTGTGTCCCTGCCTATCATGGAGATAGTGCTTTTGTTCTTTTTGTAAGGATGTTGCGGTCAGACATGTTGCCTAATTCTTCAATTTATGCCATTGTTCTGAATATGTGTGGCTTTTTAGGCATGCTGAAGCCTGGGCAGCAGACGCATGCTTGTGCTTTAAAGAGTGGGGCTGTCAATGACTTGATAGCAGCAAGTGCTCTCATTGACTTCTACTCGAAATGCAGCCTCTGGGCAGATGCCTGCCAAGCTTTTGGTGAGCTTAGGCATCATGACACCATTGTGCTCAACTCAATGATCACTGTATACTCAAACTGTGGCCAAATAGATGAGGCTAGAAGAGTTTTTGATATGATCCCTAGCAAGAGTGTCATCTCATGGAATTCTGTGATTGTTGGGTTCAGCCAAAACGGGCATGCTCTTGATGCAATGGAGCTGTTCTGTGAGATGCATCGGCTTGGTTTGCAGCTTGACAATGTGGCTATATCCAGTGTTCTGAGTGCATCAGGCAGCATCTGCTCTATAAGTTTTGGGGAGCAGATTTTTGGTCTTGCTATTGCACTTGGCCTGCAGTATGACCATATTGTAGCCTCCTCGCTCATTGACCTGTACTGCAAATGTGGCAACTTGGCCAATGGATGCAGGATCTTCAGTGGTATTGATAATCCAGATGAAGTCTTGTGGAACTCAATGCTTATAGGTTATGCTTCTAACGGGTATGGACTTGAGGCACTGAAACTTCTAAATTTAATGCAAAGTAGGGGTCTGAAGCCAAGTGAACGGACATTTGTTGGTGTCCTTTCTGCATGCTGCCATTCTGGGCTTGTGGAAGAGGGATTGAGATGGTTTTACCGGATGAAGGAAGATTTTGGCATGAGTCCATCAGCTGAGCATTATGCGTGTGTGACTGACCTGTTGGTCCGAGCAGGTCGACTGGATGAAGCAGTTGAGTTCATAGAGAACATGCCTTTCAAAGCTGATTCAATTAGTTGGACTTCTATTATTGGAGCATGCAAAGCCCAAGGCAATGAGGCTCTGTTGCACAAGGTTGCAAACAAACTGATGGAAACAGAAGTATCACCGCATTCTAATTTGTATGTGCAGCTGTCAAGCACACTCGCAGCTCTTGGAGATTGGGACAAATCAGCAGAGATTAGGAGTATGATGCATGACAGAAGAATTTCGAAGAACGCTGGCTGCAGTTGGATTGATAGGGCATAGAGGAAATTGCCAGTGTCACCTCCCACAGGCATCTCGGTCCCTTTCCTCTAGGCCCTTCCCTATTGGCTTTGGTTTCTTCGATTTGTTCTTCTGCTAATCAGGAAGCGGTAACAAATAACGATCCTGCTATATGTGCTTTTGATCATAGCTTTCTATCTGACCTTTTGCTTCTTTTTTCATTTTGTTATGTTGCAGTGACATATGAGTTGCTAAACTTTCAGAGGTACATTTCCCCTCCCGCTGATCTCACCCTCCGTTACTGATCTGGTCTAGTCTAAGTTGATGTAAAACCAATCACCAGCTTTGGCAGCACAACTTTCAGAGGTACATTACCAGCTTTGGACATATCATATTGTATCATTTCTAAGTTGATCTAAAACCAATCACCAGTACTTATATTTTGTTTAGATAGCTATCTAGACATGGTCAGAACTTTAAAAGAATTATCTGTTTGCATTCAGAAAATCTGTAGATCTGAAGAAAAGTAACGAAGATCTCTGAAGTTGAACAAAGAAACTGTCTAGCCCAGGTAAGCTGTACTTTGAAGAGCACTCTTTTCATTTTAGTGGACCCAGCAAATGCTAACTATGGATGTTCTCCATCGTTTTTCCTTTGGTCTTTTAGCTGGTTTGCTTGCATTGTACTGTCATAATTTTGAGCATATAATACTTCTTTCTATCATATTTTATTACAGTGAAATTAGACTATTAAAAGGGCAGACCCAGTGCCAGAGGCTCCCACACGAGTGGGGTCTGGGGAAAGGATAACCGAAGCAAAGTCTTACCCCCGCAGAAATTCTGCAGAGAGACGGCTTCGAACCCAGGACCTGGTGACTCGGCGAGCTAGCACTCACCAACTGCACCAGGCCTGCCCTTCGAAATTAGACTATTAACTTCCAAAATTATTTCTGCAATCTGCGTAGGAGAGGAAAAAGAATATCTTATGAGCGACACAGATAGAACCTATCCAGCTACCTGGAGTTCTGTATAGTCGAACTGTTACCAGATAGTGGCCTATATGATGGTATTGATGCAATGATGAACTGTATTGCTGGGTACTGATAGATATCACAATACAACTTCATACTGGGGAACACTTGTACAGCGTCATGTTTGATATTGTTTGCTCGAAATATTCAGTTTTGTAGAAAGGGTCATATTGGTCATATGCCCTGTCTAGCATGAAGTATTTCTTATCCGCAAAGGAGGCTCTTGTGTTTACTCAATCACAGTTCTACAATTCTATTCGGCTCATGGATGCTTTAGAAGAGTTAGTTTTGTGGAGTATGTTGTTTGTGAATAACATAGAGGTCTCGATCGTCGATCCACTCTGCAGAACAGTTCTTCTGTGAACAATTCAGCAATTTATGCCATTTATGTCATTATGTGAACGTGAATCCAAGTTTTTTGTTCAGGATCAAGTAAGCAGACTAGGATGGCTGCCATACCACGCGGTTCCCTTCTCATAAGAGACGCAAGCCACATGGGACTATGGGAGACGTCAAATGAAGGCACACGCAACACATGAGGCGCTCCATTTTCATGTGCTAGAAGTTTAGCTTTAAGAGGTGCCTGATGTTTTTACATGGAGGCACGAGGCATAAACTAAGGCCCTGTTCAGCCGGCTTATAATCTATACTTTTTAGCTTGTGTTTTCAGCTGGAATAGTGTTTTTCTTTCACACAAATCAACCGGAACAGTGTTTCAACTTGTTTTTTCAGCATAAGCGAACGAGGCCTATTTTTGGGGCTGCTGTTTGTACGAGAAATTGCCTGGCTCAGGTAATTGATCCCAGACGTACGATTTGTTCTGTCTGCGTCACGCACTGCTACCTGGCCCCTATAGGCAGAGCTAGCTATGATTTGGCTAATATTAGAACTATAATGATGTGCTATCCAATATCATGAAATTACATATTGAAACCCTATCATTTAGCTTATTATATCTAGATGGACCACCCTTGCTCTAAATCCTAGCTGAACCATGGCTGACCTCTGCTCCCTAGGCCAGGTATGCAAGCCAACATGCCCATTGTGTTTATCAAGTTTTTTGCCATTCCCCCTTCAGAGGGACTAACAACTAGTTGGTTTGGACTTTAGGTCTATCTTTGGATGACATAGTACTAAACTTCAGAGGGACTAACAATTAGTTGGGTTGGACTTAGGTCCACCTTTGGGTGGCGTAGGACTAAACTTTAGGTGGTCTGTTTGGATTATCTAAAACTAAACATAGTTGACCGATGTTCTGAATTGAAGTTTAGTCACCTAAAGTTTACTCCATTCGTTCTATTTTATAAGACACACATATTAGGATTCAAACTTTAAAATATTTGGCTGATATAAATTGGCTAGTAATTTTATTATTATAATACAAACTTGATATTATTAGATTTGTAATTAAATACTATCCAATTATAATACGTTTATAAGTATAATTAAATATAATATAAGTTGGGTGGTGTTTAGAAATGACTATCAAGTAACACATGCTTTTCCCTATGACATTGATAAACGTGTATTTTTGGCTGATTTTGGTGTACACTCCCTCTTCCATGGCCACGACGCACATCTTTTCCTTTAGGTGAATTATTTTAATCTTATAAATAAAAATGGCTACTAACTAAAAATTGCACACACGGAACAAAAGCCTTTAAACTTGTGGAACAATGAGCTATACTCCTAGAGAGATGCTTAACAACATTATTCAGGTCGAACAATAGATCAAACACAAATTCGTACAAGTGAAAAAAAAAACTACATATGAAAGAAATCAAGAATGTCATTGAACGCATCATGGATATGCAACCAATCTTATAAAATGACAGAAAAATCTTAGTATACAATTAATTACAACGTTGAGTTGTTAGCGGAAGGGCGTGTTAAAATCAGAGAAAAATTAATGAACTAGCAAACATGGACAGGAAGAGAGAACATAGGCTGAAAATTAATTGTTCGGCCCACGTCGATCTAACGGGAAGAGAGGCACGCCCACGCCGTGGAATCTTCTCGCCTCGTCTCCCTCCCCCTCCGCCCAGCCACTCCCCACTCCGCTTCCCGTGGCCGTGGTTCAAAATTCGAATCCAGAAAGATTTCCCCGAGCATTTCCGTTTCTTTAACAAACCGTCCCCATCATCCCCTCGTGCTCGCCTCGCTCGTTGCGCGTTCAAATTTCGAACCCCTCCTCCGCCCCGAACCCTAGTCCGATCCCTCCCCTTCCTCTGCCACCGCCGACCATGAGCTCCGCCGCCGCGCCAGCTGCCGTCGGCAGCGGCAGGGAGCTGGCCAACCCGCCGGCCGACGGGATCTCCAACCTCCGCTTCTCCAACCACAGCAACAACCTCCTCGTCTCCTCATGGGACAAGGTCAGTGGTGGTCAGCCGCCTCCTCTCCTCTCCCGTTCCCCCCATCCCCCCGCTCGTTATTGAACCCTAGCTCGCTCTTTGATCCCGCTGATCTGACCTTGGTTTGGTTTGGTTTGGGCTTGCAGACGGTGCGGCTCTACGACGCCGACGCCAACGTGCTCAAGGGGGAGTTCGTGCACCCCGGGGCCGTCCTCGACTGCTGCTTCCACGACGACTCCTCGGGGTTCAGCGCCGGAGCCGACCACACCGTGCGGAGGTGAGCGATTTTTTTTATGTGTTGTTATCTCTGTCTCTTCCATTCCTGCCTTGTTCTACACCTTGCTCTGCATTGAATTTGGGGATCGGGTTGGTGATGCGGAGGCAAGCACTGTGGCTCCAAAATTGCATATGGCTGTGTGCTTTGAGATCACACTTTTGTTATCTATTTGGTGAGACTGATGCTATAGGTCTGCTGTGTCACATGTAGTTAGAGAATAGTATTATTTGCTATTGTTGAAATGTCTTTTGTGGTGCAGATGATTTCGAAGATAGATCCACTATTTTTTGCGAGTTGCTGCCCAGTGGATTCTTATGTTTCTTTTCTTTCGCATATAAAGGAGAAAAGCTGGAGACTTGTTGCACTCTGTGATTTTTTTCCACTGAGGATTGTCCATAGCAATAATTAACCAGATAAATTTATAGTGAAAGAGAAATCTGTCAGTTTTGTACTAACAGGGTTCTGTTCTAGAATTACAGTTGCATGATGTTTATATTTAAGTTGGGAAATATATGGTCCTGTCCTTGTAAATTTTTCCAACTGTTCATGAAACCAAATGTGAGTGTTTGGTTTTATGTTTATTGTTTGATGTGAATTGAGTTCTTCATGTAAGATGGACAATCATTATGCCCAGTTTGTTTCATTGAATGCTACTAGTTCCATAATTGGTAGCTTGTAAATAAACTTACATTTGCATTGTCTGGGATCCACTTAAATGAAAATCTGAATATCTGATTAATGAATGTTACTACAACAACAACAACAACAACAACAACAACAACAACATAGCCTTTTGTCCCAAGCAAGTTGGGGTAGGCTAGAGATGAAACCCAAAAGAGACGAGAAACAGGGAGACACATAAAGGGACATAAAGGGCACAAGACAAAAGAGGTCACGGTTCAGGCACGTTGATTGATTAATGAATGTTACTCATTTCCATAATTAGTTTGCATGCAAATACACTTAGATTGGCCTTTCTTGTATGTATGTGATTGCAAGGACAAGTAATGGGCCCAAATTATCTATTTCAGGTTGGTATTTAGCTCGAACAAGGAAGATGTTTTGGGGCGGCATGATGGTCCAGTTCGTTGCGTGGAATACTCTTATGCTGCAGGTACTTTTATTCCTATTGAATTGCTTTTGGATTTCTGTTCTAGCTTTTACTTTTCTTCTGCAAGGTACTTGTGTAGCCTGATGCAGTCAAACCTTATGTTTTCTATAAATAGCACACATTCATAACTATTTTCGTACTTGAATTCCGAAAACACTATATATAGTTATGCAGTTATGATTTTGAAAGTATTTAATTCAAGTCCAAGATAGAAGTTATTTTCCTATTACTTGATCTGCTTCATTGATTTAGTTCTGCACAGTTTACAATGCCACAATGCAATAAAACCTTTGTCTCTCACTTTGTGTTGAGGATTGTACAGATGTCCTTGTCAGAATCATGTCTTTGGTACCTAGTTTTTTTTCTTTTTCTTTTTTGGTCTTGGAATATTTTGTAGTATTTCAGGTCTCAGCAAATTAACTATGCACGGTCTTCAATTTAATCACAATCTCTGTCCAATCGTGGCATGTCTTCGTTCTATGATGATTATAGTCATGTGAGAGTAGTTGTTCCCTTGCTATTGAAGGAATTATGTTACAAAATTAAATGAAATTTTCTAAGCTGATGAAATGCTCTTTTGTAATTTCAATAAATCTCTGGTGGTTGACGTTAAATAATGAAAAATCCTTTCATGCACTTGGTGTTCTTTTATGTACTGTACTTGATCTGTTGTGCAATATCAGTGACTACCTAATGAGTCTGAATTAAACTGTTTGTTTTGTTTTATTTAGGTCAAGTCATCACTGGCAGCTGGGATAAAACTGTAAAATGCTGGGATCCAAGAGGAGTGAGTGGGCCAGAGCGTACCCTTGTTGGGACATATGCTCAACCTGAACGTGTATATTCTCTTTCATTAGTAGGAAATAGGTTGGTTGTTGCAACAGCAGGAAGGCATGTAAATATTTATGATCTGCGCAATATGTCTCAACCTGAGCAAAAAAGAGATTCTTCTTTGAAATATCAGACACGATGCGTTCGATGTTACCCCAACGGAACAGGTAATTGCTTCCATCTTGATTAGGTTGCTAGTTGACAACACTTATCCATTTTTTTAATTGTATATACTGTTTATGTAGTAGAGGAACGGTAAATATATCAATTTGCATCCATGGATTTCCTTCAGCTCTTTTTTAGTCTACAAGTGCTACATTTCTCTTGATAGTAGTTTGGCTCTATTTATTTGTGATGGAGGCTTTCATCTGGGATAAAGATTAAGATTCTGTCATGGGCTAGCAAGGCCATGGACCATACAGGCCCATGACAGGTTCCATAAGTACAGTTCAATCTTTATTTGTGAGTTTGAGTTGATGATTATTGGGTAGGCTCCTCCAAATGGACCATTGAATTTCCTCTGCATGTTTAATTACAAAGTCAAATGATCTAAATGTGGACAGCATATGGTTAGCGTCCTTTAAGTTGTTGCATACCATGGAATCATGGATGACAAGGAAACCTATTAAATGTAGCATTAACATTTGTTTCTGTAATTTTTATAGTATGGTTTTCATCACATATTAAACTTTGGTGAATACAGTTTTCTGGTGCTGTCTCTGTCCACGCCTTTCAAATTTCAAGTAGCAACTTAACTTCTTTGTTTATTTTTTTCACTTCTAGTTATATTTTGTAGTAGTTTTTCGTGATCTATCTTCCAAATCAGTAGCAGTATGGAAGTAATAATCCAGAGTAACTATGCCACTCTTGGCACCGTGCTGTGAGAGCTTATTCTTGTATAAGAAATTCGAGTATTCTTCCATTGCATTGGTTTAGTGGAGTTGAACAATAATTACTTATTTACTCCCTCCATTCCAAATTATATGACGTTTTGGCTTTTTTAGATACATAGCTTTTGCAATGCATTTAGATATATAAATATGTCTAGATACATATTAAAATTAATGTATCTAGAAAAGCCAAAATATCATAATTTGGAATGGAGGGAGTACATTCTATTGAAATTGTAAGCTAGTGCCTGGATAATGAATTCCTATATTGATTGTTTGATGTACTGTCTGAATTTAACCTTTTCTTAAAAGGGCATCACATTCCTTAGTTCTGTCAATAATGGAATGTGTAGTAAGCTACAGATCACCCTGATTACCCCACTACAAAGGGCTTGTTCTGTTTAGTTATTATTATTTGAAACATGTGTATATTCAAGATAATGCTTACTATATGTGGTAGATTAGAGTATTTGAGAAAGTGTTACCCCTGTTTTGTAAAGTCATATGTTTGACACTCTTTGCAAATATTCCTCGAGGATTGGGTGGCCAATTCAAGTGAGTCTTGTTTACAGGAAACCTGCTGATTCAACTACAGTTTGATTGCTGTTAGCTGCTCTGTAATGGTCCAAGTAGTATGGTGTGGCCATAGTGGTCAGCTTTTCAGTTTTAATTTTTCCAGGTTGGACGACTGGTCTGGCCTTTTCTTAAATTATAGGCATATAGTATGCTGTTCAAGCTGCCTGTATTTGGTACATTTATTGTTCAATGTTGTTTATTTGTTTTCAAATTATTGTATGATGTATATAAACCAAATATGCATGCTGTATGCTGATCTCAGTCTTCTGTGTCTTGCTTCAGGATATGCTCTAAGTTCTGTTGAAGGGCGAGTTTCCATGGAATTCTTTGATCTATCCGAGTCTGCTCAGTCTAAAAAGTATGTTTTCTGCACCTTAGCTGCCAAAAGATGGGCGCATGTCTGGCTTGTCTTATAATTGCTCAATACTATGACTCAAATGTACATGTGGTTCCTATTATCATCAATTGAAACAATGGATAGTGAAACTTCATTTGCGAACACACTTTCACAATTCCCCATATATATTTTTTGAAGCTTATAGCAATCTGTGATCGTACTTACATGCAAACATGCTGACACTTCAGTTGGAATGCAGGTCAA
Organism: Saccharum officinarum; assembly: GCA_020631735.1. NCBI lineage: Eukaryota > Viridiplantae > Streptophyta > Magnoliopsida > Poales > Poaceae > Saccharum > Saccharum officinarum. The sequence continues at coordinate 13,916,735 of CM036228.1, forward strand.
TTTGTTTATGTTTTATCAAATTCAAACAAAGATTGGGGCAATCTATGTAGTGTCTGTGTCAACATTTTATAATGCCAATTCAAACTCAAAAGGCTGTTAGAACAATGAAAACAAAATTGCCTGCAAATAGTAACCTTGTTATTTTTTTTCCTGTTATTTTGAGTCTTTTTAGAAATTTGTGTTTTTCTTATCTATCAAAAGAGAGTATCACTTAGGAAGTAAATTGAGGGTTTTTTCCTCACATTTTCTAGTTATTTCCTAAACTAAATTGGATTGTATGATCGTGCGGTCGTGCCTGGTTACAGATTGGAAATTGCACTGCATATGTACTAAGTACAAACTACCTGTTTTGTGCACTTACCTCCTTCTGGAAACCTAGACTGAACAGTAATGCCTAGGGATGTATGTTCCGTTCCACTTGTTTTGGGTCATTGGGTCAACCATCGTGCAAAACTTGTCAAAATGAACTAGAGTGGCATGCTAGGTAATTAATTTAAATTAATTTAAAGGGGCAATGAACTAAACTAGCTGGCCACAAAATATAATTTGGTACCCTCTTGCATCTCTAGTGGCATTGATTGTGGGCAATTTTTCATGCAGGTATGCTTTCAAGTGTCACCGGAAATCCGAAGCTGGCAGGGACACCGTATATCCTGTCAATGCAATTGCTTTCCATCCCATGTAAAGCCTTCTTGTTCCATTTTCTTGATAGTTTGATATCTCACTGGATTATTAGTTCTCATTTTATTGTCCTTGTGCAGATATGGAACATTTGCCACCGGAGGTTGTGATGGATTTGTGAATGTGTGGGATGGCATTAACAAGAAAAGACTATATCAGGTAAACCAACTGAAGAGTTTTGTTTCATTGGGATGCTACTGTCTGAAACGTTTCTTGTGTTCATTCATGATTTCCCTGCTTTTGATTGCAGTACTCCAAGTATGCATCAAGCATCGCAGCTCTATCATTCAGTAAGGATGGCCATCTGCTTGCTGTGGCATCCAGCTACACTTACGAAGAGGGAGAAAAATCGTAATACTGAACTACTTTGTCTGGCAAATCTCTGTTCAAACAAGATAAAGAAAAAAAAATGTTACTCACCATTGTTTTTGTGCATTTCAGGCATGAACCCGACGCTATATTTATCAGGACAGTGAATGAAGTCGAGGTGAAGCCCAAGCCCAAGGCATTGGCCGCCCCACAGTAGTGTTATGACCTGCTGGCAGTGGTATCAGTCATATGGTTAGATGACCCGTACTCCTCTAAGTTGATGTCAATTACATTAGTTGACGCAGTGCTTGTTTGTGGTGGAAGAAGTGAAACGTCTGTTTCTTAATCTGGTCCTTCATCTTTTGTTTTACTTGTCCGTGGAAACATGTCATGTTCCAGCTGATTGTATATTCCGAGACAGATTATGTTTTAGTTTATTCGATCCTTCGTTGACTTGAACTTATATTTATCAAATATTTAAGTATGGTTAGTTTGGAACCTGGAGGGAAGAACTATGCTGACGTGGAGTATTTGGTAATTCCTGGCTTTGTTGTAACTTAACGATGCCTATTTAGGAGGACTTGAAGCTTGGAAAGTGAGGGAATGGCTTGTGCCGGTGCCGCAGGCCAACGGCCAGTTAACTGGTAGGCAGACAAGGCAAAAACAAAGGACAAGGATCTGTTAGCTTGGGCTGATTTGGCTGGTTGAAAGTACTGCTGGCTGATTTTTTGTGAGAGAAAAACACTGCTGACTGACTGACTGATTTGGCTGATAATCTCAAGCGAACAGGTAGGCACTAATCCTTTTGTTAGGTTGTCTGCCATTGCTGTCATAGGTATATATTTTTGCCTATAAGATAGGAGTCTTTTTTTTTGCCACGTGACCTTGATGTCCATGGAGTGACGTGGAGCTCGATGACTAGAAGTCATCCTCCTTCCTCCGTGTGGTCGCCGGTCAGCATATCTTTTGGTCTGCTGATTCGGTCCTGGTTACTGAGCGAACCGATGAATAGGTCTAGACTCTAGACGAAGCCTTTTTTACATGACTGCCTCTAGCGGCGTGTTGGCCTGCTCGAGTTTTTTCTTGCAAGTCGCGTGCAATGAAAAATGTCGGTCACGGTGGTGACTATCCGTTGGTTACCATCCAAACGGCTACAGTTCTCATGCTAGTTCTACACCAGCGACTTTGAATTGAAGTCAAGTCACCCCCTTCTCTTCTACAACACGGTAATAGACTGAGGCTTGCGCCTTTATAAATATTATATAGCTAAGGAGCTCTCTGTCTTTTGTCTTCTCAAAGCTACTCATATATACACAGGTGGATACCATCAATCGATGAATATATACACGAAGGCATATAGAAAGGGCAACCAAACACGACAGGATACTCGTACATGGCGTCAAAGTTATGTGAAGGTAAGATCGATCGAGTTTCTTTTTTACTCTCTCCAGCCAATTAAGGACAATTATTGATGGTTTAGCATTTTCCCATCTACACTTCTACAGATACTAGAATGTAAATCGTCATTGCTGAGTCCTTCAATTGTACAAGGTCCCGTGCTCTCTAGCTCGTATTATATTATACTGTAGGGGCTGGTGGCGCAAAAGCAAATAAATCGTATAGCAAACACCACTAAAAGCCGAATTAGTCACTCATGCTACTAATAAATTAAACAGAAAATACACATTTTTTGTACTCTTGATTAATTTCTGCTTTGGAATGGAGGGAGTACTAGGATATTTTTTTTCCCAATCCGTTTACAGTAAGGTTTACAATAAGGTCTCAAATAGTTGCATGAATCCGAGTGCTTTGGTGCCCGAGTATTTCAAGTATTTCAAATCTATGTGCTTTGATTCTTCTTCGTGTCTTAAAAACCACAATTTCTCATGGCAGTGAAAGTGCGAGGGATTTATTTCTAAGCTCTGACTATTCCGAGAGATACACAAGCTTGTCAGGCATGAAGGGGCCATGACATCTAACAGCATGTTCGCTTGAGCTTCCAGACACTTATTTTCAGTCAGACAACAGTGTTTTTCTCTCACAATAAATCAGCCAACAATACTTTCAGCCGCTTATTTTCAGCCCAAGTGAACAGGCTGTAACGAGGGTTTAAGTTAGACAACTTAAAACTAAACTTGGCCTTTAAAAATGTATTTATCAATACCTATGCAAGATATCTATCTAGATGTGCACTACGATTTTAAGTATTTGCTATCTCTACTGTAAAAGAGTTATGGACCCTACATTCTAATCCTAGGAAGGTAAAGCACACAACCAGGCCCGGCCCTGGGGGCGGGCGAGCGGGGCGGCCGCCCTGGGCCCCCGAGCTGCCAGGGCCCCTGTATGACTGAATGTATACATATACGAATAGTACTCTTCCACGCTCGCAGCCACAAAAACCTACCTATCTGCGACGCCTGCATTCGTTGTCTGTTATGACTGCATGCATGCCCGTACCCCTATGCGTCCTGCGTCAACTTTTGCACGCTCACATGATTTGGAATAAAAGCAACTGTATGCATGCATGTATTTTTGGAATAAAGCCGGAGAGAAACGAGGCATCCTACTCCCTAGTATCAGTATGCTTTTGTGCTAGTTTTTAATTACTAAATGTATTTTAAAAATACTAGCACATGTCTTCTACTGTTAGTAGTTAGAAAATGAAAAAAAGGGGAAACGAGTGATCACGCAGACGACACATCCGATATATTTTTTAAAAATAATAATATGAACACAAGGAAATATATAGATGAATCAATAATTATTGCGCTTCAGCAAACAAATACTCCCTCTGTTCCAAATTATAAGTCGCTTTGACTTTTTTGGTATATCTATTTTGCTATGCATCTAGATATAATAATATGTCTAGATACATAGCAAAATGGATAAACTAAAAAGTCAAAGCGACTTATAATTTGGAACGGAGGGAGTACTACTGATCCTGATAGCAAGGCCTTGCCGTAGATAAGAATTTGGACATCCAGGAGGAGGATAAGCATTATGTGACAAGATAATTTTTTAAAAAAGTGAAGGAGAATATGTAATGCATGCCAGGTAACTATTTTTAGCCACTTCTCCTATATTTCAGGTGCCTGAATTTTAAGTTGATTTCAGGCAACACTTTTATACTACCAATACTCTTATTTGTTATTTGTCGGTGTGTCATAACACATTAAATTTTTGTCCTTATCTTCCTAAGTTTCTATAAAAATAATTGTAAATTGTTAATTATCTTTGTGCCAGCACAAATCATATTTTATCAGATTTATAGTTTTGTCTAGTGGTTTTTTTTACTCTCGATACCAAAAATTGCGGATTGCGCCTACAGAAATTGTATTGAATAGAATATGCAATTTTAATATAAAATATGTGCAATAACTATCGCCTGAAAGAAAACTAAAATTCAGGCACCGAATTTTATTAAATCCAGCATCCAAACTAAATGTTTTAAAGGGGGCCTCGATTTTTAGTCTCGCCCTAGGCCCCTGAAATCTCAGGGCCGGCCCTGCACACAACCAAAAGAATGCAAGTAATGCAGAAGCTTAAATGAGATGATAATGCAAACTCTAGTTGATAGTTGATTTTTTTTAAAGTATCGAGAAGCTAATGCTACCCATAGTCCTTGTTCAAGCCACTTGCAAGAGCCAAGCTCCCTACCAGGATTGCCTCCCGCTCGAATCCGTAATTAGATTAAGTTGTCTTCCATTGACCTCACTTAGCTTAATTTCTAATTTGATCCGTCGTCCTGGTGTACTACTCATATAGCACATATATGTTCAACCTTCATCTGGGCTCCTAAGCATATACTCTTTCTCTTTGATTGTTGATGTTGTTTATCACGTAATTCATGCTTAGTACGTTAGAAAGCAAGTGCAAGGCATAAGCTCAAATAAGCACATAGGTTTCTAGCCTTACTATAACATATGTGCAATACATATCATAGTCAATTTAAATGCAATACGCAAAGAGAGAGTATATGCTTGAGCTTTGCTACGGTACTCTCATTATGTTATATGAGGTAAGATCTCGAATGAATCTTAGCCCTTGATTTTTGAAATGCATACAACATTAAGTTGTATTAAAAAATGCATACACACATCTACATATATGTTGTATTAAAAAATCGTTACAACTTATGTGAGACCCACACTTCTAAATATGTTACATTCAAGAAAATACTACACGTCGCGCTCACTTAACCTAGTAGGGTTGAATTAAAAACTTGATGTAGATATAGGAAATATACATGTTCCACGCAGCATGCATGTTGCTTATTTTTTCTATTTCTCGGAAATATATATGTTCCACGCAGCATGCATGTTGCTTATTTTTTTCTATTTCTAAAAATAAATATATGTTTTTTCTATTACCTCATAGGAGGTAAATTGTGAAATAACTCTCTAGATCGACGGTCCATAGTTATTTAGGTATACCTTACCAAAGCCCCTTTTTATCCTATATCGAGAGGAAATTTATTAGTTGTATGCAACAAATTTATCTAAGACTTTTTTTTATTAGTAGTTATAGCAAACGTGTCCGTGCGTTGCAACGGGAGACGCAACTTGTTGTATAATTTATCTAGATGTAGGTTGAAAATTTATCCAACAAACGTGTGATGCTCTAACTCTTATATTTGATCGAGCATCAGATTTTGAATAGTATTTGAGATTGCATTGTATATTTAAATTTGTCTTTGCATCGAACTCTATGCCTTGCCTATGTTTAGCCTTTCGGTTCCTTTTTTGTTGCATGTTTTCTTTTTCTATTTCTATTTTGTTGTGTTCAGTCTAAGTTCTTGTCCGTTTCGACTTCTAAGAAATTTGTTCAATAAAAAGTTCACATGTGTATGATTCGTCTTAAATCAGACACCATACTATTGCTAAATGTGCACTGTTTTAACTCATATGTACATTGAGGACTTAGATATTTATCCAATAATTACGTGTTCTAATTCATTTTTATTTATACTCTACAGATTATATCATTCATTTCGATTTATTTTGGAATCAAATTTCACATCATATATGGCACGGTGCTCTAACTCGTATAGAAAATATTTCTCTATTTTATATAGGGAATGATCAACGGTTCAAACTTCCATGAAGGTTGAATTTAGTCCTTTTATTTTTGACTAGGTGAGTGCCCGTGCGTTGCGACGGGAGCAAGAAAAAAATCATAAAATTATATTGTTCCTTGGTTCGTGTCCGTGCGTTGCTACGGGACAACTAAACTTTTGTATTAAAAACACACGGATTGCACGATAAGATAACAATACTGTAAAATCAAATATCGACTTAAAAAATGACATTTAATCCAAAAAGCAAAGTTTGTGAAATTAACATAATCACGGAGAGCGCGGGTATATATAAAAAATATATATAATAAAATCCCATAATATTTATATTTATTAACAATAACACAGTTTAGTTTTGCACAACCAAATTGACCAATTTTCACCCACCCTTGACAAAATCCTTAAACCTATATATATGTGTTCTGCTGATATGTAACACTGCCAAAACCAGGTAAAAGGGGTCTTCTCATTGTCAACTCTATATAAGGCAGTGTTGAGTTCCCAAAAATTTTCACCCTAAAACATCACATCGAATCTTACGGCACATGCATGGAACATTAAATGTAGACGAAACAAAAAACTAATTGCACGGTTCACCGTGAAATCGCGAGACGAATCTTTTAAGCCTAATTAGTCCATGATTGAACAGTAATTATCAAATAAAACAAAAAACTACAGTACCCGAAACCAAAAAATTTCGCGAACTAAACACCCCTAAGAATACAATACGACAAATCAAACTGTAGACACAATCCACTACTGGATGGTAGCAAATTGTTTCTGGTGAGCCTGTAATAACTAACACTATCTTATTCTGACTCCATTTAGATCAAAGTTGGATTGTCTAGTTTGTAATGAAACAACTGATTATATCAACAATATATTGTTAATAAATATAGGACTCAGTAGTTTCATTGATGATGGAAAGTCTTTCTAGTGATACAGTACGGCCAACATTGTCTTTGCCTACTGAAATGGAACTCTGGGAGGAACTCTCAGAGGACTGAGTCTTGACATCAACTACGTTACCCCCGATACGTCCACGAACCAGCGTATCGCGTACGGATACGTGGCCGATACGCCCAGAATACGTATCCAAGGAGTATCCGGGAAAAAGAAAAAAAGAAAAAAAAATCAGATACGTATCCGAGGAGTATCCGAGGAGTATCGGCGCCGCGGGGAAGGAGCAGGGGCGCTGCCGCTCGCCGGGGCGGGGAAGGAGGGGCGCTGCCTCGCGCCGGGGTGGGGAAGCAGGGGCGCGCGCACCCAAATCCAGAGCCACGCCGCGAGCGGAGGTCACCTGGGGGAGGAGGACCGGCGGACCGCGGGCGGAGGTCGCCGGTGGGGCAGGAGGACCGGCAGACGGCGGACGGAGGTCGCCGGTGGGGGGCGAGGAGCGGCAGGCAGCGTGCGCGTGGCGCGCCGACCAGAGGACCGGCGGTCGGCGGGCAGAGGTCGCCGATGGAGGATGACCTGCAGACGGCGTGCGCGTGCGGGTGGCTCTATGCGTGTGTGGCGACGGCGTGCGCGTGCGGGAGACGGAGCAGAGGAGGAAGGGATGACCTGCAGACGGTTTGCGCGTGCGGGAGACGGGAGCAGAGGAAGGGATAGGCAGATAAGGTTTTGGGGGCCTGGGCTTTGGCCGTTTACTGTTTTATGGGCCTTTCTTTGCACTGAAGTCCACTTATCTCCTTTCTCTTACATTTTAGTTCCTAAAAATTCTATTTTTTCATAAATATATATATGAATATACACTATTATTTATTTTATTAAAAAATTATAAAACGTATCCGCGTATCAGGTTTTTTTTTTGGAAAAATAACGTATCCGCGTATCCGTATCGGCCCGATACCGATACGCGTATCCGTATCCGTGCAACTTAGGACATCAATGCAACAGCGATCAAAATGTGTTCTTTACCCATAACATAATGTACAAAATGACCAAAAAAATTATCTATACAACAACAAAAGCAAGGCATAAATTGGAAGCCTGAAAGCAAAAATAATGGATCCCTGTCATTTTGTCCTTTTGTAGAAAAGATCCTCCCTAGCAACAAAGAACTGTTTAGATGAAGCTTGCAATCCTCCCTCGCAACCCTTGTCTCTCCTATCACGATTCATGACAACATTAGAAAGCAAAAAATGCTTGTCTGTTCTAGATTCCATGATTCTAGATTTGAGCAGTGCACTCCACAATTATAGCATGCATTTTGCCACATTCAGTTAACAAGATTCATACCTGTCTATGCGGGCATGGGTTTTTTCAGTTCTGATGATCACTATGCGCCGAGGCTCGATGAGGGCACATGCTTGTGAACAGTGGATCCTACAAACAAACACGCTAAGGTTCAGTTTGGTCAGTATAGAATGTTGTTGGGTTCAAACAAATTTATATGGCAAAGAGGCAGCCTCCATGTTCAGTGAGTCCGTGAGTGTTACATATTCAGACATCTGAAACATTAACGAGCATACAATCTCAAACATTTTGAAACAAATATACACATATGAAACTATTTGTCTAAAACACATCAGAAAACAAGACATGTTTAGCATCACAATCAGTTATCTATTTTAATTCACAAGTGGCACGATATCAAGCAGAAGTGCATTTCTGTAGCAGCACATATTGGTTAGGTTCTGATCATGACTAAATATTTGTATTGCATTAATTACCTTTTTGCCTTGTTAAATCAATAGTATATATCACCACAAGAATTTTGTAGATATGGACGGCTGCTTCAGGCTCTCTCGTTCTCCCTGTCTCCTCTCGGTCTTCACTCTTCAGCACGAACAGAGCCATAGCGCCGCCACGGCCTGCCTCCACACAAAGACGCTGTCGCGTCCCCCAGCTAGCACCGACCACCACCTCTCCGTATCAACGAGTGTGTCATCAATTTGTGGCGTCCCTTGCTCCTATCTCCCTGATCCCTTCCCTGAGGCCGGTGAGCTGCGGCAGCAGTGCGAAGCGAGCACGCGTGGGACGAGCTGTGATGGCGGGACGGTGAGTCCGGCTGTGCGGGAGTGCTACGGGCGCGCGGGGGCGGGGCGCTACAAGTTTGTTGGGGTCGTCTCTCGTCGGCAACGGCGGCGCAGAGGCGTGTGCTGGCGCAGGCAAGCAGCACTGGCTCCTGGCCGCCACCAGGCTAGCCACGGACTCACCTTCCCCATGATGACGACTTGCCTGAACGAAAAAGCAGTGCATCAATCGAACAGAAAAGTAGCATGGAGGGGAAATCAGGACCAATGGCCAGCAGGGAAATCAGGACCAAACGTCGGGGGAAATCAGAGCAAAAATTAGAGAGGGAGAGAGAGGTGGAGGTACCTGCACTGAAGAATCGTGGTCTTGGCTGCCCGCCGCCGCCGAGCACACATCAGAGCTAGGGCGGCGCTCGAGCCCATGGCCGAGCACGCGACCACGCTGGCGCTGGCGCCCGCGTCCGGCCTGGGTGGGCCTGGGTGGCCGCAGCGCCGGCCTAGGTGCTCGAGGTCAGGGGAGGCGGCATGGCCTGGGCGGCCGCAGCGTCGGCCTAGGTGCCCGAGGTCAGGGAAGGCGGCATGGCCTGGTGGTCGGTGACCTGGCGCCTTGCCCTGGGGTTCGTCCGCGGGGGAGAGGAGAGGAGTCGTCGCGCGTGGCGGCGTGGGGTTCGTCCCTGGGCAGTCTCACCTGTAAATCCCGAGATCCAGCTGCTCGTCGAACGCCGAGGACCCCAGCAAGGAGCCGCCGCCGCTGGACGCCGACGCGGAGGCAAACGTGGACGGCAGCGACGTCGGGGTGAGAGGGGAGTTGCACGGGGAGAGGAGGAGCGCTGGTGAGAGGGGAGTCACATGGGGCGAGCGCGGAGATTGCGGATTCCTCGGTGCCGGTGATTGGGGGTGATTTTTGCGTTCGTCGAGGAGGCCCACCTGCCGGCGCGTGCGTGGAGGATAGCGGCAGACGGACAACGACCAATGTCGCACCAAAAGAAATGTCCACGTTTTCGTTCTTTTTAGTTGTACAGAAGATATTTATAAGAGAAAAAAATAATCGCTTAGATAAATGGGTGATGTGTGAACGTCTCGTAAAATACTCTTACGGATACTCGGATGACACACGCTTGCAAGGATGAAAAAAAAAGAACACGTTAAGACAAAAGAGAAAAAAAAAATAAAGTGGAGAAAAAAGATGACATAACCATAGTTTTTTTTTCTTTTCTATTTTTCTGATTATATTGTTCGGCCTTCCACCGTAAAAAAAAACGCCGGACTCTGGTCTATTATAGAAGTTTCCAACATTTTCTTGGGGAAAGAAAATTTCCAGCATTGAAAAAAGAAACCGGTCCCTATAATCTACAGTATATATCCCGTTAAAGGAAAATAAATGCACAACATTATCATCATGTCTGAGCAATCTATTTAGATTAGTATTCCTACTCCATATCCGTCTAGACGCGAGCTATTCTAACTCGTACGTAAATAAAGAAAGCGGTGCAAAATAAAGAACATAACTCTTATCATTTTCTATTTATTATTAAGAGTTTAATTTAGAGTATTCAGGATCTGAGGAATCTATTTAGGTTAGGATTCCTATTTGTTGGGGAATTAACTTCGTCCAAAAAAAACTCAAGCCCAAACTTTAAAGTATGAAAGATATAAAAATATTCTAATGAAATTCACCTGCAGAAAAAATATAGCGAAGAATGTATTTCGACTTCGTCGTCAAGAATTCAACTTCGCCAATCAACTTTGTCGTTCAACTTCGCCTATCGACTTCGTCGCCAAGAATTCAACTTCGCCTATCGACTTTGTCGTTCAACTTCGGCTATCGACTTCGTCGCCAAGAATTCAACTTCGCCTATCGACTTTGTTGTTTAACTTTGCCTATCGACTTCGTCGTCAAGAATTTAACTTCGCCTGTCGACTTCGTCGTCAGAAATTCAACTTCGCCTGTCGACTTCATCGTCAGGAAATCAACTTTGCTGGACAGAGAAGTAGACAAGAAGTAAGAGATAATCTAAAGAAAACAAGTTCATTGAAGGAAAAGAAGATTGAACGCGAAAAAGAAGACTAAATTAGGAGAAAATGACTACTCCGCCCTTACATAAATGAATGGTTGTAAATATTATGGTCAGGGGTAAAAAAGTCATTTTGTGTAAAATACGAAGACTAGAGCTCTATAAATACCCCCTCTGACATGTATGATACGATCATGAAATGAATGCAACTTTACACGTAATTTTGTCTTGGATGAAATTTTTCTGATGATTGTGTGAATTGTGTCGTCTGACCTGAACTTTTCACCCAACATCTAGCGCCCACCGTTTATACGTGCATCTAAAGATCTTCACGACCACAAGATATAAAATGGCAAGACCAAACAAGAAGACCGTCAATGAAGAAATCGAAGACGAACAACCACCCGGAGAAGACAGAGGTCTTACAAAAGAAGTCTCTCAAGGTGCAAACTCTTCAAGAACGGGCGAAGCTAAAGAACAAAGACTCAAAGAACTTGAAGAACAAGTTTTATGAAGGCAAAAAGAACTTGAAGAATGTCGCGCAAGAGCACGAGAAAAGACACTCAAACAAAGAATAGAAGAGGCCGAAGTTACCCTTCGCAATTTAAACGAGCAACTGCAAAATGCAAATCATGAAGTTATGAATCAAGAAGAATCGCATCCAGCAACAAGAATCTCTCAAGAGAGAAATATTCAGAAATCATTCATATCAATTGATACAAGCTCCCCACTATCAACAAATTTGCAGCTAGCTCAATGGCCTATAGGGTACAAATTCAACATGATACCAACATTCGATGGTGAATCAGACCCAAGACAATTCTTAATGAGTTTTAAAGCTGCAGTAATTGCAGGTGGTAGGGACGAAACCACACTTGCAAAGTCACTTATCATGGCAGTAAAAGGTCCAGCACAACAATGGTATTCATCTCTAAAAGCAAGATCCATACATTCATGGGAACAATTAAAGACAAATCTACTTGTTGACTTTTAAGGATTTCAACCAACTGATCTTACAGACATGGATTTATTCAACTGCAAACAACAGCCCAAAGAACCTCTAAGTCAATATTACAAGAGATTCATTCAAATCAAATCTCAAATCATAAATATCCCAGACGAAGTTGTCATAATTGCAGCAATCAAGGGACTTCGGGTAGGACAATGTGCAGCACACCTTACTCGAGAAAAGCCAACTTCACTGGCTCAGCTTTACAAAAAAAATCCAAAAGTACTGCAAGTCCGATGAAGATTACAGAAAAAGAATTGAGGAAGAAAACAGCTTCAGAAATCAAAACAAAAGCAGCAATTTTCATCCCCCAAAGCAAAACAACTATGAGCAAAGACACTTCACCCAAGTTAATCAAGTTGAAAATAGCAATTCAACTACTGAAACAAATTTTCAACCTCAAAATCAATACAACAGTTAGTACAACCAAAGGACATTCGATAGAGGTGGCTTCAATTCAAGAGAAAGAGGAGGACAAGGAAGAGGAAGAACACCCCTAAGACCGGAAGACATGTATTGCATCATTCATGGCAAAGGGGCTGGACACACATCAAAAATGTGTCCAAAAGTAAAGAAAAGCATCGAAGAAATATAAGAAGAAAACAAAATCTTAAGTCAATCAAAAGCTGTCAATCATATGATTCAAGGCCAACAAAACTCTTATTACCCAATTCAGTTTGGACACTCCCAAGCAATGATCCCAGACCCATCATCATATAGCTATGGACCAGTAGCAATATACGACCCAAATCAATAGAGGCAAAATCAACAACAAATAAATTTTTAAATACAGCCCGAATCCTCTGTGACAAATAGCAATCCACAAGGGAACAACAAACAAGACAACTCTCCATCAACTTCAATGGCAAGCAAAGGAAGAATCATGGCAATCATTGGAGGAAACAATATTGATCATGAAAACAACAATCAAAAGAAGAATTACTTTCGAAGAGTAAACTCTATCTCAACAGAAGGCCCATACAAAAAGACAAGATGGTCTCATCTACCAATCACATTTTCAGAAAAAGATTTACAACTGAAAGACTATCCACACATGGATGCAATGGTAGTTGAAGCAAATATTGATGGATAGACTGTCTCAAAAATTTTAGTTGACGGTGGAAGTTCTGCAGACATTATATTCACAGCAACAATTGATGCCATGAAAATTGATCGCAAACTTTTAGGAAGAGCTGAGCACCCACTCTACGGCTTCGGTGGAAAGCCAATTCACTCAATAGGAAGAATAATTCTTCCTGTATCATTTGGAACAGTAAACAATGCAAGAACAGAGTAAATTGCATTTGATGTGGTGGACATCCATTATCCCTATAACGCACTTTTTGAAAGGGGAACTCTGAATGCATTTGAAGCAGAAATTCAATTTCGCCTATCGACTTCGTCGCCAAGAATTCAACTTCGCCTATCGACTTTGTCGTTCAACTTCGCCTATCGACTTCGTCATCAAGAATTCAACTTCGCCTGTCGACTTCGTCGTCAGAAATTCAACTTCGCCTGTCGACTTCGTCGTCAGGAAATCAACTTCGCTGGACAGAGAAGTAGACAAGAAGCAAGAGATAATCTGAAGAAAACAAGTTCATCGAAGGAAAAGAAGATTAAACGTGAAAAAGAAGACTAAATTAGGAGAAAATGACTACTTCGCCCTTACATAGATGAATGGTTGTAAATATTAGAGTCAGGGGTAAAAAAGTCATTTTGTGTAAAATATGAAGACTAGGGCCCTGTAAATACCCCCTCTGACATGTATGGTACGATTATGAAATGAATGTAACTTTGCACGTAATTTTGTCTTAGATGAATTTTTTCTGATGATTGTGTGAATTGTGTCGTCTGACCTGAACTTTTCACCCAACACTATTCCATATTGGTCGCGAGCTATTCTACTCGTGTGTGTATATATATATATATATATATATATATATATATATATATATATATATATATATATATATATATATATATATATATATATATATATATATATACCCTCCAGCTAACTACAAAATAACTTATTCTGTAGCCACTTTGAGTTACGATAATTGCTATGCTAATTTATGAAATTATAGTAATTTCTTACTATGTGATTTACTATAACATTATGGTAAATATCCCCATGTGTTATAGTAATTCAACTATCATAAATATATATTGACATTATCGTAAATTAGGATATAAAATTATCGTAAATAGAGGTGGCTATAAAATAACTTATTTTATAGCTAGCTATAGAGTATACTCTCCATATATATATATATATATATATATATATATATATATATATATATATATATATATATATATATATATAATAACTTAAATAGAGGTGGCTATAAAATAACTTAATTTATAGCTAGCTATACAGTATACTCTCTCTCTCTCTATATATATATATATATATATATGGATAAAAGAAACTCTCCATTGTTCGATAGTTAGAGGAAGACGGACCAAAAAATAGATGGACGAAAAAAAGAACATGAAATTTTGTCTCTTTATTATTAGGTATAGAGTATGGATATAGATATAATAACATGGTACTCTTGGCTGTGTTAGTTGAAGCACGAGTTGACGGGGACTTGATGATTACTTATACAGGTAAAATGTTGTTACTACTGCTTATGGGGGGCTATCCTAATCCTGCCGCATAGTACTACAGTTCATGGGGCCAGCAATGCCGGGAACTTCAGCCTTGCTCGGCCCAACTGCCCAGATAAGTGTGGCAACGTGAGCATCCCTTACCCGTTCGGCATTGGGAAGGGCTGCTTCCTGAAGAAAGATTTTGAAGTCAAATGCGATAGCAGCCAGCAAGCTCCAACTATCTATACGGGGGGAGGATCAGAACCGTACTCCAAGGTATTGGAGTTCAATCTGCTCGATGGTGAGGCACGCATTCAGAATAGAATACATTGGAGCTGCAACTACACGAACGGCACCTACGTCCGGAGCAATGAATACCCGGCATTATCACTAAATCTCGGGAATTCTTTGAAGGTTTCCTACACTAAGAACAAATTTACAGCAATCGGGTGTGCAACCATTGCAAATATAGTGGGTTCTACGGATGAAAAAATTGATTTAAACAACATGCACTACACCACCGCTTGTTCTTCGTTCTGCGACAGTGATGTGAGAATCAGTAGGGGCCCGACTGTGATGGCTTGGGTTGTTGTCAAACTTTACTTCCACAATACCTGTCGGCATTCACTTTCGAATTTTTCCATTACGATGATTTACTACATAATCCCTTCGCCCAAGGTTTCAGCCCTTGCAGCTACGCATTCGTCGGCGAGGCCAGCGTGTTCAAATTCAATTCTTCCTATGCTCGAGATTCAAATTTTCAGAAACATGACGGTCTCCCTTTGGTCCTTGATTGGAGTGTTGGTTCTGAAACTTGCGAGGAAGCCAAGAAGAACTCATCATCTTTTGCCTGTCGCGCCTTGAACAGTGTATGCATCAACGCGACAAATGGTTCAGGGTACCGCTGCAACTGCTCCCAAGGTTACCAAGGCAATCCCTACCTAGACGAAGGATGCCAAGGTCAGGAAGCATATACCTCCATAACCACTTCTTGGTTTCCCCTCTCTTTGTTCTGATTGGTCTTGTCTTTGCCGTCGGTTCGTGTACTGATTTCACTCTCCTATTTATTCGAACAGACATCAATAGACATGAGCGTGTATGAAGTGGTCTTTATAGGTCAGTCATTTGTCAGTAATCTATAATTGTTCCTTCCCCTCCACAATGTTGGGCCTAAATATGAGCCCACCTCATCACCAATTAATCACCCATTAGTCAACCGCAAAAAGGTCTATAAGGTCAGTCTCAATAGGGTTTCATGGGGGTTTCATGCACATTAAATGGAGTGCCACATCAGTAGACTTAAAGTTTTTGCAAGAAACGAGGAAGAGAGAGAGAAGGGAAACGTTTCATCCTCACAAAACGTCGTTTCCAAGACGTCAGAAATCACGTGAAACCCCCACTGAGGACTCAATTCGTTTCATCGTGAGCTCCGCTTCCTCCTGCCGTTGCGAGCGCCGGCGCTGCCCTGCTCCATCTCCGGTGCTGCCCCTGGTCCCTCGGTCCCTTCCCGGCGTGGAGCGTGCGGCTCCGCCCCTCCCCAGCGTGGGCACGAACTCCGTCGGGCGCGGCACGGGCTTGAGCGGCGTGTCGCCGTCCCGCGGGTGCACACGCACACCGAGCCGTTGCACCTTCTCCAACTCCAGCCGCTGCACCTCCTCCGACTCCAGCCACTGCACCTCCTCCAACTCCAGCCGCCGCACCTTCACCGCGGCACGAGCGCGAGCCCCACCGCGCACGGGTGCAGAGATCCGCCGGCTGTGGGCTCCTCTGCTGTGGGCGCTCGCTCCGCCGCGCGGGCTCCTCTGCCTCGGGCGCTCTCTCCGCGTGCACGGGCTCCTCCGCCGTGAGCTCCTCTGCCTCGCGCGCTCGCTCTGCCGCAAGCTCCTCCACCGCACAGGCTCCTCTGCTGCGAGCTGCTCCACCGCGGGCGCAGCTCCTCCACCGCAGGCGTTCGCTCCTCCGCCTCGCGCACACGCTCTGCCTTGCACTCGCTCCACCGCGCGAGCTCCTCTATCGTGGGCACTCACTTCTGAAGAGAGAGTGGAGAGAGATGGTGAGACCCACGAAAGGTAAAATAACAAGTGAAACCGTCCAATAAAACAATGAATTGAGAGAGATATCCGTTTCATATATAGTTTCATGTTTTGGAAACCGGGAGATGAAACATTGAATTGAGACTGGCCTAATCTAATGATTACAGGAGCCTCGGTTGCCACGGAGAAACTAAATTAAAAGACCAGAGACTGAACTGTCGGTTCTTTCTTTCTCGGGTAAAACCTCGACGTACTCGCAAGATCGAAAACAAACAGACTCGAATTTTCGGTCATGTCCGAATGTCCACCCCTACCACGCTTATATAATCCCAAAATGTGTAGTAATTGTTGCAAGGAACGTAACGGTGGAAACAGATTTGAAAACGAACACTGGAGACGTATGCTCATTAATTCAAGAAACAAAAGTATTTTTTTTTCTGACGTCGTCGCTGACCTCGCCAGAAAGCTCCTCACCTGGAATTTTAATTTATTTTTATTTTATCTCCTCGCATGGATTTTTCAGTTGGTGGAAAGCGACGTCACCTTAATACATGTTTGAATGGGTGAAAAGCGACGCCACGTTAACGGATTTTCCGATTGGTGGAATGCAACCCGAAAGCGGCTCTCCTGGGCGACCGGTACGTCGTGCCCTCGCCTTCATGGGTGACAGGTAGGGATGAAAACGGTACGGATATTTTCCGACCGTATTCGAGACCGAATCCGTTTAGAGGGGTTTTAATCCGTCCGTATTCGAGTCCGGATATTTAACATCCGATACCGTATTCGTATCCGAATATTTAAATCACATATTTATGATGTCGATATCCAATCGTATCCTATCCGGTATTTTTTATACTATCCGTATTCGAATCCGAATCCGGACATAAATATGAAAACAAATACGATATGAGTGATATCCGTCCGTATCCGATCCGTTTTCATCCCTGGTGATAGGTCGTGCCTTAGCCTTGTCGTCCGGCCGAGTCGATTCTTGTCGCCATGCATCGACTTCTCCGGTGGTGAGAAGTCGCTTTGGCCAATCCACGTCACACGATGAGTTGACCTCTCGAGAAGCCCTAAGAGTCCCGGATTCAATTCAAGTCATTGACTTGATGTTGGTGCTCATTTTTTTTAAATTGATGCTTATTTTGGTTCAAGCCCTAGAAGAAGTTCTTTATGCTTGGAGCAAACCTCAGACATGCGAAATGTTTTATTGCAATTGTGACCCTGGTTTGATGCTCGTTGTCAGAGATATGGGTCAGGGGTATATGCACCGTCCGTATATATGACCATCACCTAGCTATCGGTCCAACAGCCGTCAAAGAGGAGGCCCGTGAGGACCGACGTGATCAACCAATGTGGAGGTCAAGGCAAATCAAGGCAGGTGTATCTGGACGATAGCTAGGATCAATTTGTTGCGCACATCGTGTAACAAACTGAGAACACAATTTGTTAGCCCGATCGCCCTCTCTGTAACCCCTACCCCTCCTGCCTATATAAAGAAGCCTGCCTATATAAAGGAGGGTAGGGACCGCGGGCTTGGGATCCATCTTTCACCTATTCCAATCTACTACGTAGCTAGGAGCAATAGCCCATGTAATTGAGAATACGAATACAAGAGCAGTCGCACCACTGTATTAGGGATTAGCACGCACCGCGCTCCGAACCAGTATAAATCCCTATGTCTCGTGTGCTACCATCTCATTCCGTCTACGTGATCACATTGTTGGATATTGCCGGAGCAAAACAATCTGACAGTTGGCGCGCCAGGTAGGGGCCTTTCGCATTCAGATTTGTTTTTGTGTTTCGGATGGCTATTTTACGCAGGTCGAGTAAGGGCATGATCAAGAAGCGATCGGAGAAGGACAGCCACGACGCCGCCACCTTCGTGCGACTAGGGAACCACGACGTGGCAACCTCAAGATCCATACGCGGGCTTCGACATCAACATCGACATCCCCTGACCGACTCTACCTCACCAAGCTCGGAGACGCGATTGAGGCAAGACCACTTCAGCTGGCACGTTACGTAAGTCGCTATGCCGAGTCCACCTTCTCTCAATTTTGTCAGGAGTACCTCCTCGACACCGCATGCACGATCTGGTGGGAATCAGACTACCCAGATGATAGACATCCGCTTCCATTGCTAGACACCGTTCTGCATAGATTCTTTGATAGGCTCAAGAGCGCATGCTTGGGAACTCTTCCCGTCTCCCGCGATAAACCCTAATAGGGCCGGGGCACCCCGGATAACGAACACAAATCACGGAATCAACTGGCTAAGCGTCAAGCGAAGCCAAAAGCCATGCTATCGGGTAAATCTTGGTTACGCCATGAATCTCCCATGCTAGAATCACGGGTACCCGGTGACTCATCTTGCTAAAGACTGCAAGATGTACCGTGTGACAACCACTACGACGACTCTCCCACGGGGCACCCCTCGAGGGGACAGTCGATGGCACAAGGGAAACTCAAAACAAACCCTCAAACGAGTGATGACTATTCACATCCATACTGGGATCCGGTCAGATTCGGGACACATGCCTGCTATTCGGGAGGCTCATGTCGTGGTACCCACGGCAATGGTCCGGTTACCTTGGTCTGAGCACCTGATCACTTTCGACGAAAGTGACCAACCCAAACACTCGGTTGACGTCGGCAGGTTTCCCCTGGTTGTTAGCGCAGTTCTTGAGACTATCCGCGCCACTAAGATTTTCATGGACGGAGGAAGCGATTTCAATCAGATATATTGGGACACTTTCAAAAGACTAAAGATCGGCACAGACAAACTGCACCCATCGAGGGGCCCGTTCACTGGAAAGTACCACGGAGACAAGTGATTGCCCTCAGCGTCATAGATCTATAGGTCACATTTGGTGAGGCGGCGAACTATCATCAAGAGATACTCTCCGTCGAGATCGTGGATTTCTAGGACACCTTCCATGACGTACTCGGCATACTGTGTTTCATCAAATTCATGGTTGTGCCTCATTACGCGTACCTAAAGATGAAGATGAAAGGTCCTAATGGTGTCATCATGATCTCTGGAGACCTTCAAAATGCCTATCAATGCGAACTACTCGCTATCGAGAACGCAGTCCAAAACTTGGATCCGGCGCAGCGCAAGCTAGACTATGTCCTCATGCAGAATTAGGACCCGGGGGCTCCGACGCAACCGTCGCTGCGCCTCGATTTCCAATCTTCACCGCCCGAAGGGAAGAGGCTGTCACCAGCACAATTCACACCCTCGGGACTGACCGTGGCTCTGTCATTCTCGCACGAAAAGGACTTGAGGAAGGTCCGCTTGGAGAAGACCGACCCGAGCAAGACCACGAACATTGGGAGGAGCCTAAACTAGGCACAACAAGACGAACTCGTCCAATTCCTAATTGACAATCAGGATATATTCGGCTAGAAACCCTCAGACATGCCTAGGATTCTGAGAGAAATCATTGAGCATTCCCTGAGAATCCGGGCCAACGCCAAGCCAGTCAAGCAACGCTTGGGATGCTTTGACGACGAACAGCGCAGAGCTATAGAGGAAGCAGTAGCCAAACTCCTTGATGTGGGCTTCATCAGGGAGGCCCTATATCCAGACTGGCTTGCAAACCCCGTCTTGGTGCCCAAAAAGAACAACAAATGGAAAATATGTGTCAACTATACATGCCTTATTAACAAGGCGTGTCCCAAGGATCCTTATCCCTTGCCCCGTATAGATCATATCATCAACTCCATCGTATGATCAAAGCTACTCTGCTTCCTCGACGCTTACTTGTAATATCACCAGATCTGAATGAAATAATCTGAACAACTAGCTACTTCATTCATCACCCCGATCGGAGCATATTGCTACGTCACCATGCCGTTCGGGCTGAAGAATACGGGGCTACTTACCAGTGCTGTCTCCATGAGCAAATCGACAGAAACCCCGAGGCTTACATCGATGACATCGTCGTGAAGTCGTCAAAGGCTGGGGACCTTATCCGAGATCTTTCAAAGATCTTTAACAACCTCCGAAAGTTCAAGATCAAGCTCAACCCAGAGAAATGTACCTTTGGGGTACCATCCGGCAAACTACTCGACTATATCGTATCGGCTCGCGGGATTGAGACCAATCTGATGAAGGTTAAGGCCATCCTTGATATGGGGCCTCCTTAGGCGCTAAGAGACACCCAGAAACTCATGGGATGTCTGGCTTCCTTAAGTCGGTTCATCTCAAGGTTAGGCGAGAAAGGACTCCCCCTCTACAAACTCTTGCGCAAGATGCCAGACTGGCGATGGACCCCATAGGCTCAAAAGGCCTTCGATGATATCAAGGACTTCCTCACCAAGACCCCTATCTTGGTGGCTCCCAACAAAGAGGAACCCTTGATCCTATATGTTGTAGCTACCACTCAGGTGGTCAGCGTGGCTATAGTTGTCGAGAGGAAGGAAGAATGCCACATTCAAACCATTCAGCGACCGGTATATTTTCTCAGCCAAATACTGGCCAAGAGAAAAACTTGCTACCTGCACATCCAAAAGATACTCTACAGGGTGTACTTGGCAAAGAAGAAGCTGGTTCACAACTTCGATGCGCACCCGATTACCGTGGTCACCTCCTTCCTACTAGGAGAGATCGTCAACAATCGGGACGCCACCGGACGGATCGCCAAATGGGCCCTAGAACTTTTGGTGTACGACATTGTATATGCGCCACGAACAACCATAAAATCCTAGGCCCTAACAGACTTCATCGCCGAGTGGACAGAAGCACATGTCAACCCGTCTGCAGCCGACCTGGAGTACTGGAATATGTCCTTCGATGGCTCTTTAATGCTACAAGGAGTGGGGGCAGGAGTTGTCCTTGTCTCCCCCAGTGGGAACCAAATGAGGTATGTGCTCTGTTTAAATTTGGAGGGTGCTACCAACAACATAGCAGAGTATGAGGCCCTCCTCCATGGGCTGCGCACCGTTGTCACCCTTGGGGTATGGAGACTTGTTGCCTCGGGTGACTCTGAACTTGTCGTCAGGCAAGTAATGAAGGCCTCAACGTGCTGTGACCACAAGATGGAAGCTTACTGCGCTGAGGTCAAAAAAACTTGAGGAAAAGTTTGATAGACTTGAACTATGCCATATTCCTCGAAGGGACAATGAGGAGGCTGATAGCCTCGCTAGGATCGGCTCAACCTGAGACATGCCCCTAGGGGCATGTTCCTTGATGAGCTCACAAGACCTTCGGCTTGCTGGGAAGTCGAGACTCAACTCCCCCCTAAGTTGAGCGTGCTTATCATCACCAGGGCCACAAGCTCTAACCCGGACTGGACACAAGAACTCATCGACTATCTATGACATGGCATCCTCCCTATTAATAGGGATGAAGCCGATCGAGTATGTTAGAGAGCTCAGAGCTATATCCTACGTTATGAGAGATGATGAAATCCACCACAAAAGCATGAGCGGAATCCTACAACGGTGCATACCCATGGAAGACAGGATAAACCTCTTGCAAGATATCCACTCGGGGGCTTGCGGAAACCATGTAGTGCCAAATACTTTGGTGGGTAAGGCCTTTCGACAAGGGTTTTAATGGCCTACCATGATTAAAGACGCGCAACACATTATGAGAAGTTGTGAGGGATGCATGTTCTTTGCCAAACAAAAGCACATTCCCTCTCAAGAACTCCAAAAAATCCCGATCACGTGGCCCTTCACCGTTTGGGGACAAGACCTCGTCGGGAAACTCCCGCCTGCCCCCGGGGGTTTGATCACTTGTTTGTCATGGTTGACAAGTTTACGAAGTGGATCGAGGCTAAACCCGTAGCCATAGCCAGCTCGGAGGTAGCAGTCGAGTTCATTAAGGAGGTCATACATTGGTATGGGGTCATGAACACAATCATCACTAACAACGACACCCAATTCACGGGAAGAGTGTTTGTCAACTTCTATGATGAATAGAAAATCAACATAAGATGGGTCACAGTGACCCACCCTCAGACCAACGGACAGGTAGAGAGAGCGAACGGCTGCATCCTTCGGGGCCTTAAACCTCAAATCTTCAGAAAACTTAAGAAGTTCAAGGGCAGATGGGTCTAGGAGATGCAACCAGTTCTATGGGGCTTACGAACCACTCCTGCTAGGCCGATGGGGTTCACCCCCTTCTTCCTCATCTATGGTGCAAACGTGGGATTACCCAAGGAGATTGGGTACTCCTCTCCGCGAGTCTATGCCTATGACGAGGATACAACAGAGGAAGCCTTATAGGATTCCCTCGACAGGCTTGAAGAGCATTGCGAAACTACACTTGTCCGCTCCGCAAAATATCAACAGCAGCTTCACAAGTACCATAGTAAGCACGTACAACCACTAACTTCATGCAAGGCGATATGGTCTTGCGTTGGGTGTTGACGATTGCTAACATCAATTATAAACCATCAACATAACCTAAGTATATGCTTAATTTCATCACCAAACATAGGTTTAGGGGTTTAAACTAATAAATTTCATGAGTTTTGGTGAATCTGTGTTTTCAGCAGGGTTTATCTATAAAACCGCCAAGGGGCCTATATGTTAGAGGAAATCACAGAATTCCACCGCGAGAACTGTGGGAAGAATCTAGAAGACTCTAGGAGGCTCTCCATCGAAGCACACCCCGAGGGGCTTCCATGTGGGGCCAGCCAGCTTGTGGGGTCCCCCTGTCAGCCTCTCGTTGCTACGTCGGTTTCCCACCGCCTCCTAGGTTGCATATACGCCGTTCCTTAAGTCGGTTTGATCCAAGGGCTCACGATGGATGCTCCGGCCTATATATACCAGCCCCTGTCCCCCTCCCTAGAGGCATCCTGAAACCCTAATTCATATCCTTTTAGTCAAGATGAATTGAGAGGCGTCCATGAAAGAATCAAACTCTCAGAACCAGCTATCAAGAGAAGATTAGTCCTCATTAGGATCTAATCTTTAGAAATAAAGAGGTGGAGAAAGTGGGAAGAGTTTGGAGGAGGTGCCGGCCTATCAGTGTTCTCTCTACGGCTTGTACCTTGGTGGAAGTTAACCTACGTCTGAGATTTCTCTGGTAAGCTACTTCTGATTTAAGTAAGCAACATGTTTATATTATTCTTCTGGTTTGTGAGTCTCTTTTGAGTGCTTTAATCTATTAGCATTAGGTTAAAGTATAATTCATAGTGTAAGCGTGGTGCTTAGACACGGTAACTCGTGGATGTACCCTATTTTTCGGATCAGTGGAAGCTCACAAAGGTGACTCTTATAGCTTCGTTGAATCCTCTATAGTCCATCTCCTATTTGTAGGCCTAGCAGGAATCTTGTTACTAGGAAGAGCATACTCTATTTGTGTTCTTCCTTAGTAATTTCCCCAGATAGAACAGTAGAATACATAGTTTATTGAGATTAGAACTAGAAGGCCTTAGTGATCTCCTCTACACTCCTGACTTTCTTAAGTCTTATTGCTACTCTAGGTTAAGTTGGATCATAGTCAGCCTCACACATTTTCCTGTGGATACAATACTTGGAATACCTCCGAGTGAAAGCTACAGCAGTATTTGTGCGCTTACAGATTTATCTATGTGCGATAATTTATACCAACATCGGGTGCAATCGACCAAGGGGAAAATGAGTTTTCGTGTCCTTGGGAAGGACCGTTTATCATGGCCGAAGTGCTAAGGTTGGGAACGTACAAGATGGCAAACATGAAAGGTGAAGTCTACACAAACGCCTGGACCGTTGACTTATTGTGACGTTTCTACGCGTAAAAAGTAGCCTTATACTAGGGCATAACTCATGAGTGGTGCGACCACCAACCCTCATAAAGATAGTAGACTATATCAAAAGGATCAATCGGTATGTCCTTGGGCCTAAACTAAGCACCCCAGCAAGTCACACTGACCTGCCGAGGCACTCGGGGGCTACATGATCAAAATCTTTCTAGAGTATACCATGGTTGGGCAGTGCGTCTATTGGGTTCCTGTCAATCACCACGATACATTAAGACTAACCTATTGCGGTGATCCGGGGGCTACAACCAATACTATGCGAGCCACGAAGCAACTACTTAGGAGAACACAAAACACGAACTACAAAAGTCTTTATTCCAAGGCTAATGCAACTTATACATCATAAGGAGCAGAGCGGATTACATCCTTTACTCTCAGATTCGGCAATGGCACTTGCTGCACCCCTGAACACCAAGGCTAGTGCAACGACATCGTCAGGCCTTTCCATTAGTGGAAACCTGATTGCCATGCACGAAGGTCCTCGCCGCTTTGGAGAGGAGCAGCCGCAAGGCCAGCGTGGCCCCACAACAAACCGTTGTAAGGTCCTAAATGGCTGAGGGGGTGAATAGCCTTTTTAAAATTCTACAAACTTTACTCAACAACAAAGTTAGTACAAATGATGGCGAAGCTAATTCTAGCACTAGCTCAACTACACTATGCAAGCCACCAAAACAATTCTACTAGATATGAAGGCTATAATCTCTAATCCACACCAACAAGGCTGAGTGACTACTTACTCTACTCCTAGGTGAAAGAGATACACTACACAAACTAGGAGCTAGAATCTACAAGAGAAAACAAGCTAAGCAACTAGCAAGGTAGACAAGTAAGTAAAGGAGTGAGCATGTATTGTTATACAGACGTTGATGAGTCAAGATATTTGTAATGAACTAATCAATCAAAGCAATCACAATCACAAGATGAAATCCTTGGCAAAGAGAAAACACAAGATTTTTTATCGAGGTTCACTTGCTTCTCGGCAAGCTAGTCCTCGTTGTGGCGATGCACCCACTTGATGGATCGTGAGCTAATTGACTATCAAGAGTCAAACCCTCAGCGGGTACCGCACATCCACTCACAATATGGGGATCCTCCAAGCCATAAGCTCAACTAGAGTAGCCAATTCATGAACTCCCACAGAGAAGGCTCAAGAACCCCTCACAATCACTTGGTGAGGCTCAAAACAATCTCCAATCACAAGCTCAACACCACCGCTGCTCCAAGCTGTCTAGGATGTCGGGAAACACCCAAGAGTAACAAGAAATCCGTAGCCAACTCAAAGATCAAGTGCCACTAGATGCAAATCACTAAGCAATGCACTTGAAACTCACTCAATCTCACTAGAGTATGCAACCAAGTAAGGAGATGAGTGGAGGGGAAGTTCTCTAGCTCAAAGTATGTCTCAAGTGTTCAATGAGTCAAGTGTATTGTCCTAAAACCGGCCAAACAAGTATATATAGAGATACCCCTTCGAATAGAGCCGTTGGGCAAAAATCAAGGGCACCGGATGCTCCGACGCACAGGCATCGGACGCACCCAGCAATGTCCGGTGCACCAGATCTCGCCACGTGTTTCACGCGTTCAAAGTTCATCAGTCGTTTCAGCGAGCACCAGACACTTCGGTGCTTTTCATTGGACGCACCACATGCGGTGTTCGATGTGGTCCAGTAAGCTCCCCGAGCTCAGAAACATGCATTGGACGCGTCCAACATAGCACCATCAGACGAGCCACCATGTCCTGTGCTCTCTAGCTCTTCTGCCACGCACCATGTCAGTAGGCACCGGACGCTAAACAGTGTTCAGCCAGCGTCCGATGCAAGACCGTCAGACATGCCGGTGCAACCACCCAACTATGCAGCACCTAAGGTTAATCACCGGACGCGTTCGGTGACTCTGGAGCCAGCATCTGGTGCAGTGTTCGATGGTTCTTTTTCCTCTGAGACTTCACCTCCAGCATAGTGGAAAATAGACGTTTCACTTCCACAAAAGCACCAAATCCTGTCGAGGAACCCAAACCCCTCTCTACCCCTCAAACTCCACCTCATTCGCAAATGTGCTAACACCACTAAATGTTCACCATCTTGTGCTTATGTGTTAGCATTTTCTTAATTATTTTCTCAAAGAAGTTAGCACTATACTAGATCCTAAATGCATATGCTCAAAGATATGGACCTAGTAGCACTTGATTCATGAGATGACCTTGATTGCCCCTCTTGATAGTCGACTATCAATCCTAAACCTGGTCAATCACTTCTCTACTCATCTAGAGACCGACAAAAGAAGATCCTACCATTATACCTTTGCCTTGATCATCTCATTCTATGTCCATCACCATTATCTCCAAGTTCATGCTCCTTCTCCTTCATCACTTGTGTTGCTATGCCTAACTCAAATCACTTGACACAAATGACATTAGCAACTTGGTGTCATTAATTATCAAAACCAAACTTGGGCTTTCAACCGTGTGATGAATCTCTTCTCTAAATTACCTCAGAACATTCCCAAGAAGGTCCTCCACACTCACCCCCACCGGTGAGAGCACTTCAATAACACCTCCACATGCCTCCAATAAGGCAGCATGGAGGTCTCGATATTGACCTGCCTTAATCGCTGTGGCAGATGAGTCGGCCACGACAACGTCACGATCGTGCTCCGCCTCTATCATCTTCTCGGCCAAGATGGTGTTGGCTTCATGAAGCCTCGCCACCTTACCCTAGGCAACGGCCAGTTGCTCCTAAGTGACTGGAAAGCACAAGAGGAGCAACCGCTCACCAAGGCAAGACATCTCCAGAAGGATGAACAGGAAACCTCATCAAGAAGTTGTGCCTGGGCCTTGGCGCGGGACATCCTAGCGGCGGCCACCTCCCGCTCTGACTTAGCCACCGCCACTTGCATGACCTCCAACTGCGCTCGAAGATGGCCCACCTCATCCTCGACCATCGTGACCGATGACGGAACCATGGTTTCCACCGCCGTGGCGTCGCCTGACAGTTCGGGAGAAGGAGGACTCGTGTCGTCAAGCACAGGAAGCCTGAAAAGACACCCGATGAGAAGAAATATGAAGCACCAAGTTCACCCAATCTGGGTCGGTCGAAGCACTTACCCAATGAAGGCAGGGCAGATGGGCGGATAGCGCTCGGCCACCGCTCACCTGGAAACCTTCGTCCTCAAGCTCCCCACACTCTCCATCAGATCAGATCTAAAGGGATAGAGGTGGAGGTGCTTGAAAGGTTAAAGAAAGGGAGGTAAGCTCAATAGTGCACAGATGAAATTATGCCCATGTATGCCTCCCCTTTCTTTGTATAAGCAAGAACTGGCGCATGGATGGCATCCCAACTGCACGCATCTGTGTGTGGGAAAACGAGCCATGAACACCGACACTCTGGCTTCCGTAAGCAAACTCATCCATGGGCCCTACTGGTCCATTTTCAATACGTTCTCATTCGAGCCGGTGCAGGCGAGTGGTCGGACAATCAGATCAGGTACTCGGCCCGGCTCACCCTCATAGCAGGTGTAAACGGTAGTGACTTGTTCACTATCAGCCCTGCCCCTACTAGAGTTAGGGGGTATTTGGGAGGGTCGCTAGTACGATCTTAAAACCTCTAACACTCGGTGTCACGTAAATCTCCCAATACCGGACGAGCTCGAAGTACCTTATTTCAGCGGATGTGTGCCCCTTTGAGGGAAACCAAAAAACTAGTGGGCCCATGGCTGTAACCAAAGTATGAGCTCCTGAAATCTAGAAAAAGAGTTTCATGATGTGGCCCCCACTGGTCAGGCTTTGTCCTGCCACTTCCTTTCAGTGATAGCGGACGTTTACTCATTCTACATGTTACCAGCTCGAAGAGAAATATGTGCAACTGCCTATAGCTGCTCACGCGTTCGTTACTCGCCCACAGTGGTTCCTGTACTAGGGCACTATTATATTGGCCTCAGAGCTCCGAGACAATGTCCTCGCTCTTCCCACTAATGAGGCCCACGAAAATTTAGATCGCGTTACTTAACGGTTCTCGAAGAAAAACATGACGCCCTTAGTGTTTGTTAATAAACGACCTATATCAGGTCACCCTAAATAAACAACTGGCTTAGTGACGCGCGGGTAATGGAGGTGCACTTACCCCATCCTCATTATTGTTTTACAACTAGGGCTTAATGATGTGCAACCACTAGATATACGTCGAAATACGTAGGGAACCAACTTCTCGAGTACAGTGGTGTCTTCACCCTAACCTAGCGCCTACAACATGCTAGAAGCTACGATTCTGGTTATTAGGCATCACCATGTTTCCCGATATGGGGTGTACCACTCGAGCCAGGCGCTTACAACTGCCGAGGGACTATGTTCATTGATGTACGGTGTACCACCGCCCCACTCGATACTTGAAGAAGATTCTTGCTACCCGAGAAATGCTCTTGGTACTCGAACGGCAACATGTTGGCTCCCCAATACTTGGGAATATCAAGTTGCATCGCTCGAAACTTCAGCACCCGAAGATGCTCACGGGTACTTACAGTACACAGAACTTACAGGGGAGACTATGATGTCCCGAGGACTAAAAGCTGCGTGCTAGCTTATCAATTAAGTCCTACGGGGACTACTATCAGAGAAATGGGCCAGGGGTACCTGCACCACCCGTATATATAACCATCACCCAGCTATCAGCCCAGCAGCCATCAAAGAGAAGGCCCATGAGGACCGACGTGATCAACCAGCGTGGAGGTCAAGGCAAATCAAGGCGGATGTATCTGGACGATAGCTAGGATCAATTTGTTGTGCACATCGTATAACAAACTGGGAATACAATCTGTTAGCCCGATCGTCCTCTCTATAACCCTACCCCCTGCCTATATAAAGGAGCGTAGGGACCTCGGGCTCGGGATCCAGGTTCCACCTATTCCAATCTACTATGTAGCTAGGAGCAACAACCCCGATAACTGAGCATATGAATACAAGAGCAGCCGCACCACTAGAGTAGGAATTAGTGCGCACTGCATCCCGAACCTGTATAAATCATTGTGTCTCGTGTGCTACCATCTGATTCCGTCTACATGATCATGTTGCTGGATATTGCCGGAGCAAAACAATCTGACACTTGGTCCAGGGAACATATCCCAAGTCCAGACACTCAAATATAGTTGCTTGATGTGGCGTGGATGTTGCTGTAAAAGATTGTCTCTGTAATCAATTAATCATCAATGCAGCGAGAAGCCAAACATATTTTCAAGACATGTTTGCGGTTTTTTTGGTGCTTCATTAAGCCTAGTCAGCAACCAAACAATGGTACTCATATGCTTGAGTAGGTTGTTGTGCTATCCCTCTATATGGAGGATGCATTTGAGCCTAGCAAAATAGCCCACAAGCCCCATGCTTGTTCATCATTGATTTCGGTTGGAATCAACGGTGGAGATTGATCCTTGAATGGAATAAAAATCACAAACACTACTAGCCAGAGGGCAGCAAAGGTGTGTATGGACCCTGTCTGAGCCCCTACATCGCTCTCTCCAGGGTGACTCGGGCGGCGCCGTTCCTCCCCATGCCTCTGAGCCTCCCAACGCTACCATCCCCGGTCGCCGCCGGAGCTCGACGCTGATAGGCCGACCGAAGGCAAGGACGGCAGCAGCTAGGTCTTCCCCATTCTCCTCCCTCCTCTCTCTCTCTCTCTCTCTCTCCCGGAGGTGCTCCCGAGTTAGGGATTCTAGCCATGGCGGAGGTCTGCATTGGGCGGTGGGCGTCCCCTTGGCCGGATCTGGCCTGCTGGCGCATAGATCCATGGTGCAGTGGCGAGAGGTGGCTGTGGCAGTGTGGTGCTGCGGTGGCAGGGCTGTGGTGCAGCGGCAGCGCGGTGGTGGCGTAGGAGCCACGTGGCTACTCCAGTGGCCTTGTTGCGCCGTCTGCGGCCCAGATGCTCTGGTGGCCATGGCTCAAGGAGCTACAGGCAGCTTCGAGGCTGGGCCGACGTGACTACGGCGGTGGCTCGCTCTGGGCTACCAGTGTGCAGATCCACGACCTCCTCACCCGGAGTGTCCGACATCGGTGTGCAGCGACCGTGAGGCGCCCGACGACGGTAGGCACGGCTTCACGATGCTCAGTGCTGGCATACAACGATGGCGGGCATGGCCATAGATTGTTCAGCGCTGGCGTACAGGGCGGTGCACCTGGCTGCCGAGGCGGTGCCTAGGGCACACGCCCCTGGGCAGCTAGCTGGGCTAACGATAGCTGGCCAAAGTGCCACAATTGTGGTGCGGTGGCCGAAGGAGTCGGTGGCTGCCCTACGCTGGTTGTGCGATGTTGGCACCGTGGTGGCATCGACGGCGATGACCTCCTCGTTTTTGTGTCTGCGGCGCCATGGCGGTGAGGTGGGTGAAGGTCGAGCAGGGCATACCAGCCTCTCACAGTTCGGTGATAGCGATAGTGAAGGTGTCCTCTAGCCTGCGGCAGGTAGCCCTATTGATGGGCTCAACGGGAAAGGCTGTTGCAGCGAACACTGGCTGGCCACTGTTGTGCATGGGGTTCAGGGGCTATGGCGAAAGCTTTACCCATTCTTTGGGTTGATGATGGCGATGCCTTTGGGCGCCGTTTACTTCCTTGGAAGCGTCTATCGAAAGCCCCCTCTCCTTGCGTGGCGTGTTCTTCCTAGGTATATAACCTTGACCTTCTGGTCAGGCGACGACGGCGTCGGTGACGTCGTGCCCCTCGTTGGAGGTGTCCCGTCTCTAGATGGAGTCTCCACTATTGGTAAAGCGGTCATACTCCCTTCGCCTAAAAGAGAATTTAATTTAGCGGCTCTTTCTAAAAGGCGTTAATGCAAATAAAAAACATCCCCTGGATAAGCTTTACGGCCGGGTTGTGCCCTGTTAGTCTGTGGCAGCAGCGGCTGGTGTAATGGTAAGGAAGGTGGAGATCTTGCTGAGTATTCGGGTTATAGTTGTCCACGGTGGTGGAAGGCAGCCAAGAGGAGTGCTTTGACACAGCGAATGGAGGGCTTGGCCCCTGTTTGCCAGTGGAGGGCGGTGGTCTGGTGAGACCGTGTACCAATTGTGACCACGAAGATGGCTAGGAGGCCGGCGTGGATGGCGCCCATGGAGTTGGCGAGGAGGCCGACATGAGAGGTGGTGGCTAGCAAATTTGCGTTGCCGAGGTGACCTATGTGGAGTGGTGGCGGGCAGTCCCACTCAGCGGTGATTGTTCCGGTGCAAGGAGGCGCTCTGATGGCTGTTGGAGTTGACGTGTGGCACTTCTACCTTCGTTGAGGCAGCTAGGTTGCTAGAAGCCATAGGGTGCGTGTGGATCTCGGTGGCAGGGTCGACTTGGTGAGTGCCAGAGGCAGCCATCCACGATTGGGTTGGCAGCTTGCAGCGGACCATGGCGGCTTGCCCTGCTTGGTAGTGGGTAGTCCGGCGTGGGACAACGTCTTTAGAGACGGCACAAGCGGACTCAATTACGAGAGGGCTACATGGCTTGCAGTGGCCTGCGGCGACTAGCTCTGCTTTACAGTGGGCTACCTCGGTGTGGGACTTCGTCGGCGATGACGGCGCGAGCGGTGACGACAGCGTTTCATCTTGATGACTTCGTCGTCTGAGGGATGGCAATACAGTGTGGCAACCGACTGATGGTGGTTTGGAGGCGGTGCGGTGTGCGGCTTCTTTGAGTTTTCAGTTTTGTTTGGCTTGGGTCGATGTCCCAATCCGACTGTCCCAAGTTGTTTTTCTCTTGAGTTTGAGATCGGCGTGTGTTGATGTCCCAATCCAACTGACCGAGTTGTTGTTGTTGTTGTTTTTTTTCCTGTTTTTTGTATTGTTTGTTGTTGTCCAGTCTGGGATCATCTCCTTTTTAATATAATTGGCAGCCTGATTTGTTTCAAAAAAAACAAACCCTACTAGCCGCTTTTGCTAAAGATGCAACAGCTGCTGTGAGAGAGGGAGGTGAGAGCAGAACACACACCAGTGGCTTGATGTGTGCAGACTACGTACAGTGGCTTTTGTTTGCTTATTTCTCTTGGATGAAGTCCAGATACGGAGAAGGAACCCCTGGGAAAAGAATACATGCTGTAGCGACATTGGTGTGTGCTTATATATAGCTTAATTGATGGCTAAATAAGTAATTTCTTGTTGACGGCAAGAATCTAATTACCTGGTATAACGATGCACATGCCTAGGAATCACTCCATGGCCTCCGTACTTTAGAAAATTGCTGTATCTGATTTTCGAGGAAGTGACAATTAAAGCCACTTGCGATGCGACGACGTGCATGCCAGGTACAGGTTGACCAGCAAAGTGACTAGACTCGCGCATCACATTGAGCAGCCGAGCGCTGGTTCCTATCAATCGTTGCTCTGGCGTGCCGGAAGAAGTGTATGCCCAAGCAATCATTCAAGTCCAAGAGACGACAGGGCTCGCAATTGCACCTGTAAAGTGATCGAGAAAAAAACAGTAGACTCTCGCCGCCGTGTTTACGCGTCGCCCAGTCAACTGGAGCTAATCCCAGTCAGCCACGCACTCAGCCAGCCACACGCTGGTGGCCTTCGTGCTATATGCAGCCATGGCCCATGGGTTTCGTACGTGTTGGAGACGTACCCACCCCATCGAGTCGCGAATCGACCGGGACCGAGAGACGCGGTGCCGCTAGCTGAAAGCAGCTGCCGACTGATGTAGTGATGTCTTGGGAGGGATGAAAACGGTACGGATATTTTCCGACCGTATTCGAGACCGAATCTGTTTAGAGGGGTTTTAATCCGTCCGTATCCGAGTCCGGATATTTAACATCCGATACCGTATTCGTATCCGAATATTTAAATCACATATTTATGATGTCGATATCCAATCGTATCATATCCGGTATTTTTTATAATATCCGTATTCGAATCCGAATTCGGACATAAATATGAAAACAAATACGATTTCAGTGATATCCGTCCGTATCCGATCCGTTTTCATCCCTACTTGGGAGTCACCGCCGGTCAGGTCTCCCCGGCCCCCGACCCCGACCCACCAAGCACGGGAGGTGCATAGTGGGGCCATGAGATTCGGGAACATGGAACACGGTGGTCGGAGTTTATATAAGCTAGCTACTAGCTACGAGAAGCAGGTACGGTGCTTCAGCCTTGAGCCTCCTCCAGTAGGGAATCCCCAGTTGCTGGCCGGAAGCTCTCCCCAAGTCCACGACTACTGCCCTTCTCTACTCGTGCACTGGCTGAGAACGAAACTAGTGCATGCACAACTGCGTATCCACGACGAATGGGTTGGCCATTACCTACAGGTATGTTTTCCCTCGTTTTACCCGACCCCTCCAGTTAATTATTAAGTACTAGTAGAGTCTTGTTATTAGGATGTGCACAAACCTCTATTTTGTGTCGACAGGTTGACTAATTCGGACCTACATGCCCATATTTTTTACATCATCATCCATATTGTTGGTCACACATCGGCAAAAAAATCTAATAACAGGGACCGTGCTGTTTTGCCACATCGGCAATCACATGCTAATTAATGGTATTTGGACCTTGGTTGGCATAATTAACAAATTTAGGGATCTAAATATGTAACTTAATATTTTGAGATCTTAGATGACATTTTCAAACAAGTTTATGAACCACTGGTGCCCTTTACTCATTGATAATTAACAAATATGATACTTTTATGTGTCTGTTTCTATGAAGCTAGCTTTTGTGTCCATGTCATAATAGCTTGTGCCCTTTACCGAAATGATTTTTTACAAGCGCCTCCTGTCCTTTAAGGGCGGCTTACTTAGCAAAGCATTTGTAACTAGCTCCAAGAGTACTTTAGCTTACAAACCATCTCTGGAAATATACTTTTAGGTGTGGTTCTGTTAAGTAAACCGACACTAGAAGTATATCTATTTTCTAGATGGTATGCTTAAGAGGCTCTTGAAAATATGATTTCCAAGATCAGTTGCTTATGTCAAACCACTAAAAATGGGTGATTTCTAGGGAAAATTGACTAAGTCAATTGGCCCTATAAATTGATTTCCCAAGGTGGTTGACTAAGTCAATCATCCTTTAAAAATGCTGCAACACAAATAAATTCATTATTTTTTCAAATAAAGTCTAATGAAGATAAAATTTATATTAGAATTGTAGAGCTCAATGAGATCATAAACTTTGTATGTGATGAAGTTTTTATTTGAGGTCATTTAGGGGCCTAGATATACATATTATGTTCTTAGAATTTGAATTTTATTTTTTTCAAATGACCTTGAATGGAGACATGTCTTATATCAAATGTGTAGTGTCTGATGAGAACTAAAACGTTAAAATTTCATTTTAAGATCGTTTATGGGTTGAAATGTTAATTACAAGATTCGTACATATTAGTATAAATGGATAGCATCATATATGTAGTCACAAGCGACTGCTTGATGAGGTGGTAGGGTTGTTATGCCCAGTCCCTTCGACCACATTTTTTTTATGATTTCCAAATAATTTTTAAAAAGTGAAAAATATTTTTAGGAATGATGACTAAGTCAACCACCTCTGAAAATAATTTTTAGGGACGGTGGACTTAACAAAATAGATCATGAAATTGATTTATAAGAGCAGTTGTCTTAAGAGAACTCCTTTTGAAAATCAATCTTTAGGGTCGGCTTTAAAACTGCCCCTAAAAATGACTTATTTTTACGATTGATGGCGTGGTAACGATTTTTCTAATCAGCTCTAAAAACTGTTTTTTACCATCTGTAAAACAAATATTTGCGTAGTAGTGTCAAACTCAATTCCTACTACTAATCCGAGTAGCAAACTAATGTCAGATTTGTCATTATGACTACCATGAACTCTTATTTATCTTTTTTTTACTAAAAGATATGCTTAAACCATTGTATTTTAGATTGAAGTTTGTTTGACCCACCTAAACATGTCGCTGAGTCACCCCTCTCAACTCAAAAACTAGAAATCTTACACACCAACTTTCAAAACATGACAAATTACCTCTCAACAACAGTTAAAACTGGTTTTGAGTCACATCGTCCTTTTTAGTTTAAAAACAAATCCAGTAAACTCTAGATGAGGTTTTTAAATAACGAAAATATCTTCAAGCCTCAAAAAATCAGAAAAAATATATAGGTACAAGATACACCCAAATAAAAGATTTGTAGCTCGTGATATTATCTCTAGAAGCTTCTAAAAATTGGATTGAGCTCTACAAAAAATGAGGAAATATCTAGAAAACTCTTAAAACATTCTAATCAATGTCTAAACACATTTTGAAAACGGATCGGATACGGACGGATATCAATGGTATCGTATTTGTTTTCATATTTATGTCCGGATTCGGATTCGAATACGGATAGTATCAAAAATACCGGATAGGATACGATTGTATATCGACATCATAAATATGTGATTTAAATATTCGGATACGAATACGGTATCGGATGTTAAATATCCGAACTCGGATACGGACGGATTAAAATCTCTCTAAACGAATTCGGTCTCGAATACGGTCGGAAAATATCCGTACCGTTTTCATCCCTATCCCCGGATCGACCCTTGTTGCCTCGTTGTCCTTGGCGGGCTCGTGAGCCCCCGGGGACTGCTTCTTCATGTTTGCTCTAGGAACGACCTCGACCATGGCGGCTCGAGCGCCTGGATGCTCGAGAGCTTGTCTTGTGGTCACGTCGTGGCCGTGGCTTCTTCGCTTGTTGACATCCATCTGGCCGGGGTTGTTGCTCGCGCCGGCGAGCTTGTGGGACCTGAAGCTGTGAGTGCGGGCTATGAACGTGATGTGGCAGGGTGCATGTTCAGGGGGTCCACACCCTCGGAGGAGTGCGCCTCCGTGGGGAACCTGGCACATCTCGTGGGCGTGGCGGGCGGCTAGTCCTGCTCGAGTAGTTTGGCCTTGACTCCGATCTTGACCCCGCAGGGCAGGGTGCCGGATGGCCATGTAATTTCTCGCGACGGCACCGCATGGCGGTATTCCGTCGCCCACGTGCATCCTGGGCGGCCACGCCTCGCCGATGGCGAGGACGCTACTCAGGGCGTGATCCTGCCACGGGGTCCAGGCTTCCAGGACGGAAGGTCTGGCGGGGGCAAAAGTTGGAGGTGGGCGTTAGCCCGTTGATGTGGGCGAACTCGTGGCTCCTAGAAGGATGTGGCCACTAAGGGATGCGTACTGGGGTGTTGCCTTGTCCGTGCAGAGTAGAGCAGGGATGCCCCTCAGTCCTAGCGGAGTAAGTGGAGCGTGTCTGCCCTTGTCAGAGCTGGCGTACTTGGTGCAGCCCAATCTCCCTCCGTTCCTTCCAGGGGTCAAGACGGAGGAAGGATCGTGCGGTGCTGCGAAACATGCTGCGGAAGGTAAAGGGAGAGGTCGTGGTCAACCTCTCACCTTAGTGTGTGGCCCAGGTCCCGTGTGGCTTAGATGGGCCGTGGTTGATAGGCTTCTGCTGATTGGGCCTCCCAAGAGGCTCACTAATTGGTGTGCTACCTGTGGTATCATAACCCCGACAAGGAATCTAGATTCTATCCTTAATAAAATACAAAATAAAAATTTTGAATAAAAGATACAACAAGCACTAGATTTTGAATATAAAACATGACAAAAAAATTTACAACAACCAATAAGATTAAAAGTTAAAAGACAAAAATATAGTATTATGATGTTAGAAAAGATGCAATAAGAGCTGCAATTTAAGTTAAGGTTTCAACTAAGTACATATTAAAATCTTAGGTTCAATGTAAAGAATTGAATTAAAATACGGACACTTATCACAACTGAGTATCTCCATCAAAAAAAATGTCATACTACGTTTGAACTAAGTGAAACTTTTTAAAATTTAACAAGATTTATAGAAATGATATCAATATTTGTATCTCTAAATAGAGTTATTATGAAAATATACTTCATGATTTAAATCTAATGATAATTATTATGCATCATCATAGATATTAGTATTTTTATATATTTGGTTAATTTTGAGATAGATTGACTTCTCAAAAAACGAGAATGGTATTTGAGACGGACGGAATATGAAGTATCTTAATATATTCTCAGAAAAAAGTATCTAAATATGTATTGTATTACAAATGGGTATATAGAGATATAAATATATTATTATTTATTAATTGTATATCTAGAAGCTTTTTTCGAAGGGACGACAAAAGCTTTACCGCGATTTCTATTAGACGAAGAAACAAAAAAGGCAAGTGCCAGCCCAATTTTTTTTAATGGAAACTGAGCCAGAAAAACCATGCAACTGAGGGGAGTGTCAACTCAACCCAAACAACTATGGAGCAACTATCACAACTCACGCCACCACTTGTAGCTTGGTCGACGTCTACTCAACTAGCAACTTACCGCTACTGGATGTTTCGGAGAACAACACAGAGCCAACTCAACTCAACTAGCAACTCGACATGCCCAACTAGCAACTACACAACGAACACTAGCAAATATACAAGGCAAAAGAAAGAAAACAAAGAAGCCAAACACCCCCATCGAAGCCTCCTGAAGCACGACCACGACTAGGTTGCAGGAACGGGACAGCAGAGCGGAGCTGGAAAGCCTCACGATGTCTTCAAGAAGGACACGACGCCGAAGGCGCCAACGTCGCAAGCCCACAAGGGAAGGTTTTCATCTGCAAATCCAAAATGGATGGAAGAAGAGGCACAAGAGGGACGCCTCCAAGGAGGAAGCGACGTCCGTAGACGCCGCCGTCTAGGCTTTTGCCATGATCTCAAACCCCCGCACCACCACCGCTCCCCCAGAGGCCGCCGCAAAGGGGACAGTCACGAAGGAGGCGCCAGAGACGAACACGGGAATCCCCACCGATATCCGACGCCACTACGCGTACCACGAGCGTCCTCGCAGCAAGCGCAGCCGCATGACGACGCCCCCGACCAATCATAGAGACGGGTCACGAAGAGCTAGGGGAGTAGCAGCCACCTGCCAGCCGAGAGAAGAGCCGGACGAAGCACATCGAAGAGAAACCCACTGCTGAAACCGACCGAAGTTAGCCAGCAGCAAGCCGTACCCGGGCTGCGGCAAGGGAGAAGGAGGCTGAAGGGGAGAAGAAGGGGGCTAGGGAAGTGGAGGTAGAAGCCCCAGCCACCCCACGCCGCCAACCCCTACCCCTTGGCCGCATCCGGTCCCCTCCTCGTGGCCCCGCCAGCCGGCCATGCAGATCCAGCCACTGGACCCATGGATCTGGCCGCCGGCCACCCGGGGATGCCACCCCACGTGGATCTGGCCGCCACCCTGAGCCATTTGCCAGGCAGAGCCATGAGGCCACAGTTGGATGCCGGATCCGAGCAAGGAGACTGCAGATCTAGCCACCGTGACCCCAAAGCCCAACCAAGGCCGACCAGCACCACCCAAACCATGGCCGACGCCGAAGAGAGGAAAGCAGGGAGAGGGTGACCGAGGGGGAGGGAGGGGAAGAGGGAAAGGGCCCCGCCATCGCCGTCTTTGTGACCGCACGGCATGCCAGCAGCGCGCTCGAGCGGCGGCGAGGCAGACGAGGGGCAGGGGAGGAGCTTCGGTGGGTGGCGGCGGGGTTCTGCCTGAGTCGCTCCCAGGGAGCGACGCGGGGGCAGGGACTAGAGATGGCAACGGGTACCCGAAACCCGAGTACCCGACGGGTATTACCCGATAAAGAGGCGGGTATGGGATGAAATTTCTACCCGTGGGTACGTTATTGGGCAAAATCCTATACCCATCGGGTATGGCGGGTACGGGTGCGGGTGTATACTACCCATACCCGCATATCCGCGGGTAAGACATACCCGCAAAAATAACTAGCCAACCTCAGTTATTTTAGCGCATATAAGTCATGAATTTGGCCTATTGAGACATCTACTATATTTCTAGTAGATTGCCTTTGATGTAATGATGCTAATAATGTTTGTTAGCATGTTTGTAACTTGTTGGAAGCTTAGAATGATTTTTTTTTGCATGTGACTATTTGATATTTTTAGGTAATTTTCGGGTATGCTATCGGGTACGGGTTACCCGTCGGGTGAGAATTACCCGGCGGGTACGGGTATGGAACTATTTTTTTTTATCCGCATGCGGGTACGGGTAACCCGACTGGTAAAATTTTGCGGGTGCGGGTACGGATATGGGTGGGCACTACCCGTCGGGTACGTACCCGTTGCCATCTTGAGCAGGGACTACTTCTGCGTAATTTACACTTATATCCAGAAGCTTTTATAGTATGTAACATGACATTAATTGCTGTGTTTGTTGAAGCACGAGTTGACGGGTACTTGGTTATTACTTACAGGTAAAATGTTGTTACTACTGCTTATGGGGGCTACCCTAATCCTGCTGCATAGTACTACAATTCATGGGGCCAGTGCCGGGAACTTCAGCCTTGCTCTGCCCAATTGCCCAGAGAAGTGTGGCAACATGAGCATCCCTTACCCGTTCGGCATTGGGAAAGACAGCCTAGGCAAAAACTGCTTCCTGAAGAAAGATTTTGAAGTCATATGCAATACCAGCCAGCAAGCTCCAACAATCTATACCGGGGGAACACCAGACCGGTACTCCAAGGTATTGGATTTCAATCTGCTTGATGGTGAGGCACGCATCCAGAGTACAATATACTATAGCTGCAACTACACGAACGGCACCTACATCTCGAACAATTATGGCACACCATTAGTACTAAGTCGCGGGAATTCTTTGAAGGTTTCCTACACTAAGAACAAATTTACAGCAATCGGGTGTGCAACCATCGCAAACATAGTGGGTTCTACGGATAGAACCATTGATTTCAACAACTTGCACTACACCAGCGCATGTGCATCGTTCTGCGACAGTGATGTGAGAATCAGTAGGGGCCCCGACTGTGATGGCTTGGGTTGTTGTCAGACTTCACTTCCACATTATCTGAATGCCTTCTATTTCGGATTTTTTCATTATGATGACTTAATAAATAACCCTGAAGCTCAAGGTTTCAGCCCTTGCAGTTACGCATTTGTCGTCGAGGCTAGCAAGTTCAAATTCGACCCTTCCTATGCTCAATATTCAAATTTTCTGAAACAAGACGGTCACCCATTGGTCCTTGATTGGAATGTTGGTTATGAAACTTGCGAGGAAGCCAAGAAAAATTCATCATCATTTGCTTGTCGCGCCTTGAACAGCGTATGCATCAATACAACAAATGATTCAGGGTACCGCTGCAACTGCTCTCCAGGCTACCAAGGCAATCCCTACCTAGCCGAAGGATGCCAAGGTCAGCATGCATGCACCCACCTCCATAATCACTTCCTTTTTTATTTCCTCTGTGCTGATTGATTAGCTTTTTCAATTAGTACCATTATAGTACTTTGATTTGCCAATGCAATGTTCCATGACTCACCTACTTATTATTATTCATTATAGACATCAATGAGTGCGACTACTCTC
The DNA here is from genome assembly GCA_020631735.1 of Saccharum officinarum. Classification (NCBI taxonomy): domain Eukaryota; kingdom Viridiplantae; phylum Streptophyta; class Magnoliopsida; order Poales; family Poaceae; genus Saccharum; species Saccharum officinarum. The sequence continues at coordinate 13,957,556 of CM036228.1, forward strand.
TATCGCAATATCCTTGCAATGGCATCTGCACCAACACCAACGGAAGTTACGACTGTACATGCCCTAAAGGAACTAATAGCGAGGATCCTAAGACCAAACCATGCACATCAGACAATAGCACAAACCAGCGTGAAGTGAAGGCAGTCATAGGTACATACATATTTTTCTTTTCCTTTTTTTTCAGTTTTGCCATATCTTACATGGTTGAAGATCTTCTCTTGCACCCTGGAATTTTTTTGCTTTCCTTCTTTCCGTTTATTCTTCCTAATAACATGCATCGGAAGGAACGAAATGAAGATTCTTCAGTGAAAATAGTCTCTCCCACACCTCAATTTTAGTGTCAATTTATACTAGATTTACACACTCAACTTATTTACTTTTATGTAATCTTTAGGCACAATTGGTTTAACTAAAAAATTGGGTTTCAAGCAGGAATATTGCACCTGATTCTTACACCAACTTCAGTCTGGATGCAGAACTCATTTAAAACACCTGAATTTTTTTCTCGTAACATGGTCACAAAATTCGCGTCTTAGGAGAGAAGTTTTTCACCTAGATGCGGAGTAGACAATCCCTTTGTTCCATAAGGGTGTAGTAATAAACCGATAAACGTTAGAAAAGGCATTTTAGCACCAGTTAAGGTCTATTTGGATTTTCTGGTCTAAACTTTAGTTGGCTAAGTTTGAGGACTAAAATATAGAGACCACTTTAGCTCACTTATGTGATCTAAAGTTTTTATGACATTGGCTAAACTATAGACAACACTTGAGACCTCCTGTTTGAAGCCTCAAGAGCTAAAATGGTCTAAAGTTCAGTGGCTAAACTCCATGAGATCAAAACAGGGCCTTATTCTCTGCTCAGAATCTTTAGCATGCAACACCAGTTTGTAACTTTGTATTACTAGTGACTTCATCTCATATTTCTTTGTTGTGAACTAATGTTTCCTTGCAGCAACCAATTAATAACAACAAATTACGCACCTCTCATAAAGTGTTTGTAAAAATTTTTAATAAAAAGTGATGTTGCACACAATCAAATAACATGGAAGAACTAAATTATAAATTAGTTGACGTAGATGCTGTTTTTGTTTCTTTCTTGATGTAAAACATAAAGTAGAAAGCAACGATGTTCCCTTATTTCTCTCTCTCTCTCTCTCTGTACAGTTGTAGCCTGTAGACTGTAGTCCTTTCCCTTTTCCCTATCTCCCTTTCTCTCTGTACAGTTTATTTTATCTTTGAATTTATATACCAACAGTGGGGGCTTCCCTGGCTCAAAAAACGTGGTTTGTCTTTTGCCTTCTTGTCTCCTGCCTGTGGGTAACTTTACAACAATCTATTTTCAGGTACTTCTGTTGCCTTCGTCTTCCTCATGATTTGTATCTTTGCTCTACTAATCAAGTGTCAAACAAGGAAGCTGGCAAAAGAGAAGGAAAGGTTCTTCAAACAAAATGGTGGTCACATATTATACCAGCAAATCCTCTCTAAACAAATCGACACAGTAATAATATTCACAATAGAAGAGTTGAAGAAAGCAACGAACAATTTTGACAAAAGCAGAGAAGTAGGCACCGGAGGCCACGGCACTGTCTATAAGGGCATTCTCGGGGATAACAGAGAAGTAGCTGTGAAGCGCTCAAAGACTATAAATATCACCCAGACCGAAGAATTCGTGCAAGAGATTATCATACTTTCACAGATCAACCATAGGAATGTGGTCAGGCTTCTAGGTTGTTGCCTAGAAGTGGAAGTGCCCATATTAGTATATGAATTCATCCCAAATGGAACTCTCTTTCAACTCATCCATGATAACCAAGATGGATCGCTGGTTTCACTAGAAGTTCGTCTTCGGATCGCCCAAGAGTCTGCTGAAGCACTAGCATATATGCACCTCTCCATTAATCGCCCCATAGTCCATGGAGATGTGAAGTCTCTCAATGTACTCCTAGGTGACAACCACATGGCAAAAGTGACTGACTTTGGGGCATCAAGAATGCTCCCAAAGGATGCAGTTCAATTCATGACAATGGTGCAAGGAACTCTAGGCTACCTAGACCCTGAGTACTTGCAAGAGCGCCGATTGACAGAAAAGAGTGATGTTTATAGCTTTGGAGTTGTGCTTCTAGAGCTAATCACAAGAAAGACAGCAATATACTTTGAGGGCCCTAAGGAAGGAAAATACCTCGCATCATCTTTCCAGCAAGCGATGAAGGAAAATAGAGTTGAAGGTATGTTAGACACTAGCATAATGGGTGTGGGAATGGAGGAACTTCTCCAATAAGTTGCAGGGCTGGCCAGCCTATGCTTGAGTTCCAAAGGGGAGGAGAGGCCTTCCATGACACAAGTGGCCGACAAGCTAAAAGCTTTACGAAGAACATGGAGAGGGAAATTGTTGCTGCAGCATGAAGAAACGAAACATCTAGGTGAGATGTTGGGTGCGACATCGACTTGTCGCTTTTCGCCAAGCATGTACTGGACGGCGCAAATGATGGGGATGGATATTGAAGCACCACAGGTAGACCATGCTGGTACTGCCAACATGGGCTAGGATATATGTAGCCGTACTACATATAGTTGCATCTATATTGAATGATATGTATGGTTGTACTCTGTCTTTTTTGTTTTGCTCTATCTTGGTTGTATACCCGTACTACATATATAGTTGACTCTTGTAGAGTTATATATAGTTGAGCAATTTTATGATACCAGGTTGCATGTAGTCGTTTTTACCGATCTTACTCTTACTAACTGGACAGGGTTTGTAGGGCAGCTACAGATGGTTTGTCCGTCCGGCCAGTGGTCCTAGAAATCGATTTATAGGGGTGGCTAGAAAATAAGTTGTCCCTACAAATTGTTTTTTCATAAATCATAAATCTGGGCAAAAAAAACAAAAAAAATCCATATGATTCGCATGAAAAATATGTGCTTCATGGCTGCAGGGGATCAACCTACAACCTCATGCCTCGTGTGTTACTCTTCTGACCACTCTACCCCAAGCTAACTTGTGTTCATATGAGATTCTTTCTCCTCAAATTATATTCGTCTTATTTTAAAATGAGTGTTTGGAATACTAAACAAACTCATATGAAAATATTGTCAACTACAAAGTTTTATAACTTTTCGAGATCTACAACTTTTATTTTGATTGTTTCTCCATCCAAGGCCGTTTGAAAATTTTGAATTTCAAACGCGAGAAATTGAAACCTAATTTTCCTTGGATAGATGATTTCAAATAAAAACGTTGTCAACTACATAGTTGTATAATTTTTCGATATCTACAACTTTTGTTTTGGTCACTTCGTCATCTGAGGTCTTTTGAAAAATTTGATTTTTAATATGTGAGAAATTCAAACATAACTCTCCTTAGATAGATGATTTCAAATGAAAAAAAAGTTAACTACAAAGTTGTATAACTTTTCGAGATCTGCAAATTTTATTTTGGTTGTTTCTTCGTCCGAGGTCGTTTGAAAAATTCAAATCTCAATATATGAGGATTTATGAATTTTACTGTGCAACATCCGTTTTTAGGGACAGTTTTAGATCCAGCCGCCTCTAGAATTCTATTTGTATGGCTTGTTTGGGGAACCATTTTTAGAAGCGATTTTAGATTGAGCCGCTCCTATTGAAAAAATGAGTCGTCTCTGTAAATGCTTTTTGTAGTAGTGTGAAGGCCCCAACAGAGCCTCCATATTAAAATTGTTACAAGACACGCTAGTGAAAATGATAATCCTCAAAATTCAAAGAATGATCAGAAACGACCAGACTTTAATTTGATAGACTCTAATCATTATCACTAATAACAGATCCATTAGATCTATTGTATTTTATAAAAAATACCCACCTCTGTTATTATAAAAATACATAAAGTAACCCTAAATTTGCATATAAATTATTCATCTTTGCGAGTTTGAAATATAATTCAAAATAACAACCTATATTTATATCTAGATTATCTACCACTGCCATTATAAAGATAATTTAAAATATAACTCCTTAATTTTATATATAGTTACTCAACTCTGGTACTATGGAAGATGATGCAAAGCAGCCCCTAAGTTTGCATATAAATTATCAACATATGTCATTATGAAAGATAGTATAAAAACTCTTTTTTGTGTATCGATATTATCCACCTCCCTGTTATAAAAAACAAAATACTCAAATCTATGTATAACTACTAATATGAGCTATTATGGACAATAATTATATAGCCGTAAAGTAGGCTACATACAGTGGCGTAGCCAGGATTTGGAGCTATGGTGGTCCATTGTCTAATTTTTTTTAACCTCTATAAATTTAACATGTCGGTACACAAATATATGAATGCCAAAATGCAATTAAAGACAAAAAAGACATATAGAGTTCATAAAATAGACAAGTATAGCTTTGTTAACATAGAATTGAAATATATTACATACCTATAATAGTTGAACAATATGTCACTAGTTCTTCTTTTTGTCAGGCCTGCGCCTTCTTATAGCCATGAAAGTGTTGATGATCTCTTCTTCACTTAATTGTAAGAAGATATCCCGCTCAATAAAAGTCACTAGACAATCGTCCAAAAGGCTATAACCCATCTTATTTCTCAACTTATTCTTGATAAAAGTCACTGGACAATCATCTAGTAGGACAATAGAATATTAAAATTAATTAAGATGAAACAAAAACTAATTTATTTCTACGTATACTACTGTGGCTATGTGCTTTTGCAAGTTGCTGTGATCTCGTGAAGTTAATTAACTGAATAACTGTCGTCCTGTACTCCTGTTTAGGGCTTAATCAATTGAGATAGTAGATAGAAAAAGAAACAGGACGGAACATGGATAAAAGAAAGGATATCAAGATCGTATACATGATGCGTTGCTAACCTGCTAGTCTGCTACTCTTCGGCAGACGGCAGCCTGCAACTCTTCGGCGTCCGGCCAACGGCCGCTGCGGGGCTGCACTGCAGAGAGCCAGAGACCATCGAGCCGTGGGAGAAGAGACGTGGCTTTGTCGCTTCGACTTCGGAAGACCTAGATGGACCACCACCGTCGCTTGACTCGCTTCGACTACGGCCTTTGCATTGGAACGGCCCAGCAGAGTTCGTGGCAGAAATAAGAATCGCTATTGAACTTTGAGCCAAAACTCAGGGTGGTCCGCGGCCCACAGGGACCACCCTGTAGCTCTGCCCCTGGCTACATATATTGTTACACACTTCTACCACTATTTTTTCATGCTACTCCATCCAAATGGTTCGATTGGCTCCACTTAGCGGAGCTCTGGTACAATTCAAGCTGGCATTCAGCGCTGGACCGCTCCCCATTTGAAGTACTACATGGTTACACCCCTCAGCACTTCGGTATTCAGTCCAGCGACGCTTGTCCATCTCCAGTGTTGGCTGATTGGTTGCACGAGAAGCAAGTGATGCAAGCCCTCATCCAACAGCACCTCCTTCGCGCTCAACGTCGCATGAAAGCTCAAGCCAACAAGAAAGGTTCTGAACGTCACTTGAACACTGGATCACTGACTCACTGGTGATTGGATCTATCTGAAAATGCAACCATATATTCAGACCTCATTGGCACCCCATTCCAACCAGAAGTTAGCCATCAAGTTCTTCGGCCCCTTTCAGATTGTTGCTCGAGTGGGTGCTGTGGCATATAAGTTGCTTCTGCGCCTCAGTCCCAGATCCATCCAATTTTCCATGTATCTCAGTCGAAGCAAGCTATGCCAGTCCAACACTCGGTTGTTGATCTGCCTCAGTCCCTGGATGGTCTTCAGGTGCCTGAACTTGTTCTCCAACAACGCGTTACTTCTTCAGACAATACGGTTGTTTTGCAGGCATTAGTTAAGTGGTCCAGGTTGTCGGTTTCACTTGCCACTTGGGAAGATCTGGAACCTCTCAAGCAACGTTTTCCCTGGGACTAAAGGCACTGAAGAGATGGTGACTAAAGGCACTGAAGAGATGGTCGCGTCTGAAGCCGCTCCTGAAGATGGGCCAAGTACTGTAGCCCGTCCGGCAACTGTCAGCAGACAAAGCAAACGTGAACGTTGCCCAAGTGTTCTGGTGTCTGGGCCGCATTGGGCTTGATCCTTAGGTCGTAGAGACAGCTGCGTTGTCTGGGACAAGCCACCAGCTGGGCTGGGTGTATAAGGAGAGATAGCCTTGGGAAGAAGGCCAGTCTGTGTTGAACACATGAAACCTGAACTAATCTGTCCTCGTAGCCTACCTTGCGTGCTCTGCTTCTCTACCCTTTTCCCCATTCTACTTCCAATTTCCCTATCTGCTAACCAATGAATGTCATTCCAGTTTCTGCCACACCTGCTGCATCTCAATCTTCAGTGCCACTGTACGTCTGTAGTACTACTTGGCAGCGACGCCACTGAATTTCAAAACAAAACCTGAGCCTTCGTTTCAGTGACACTGTCATTTTTTAAGAGTTTTAGGGCCAAAACGCCCCAGCCTTTCAACTATGTTAAAAGACGGTTTCAACCGTTACAGCATATGGATGGCATCCCATCCAGAAGCATACCAGAAACCAGACACATAGTCCAGCGCCACAAAAGGTTTGATAACCAGACCTACTACAGTGACACTGTCATCAGTCAGCAAACCACCCAAGGCACTCCTTGGCAGCTGGACTGCTGGAGCACCATGGATTCATGGGGTGCCCAACTGCCGATTGGAATGAAGAGCTACTAGCCATTTTTGGGACATTAAAAATTAGAATAAAAAAACTTAGAATCGTATTATGTGCATATCCATTGACGGCATTCCAGTTTCTGCCACACCTGCATCTCAATCTTCAGTGCCAATGTGCCAGTCAGCGTGCAGCTGAACTTGGCGCGCCGAGGTCCGCGCCTTCGTTTCAATGATTGCACTCTGTAGTAGTACAGTTTGTCAGACTGAAGTCTGAAACCACACACCAGTCACCACATCGCTCTTGGGTAGTCCAGTGGCAGCATCCTCGTGGAGTGGAGTCTTCAATGGCTGATCGATCGCTTCGGAATTGCCGCGCGCGGCACAGCCACTGAGCGTCGTGCGCTACCGGCCGGACAGGTAGGAGAGCGCGAACGAATCGCCCATGCTCATCGCCGACGACGCGGCCGTCCCCGCCGAGCCTGGTCCCGGTGGCAGCGCGGGGAGCCCGAACGGTCCGGTCGTCTGCGCGGGATCGAGCGCGAGCAGGTCCACCAGGACCATGTCCGACGGCGGCGGCGGCGGCTCCACGCTCGCGGCGCCGCCCCTGGCCTCGAGCATCTCCACGACGCGCGCCATGGGGGGTGGGGGGGGGGGGGGGGGGGGGGCGCCCCGGGCTTCTCCTGCGCGCACCACAGCGCCACGTGCGCGAGCCGCCTCACGCTGGCCTCGTCCATCTGCATTTTTTTCCCTGGATGTTTGTTTATAATTTGGATTGGAGGACGAAGTGACAAAGCCACTTGCGATGCGACGACGTGTATATACTAGAATAAAGGCTGACCAGCAAAGTGTATATACTAGAATAAAGGAAAGTGGCTAGACTCACGCGCATCATATTGAGCAGCCGAGCGCTGGTTCCTAGTATAGCAATATAAACGCAGGAAATCGTTCAAGAGACGACGACAGGGCTCGCGCAATTGCACCTGCAAAGTAAATAAAGGGATCGAGATCGAAAAAAGCCGTAGACTCTCGCCGCGTCGCCCAGTCAACCGGAGCTAATCTCAGTCAGCCACGCACTCAGCCAGCCACACGTACTGGTGGCCTTCGTGCTACATGCAGCCATGGCCCATGGGTTTCGTGCGGCCATCGAGTCGCGAATCGACCGGGACCGAGAGACGCGGTGCCGCTAGCTGAAAGCAGCTGCCGGCTGATGTAGTGATGTGACGCTGAGACCGCAAAGCCGAATCTCTCTCATCGAGTCATCGGCCTTCGAGAGAGAGAGAGGAGAGCCTATGTGATCTGGTTCGGTACCGACTCATGGGGACTCTATTGTCGTGAAGATGGTAGTAGGGAGCCTCTGCCCTACGGTTAGATCCGCCCCAGCACTGCCGAATTAGCGAGCAAATTAAACCAAGTAGAGAAAAAAGATAAAACAGAAACTACCGCTGTATGTCTTTCTGATACAGGCTTGGTCCATACTTTACAGGTAAGAAGAAATTGCTGCTAGTTGTAGCAGCCACACTGATCTTGCAATTTAGTACTGCAACTGATGGGGCTGGTAACAGCAGCCTAGCGAGAAACGGTTGCCTAGACAAATGCGGCCACGTCAGCATCCCCTATCCGTTCGGCATCGGGAAAGCAGACTGCTTTTTGGAAGGCTTTGAAGTCTACTGCCCCCAGATAATGTCCCTATACTAAACACTTCTGGCACACCTCTATTGGGAATCAATCTGACCTCTGGCGAGGCTCGCATTCAGAATAACATCTCACGGGCCTGCAATATTACCAAGATGGATCTTGGTGATGGAGGAGTAAGTCTAGTTGGCAGTCTAGTTGGCCGTTCTTTCATAGTTTCCAGGACAAAGAACACATTCACAGCAGTTGGCTGTTCTACCATTGCATTTGTACTGGGGGATATAGAGATACCCATTATGGAGGATTATCATGTGGAAGATGGGTTCTACAGTGTCAGCGCATGCGGATTATTCTGCCTAGATGATAGCAGCTATTATAGCACGGATTGTTCTGGCAGGGGTTGTTGTCAGTTTGCAATTCCAAGAAACCTGAAATCGTTCCGCCCCGCATTCTTTGCTAACGACTACTACGATATGGGTGGAGAGAATTTCACTAACTGCAGCTACGCATTTGTCGCCGATTCAGACTGGTTTCAATTTGATCCTTCCTACGTCAGACCACACATCTTTGAAAAGCAAGTATATGGGCAAAGGCCCCCCTTGGTTCTCGATTGGGTTGTTGACAATGCAACCTGTGACGCCGCCATGAAGACGGGATCATCATTATGCGCCGACACAAACAGCGTGTGCATCAATGTGACCAGTGGCCATCGCTGCATCTGCCCTACAGGTTACGAGGGAAATCCCTACCTGATCGGAGGGTGTCAAGGTTAGCATACATATATCTCCGTAATCATTTCTTGTCCTCTCTTGTGCTGATTCGCTTCATTAATTATGCTTTATAATTGTCTTCTCCGCCCATCACATAATGTTGATTTCACTCACTTATATGTTTGACAGACATCAATGAGTGCCATTACCCGTCCCTGTATCCTTGCATGAACAATGGTACCTGCACCAACACCATTGGGGGCTACAACTGCTCATGCCCAGAGGGAACTCAGAGCGACGATCCCAAGAAAATGCCCTGCACTCCAATTTCTAAGAAGCAGCCTCCAATGAAGGTGCTCATAGGTATGTTCTGCAGAATTTAATTTCTAAATGGGGAGGCATGAAAGTGAATAAAAGAGATAAGTTGCAATTAACTGATAAAAAGGATGGAAATGCCCCTCTTTCTTTTTAATTTCAAAATGTGTCCAATGGCCGTGCAACGAGTTGAACCAATGACAAGTTGATTACAATATATTTTCAGGTATTTCTATCAGCATCCTGTTCCTCATGGTCTGTGTCTTTTCTCTGCTTGTTGGGTACCAAAAAAGAAGGCTGGCAGAAGAGAAGAAGAGGTTCTTCAAACAAAATGGTGGTCCTATATTATACCAGAATATACTCTCCAGAAAAATTGATACAGTGATAATATTCACGATAGAAGATTTGAAGAAGGCGACAAATAATTTTGATATAAGCAGAGAACTAGGTACAGGAGGCCATGGTACCGTCTACAAGGGCATTCTAGGGGATAACAAGGAAGTAGCTGTGAAGCGCTCGAAGATTGTGAGTCTGATCCACACTGAATAATTTGTGCAGGAGATTATTATACTTTCACAGATCAACCATAAGAACGTAATCAGGCTTCTCGGCTGCTGCTTGGAAGTTGAAGTGCCAATATTAGTGTATGAATTCATCTCAAATGGAACTCTCTTTCAACTGATCCATGATAACCACGACAGATCAATATCTTTCGAAGACCGCCTCAGAATCGCTCAAGAATCTGCTGAAGCATTGGAGTATCTACATCTTTCCATCAACCACCCTATTGTTCATGGAGATGTGAAATCTCTTAACATTCTTTTGGACGACAACTACAAGGCAAAAGTGACTGACTTTGGAGCCTCAAGGATGCTTCCTAAGGACGCAGTTCAGTTCATGACAATGGTGCAAGGAACTCTGGGTTATCTAGATCCTGAATACTTGCAAGAGCAAAAGCTAACAGAGAAAAGCGATGTTTATAGCTTTGGAATCGTGCTTCTAGAGTTGATCACAAGGAAGACGGCAATATACTTTCAAGGCCATGATGAAGGAATAAATCTTGTAACATCATTCCTGAAAGCGCTAAAGGATAACAGAGTGCAGAGTATGTTAGACGCTAGCATAATGTATGATGGAACAGAGGAATTGTTCCAAGAGGTTGCTGAGCTTGCTAGCCAGTGCTTGAGTATGAAAGGTAGCGAGAGGCCTTCCATGACTCAGGTGGCCGACAAGCTGAAGGCTATACGAAGTACCTGGAGTGGTATACTGTTGCTGAAGCACGAAGAAACTCAGCGTCTTGCTGAGCAGCTGGGCACGGATTCAGTTGTTGGTGAACTATCCCCTAGCATGTACTGGACAGCAAGACATCTAGGTGCGAACACAAGGTTGAAATATGCTCTTGTGATTCGATTTGTGATGAGTGATTGTCAACATGACTTACGATCAAGGTTAAGTGTGTGACCTAACCCCGACATGAGTTGGGGAGTGCGACATGTCTCTTGGCTTGTGTTGTGCAGGTGTGGCGCTCGGAGGCGGTGGTTGACGGCGAGGGGAAGGTCAAGTAGGGACGTGCCGTGCCGATGGACCGGGAGCAGTGAAGGGCAGACGTGAGGCTTGGACCGAGGGACCAGGAGGCCGGGTGATCAGCCACGGTGGGAGTGACATCGACAAGCGCAAGTGTACATGGGAGTGACCGTGTTGACATAGTCAAGACAGACGACGTGCAAGTTGAGCGGGGCTCAGAGGACTTGGTGGCTGGCTGGTCGAGGACAGCGGTGACACGTGTTGAGTGACGGGGGACGCGTATGGAGTACGCTACTCGCGAGCGGGTTTAGTGGTTTGGGCCTCAAAACCATCGGTGGCGGGTTTATGAGTTTGGGCCTCAAAACCTGAGTGGAGATTTCGAGGAGGAACGGACGACACGTGGCGGCATCGGGGAGTTCGTGTCGAGGCAAAGCTAATGATGAGGAGGCGCGGTGGACGTCGGATGAAGATGACACCGGGTTGGACCATAACGTCCTTGGGCTAAGTGGTTTGACTCAATTGTATCCAGGGGCAAATTTAGGATTATGTAATAGCTGATGAGGACATCCTCCACTATTACCCGCTGGCAAAGACGCAACAAAAAAGGCCAAGTGGCCTAGTTGTAGTCGGGCGGCGACCGTATAAGACTCTGAATAATCCCACCTTGCTTAGCTTGGGAGGATGAAGCCACCTTAAAAGAGAGAGCCACCCTTCTCCTATCGGACTAGTCTTTTAGGGACATTGGGCCTTTCCCCGAGTGGGTGTGTATAAGAACTGTTGGGGTCCGGACAACCTTAATTTATTGGGCCTCGGCCAACCTTACCTAGGCCGGATGTATCATATGGTATCATAGCAGGGCCCTTGTTTAAGGGGGTGAGAATGATGAGGACATCCTCCACTATTACCCGCTGGCAAAGACGCAACAAAAAAAGGCCAAGTGGCCTAGTTGTAGTCGGGCGGCGACCGTGTGAGCCTCTGAATAATCCCACCTTGCTTAGCTTAGGAGGAGGAAGTCACCTTAAAAGAGAGAGCCACCCTTCCCCTATCGGACTAGTCTTTTAGGGACATTGGGCATTTTCCCAAGTGGGTGTGCATAAGAACTGTTGGGGTCCGGGCAACCTTAATTTATTGGGCCTCGACCAACCCCACCTGATAGCCCTGTTAAATAGAATGAGGGAGCCCTCATCTCCCTCACCTCCTCTATTTTGCATTTTTCTTCATCCTTGTTAGGGTTTCCCCCTCCCCTTAGTTGCTTGTGAGAGAGAGGTCCACTAATCCTTGTGATTTGTGTAAGAACCAAGATTTCAAGTGGGAAAGGAGGTCTCGAATCCTCCTTGTGTCCTCCGGGATTCGACGGAAGAATCACTCTTTATGTTCTTGATGTGTTCTTCGCGTTCTTCTCCTTCTCCATCTTGTTCTTGAGCCGATTCGCCATTTCTAGACTATTTTGATCTGTTCTTTTTGCATTGATTTAAGTTATGACGTGAGTTCAGCCTTTCCACCAAAGGAAATCGATCAATTCCTCATGAGCTCGCAGGTCGGGCAATTTCTTGGTCTAGGTCTCTAGAACCGGTGTTTTTCGTTCCTCTTTGATTTCTCGTTGATTGGCTTCAAATTGGACGATGACCTCTTAGAGGTAGCTCCCCTACTACCTTGTGATCGTGCATACCAAGTTTGGTGACAGTTGGTGTTGATTTGACCACAAATCGAGCAAACCAAGGAAGGAGGTAATTTTTCAGAGCTCTCTGTTCTTGTTGATTCGCGATTCACGGACAGTCCGCCAGTGAACTGCGGACAGTCCGAGACTCATGGTCAGAACTGTGTGCTTTCAGGTGTTTTCTAGACTTTGAACTGTGGACAGTCCGGCCCCAAGTGGCGGACAGTTCGGGACCAAGTTTCAGACCGAGTACAGAACCTATTCCGCGGAGTTTGGTTTCTGATTTTTGAACTGCGGACAGTTCGGGGTACTGTAGCGGACTGTCTGCAACTCCTTGTCTTATGCTGTTTTGTCCGTTTCTCGCCCGCTCGATCTCCGATTCGAGTTCTGTCTTTTATGTTAGGTTTCTAGCGATCTAAGGAACTTATCTAGATTCTCTTGACTCTTGGTGGCTTATGTTTTTATAGCTTTTGTTTGTGTGCCCTTTGGGGTTGATTTTGGGATAGTGGTCGAAAGTTTTGAAAGAAATTTGAGGCTCCCATTCACCCCCCTCTAGTCACCATTTTCGGTCCTTCAATTGTCATCGGACCCGGTTAAGGATCATTCCACCTTAATCGGTCCGTGATCCACGAAGGTGACATGGAGCATGGTTTTGGCAAACCACCTTTCTTTGATGGGTCAAACTACCCCTATTGGAAGATCCGTATGTCCGCGCATCTTCAGAGGATAGATTGGCTTGTCTAGGAGATTTATGAGGATGCTACCTATGTTATGCTTGAACCCCGTGCTCGTGTCACGCAAGATCAAAAAGATCGGCACAACACTAATAGCAGAGCTCGCGTAGTTCTTTTCTCGAGTCTTTCGCTTTAAGAGTTCGAGAGAGTCTCTGATTGTACTACCGCTCGGGAGATCTAGGTGAGGCTTCAGAGCTATCACGAGGGGACCGTACAGGTCAAAACCAGACTCTACGAGACATACAAGAGGGAGTACGAGAATTTCACCCAGCTTGATGGCGAGTCCATCGATGCCATATTTTCTCGCTTTCAGACCTTCATCAACAAGATGCGAGCAAACAAGGCACAGTTACCTTATGACAATCATGAGAGAGCACTCAAGCTTCTATATGCCCTAGATCGAAAGGTATGAGATGTGAAGGTGACCGCCATCATTGAGTCTTCAGGGTATGAGCCCCTCACCATGGATGAGGTTTTCAGTAAGCTCAAGTCCACCGAGATCGACTACTAGACCCAAGCCAAGCTCAAGAATCTCTCTGCACCGACTATGACCTTAGTCTCAGGTGATGGCTCAAGTTCTTTAGCTAACCCTTCACAAATGTCTCTTGTCTTGTCTTCTTTGGTGTCTATCATAGAGGAGCAATTGGAGAGTCTTAGGAATGATGAGCTGGCGTTGATCATCAGCCGGTTCTCGCAGTTTCACAATAACCGCTTGAATCACCGGTGTGGTGGTGGTCTGAAGGATGCATGCTATGCATGTGGAGATCTCGACCACTTCATCGCCTACTATCCTAAGAAGAACAAGTATGACTCCGGCAAGCGCAAGGATAAGCACGAGTACACCTCCGACAAGTACAAGAAAAGGGAGGCTTTGACAAGGAGGCAATCAAGAAGAAGTTCCTCAAGAATGTCAAGGGCAAGGAGCGTGCCTTCCTCACCTCCCTCAATGACCTCGACAACGACACCGATGACGTCCGGTCTTCTTCTTCTTCCTCGAGTGATGATGAGTCCGAGAAGAGGTGTGAGGACAAGTTAACTGGGCTTTGTTTCGTTGCTAAATCCATCCATGGAGGCTACTACACCATGGACGTGGATGAAGGGGTGAAGCCCAACAAGGACGTGCTTCTCGGCGATGATGACACTACTGAGGTAAAACCCATCGTCGATGCTCTTATTGCCGAGCTTGATATCATGACCGATACTTTAATGAGTCAAGATAAGCTGCTAAAACGTGCTGCTCGTGAGAGAAAAGAGTTTAAGGAGAAGCTAGAAGTTGTGGAGAAGGAGCTTGAGGAAGCTAAGAAGCTTGTCATTCATGTGTCTGACGAGGTTGAGTGCGATGAATGTGCTGTTCATATGACCAATTTTTCTGAGTTGTAATCTAAGTATGTTGTCTTGCTAGATAAGAACGATGAGCTGAAGTCTAGGTCTAGCTTGTTGGGTGCGTGCAAGTCCTGCTCGGGCTTGCAATCTGAGCTGGCAGAGAAGAATGCCAAGATTTCTGCTCTTGAGAAGGCTAGTTCAGATAGCACATGTGCTGCTAAGTGTGCAAGTTGTGAGAGCTTGGTGCTAGAGCTTGAGTCCTGCAGACATGATAAGATGAGAACCAAGGAAGACAACATATATCTTCGGTCCATCTTGAGCTAGGTGTCTTGCAATGAGCCGCAGTTGGGCATGATGATGAGCCAGTTCAAGCGAAAAACTAGTGCATCGGGTGTAGGCTTTTCTTTAGGTGGGAAGGGTGAACATATCTATGGCAAGGTTGGTGAGTTAAGTGGTTTGAGCCCAAGTGAGAAACCTCCCACTACTCCCAAATTGATCAAGATCACTCCACCAAAGCCCACTGAGCCCACTGTCAAAGATGGAGTATTTGAAGAACCTTCAAGAGCTCCACCCCAGAAAAAAGTTTAGGTTCCAAAACCGAACCATCTCAGGAACCCACTTGACACTCTATCGAACATCTCTGAGGATCCCCTTCCTAAAGCCAAAAAGCCATCAAGAGTGACACATACACATAAGAAAGTAAGCCAATAACCATCCGAGAGAGAGGTGAGGTATCACTGTGACTATTGCCATAGGGATGGTCACCTTGTTGAGTTTTGCTTTAGGAGGAAGAGAGATGAGCGGTGGGAGTATGAATTGAACAACTGGAACATGTACCGTCCATCCCATGGCGTACATGTGCTGCTTGTTCAGAGGCGCAATGCTAGGCCAAGAGGTGTAATGCCTCAAGGAGCTAGGCCTCAGGTTGTGAGACCACGCGGTGGTTTTGGTGGTCGTGCCCAGCGTGGTTCAGGTCATGAGCAATATGGCTTTGAACCTCGCGGTGGTGGCTTTCAGTCCTACAACTCTAGCGGACCATGTTTTCCCCCATGTGGTGCCCACTTTTCTCAAATGGGACACGACATGTCTGATGTTTTTCCTAACACTTTTCCAGGGCAAATGAGCTAATACTGGTATCCTTCATAGTTTACTAACCTCAGTGTTGCACCACTTGCTCATCCCATGTCTTTCTATTGATGCAGGATGGAGGCCTGGAGAACACGTGGCTCATTGATTCCGGTTGTTCGCACCACATGACTAGAAGTTCAAAATGGTTCTCCAGCCTTGACCCCATGCAATGTAAGGAGTACATCACATTCGGGGATAATAGCAAAGGTAAGGTGCTTTCTCGTGGGACCATTCGGGTCAACGAGAGTTTTGTCTTAAAGGATGTTGCTTTGGTTTCAAATTTGCATTTCAATTTGCTTTTAGTTTTGCAACTTCTTCAGAATGGCTTTGAAGTGCGCTTTAAGACTGGCTTGTCTCGAGTTCTTGATTCCTAGGGAAATCTTGTTTGCCAGATTGTCTCTTTTGGCTATATCTTTTGAGCTGATTTTTCTCACTCTTTTGGCTCTTCTTGATTTTTGGTGGCCGGATCCTCCTCTAAGCTTTGGAAGTGGCATAAGAGACTTGGTCACTTGAGCTTTGACTTACTAGCTAGGTTGAGCTCACTTGATCTAATCCGAGGATTGCCCAAGTTGAAATTTGAGAAGGATTTAGTGTGTCACCCTTGTCGTCACGGGAAGATGGTTGCTGCTTCTCACCCACCTGTGAACCAAGTCATGACCAAGGAACCTGGCGAGTTACTTCATATGGACACAGTTGGTCTAGCTCGGGTTCAGTCAGATGGTGGGAAGTGGTACGTTCTAGTGATCGTGGATGAGTTTTCTCGCTACTCTTGGATGTTTTTCATGGAGAGTAAGGATGAGGCATTTTCACATGCTCGTGATTTGATTTTTTGGTTGCAAAATGAGTTCCCTAAGAATGCCATGAGTGCGATTCGTAGTGACAATGGCACAGAATTCAAGAATACTCATTTTGAAACTTTTTGTTCTTCTTTGGGCCTCGAGCATCAGTTTTCCTCTCCTTATATCCCTCAGCAAAATGGTGTTGTTAAGCGCAAGAATCAGACCCTTGTTGAGATTGCCAGGACGATGCTCGATGAGCATAGGACTCCTAGGAGATATTGGGCTGAAGCGATCAACACCGCAAGCCATGTTTCCAATCGCATTTTCCTTCGAGCTTTCATGAAGAAGATTTCTTATGAGTTGCAATTCAGTCGACCACCCAAGGTAAGCCACTTTAGAGTATTTGGATGCAAGTGTTTCATCCTGAAATAAGGTAATTTGGACAAATTTGAATTCAGGTCTTCTGATGACATATTTCTTGGTTATGCTTCTCACTCTCATGCATATCGTGTACTCAACCTTGAAACTAACCGAGTTGTGGAGACCTATGAGGTCACTTTCGATGAAACTATGCCTTGTTCCTCTCCTGTCTTTGAAAGTGCAAGTGATCAGGAGATCGGTGAGAGCATCTGTAACACCCTAAAAATTATTTTACAATTTAGTAATTAAATTTGAGTATTTGTTTAATTTTCTACTCATTTAATCTAGGTCAAACAATAATTTTTGGTTAATTAAAATCAACTATAATGTTTAGAAACTTGGTTGTTGCAGTCATGCTGGTGCATAAATATTTTGGTTGTGTGTAGGGTTAAAGTTGTGTGGCTTTGAATTTAAAATTTGTTTGAATTTGAAGCAAGTTTGTGAAAATATAAAAGAAAAAGGTTTTCTTTTTCCTTCTCTCCCTCCTCTCTTTTGGCCCGAAGCCAAAACCGGCCCGGTCTGCTCCCTCTCCCTGCTCCCTTCTTGCACAGCACCCGCCTGGGCCGAGCCCAACAGCCTCCCCACCCCGGCTCCCTTCCCCGCCTCGGCCTTGGGCCCTGGTGGCCAATCGGCCCACCCCTGCTTTTCCTCCTCCCCTTCACGAGCGGCCTAGCTCAGCTTCACTCCGACCTATCCCGTGACCTGCTCGCATCCGAGCGTAGCAGCCCACTCATCCTTCCCTCTCTGCTCTCGCTAACCACCCGGCCCCACCCGTCAGCCGCACCCACCCTCCTTCTTCCCCCGCACACTGGCCATGCCGACTGGCCTTGAAGCTCCTCTTTACTCCTCCTTCAAAGCCCGAGTAAAGGAGGCCATCATGGAGGCCTTCAAGCACCTCCTTAATGCCTCGACATTAACCGCCGAGCGATCCTCGCCCCGCTCGCCCTATAAAATCCCCAAGCCAAGCCCCTCCTCTCTTCCCTTCTGCTCTCGACACGAGCATGCCCTCTGCCTCTCTCATTTTCACCCGTGCGGAGCCCGTTCGCCATCGCGGTGGTGTCCTTGAGCTTCGCCGTTCCTTGACGCGACTGTAGGTGCCTCTATCTCCTGTTTTTGTCACAGTTTTGCCCAAACCCGAGCTCAACCACGGCCTCTTCTCTCTCCAGTTCACCGCTGCCATTGACGAACCCCTCGGAGCCCTACCCGGATGCCGCCAACCTCTTCATCGGACTCGCGGTATAACCCTCCTTCTTCTCCACCTCTTAGTTTTGAGAGTAGTGCCCCAGAACACCATTTTGGCGAGCTCTGCCCGCTTCGGTCATGGCGCCGCCACGGGGCCATCCTATCGACGTGCTCCTCACCTTGGTTTTCATGCTCTATCGAGTTCACATGATCCCACTCGTCGTTCCAATGCCCTTGGCTAGGTTTGAGGTGGACGAAAACGCAATATCGACGTGCGTCGCCGTGCTTCGGTCACCACCGGCCATGGCGCTACTATCGTGGTCTTCTTCCCCAGTGAGCCACCACCTTCGACGTGCGTGCGCCGTTCGATCATGAATGTGTGGTCGCGATTAGATAATACCCCTTTGGGTATGTAACCGGTCCACCTGTTGGGCCATGGACCTGGCCCACAGCGCTAGCCGCGCCGGTTCATAGCACAGTGGTGCACCGTGCCAACCACCACGTGCCATGTGGTGATGACGTCAGTAGTGACATCAGCGCTGACGCAAGCCGCACCGCCAGCCGAGTCACTTTTGCACTTAAGCCCCTAGGTTTTTCAAAAATCAACCTGCTATCCAACCCAGTTCAAAATGATTTCTGTTTTCTTTTGGTTTAGCCCCTGATCTTTTGAAAAATAGGACACGCGGTCCAACGCACACTAAAATTTGGTTTTAATTAGTTTAAATTCAAAAATAAGTTCGGTTTATTTATAGAAATACCACTAGACCTTATTTTATGCATAACTTTCACGTTTTAACTTCGATTAGAGTGATTCTTGTGGTCACGTGTTCATAGTAATGCATATAATAGATTTATAAACTTATTAATCTCTGTTTACACTGTTTGGTGTACTATTCTAATAGAAGTTTATTTGCTTGCATGTGATGATTGGGAATGAATGCTTGATTGGTGATTTGCGTCACGTTTAGAGGGTGATCAATTTGTGGTTGCCGAGCAACAAGGTTGTGAGCAGTACCAAGAAAGTCTCTTTGAGAAAGGCAAGTGTAACAAAGGCTCCTTGTTTCCTATGCACTCTATGAATTAATACATATGCATGTGTCTAATTTGATCAACATTAAGGACTTTACCTAGATTACTATTGTACTACATATCCTTGTTACCTAGGGTTTAGTTTTGCATTTGGATAGATGCTACCGCACATAACCCACTATTGAAATAATCTTGACTAATGACTTATGCAATATGATAAAAGTGTGCTTTTTAGCAATCTACAAAGGGGGCTAGAGTATTGGGGTTCTATGAGTACTCTAGTACCTCTCCATAAGGACTTAGTCAATGAACAGACAACTCAGGAGGTCTCGTACAGCCATGAGTGCCACATGGAACTGGCCTTAATCATATAACTTGAACGTCTCTAGCTTGGTAGTGGTTACCGAAACGCGCAAAAGGGGGGGGGGGTACCATGGTGATTATGGGCCCTGTCCGACAAGGTGAGTATTGGGCTGTGGTCAGGAAGTGTGACATCTTGTGGAAGGTGTCCATGACTCTTGGGTAACTGAAACCTAGTGGCCACTATCTTGTTAGGGTGTCTTGTGAAAGGTTAAGTAGCGAGTCCTCACCATGTTTCCTTGGTAGAGGTGGTGTGGGCCTTGCAAACCCCGGCAGTTGGACTCGCGGCTCGGGGGTAAAGATGTACAAACTCTGTAGAGTATAAAACTATTATAACAGCCGTGCTCATGGACACGAGCGGCCTAGACCTTTCTTGATTAGTGGTTACTATGGTGGTTTGGGAAAGATTTAATGTTGACTAATTACTACTAAAACTTGGAATGGTTTATTCACTAAAGTAGTGTTATAGGTTTAATAAAATTTGACCAACTAAAATTGCTAACCGTAGTAAACCAGTGTCAAGCCTTTGAGCCTTCATAGATCCCTTTGTTACTCTTGCTAAGCATGGTGCGCTTACACTTGCTTTACACACAAGGAAAATCCCCGATGGGTAACAGATGCCTGATGAGAAGAGTTTCTAGAAGATGTCCAGGAGTTCTAGGCTGTGGTTCACCAGTTGGAGTCCCTATGGATGGGCATAGTTTCTGCTTATGTAATAACATTGCCGATGAACAAAACTTTGTAATAGTAATGTAATGAGATATACGATGTAATAAAGTACTTTACTTTGATATTTGTACAATTTGTCGAATATATGTGTGTTTGGACATCCTGGGCGCACATATATGAGTACTTGGGTTTTCTTTGGAAAACTAGCGGCTACAACATCTTTGTTAAGGAGAATGAGGAAGATGCTGATTGGGGAGATGCCGAGCCGACCTCTTCGGCTGCTCCAGTCGAGTCTGCGATGACTACTTCGGCTCACGGTCCCAACCCATCTTCTTCCAGTACTTGGGGTCCGCACGAGCTGCCTCCTTAGCCTATGCTTGCTACACCTAAGGAGGCCCCAGCTGCTGTTGAGGGGGAGGCAACTTCTTTGAGAGAAGCACCTTGGCACATTCAGCGTTGCCACCCACCTCAGACCATGATCAGCGCATCGACCAGCAAGTCACACGGTCCATGTCATATCACATTTCACACTTTGCTCACTCTGCTTTCGTAGCTTCTTTTGAGCCTCGAGATATTGGACACGCTCTATCTAATGCCAATTGGGTCAATGCTATGCATGAGGAGTTAGAGAACTTTGAGCGAAACTAAGTGTGGGTTTTAGTTCCACCTCCACCAGATTGCCACCCCATAAGTACAAAGTGGGTTTACAAGAACAAACAGAGTGAGGATGGGGTGGTAGTGAGAAACAAGGCGAGATTGGTGGCTCAGGGTTTTTGCCAAAAAGAGGGAATAGATTAAGAAGAAACCTTTGCTCCTGTTGCCCTTCTAGAAGCCATTAAGATCCTTTTAGCATTTGCAGTGTCGAAAGGGTTCAAACTGTATCAGATGGATGTGAAGAGTGCCTTCTTGAACATGTACATAGAGGAAGAGGTTTATGTGAGGTAACCCCCTAGCTTTGAAAATCCTAAGTTCCCCAACCATGTTTTTAAACTCTACAAAGCCTTGTATGGTTTGAAACAAGCCCCGAGAGTGTGGTATGAGTGTTTGAAAGCCTTCTTGCTTGATAAGGGTTTTAGGATGGATTCCATAGATAAGACTTTATTCCTCCTCAAGTAAGGCACTGACATCCTTTTGGTTCAGATATACGTGGATGATATAATCTTTGATGGATTTTCTCATGCTCTTGTTGCCAAGTTTTCAGATACTATGAGTAGGGAATTTGAGATGAGCATGATGGGTGAATTGACTTTCTTCCTCGGGCTATAAATCAAGCAAACTCGCAAGGGGACTTTCGTGCACCAAGGCAAGTACACCAAGGACGTGCTCGAGAAATTTTACATCGGTGAGGCCAAGCCTCTTTCGACACCCATGTTGACCATGACGGCCCTAGACGAAAACAAGGAGGGAGAAGCCGTGGAGCAGAAGAAATACCGAAGCATGATTGGATCCCTGCTGTACCTAATGGCGACAAGACCGGACATCCAGTTCGCGATCTGCTTGTGCGCGCGCTTTCAGTCTTCACCACACACGTCTTATCGTCAAGCCGTCAAGTGGATTCTCAAGTACCTTTGTTTCACACCCGAGTTTGGTCTTTGGTTTTCGGCCTCCTCTCTCTCTCTCTTTGTGGGTATTCCGATGCGGATTATGCTGGTTGTCGTGTTGAGAGGAAGTCCACTTTGGGGACTTGTCAGTTTCTTGGATCTTCTCTTGTGTCTTGGTCTTCTCGCAAGCAGTCTAGCATCACCCAATCCATCACAGAAGCTAAGTATATTGCTACTGCTGCTTGTTGCTTCTAGTTGCTTTGGATAATAGCTACTTTGAGAGACATTGGGTTAGAGTTTAGGCGAGTGCCTTTGTTTTATGATAGCACCAGTGCTATAAGCGTAGCCAAAAACCCAGTCCTCTACTCAAAGACAAAGCACATAGAAGTCCGCTTTCATTTCTTGTGTGACCACTATGAGAAAGGTGATATTGATCTGCACCACATTGATACCCAAAACCAGCTCACAGATATCTTCACCAAACCACTTAACCAAGCCCAGTTTGCTCGCTTGCGAGGGGATCTTGGAGTTTGTTTCCCTTTTTAGAGGCGGAGAACTTTGGTTGTTGTATTCTAGTTTTGCTTTTCTTTGTAGTTTAGCTTTTTCTTTTGCTTTTGTATCATACTTGCATATCATATCATCATGTATCATATTGCATCCTGAGCTTCATTCTTATAGTAGCTAGATTGACACTATGCTCTTGTTGGGGATGTTATGGATATACATGATGTGCCTTGGCTTAGGCTCACTTCGATCTTTTGATACATGTTATGAGCTAAAAATGCCTTTTTACAATTATAAACATGAATAACACTTGATGAAACTTGAAATGTGTTCACCACTACTTGTGGCAACTAGCATGTGTAGGATGTGTCGAGATCTCTTTTGCTTCATATATATATGCTTAGTTGCTATGGCTCATACCTTGAGTTACACACTTGCTTAAGAAACTTGAATTTGTGCTAAAACTTGAAAAACAAGGTAAGTGATTTGAAAAGATTGGGATGGGTCTGTGCTATCCTATGTCAGAGTATCGAGACAGCTCCCAATTGCACTTATGGGTGAACTTGAGCTCTGTAATGGATACCGAGATCATTGTCTTAAGCTTCTGATTGCCTTTGGCATAAGCTTGACATGATCGCTAAGTCAGGCTTTAATGGCACAGATAACCTCCCGCACACACTTGTCTGACAAACCTTGGTGATAAGCTGCATAACTCCGATAAATTTCAATTGGTATCTAAAATTTGATCAAACCACAAGTTTGTCTCATGACATGATGTGTGAAGTTTGTTTGGGGTAGTTCACTTTGCATACATGTGTAGCACAAGGTCGATCTCCTGCCTATCTTTGCTATGTGCCCCTTTGGTGGTGAATCCTCTTTTAAAATTGCTCAAACTTGACCAAACTTGATTAAATGCCATATTTCGTCTCATTTGGTCACCTTGAGTATTTCCTAGCACTTGTATGTGTTGCTACATATACATGACAACATCAATTAGAGCATCTTTTCAATCTACTTGCTATAATCTTGAAGCTTCTGCATTTGTGCATTTCTGTATTCATAGCATGATTTGAGGGGGAGGTGCATTCTTCAAGCTAAAACTTGATAAGTGCATGTGTCAACAAGGGGGAGAAGTTTCCACACTCAAAAGGGGAGAATACTCAAGGGGGAGTATGTCTTACCAAATTCCACCTAAATGTTGAGTTTGTGCATTCATATGAGAGATTGCATTTGTTCAGGGGGAGATGCACTTGAGTTGCTTTTGCTAGATGTGTTGAGCCTTGCATCTTCTGGAGGGTCTAGCAGTTTTTTGCCTTTTTGAGCTTTGCTAGTGGTGTTGAGCCCGTTGCCTCTTCTTGATGGCTAAGCTTTGGTTTACTTGGTTGCGTCGAGCCGTTGCCCATGTCTTTGGGAACCAAGTTTTGCTCATTTCAAATGACCTTGTTTTGACTTTTCTTTGGCTTTTGGTCATTTGGTTGAGCTCTTTATTTTCTCTTTTTCTTTTTCTTTTGCTAAAGCTATTGTGTGTTGGTGTTTCCAATGCACTCATCAAGGGGGAGATTGTGAACATAAGGTTGAAATGTGCCCTTATGATTCGATTTGTGATGAGTGATTGTCAACATGACTTACGATCAAGGTTGAGTGTGTGACCTAACCTCGACGTGAGTTGGAAAGTGCGACATGTCTCTTGGTTTATGTTGTGCAAGTGTGGAGCTCAGAGACGGTGGTCGACGGCGAGGTGATGGTCAAGTAGGGACGTGCCGTGCCGATGGATCTGGAGCGGTGAAGGGCGGACGTGAGGCTTGGACCGAGGGACCAGGAGGCCGGGTGACCAGCCGTGGTGGCTGACATCTGGGACATAGACGAGCGCAAGTGTATATGGGAGTGACCATGTTGACCGAGTCAAGACGGATGACATGCAAGTTGAGCGGGGCTCAGAGGACTTGGCGGCCGGCCGGTCGAGGACGGCGGTGACATGTGTCGAGCGGCGGGGGACGCGTATGGAGTACGCTACTCGCGAGCAGGTTTGGTAGTTTGAGCCTCAAAACCATTGGTGGCGGGTTTACAGGTTTGGGTCTCAAAACCTGGGTGGAGGTTCCGAGGAGGAACGAACGGCACATGGTGGCATCGGAGAGTTCACGTCGAGACGAAGCTACTGATGAGGAGACGCGGTGGCCGTCAGATGAGGATGACACCGGGTTGGACCATAACGCCCTTGGGCTAAGTGGTTTGACTCAATTGTATCTAGGGGCAAAACTAGGATTGTGTAATAGACCTGTTAAATAGAACGAGGGAGCCCCCATCTCCCTCACCTCCTCCATTTTGCATTTTCCTTCATCCTTGTTAGGGTTTCCCCTCCCCTTAGTTGCTTGTGAGAGAGATGTCCACTAATTCTTGTGATTTGTGTAAGAACCAAGATGTTAAGTGGAAAAAGAGATCCCGAATCCTCCTTGTGTCCTCCGGGATTCGGCGGAAGAATCATTCTTTGTGTCCTTGATGTGTTCTTCACATTCTTCTCCTTCCCCCTCTTGTTCTTGAGCCAATTCGTCGTTTCTATACCATTTTGATCCGTTCTTTTTGCATTGATTTGAGCTATGACGTGAGTTCAGCCTTTCCACCAAAGGAAATCGATCAATTCCTCACGAGCTCGCAGATCGGGTGATTTCTTGGTCTAGGTCTCAAGAACCGGTGTTTTTTTGTTTCTCTTCGATTTCTCGTTGATTGGCTTTAAATTGGGCGATGATCTTTTAGAGGTAGCTCCCCTACTACCCTATGATCATGCATACCAAGTTTGGTGGCCGTTGGTGTTGATTTGGCCACAAATTGGGCGAACCAAGGAAGGAGGCGATTTTTCAGAGCTCTCTGTTCTTGCTAATTCGCGATTTGCGAACAGTCTGCCAGTGAACCACGAACAGTCCGGGACTTGGGGTCTGAATTGTGTGCTTTCGGGTGTTTTCTGCACTTTGAACTGCGAACAGTCCGGGACCAAGTTTCAGACCGAGTACGGAACCTGTTCCGCGGAGTTCGGTTTCTGATTTTTGAACTGCGGACAGTCTGGGGTACTGTAGTGAACTGTACGCAACTCCCTGTCTTGTGCTATTTTGTCCGTTTCTGGCCCGCTCGATCTCCGATTCTAGTTCCGTCTTTTACGTTGGGTTTCTAGCAATCTAAGGAACTTATCTAGGTTCTCTTGACTCTTGGTGGCTCGTGTTTTTATAGCTTTTGTTTGTGTGCCTTTTGGGGTTGATTTTGGGATAGTGGTTGAAAGTTTTGAAAGAAATTTGAGGCTCTCATTCACCCCTCCTCTGGTCGCCGTTTTCGGTCCTTCACTGGGGTTGGATATTGAGACACCACATGTAGAACATGTTGCTACTACCAACATGCTATAAGATGGATGCTACGTGCATGTAGTCGTTTTGATCATACCAGGCTTTACCATGTACGGAGTAGACATCACATATCTTTTTCTTGTAGATGATCGGTAGTGTAAAGCATAGGCAGTTACCCATGTCTGCAATGGTCTTAAGATGTTTCTTATTTTTTCTTATTCTCTATATTGCTGTTGAGATAGTTCAGTATTTTCCATTATTATAAGTGAGGACTTGATTCCTGATTATTGTGACGACTTGGAAGAGTTTGTTTGTTTTTTGTTCTCCCTGTTCCAAAAAAAGCTGTGCTTTATATGGCTTCACACCTCATGGCAAACAGAAACCGGAAGAGTACGTAGGATGGAAAAATACTAGCCCTAGTCCTTGTCTTAGAAAAAAATGGGGTCTCGCTCCGAATTTTTGTATAGAATCAAACGTGCCAGAGCGCAGCCAACAACCAGTTGTGCATGAAGTAGTCACTGATTCAGGACCTATTTGTTTGTGCGTCCAGGCAACGTTGCCTGAGCATGCAACAATCCAGGCTGTTGATTTTGAGTGCGGTGGAGATTGCTATCTAACTAGCATCCTGCCTATTAGGACGCGACCATACGTGCCTGTTGGGGATAGTTCAGCTCCAAACAACAAACAACTAACCACTAAAGGCATGAGTACAGATTTTTTTTTGTGCAACAGGCATGACTACATGTGTGTCACTACTGTACAAAATCTTTTGCGAGACGTTTTCAAAACAGGCTTCGAGGCGGTTGGGTCGGTTGCCCGCCTCGGTTATTATTGACCGAGGAGGTTAGCCAACCGCCTCCATTAAAGCCCGATTAACCGTGACCTTTCAATGGAGACGGTTGGCTTGCCCGCCTCGATTAAGTTTTCTGCAGTTGTGCGTGTATGAAGTGGTCTTTATAGTTGTGTCATTTGCCAATAATCTATAATTGTTCCATCGCCTTGACAATGTTATTGGGCCTAAATATGTGCTACCTCGTCGACAATTAATCACCCATCAGTCAACTGTGAAAGGGTCTGTCACCTAGTGGTTATAAGAGCCTCAGTTACCACCAAAAAACCAAATTAAAAGACTAGGAACTGTAGGTTCTTGCTTCTCGGGTATAACCTCCGATTCGCAATCTCCAAAAAGACCGATCGAAACAACTGACTCAATTTTCGGTCATGACCAAATGTCCACCCCTACCACGCTTATAATAATCTCAAACATACCAAAGATGGGTCTTGTTTCATAGAAAGTGTTGCAAGGAACATAACGGTGCAAACGGATGTGAAAATGAACACTATGTATGCTCATTAAGTGGTCGTCACGAGCACAGGGTCGGTCCGTTCGGACGGACGTACTCAGCCTATCATTATCGTTAAAGAAACAAGAGTTTTTTTTCTTACATCGTCGCTGACCTCAGCAGAAATCTGCTCACATGGAAATTTATTTTATTTTTATTATCTCCTCGCATGGAATTTTCAATCGGTGGAAAGCGACGTCACGTGGTGAAAAGCGACGCCACGTTAACGGATTTTTCGATTGGTGGAAAGCATCAATTAGCCGTGTCGTCCGGCCAGCCCCTCCCAGGTTGAAGCAGCAATCACGTCCGCACAAGACGTATATATATATACGTATACGTGTAAGCGATCGACCCAAGACTCAGGGACGTCGCCGGTGCTCCGTTGATGTATAAAGGTCCGTCTTCTTCCTCGGGGCGCAACTACTGCCGCATGGCGAACTGAACTCTCCGTGGAAATGAGAGTCCAGGCGAAAGGGATCGGAGGTCCAAGGCCCCTGAGATACAGCCTTGCAGGTGGCTAGCTAGGAAATTTCCTCACTATAACAGGACGAAGTCGTCGTTGGCAGATCGATCAGATTCCTTGAGTAAACGCTCTCGCAAAGTGACTTCTTCAGTTAGCTAGGAATAACATGGATTTTTCTCGGCAACAACGACAACATATACTACATCATCAGTGTCAAAATCATCTGCCAGCCAGCCCGGCCGTTGGTGAAACATGCATGCATGGCAAAAGGAAAGCCACTCCGAGAACCTATTGGTATCAGAAATATACATCGCAGAAGTAAAAGCAAATGAGTACCAACATGCTATAACATGGATGCACGTACATCAGTACATGTAGTCGTTTTGATCACACCAGGCTTTAGCATGTATGGACTAGACATCACATAATCTTTTTCTTGTAGATTGTTGGAACATGGGTCCCCGAGGTGACGAAGGCCCTGACCTTCGCAGACGGGCCACGAGCCGCTTTCCCTTGGTAAATGCTCGCGCAAGGAAGTGGAACCTCCGGCTTGAATGGCGGAGGTTCGTCGGCGGGCACAAGGCCACAAGCCCCCCCACCCCCGGGGCGGTGGAGGCCCGCATCATCTTGCCCTGGCCAAGCTTTGGCCTGTTCTAAGGGATTTCTTGCAGGGACCTTCGGCAATCAGGGGCGGAAGCCTAGATTTACGCCTTGGGCGAAGGTTGTGTCGACTAACCAGGAGCGACCGCTCCAAATGTCTTTGCAGGCAAGGTCCAACGGAGGCAGTCTCGCCCCCGAGCTATGTCTCCAGGACGCATGATGGGCGGGGATTGGAATTGACGGCGGCCGGGGGCCTCCGGCGATCGGTGGCAGAGGCTCTCCTGATCCAGCTGGCGGAGGCAGCTCCCACTGCGGCCCGGGTGGCCGAATCAGCAAAGGCGTGGGCCGAAAACCTGCCTTGGGCTCTAGCCCGGTTCAAAGATTAGATTACTATGTTATCCCAAGCTAGAATGCCTGTAAAGAGAATATTCTAGGGATATCTTGCCTCCGTCACGGGGCATTTATGTAAAGACAGTTTATGAGGGAACGGTGCCCTATAAAAGGGGGAGCCGTAAATGTGTAAAGGGAGGTTGGTGAATGCATTTATGAAACCCTAGTCTTCCTGGTGTTCACCAGACTCTGACCTCCGCCCGGGGCACCGACCGGGCGGAGGCAAGCCTGACTTACCCGCTGGAATACACTACTCCAACATTGGTGCCCACCGCGTGTTGGCCGAAAAAACCCACGATGCCAAGAAAAAGAGCAGCCCCAGTGAGAGCACCACCCAGCTCAAGAGCCAGAGGAAGACCCAAGCGCAATATTTGCAGTACCTACGCTTCAAATGACGAAGACCAGCTCGAAGAGGAACCGGTGATCGAAGAGCAACCTCCGGCGTCGGAGGTCCAAGATCCAACACCAGTCCAAGAGCTTCAACAATTACAGGCTCAGTTGCAGAGCATGCAGTAGGAAAGGGACAGAGTAGCCGCGGCCTTCGTCGAAAGCCAGCAAGCGGCTCAAACATCGGCACAAGGAGCGGAGATCAGGCAGCAGCTGTAACACCCTAGTGTTAAGCATGCATTAGCATTTGCAAATCATGAGCATAATCATCATTATGCATTCATAAGCATCACCTGAAATATAACTTGAAACATGCTAATGAAACATGTGTGTTGCAATGTCTTGTTTCAATAGGTTTGGTGCCATGTTATGCTTGATATGTAATGTTTGTCTTTGTTTTATCACTAAAACAACTTAGAATTAATTAGGGTGCAATTTGTAGCAAGTTTCATATTCATCATTTTAACAAATTATGCTTTTAAAATAAATCTTCCAAAATAGGGTTTTTGATTTAAATTGACTTTAAATCTCTAACTCAAAATCTATTTGGAATTTGGCTTTGCTTCTTTTGGCAAAGTTGTAGAATATAAAATTTTGAGCAACTTTTATTTTTGGGTCATGACTTAAAACTGTTTTGAAATTGTTCAAAATTCATGTTGTGCACTGTTATTGGAAAATAAAAAGAGAAAGCTTTTCTTTTTCCAATTGGGTTGTCGCCTCCCTTTGGGCTCGCCAGCCGAAGCTGGCCCAGCGCTACATCCGTGCCTGCCCACGTGCCTCGCCCGCTCTCACCCGACCGGGGGGCAGAAGATGGCCGCCGCATGGCCGCCGCTCGCCGGCGACGGCGTACGGGTGGTGCTCCGACGGGTCCTGCAGCCCCGCGCACGCCTTAAGCCGCTGCCCGAGCCGCGCCCTACCTCGCTTGCCCTCCATTTCGCTCCCTCTCTCGCCAGCAGCAACAGCGCAGTCGCCGGAGTCACGAGCGCCGCCACGCCATTGCCGACCACGGAGCTCCGCACCTGTCCTTCTCTCGTGTCCACGCCTTCTTCTTCACCCACTAGGCCTCACTGCATCTTGTGTCGCCGCTTTTGGAAGGTAAGGAAGGCTGATTTGGCTATTTTTCTCCGCCACCTGCCATGGTTGAGCTCGCTGGAGCTCGTGCCCGCGCCGGTAGCCCACTCTGCCTCCCTTTTTCCTCCATTTTCTTGCGCGTCGGGGTCGCCTCTGCTCTGCGAGGCTCGTGCGCCTCCTTCGGCACCTTGCTATCACCAGAATCGGCGATGATGCCACCATGCAGCACCGCTCGCCGGCGTGCGTGGCGCCGCCGTAGGCCATCTCCGCCCGTGCTTGTTGCTCCACCGGGTTCGCGTCGTCGAGAGGGTACTCAGGGTGCTCGCCGGCAAGTTCCTGACCGGTCAGCGGTCGCCCTGCCTCTGTGCCACCGATAGGTGGGACCGGGCTGACCTCAGGTCCTAGCTGTCGGCGCCTGTGTGTGCACAGTACCGGGTGCACGTAGCGTTTAGGGTTCGGTTTTGTTTTTAAATGAATTTCTAGAAAATGAGAAAATGCTTGTAAAATATATATCTTGAGCTACGCATGTCCAAATTGGGTGAAACAAAATTGGTAGTGCTTCTCTTGACAAGATATACAGTTTAAAAATGTTGCATGTCAGTTTTGAGATACTTTTATATATAGCTTTATTTAATTCTTAATATTGTTGTAATCTTGTAAAATGCATAGTAAATCATTTACGTATCAGAAAAATGTGGTTCCAATTTTGTTGAGCTGTTCATGTGATGTACTTTCTGTGAAAAATATTTGATATGCATGTTCTGTGAAAGAAAGTGGCTAAGTATTTTATGTGTATTAATTGTTGTTTTCTTGTAAAATTGCTAGGGCTAAAAATATGAATAATACATGCATGTGAAACTTTTTCTATAGTGTTCCTATGATATGTAGATTAGGGGAAAATATAAAATCTATTTTTTGATACTTTTCATAGTACAAAGTATTTTCATATGCTTAATTGCTATGTTTTTGCCTTTTTAGTATAGGCTGTTATACTTATCCAATTGAAGTGAAAATTTTAGGATAGACTTCATTAGATATAATGAGACTACTGTAATTTTCTTAGATTTTTATGAGCTTAGGAAATATAGGGTGCTGTTCAAGCCTTGTTTAAAATAGAATTAATTAAGATTTTCTTAATGCATGTTTAGTTAAAATATGTTGCTTTGGTGTATCTTTGAAGCACTCTTAACCTGTTGGTATGTCTTAGCATGTCTATTGATTAGTGATATGTACGCATGTCTTGTTGGTCACATGCTTTATTTTACCGGAGAGGAGATTTGCACTTACTCGGTAAAATAGAAATGAAATTGCTCATCCACATGCAAGCATTCATATTCATCATACCTCATTCCATCCTATGCATGACTTTCATAATCACACATACCTATACATCATATAGGATCACAGGAGGAAGTTCCGGTAGTGGTGCCAGAAGAGCAAGCGGGAGTAGATCCGTAGGAGATCCAGGCACAGGAGGCGCCCAAGGTCGAGGAGCCAGATGAGGAACTCCCGGAGTGCATAGACCACCAGCCTAGTTCCTTCAAAAGAGGCAAGCTCTAGAGTATTCTAAGTCTCATACTTTATAAAAGCAATTAATTATATAAGTTTTATATATTGTTGCATTAAGTTATAGGAGTTGAGTGAAACCATTGATGCATATATTATATCCTTGTCTACCTTGTTATATCCTTTACCCGACTAGGTTTAGGATCGAATAAATGCTTAGCCCTGCTTAGACTGGTAGCAGTCAGTGATTTCTTGTCACCGGCAACTATAGGTGGTTATTGGAATACCTTAGCTATGAATACTATCATGGAAATAACCAAGTGTTGATGGATAATTGGAGACCGAGCGGAATAAATGTTTGGACAACCAGACATGGTTCTAGGGTGCTTGTAGTTTCCGCTTATGTCAGTTAAGGACCGATCGTTGCTCATCCCTCTTGTCATGTTGAACGCATGCCTCATATTTAGCTAGCCGAATAAAGTATCTTTCGACCGCGAAGCTAGTGGCACTATTTGGGCCGGGATTGACCCGTTGGGCGCACGTATTAGTGCCGATGGGGGCTATGATAGGGGCACGAAGAGTGAGCCCAAGGGAAAGCAAGGCTTGATTCCTGGCAGTCAGGAGGCCCCTGGGTATTGCGGTCTCTGTTTGTCCCGCGACGTTATCAGAATGGTGTCATTGGTGACCTGTAGCTCACTTTGCGAGTGAGTGTGGTTTGTGTGAGGAATAAATCACCCGCTGGTTAGGAATCGATGTGAATCACCATCACTCCTGGATAGTAAGCGCTTGACTCGAGCTACGGCATCGTAGTAATGATGATGGAACACGGATGGTTATGTGGATAATGTTGAAAAATGCTAAAATCTGATATGGTAACTTAATGTTAATAGTTAATCAAGTGATTGCTATAGCATAGGTGATTACCTAGAGGGACATGTTATAATAAAGATGATGCTAATACTTAAAATGGTTTATTCATGATAACTTATGCTTTTCGCAAATGAGTCAGCTAGCCCACTAAAAGAAAGCCTTGCATACTCCTCCTTGGTGTCAATTTATTTTAGTTTAAGATGGGTAAGTCTAGCTGAGTACATTTTTGTACTCATGGCTTTGTTCCCATTGTTGTTGTAGATAGCCAGATGTACTATAGATATTGCATCAACTGTCTGTATCCCACGATTTTCGACAACTAGGACCATGGGCGTGGTCACTCCTTATGTCTCATCTACTGCTTTTGTGGGACTTGATTATTATTTGGCACTGTATCTGAACTAAGTGTGCATGTGTGGTTTCAACACTATTTGCTTTCACTACTTTATTATGAACTTGGTTTGTAATAACTTTATGTTCTAAACTCTGATGTATTCGAAATGATGTTGTGAACTTTATGTAATATGTGACTGTGGCTATTAAACTTGTACGATCTTTGCTTATATATTGGTTGGTTTAAAATCCTTCATAATTTCACGGACTACCTGGTTTGTATGAGCTCAAGTATAGGAATTTATCTGCTTTGGCAGGTGATTTTTTTACTTAAGCTTGTATAAATTGGTCGGTTCTATTAAAGCAGCTCGCCCTCCTACAAGTGGAGATACAGTGTATGCAGCCTCCGCAACACCCCTCTAGCATTTCACACCAAGTACACTCCGCAAGTCAGAACCAGCTCAATCCTCCGCCGATGATAGCAGCGCAGATAGCTTTAGGCTCGCCCTTTGTGGCACCACTGCCGCACAGGGCTATAGACCCCAAGTCCCCACTTTCTGAAGGAATTCAAAACTCACCTTGGCCAGCTTCCTACAAGCCAATAACATTGCCCAAGTTTAATGGAAAGTCAGATTCACACCAATTCATTATGAGCTTTGAAGCAGCAGTAGCCTCTACAGGGGGGAACGAAACAGTCCTAGCCAAATCTTTCGTCATCGCAACGAAAGGTGATGTGTTGGCCTGGTACTCCATGCTCAAGCGAAGCACAATATACTCATGGGAAAACCTCCGCGACAAAATCCTAGCAAACTTTAAGGGTTTCACCAGTAAATCATTGACCTCCATAGATCTATTCCAGTGCAAACAAAACCAAGGAGAGGCATTGAGGGACTATTTTCGAAGGTTTGTCCAAGTCGAGGCGAAGGCTCCTAACGTCCCAGATGAGGTGGCCATCAAAATAGCAATCAAGGGCTTCCGTATAGGACCCTTCACAGCTCACCTAGCCAGAGAAAAACCAACATCAATGCAAGAGCTGTACAATCAGTTTGAGAAGTACTGCAAATTAGACAATGACCTCCCCAAGAGATTGGACGAGAATAATTAGAACAAGCAGCAAGGAAACCACAGGAATACTCAAAGAAACAATGCAAGCCAAGGCTAGCATTAGCAAAAGCAGGGCCAAAACCAGCAAGTTTTCAACATTGAGCAGCCTAGCAATAGTCAGCAAGGACAGACACCTGCGCAGGTAGGAGCACAAAACACAACTCAGGGGTCCTACCAAGCAAAAGGAAACGGCCAAGGCAGAAATTGAAACAAAAACCAAAAATAGAGGCAGCGTAAGCAGTACTGCTTCTTCCATGGAGAAGACAAGGGTCATGTCACTAGGGATTGCCTAGACACCAAAGAAACGTAATAGAGGATCAAAAGCCGAGCAAACCCTCAGCCTCCGCCTCAACAAACACCAAAGGAGGTAAACCACACCTTCGCCCTACCTCAACAGCAACCATATTGCCCCATTTATCTTGGATTGAACTCCACCCAAATACACCCTTCCACTTTAACCTCCGCATATTACCCAAACTTCTACCAGCCTGGCGCCCAACTTCACTGCAAACACAAGCAAGCAATCCGCGGGCAGAAGCAAACCTCACTTACATAAATCCTAGGCCTCCGCACATAACATACATCGAAACAAGCTGGCCCCAACAAACAACCAATGGATTTGACCCACCGCCTCTGCCTTCGCACCCACCTCTACCTCCGCCACCACATCAAGTACAACTCCCACCACCCAAGAACGAGCGTAATCCAGAAAACCAAATCAATCTGCATACACCTCTACCTACCATCGGCATGATCCTGCCAATAGCTGGAGGCTCTACAATGAAATTCCAAACCAAAAAACAAAAGAAGGATCACCTCAGGTTGGTCAACAATATAGCAGTGCAAGGACCAGTACGATGCATCGACTGGTCCAAAACCCTGATCACCTTCATGGAGCAATACTTGCAGCTAGAGAGCTATCCTCACGCTGACGCCATGGTGATAAAAGCAAACATAGCTGGATGGGGAATCAGGAGGATCCTAATAGATTTAGGTAGCTTTGTCAACATAATCTTTGTCAATGCCTTCGACCAGATAAAGCTTAGTAGAAGCCAGTTGCAGCCTTCGGATTCACCACTCATTGGATTCAGAGGCAAGAAGATTCAGGCTTTGGGAAAGATTTCCCTCCCAGTATCCTTCGAAGATCAAGAAAATGCAAGAACAAAGTATATCACCTTTGATGTGGTAGACCTCTACTACCCGTACAACGCCATCTTTGGCAGAGGCTTTGTAAATAGATTCAATGCTGCAATACACATGGGCTATTTGTGTATGAAACTACCAGCCCTCCATGGAGTAATCACAGTACATGGAAGCCAAAAGGAAGCAAGGAACATAGAAAAGGAAGCAAGGTACAATTTTTATCTCTTCTTGATCTGTCAGATCTGACATCCAAGAGCAAAGCACCGGAGCCTCTGGACATGCCCAAGGGCAAGACAGATCTGACAGATCAAGAAGAGATAAAAATTGTACCACTTGAACAAGTAGTACCAGATAGGAAAGTCATTATTGGTGCAAAACTATCAACAGAAGAAGAGTCACAGCTAACAGAGACACGAGCAAAAAACAAAGACATCTTCGCCTGGTCAGCCTCTAACCTCCCAAGGGTCAGCCAAGACACAATACATCATGCCCTGGATATCAACCCAAAGATAAAGCCAAGGAAACAATGGCAAAGGAAAATATCAGAGGACAGAATCCTAGCGGCAAAGGTCGAAGTCCAAAGACTATTAGATGCCAATGTCATTAGAGAAGTCAAGTACTCAGAGTGGCTTGCAAATATGGTCCTAGTCCCCAAGAAGAATGGGAAAATGAGAATGTGCATAGATTTCACAGATCTCAACAAGGCATGCAAAAAGGACCCCTTTCCACTACCAAGGATAGACACCTCCGTCGACAAAGCCGCAGGCTGCCAGAGATTTTTCTCCTAGATTGCTTCTTAGGGTACCACCAGATTTGGTTCAAGAAAGATGAGGAAAAAACAAGCTTTACCACACCCTTTGGCACTTACTGTTACACCAGAATGCCGGAGGGGCTTAAAATGCGAGGGCAACCTTCACCAGAAGGACCAAAAAGGTCTTGGGTCCTCAACTCCAGAGAAACATCATTGCCTATGTTGGTGACATCATTGTGATGAGCAAAAACAAGGAAGACCACATCGCCGACCTCAAAGAGACCTTCACCAACCTCAAAGAGGCAGGGCTCAGACTCAACCTAGAAAAATGCATTTTTGGGGTCAACAAGGGAAAAATGCTCAGATACATCATCAGTGCCGAAGGCATCAAGGCAAACCCAGACAAGACCAAAGTAATAATGACAATGGCAGAGCCACAAACCAAAAAAGATGTACAAAGGCTTACAGGAAGGATAGCAGCACTCAACAGATTCATATCAAAATCAGCAAAGCACAGCTTACCATTTTTCAATGCCCTCAGGGGCAAAGATAAGGTAGAGTGGGGCCCTGAGCAGTCGGAGGCTTTCAGATAGCTCAAGAATTACATGGCAACTAAATTAATGGTGACCACTCTAGATCTAGAGGCCCTGCTATTGTTATACATAGCAGCCTCCGATCACGCAGTCAGTGTAGTCTTCATACAGGAAAAGGAAGAAGGGGCGATGGTCGTTCAAAGGCCAGTGTATTTCGTCTCAGAAGCACTATCAGGAGCAAAGTTAAACTACATGGAGGTTGAAAAGATCACATATGCAGTTCTGATCTCATCAAGGAAATTGAAGAATTATTTCTAGGGACACGAAATCACGGTGCCGACGTCCCAACCACTGGGAGACATCCTAAAAAACAAAGAAGCCTTCAGCAGAATTGCCAAATGGGCCACAGAGCTATCACAGTTGGAAATCTCATACGTCCCAAGAACAACAATTAAATCTTAAGCCCTCGCAGACTTTATGGCAGACTAGACACCTCCAGCCCAAAACAACCCACAGCCTAGCAATCAAACTTGGATTGTATTTACTGATGGAGCATGGGGCCAGTCGAGCGCAGGGGCCTCCGCCGTGTTAGTTGCACCATCAGGCCTTTGATCAAAGTATGCAACAATGCTAGAGTTCAGGGCCACAAATAACATAGCAGAATACGAAGGCCTTATCTTAGGGCTCAACAAGGCAAAGGCACTCGGACCAAAAACACTATTGATCAAAACAGACTCTCAAGTCATAGCAGGGCAAGTCGAAAAGGAATACATGGCACGAGAGCCCGAGCTGATAAAATATCTGGCAATAGTAAGGGCACTAGAACGAAGGTTCCAAGGTTTCACCCTAAAACACATCCCAAGGTCAGAAAACTCAAAAGCCGATGAGTTAGTGAAGGTTGCGGCAAACGGAACACCAATGCCAACCTAGACCTTTTTTCAAACTCTAAAATCACCAGCAACATAGACGGCAACGAAGGCATTCCAGCTAGTCATGCTTACAAAATGCGAAGATTGGAGACAGTTAATAATAGATGCCCTCAACAATGTAGCAAATCTAGAAGATGAAGTGAGTGCTGCAAGAATGGCAGCTAGAGCAAGAAGTTACACCATGATAGAAGGCACCTTGTAAAAGGAAGGGTTTGTCCAGCTACTGCTTAAATGCATATCATAAGGCAAAGGGAAAGAGCTCCTGCAAGAAATACATTCAGGAGTTTGCGGATCTCACATTGGCCCAAGGGCATTATCAGCGAAGGCCATCAAGCAAGGATTCTATTGGCCTACACACATTAAAGGCGCAGAGCACATAGTCAGGACTTGTGAAGCATGTCAAAACTTCTCTCCACACCAATCCAAGCCTTCAGCAGAAACACATGTCATACCTCTGACGTGGCCATTGCAAAGGTGGGGCATGGATTTGGTTGGACCCCTTCCACCTTTGCAAGGGGGGAACAAATTTGCAATAGTTGCTGTAGAATACTTCACAAGATGGATTGAAGCTAGGCTGCTGGCCACGATAATGTCACAGACAGTCAAAAAGTTCTTTTGGCAAAACATTGTCTGCCAATTTGGTGTACCCCGATCGCTAATAGTAGACAATGGAAAGCAGTTCGACTCAAACAACTTCAAAAGTTTTTGCAAAAGCATAGGCACCAAACTAGCCTTTGCCTTAGTATACCACCTAGAGTCAAATGCTGCCATGGAAAGTGGATAGAAGAACTTCCGAAGGTCGTGTGGTCGCACAACACAATAGTATCTAGAACCACAGGCTTTACCCCATTTAAGCTCCTGTACGGTGAAGAAGCAATGCTACAAGAAGAAATCAAACATCAGAGCCTCCGCACTATAAAGCAGGCAATGGCCCAAGATGAGGAATATTCTAAGGAAACAATCGAAGCAACAAGGTTGGAAGCTGTAAAGAACATCGCAAAGTACCAACAATAGACCAAGAATTGGAGAGACAACCAAATTGTAAGGAAAATATACAAGATGGGGATTTGGTCCTCAGGAGAAAACCAAACGCCGCAAATACTAGAAAACTCTAGTCAAAGTGCGAAGGCCCCTATACAACAAAGACGGTTGGAAAGACCAGGATCGTTTTACCTAATAGATGGCGAAGGCAAAACCACAGTCCACACATGGAACATAGACAGCTTGCATAGATTCTATGTTTAAAAAATTATAAAAAGGCAACCTCCGCAAATTATAAGCAGGGGCCCTATCCTTTTTTTCCTCTTTCTTTTTTAATTTATTAACGTCAAAAGGGTGCCTGTACTCTTTTCCTCATAGGGGAAACTCCTTTTGAAGGTGAGGTTTTAACGAGGTAGGACCCATGTAAAAAACCTCTAAAAATATAAAGAGGGACCTCCCCAAGACATCCTCACGAAGGTCAAAAGTGGCTAGCAAAGGAGCCACAACATTCAACGAAACTTGCGAAAATGAGGACCTCCCCACACCTAAGACGAAGGCTTTACAATGCGGGACGACCTCCGCAGCCAAAATGCAAAGAAATCTTAACAAAGTCCTATCCAAAATCAAGCATCAAGAAAGTAGTTGCAAACTGGCAAAAAATGCCAAGAGCAAACATTGAAAAAGGCCTACCTTCGCCGTAGGCATCAGGAGTACCAAAGACCCGGTGAACACCTGACAATACTCTGGCTTCGGGCACGATGGTCCTTAAATAACACAAGTACTATCAGTCTTTAAGACCAGAGATACGCCAATCACTATATAAATCGCAAGATCTCTGAATCATTAAAACGTGCCAAGCAATTAAAGTTTACCGACCTAACGCAATTAAATAGGTCGGCCGACGCAAGGCTATATAAGCCAAGCACAAACCAATCCCCCCAGTCAAAGCACAAAAGAAAAGGGGGGGAGAGAGGACAGGAACTTAGTAGTCGTACCAACACGCAAGCCACAAGAAGCATGGAAGCAGGAGTGTCCTTAGCTACAAAAGACAAATCTGGTATAGTACGAAGACTCGTAATATTAGTAGCTAGCGCAACCTAGCGAAGGCAGCAGGAAAGCAAAGTAGACCTCCTGCATTGTGATGAATAGCAACTAGAGCATGTTGTGCAGCTACAAGATGAATGCAACAAGCCAGTATCAAAAGTTGATGGAGGGTATGGTACGAAATCTCGTAACATCCCTCCGTAACCGAAGGTGCAAATAGACGTAGGCCCGCATCATCCATGTTCAACGGGAGCGCAGCTACAGAGGCTCAGACCAAAATGGCGGAGAAACACATTACAAGCTAGCAAAGGAAGTGGTCAAAGAATATTCTCCAAGGACCGTCAGCTGCACAAGCTATGCAGTGACACCTTGAGAAGTATCTGATGACCGCTCAAATTGCGCCACAACCTCTGCAACATTAACAAGATCGAATATGAGCACTACTCGACCTCTGACTCAAGGCACAAGGAACAGGCAAAGGCCTTCCCCGATGCTTGCGAGAACCTAAGCACAACCACCATGACATGCAAGGTCATCCCCAACGGGAGCCAGAGAAGAAAGAAGCGGAGGCGCGAGCAAACCAAAGACTTGATCTTCTCCGCCACAACACGCAGGTTTATCTTCACAAGGAGCTAGAGAAGAAAGCAACGGAGGCCTGACTCTCAGAATAAGCACGAAGACAAAGATCAACACTTCAACAGCAAATAGAGAAAGCGCGAACTAGTATTCAACAACTACAAGGCCAACGACAGCAAAAGCCTAAACGAGATATGTAAAAGACCTGTAAACCGCAGCCTCCGACTAAAACTTCAAATACAACACAAGTTGTAATATAGCAGTATCCATCAAACACAGTACTCAAACCTAGATCAAGTAAATGAAACATTTTTACAAAATATCAAAGACCTTCGAAGTCAAAAGCCGAAGGCTCAGGCGCGTTACATTATTTACACAAGATAAAAATGTCTAGGCAGGGGGCGGAGGCCCCCTTCGTGCTAGCGAACATGTAAACTTAGCATGTTCATTGTCAATGTCATACTTCACGTGCTCAAACATATCACTAGCCGAGCCTCTAGGGAAAGCCCGCCACCAATAACCCCAAATCTCGCCACTTATATATATATATCCCATCTTGATAAAATGTTAATGGGGCAACGTCCTGCGCAGGTCTTGGATCAGAAACCTGCGCAGGATGAGATTCCATAAAAAGTCTTTTAGATTCACAATATATACAAAGGGGGACGTCCAACGACAAAAGTAGCACCCTAAGCTAAAAGCTAACACCCTAATTCCTACTATCTACACCTTAGGATCAGAGCGACTGGGCAAAGGCGTCTTGTCCTTTGTCTACGTGACAGCGCCACCATCCTTCTGCGCATCAGATAGCGGGACATGCGCAGGCTCCTCCTCTGCAGCAGGCTCTGCCACGGAGACCTGAGCAATCATCGATGCCTTCCTCGCTTCCAATGTCAAAGCAGGACCCAAAGAAGGAGCCTTTAGCGATGGAGGCGTCGCGGTCTGAGACGTCCATGACCTAGTAGCCCCTTTAGCGGCCTCCTTCTATAGCTCCTGCAAGTCACAAAAATAGACAACCATCGGCAAATTAGACAACCCAAAACTCAACTAAAAAGTAACTCAAGCAGTAAAGCATGAACCTCTGCGCGGTGATCCTCCACCATTTGCTTGGTCGCTGCCCGACCGAGCAAAACCCATAACATGCTCATGAAGTTGCGGATGGATTTCCGCAATGAGTCAGAAGTAGCGCCAAGCATGGAAGGTTCCCAAATTTTATCCTTCTGGATCCCATCAGTATGAGTGCATCCTCTATGGGTTAGCATCTTGGCAAAGTTTGTAGCGCTAGCCAAAGCCCCAAAATCAACTGCGCATCCGACAAAGGCAGGAAGTTTCTCCACGTGCGCCTTCAACTAGGAAAGGAGGTTGAAGGTGCTCAGCTCCTTTGGTAAGGCGGAGGTGTTGCCGCCAAACTCTCCTAGCGCAGCAACGTAAGCCTAGGTGGTAGTCAGCGCCAACTCCTCTGCAGCCTTTAGGCGTGTGGATAGAAGGTTGATCTGCTGCTGCAGAGCTAGGCTCAACCGCTTCTCAGCATCAAGTTCCAGGCAGTGGTTCTTGGAGGTCTCGTTGGCCTTAAGGGCACGCTCAATCGCGAGAGCCTCCGCAACCTTGGCATCCTCAGCTGACTTTCTCAACTCAACAACCTCCTTACCGACTTTCTCCTTCTTAGTCTAGAGGCTCCCTACCTCTAGGTGGAGATTTGCTAATTCAACAACCTCCATCGAAAGCTTGGTCTTCTCAGATTCAAGGAGCTCATTCTCCTTCTTCAGCGCCTTGATAGCATCATTCCGACCAAGCAACTCGAATGTGCTGCAAAAGCCATGTGATGGCCCTGCAAAAGAAAAGTTACAAGCCAGAAAAACCATAAGAGCAACACATCATAGAACAAAAGGACACAACCAAAACTCACAAGGCTGTGGTGCTCCAACTAGACGTGCAATAGCTTCCAGTAATCCATAGTCTTCAAGCTATGCCAGAAGCAATCTAAATGGAAACAAAGACATAAGACACATGAGCATCAAAAAACAAAAATAGACCAAGGGAAATAAGATAACCTCTGACAGTAGTATAGAAATTATGCAGGGATTCGGCCCAACCCGCTATGGCGCTGTCGAAGGCCGCTGAAATCAATAAAAACATCAACAAATTAGGATAAGCATAAAAACAAAAAAGTTGCAAAACAACAACAAAGCTACTTACAAGGACCAGACTCTAATCCTAGAACCACCGGCTAGGACGATGTGCCAAATGTTGGCGGGCGCAGAGGTAGGCCCAAACCAACACGGCCAATGCTTGCACTGGCAGCGAGTTCCTCTGGGCTCACCAAGGTGTTCACCATAGACCCTGAAATGCCAAAAAGTCAGCATAAAGCAACCAGAGCGAGTTTGAAATACTCAAAAGGGGACAAGATGGCGAAGGCATCTTACTAATCTGCGTCCCGCACACCTCAGCCTTCGCACCACCACCAACAACGGATGACTGAAGCTATCAGTATGTAGCACTCTAGAGCTGAGCTGCAGGCTCCAAGTCAGCTTCATCATCTGACACCTCCACCGCAAATTGGACGACATCCACTCATTTCTTAGGCCTCCATCTCTTTAGGCAGAGAAGGGGCCCTATGACCCGTGGCCTCTAAATCCTCAGAGCTAGAATCGCCACCCATAACATTGGGCAACGGGTTAGCCGCCGAGGTCTCCGAGAGCTCCACGCCCTCCAACCCGTGACCGCCTCTGGCACCATCTGAGAAAGCAGGCTTGTCCACCTCTAGAACAGAGTCAGCACAGTCTTCACCGGTACCATCTACAGACCCCTCCCTAGCACTGGCAAAGGCATGAGCAGAGCTCACGACAGAAGAAATAGCAAGGACGGCGATGGACGTGGAAGTCTTCAACTTTTTGGCCAGTGCCTTAGGACCAGCCATCCCCTTCCTCTTCTTTAACTCGGCCACTATGGTCACATTCTTGGCAGTGGCCTTCCTCTTATTTTCCTCGATCGCGGCCAACACATTAGGAGGGACCATGTACTCCTCGTGGTGGATACCAAAC
The DNA here is from genome assembly GCA_020631735.1 of Saccharum officinarum. NCBI lineage: Eukaryota > Viridiplantae > Streptophyta > Magnoliopsida > Poales > Poaceae > Saccharum > Saccharum officinarum. The sequence goes on from CM036228.1 coordinate 14,000,078, forward strand.
TCTTCTAGAACTCGTTTAAGCTAGGGCATTATGCCACTAGCGGACCTCTAAGCGAGGTACTCCTTGTCGCTCATCTTGCCAACAATTTGGTGAGCGCACTCTTTGATCTCCAAGACGAAGGGCTTCTTGTCTTGTTCTGGTGGCAGTACCCGGTCGAACCATGGGAAACGAAGCCCCTTCGCCGGACTAAAGATAGGAACATGGACCATCTCGATATGAAACATCTCGTTCCTCTTTCCAAGAGGCCAGAAGTTGGAGGCCACCATCTCTTCAACCAGGTTCTGGCCTCTGGAGTAGCGGCACACCAAAGCAAAAGCCTTATCACAGGCCTCCCTCTCAGGCATCCTCTCGGCTGGCGGATTTACCTTCGCCAGCAGATTCATGTCGGACATGATGGAGGCCAGTGGCAAAGGGTCTCCATCGACCCATCTTCATATGTGCGCGTCATGCTCGATCTCTTCATATAGAACCAATGCTTCATCTAGTCTCGATCCCACTTGTTTTTCTAGCACCAAGAGATCTCTAGTCGGTTGCTTTCTTGCAACCTCTTTGCCATAAAAGCATAGCTTCCATACTGCGCAACAAGCTCAACTCTGGCCACCATCACCTTTTTTGGCTGCTTCTACAACTCATAGTAGGCACAAAATTTGTCTATGTTGGGGATAACACCATACGACTCGCAGGCCCAACAAAACTTGCTAAGCATCAAAAAGCTATTGGGGGTCAGATGGTGAATCTGGAGCTAAAAGGCTTCAAGAACTTGACACAAAAAACTGATAGAGGGGAGGCGGAGGCCACAGGTGAAGTAATCCTTGAAAACAACAGCATAGCCCTCCGGAGGAGAAGGGACGTTCTCACCCATCGGCGGAGGCATATCACGGCCAACCTTGAAGAAACCATCATCTAACATCTCCGCAATCGTCTCCTCCGTAACAGACGACGGCCCAAAGTCCTAGGTTTTGCCAGCATACCTTTGCCCTCGCTAGCACCAACTAGGTCACCAACGGAGGCCTCCATGCTAGCAAGATCCTCCTCTAGATCTTGAGCAAGGGCGCTCACCAACATACACTCCTCAAAACGCACAGACCACCCAATGGCCCTAACACCAAGGAGATGGCGGTATGAACCATAAAAGGCAGCCCGACGAGGAACGAAGGAAGGACAAGGAGAAGCCACTGCCAAAGAATGCAAGAGGCCAAGGCAAGGAAAAGGGCGCAGGGCACAGAAAGCACAGCAGGGCGAAGGCAACTGGCCAGGCAGTGGGTAGGATACGCAGTGTGAGTGTGAAAGCGATGCAAGGGTAGGGGGGACCTTCACCCCGCCCTCCCTTTATATAGGCATGGGCTCGACAGTTCGCCTTCCGCGGCCAACGGTCACCTTTGCCTGGGCAACCATCCTGATTCCCAAGACACTAATGGCAATATTTGTGCGGCCCATAGCACAAATCAAGAGTCCAACGACTAGATCTAGACGGCCCAGGGGGAAGGAAACCTCCGCTGCCAAGACGACAGGAGCAACCTCCGCAACACAAATGAAGGAAACCTCCACAGTCAAGGCGACAGGAGTAGATAGCCGCATAAGCATGAGAGGGATCATGAGCGTGGCTGCCGCCTCCAAGACAGGAAGTTTTGAGGTTCACGGTCTGCCGCATTAGTCCGTGGCCTCAAAAGGGGGGAAACTGTTGGAACATGGGTCCCCGAGGCGATGAAGGCCCTGATCTTCGTGGACGGGGCACGAGCCGCTTCTCCTTGGTAAATGCTCTCACAAGGAAGTTGAACCTCCGGCTTGAATGGCGGAGGTTCGTCGGCGGGCACAAGGCCACAAGCCTCCCCAGGTGGCGGAGGCCCGCATCATCTTGCCCTAACCAAGTTTTGACCTGTTCTAAGGGATTTCTTGTTGGGACAAAGGGACCTTCGGTAATCAGGGGTGGAGGCCCAGATTTACGCCCTGGGCGAAGGTTGTGTCGACTAACCAGGAGCGACCGCTCCAAATGTCTTTGTAGGCAAGGTCCAACGGAGGCAGTCTCGCCCCCGAGCTATGTCTCCCAGACGCATGATGGGGGGATCAGAATCAACGGTGGCCGGGGGCCTCCGGCGATCGGTGGCAGAGGCTCTCCTGATCCAGCGAGCAGAGGCAGCTCCCGCTGCGGGCCAGGCGGCCAAATCAGCAAAGGCATGGGTAGGAAATCTGCCTTGGGCTATAGCCCACGTCAGGAGGGTGGTTCAAAGATTAGATTACCATGTTATCCCAAGCTAGAGTGCCTGTAAAGAGAATATTCTAGGGATATCTTGCCACCGTCACGGGGCATTTATGTAAAGACAGTTTATGTGGGAACTGTGCCCTATAAAAGGGGGAGCCGTAAATGTGTAAAGGGAGGTTGGTGAATGCATTTATAAAACCCTAGGCTTCCTGGTGTTCACCAGACTCCGACCTTCTCCCGAGGCACCGACCGGGTGGAGGCAAGCCTGACTAACCCGCTGGAATACATTACTCCAACATAGATGATCAGTAGTGTAAAAGCATAGGAAGTTTTTTTGGTGAAGAAAAAGCATAGGCAACTACCCATGTCTGAATTGTACTTGAGATGTTTCTTATTTTTTCTTATTCTCTATATTGTGTTGAGATAGTTCAGTATTTTCCATTATTAAAAGTGAGCTAGCCCACCTCATCATCAACAATCGATCAGTCAAAGAGTCAACCATCCCTACCTGTCTCGTTCCTTCTCCTGCACCACCGCATGATTATCCTCTACGTCGCCACCTCATGGATATCTCCTCTGCTCGGATTAGCTTCTCTTCACCTAAAACCGGTCTTCCCTACCTCGGGTCGGCTTGCCCCTACCTTGATTCGGTCTTACCCGTTACCCCAAATTAGTCTGTCTTCACCCGAATTGGCCTTCTACCTAGTTTGGGGATGGGGAGGACCACGTGACCCAGCATCTTAGGGTGGACAGAATAACCCAAACCCAAAGGCCAAAGCCCGAACTAGAAATAACCGAACATGATACCCAAAAACCTGAAACATGGCAGGAGAATGAAGATAGTCTACATATTTCGGTTGTTTTTTGGAATACGCAAGGGTGTGTGTATCATTGTATTAGAAGGAAACAATTTATGTTACAAGAGTTAGCGACCCATGGACCACGCGTGGTACAACTAAGGGCTACATGATGAAGTAAACAACTAGGGGATACACCAGTGTAATAGGCGCCATTACCGCCCCCACCAAGCTTCCTAGCCCGCGTGCGTCGGCTTCAATCCATCAGTCTCCTTCATCCTTGACGATTTGTAGTAGATCAACACCGTGGACAACGAGCCACGAAAGTACCTGGCGTTGCACTCTTTATTTTTTCTAGAGAACATGTCCATTGACACGTGTTTCATTAAGAGGGTTTAAAATTGTTTGCAATATGGTCATCAACATCAACGCGAGCAGCATTTCAGATGGTGAGCACACATGCGACGCCTAGACAAGTTAAAAAGTAGATCCCGTGAAATGTCGATGACTACATCTTTTGGAATTTTTGCGACTAATGTGGGTACTTGGTTCCTTTTAGAGCAATGCCAGCATTGCGCTCTTTCCAAACATGCCAAGAGATTAGCGTGAACAAGGAGTCCATGCCAGCTCGGTGCTCCCCATCACAGCCGGAGCGAAGGTGCCACCACCAACTCAAGGTTGTCATTGCTGCTTGTGGAAGATGCCAGCCTAGCAACGCGATGCTAGAGGTCTCAGGTATATGAGCAAGAGGTGGTGATTTGGTCAATTTTTTTGAAGGAACTGGAGTGGCAAAAAAAGCCCCTATAGGAATTTTATTAATATATAGAAGCATAACAACAAGGAAGCAACAAAATTACAAAATTAAAAAACAGAGAAGGAAACAAAAAAGAGAAGGAAAAGAAGAGCAATTACAACAGATTTCGAAATCCATAAATCAAAAGTATGAAAGAATCTCGTCCTAGCCCATAGGGAAAGGAGTTTCATTTCCTTAGTAAACACTGCTTTCACCGAGGAGATATCTGGCTGGATCTCTTTGAAGACCAAATCATTCCTAACTGGCCAACTAGCCCAGCACATTAAAATTGTGACCATCATAAAGAAGTTGGGATGAGACTGGTCTTTGATCTGATCATCTGCTTCAATGATCTTTTGATCTACCTGAATTGTAATGCCCAGCAAACTCCAACATTCCTTAGCAAAACTAGCACTGAAGGAACAAGTGTTCAGTTGTTTCCTCAATTGAGTGCAGACAAAGGACACATGTGTATGTTTCAAGAGCCATGTTTTTCCTTCTTAGAACATTCCTTGTGCTTAGGCGATCCTTTAAGAGTAACCAGAAGAAGACCTTGTGTTTCGGCTGACAAAAACATTCCCACAACCATTTGAAAACTTGAGGAATCTGCCTATGACCAATAAGATGTTTGTAAGTTCATGAGGATGTTGTTTAATTTGCCCCATTGGGGGGTCTAGATGTCTTCCTGCTCAGTTAAAGGGAAGTGATCTCTGAGGCCAGTCTCAATGGGGGTGTCAAGGGGGTGTCATGCACATTAATTACAGTGACACATCAGCACAAGAAGAGTTTTTGCATGAAACTGGGAGGAGAGAGAACAAGTTTGTTTCATGGCCACGACACTCGTGAGCTCTGTTTCCAACCTCTTGGTAACCGTACAACACCCGCATTGAGGGGGAGAGTTTCATCCCACTGATCCCATGCTCCAGGCGCCAAGATCCAATCCTTCCCGCCCTATTCCCCCGCCGCGCGCGCGATTTCTTCTTCCTCCTTCCCCGTGCGTGCCAACATCTCCTTCCCCGCGTGCGCCTTCTTCTCGTTCCCCATCCCACCCTGGCCGCTAGATCCAGCGCCATGGATTCCGACCGAGGCTCAGAGCGGTGAGGCAAAGGCGAGAAAGGGCGCGGAGGCAGCCGCCTTGGACTGAAGGCGACGCACTCTCCTACACCGTCGGCCCCTCCCGCTTCTTCATCTTCGTCGCCTCTGCCGACTTTGCTCTCTGCGCCGCTAGCCCGCCATCTTCTTCCCTCGCTTCTGGAGCACCGGCGGCAGCGCAGGCTGTACCAGCATCTTCCCCTGCGCCGTCCACTGCTGTGCCATCTTCATCACTTGCTAGTCGTGCTTCATCCCCACTGCAAGGAGCAGGACTGCCACCGAGGCCAGCACAAGGAGCACGGTTCGGTGCCATTCCTCCAAATTTTCCATCTGAACAAGGAAACCAGCATGCCCAGAATCTATGGTATGTGTTGATTTCAATCTATGCAAGTAATTGTTTTCTATCTGATAGTGATTTGTAGCATCTCTGAATTTCAATATATACTTCAACATGGAGCTGATAGTACCTGTTTTCGATCTGATACTAGTTGTTTTGTATCAATTGTGAATTCAAGTGGATGTGTGTGTGTGCTAGTGTAGGTAGCTGATTTCTATAAACTGTGAATACATGTACTTGATGTGTGTGTACTAGTGTAGGTACCTGCAATATTTTTCATGTATGACTTGGATAGTTCTGATTACTGATCCTGATGCAAACCTGTCAATGCAATAATTTTTATGTATGAAAACTCAATCTGATGCTTGGGTATGGTACATTTTGGCATACTGCAAGCAAGGACTTGCATGATGACGGAGTTGTTTCACCAAACAAATAATTAGTGGAAAAGTCTGACAATTTATTCACTATTTTGGGCATGCTATATATAGTGTTATATTTCTTACTAGACAGGCAGTACATGCTATATATAGTGTTTGGCATATTGTAAGCAAGGAGTTAACTTGTTTTTGGAAATGTCAGGGCTGTTTATCCACCAGGTGGTTTTACAAATTTGCTTCAACCACCACAGTATCTGTCGCACCCACAGATGCTAGGAGAAAATTTTCATTATGTTGGTCAGACCATGAGCTTCAACCCAACATCCCCACCACCACAACCAAGTCCCTATGGAACAGTAACATCCCAAACTGTGAAACAAGGCACTTCAGCACAAGAGAGGGTGAATATTGATGATGATGGAGGGGCAGTAAAGAAAAGATATTGGACTCATGACGAGGAAACGAGACTGGTAACCACTTATCAGTTTTTTATTTTTGTAGGCCAGTGTGTAGTACAATACTTGATTTGTTCATATTTTTTTATTCCGTATTTTGTAGGCCAGTGCTTGGTTGAATGTTTCAAAAGACCCAATTAGGGGTAATGACAAGAAATATGATACATTTTGGAAGGAAATCACTTAGGAGTTTAATAGGAAAGGGGATGGGAAGCATAGAAGGAAAGTAAACCAATTGAAGGTTCACTGGTCATGCCTCAAGTCATCGATAACTGATTTCAATGACGCTTGGTCTCAGATAGCTAAAGTTCATACAAGTGGATGCTCCGACGACATGCTAGAGGAAGAGGCACAAAAGGTTTATGAAATCAGGTTTGGAAAGCGTTTTCAGTTGGTGCATTGGTGGAAGATATTAAAAGAGGAGCCCAAATGGTGTGCACTGTTTGAGGAAAAAGAGAAAGAGAAGAATGAGATACATGATGTTCCAGAAGAACAGCAAAGGCCTATTGGTAGAGAAGCAGCAAAGGCTGAGCGTAGTGGAAAGCGCAAGAAGGATAATGTTATGGAAGGATTTGTCATCCTTGGTGACAATATTAAAAAAATTCTCAAGGTTCAGCAAGATCGAAAGGCGGAGTGCGAAAAGGTTACGGAAGCCCAGATTAAGATATCAAACGCAAATTTGAAGGCAGCAACGAAAGAAAAGGAAGCAAGGATGTTTCAAGTTTACAATTCCCTGCTCAATCAAGATACAAGTCAAATGTCTGACAAAAGGCTAACCGAGACAAGGCATTACGTAAGCTTGAGGAAAAGCTATTTGCTGACTAAGGTATTTTCCCTATCTTATTGCTGCACTATATATTGTGTGACTGCTCAGTTCATTATTTTAAGACTTAATGCTGCACTATGTATAGTATCAATGCAGCACTATATATATGTGTGAATGCTGCATATATATGTGTGTGAATGCTGCATTTATATATATGTGTGAATGCTGCACTATATGTGTACTCTCGCAGCCCTATATGTGAATGCTGCACTTGTTTGTCAGTTTCACATGTAGTGCACGCATGGCAGTTTTCACATGTATATGAGGTGTGAAAACTGCTGCATGTGAACCTATATATAGACTCCTGAGCCTTCTCTCTTTTTTCTCACACGAAGGCCTTCTCTCTTTCTCATTCTCCTTCTCTTGCCATATAGTTCTACAGACTACAGATTGTAGTGCAGAACTTTGAGGTAACTTATTCATCTTTCACATCTCTGTGCCGTCTCTTTTCCTTACCTCTTGTATTCACTAGTTTTTTATGTTCTGCAAAGATGTCTGAGGAAAATGACAACCCTGATGGAAGCCAACATCCTCTATCCTTGTTGGATCAATTTCTTGCTGCGGGTCAGATGATGTTCTCAATCAAGCTACGGTGCTCATGCGTCCACCATGGAGACTCTTCAGAAAGATGCTACTGATCATCGATCCAATCCGAGGAAGCACATCAAGAGGCCACGAGAGGAAGCACATCAAAAACTAGTGAATGATTATTTCTCAGAAAATCCTCTTTATCCTCCCAATATTTTTCGCCGAAGATTTCGTATGTCTAGGCCACTTTTCCTTCACATTGTTGAGGCATTAGGCCAATGGTCTGATTATTTTACTCAAAGAGTGGATGCTGTGGCAAGGGCTCAGTCCACTACAAAAGTGTACTGCAGCTATTCGGCAATTGACTACTGGTAGTGGTGCAGATGAACTAGATAACTACTTGAAGATAGGAGAGACTACTGCAATGGAGGCGTTGAAGAATTTTGTGAAAGGTGTTAGAGAAGTATTTGGTGAGAGATACCTGAGGCGCCCCACTATGGAAGATACTGAACGTCTACTCAAACTTGGTGAGAAAAGAGGTTTTCCTGGTATGTTTGGTAGCATTGACTGCATGCACTAGCAATGGGAAAGATGCCCAAATGCATGGAAGGGTCAGTTCACTCGGGGTGATCAGAAAGTGCCGACACTGATACTTGAGGCTGTGGCATCACATGATCTTTGGATTTGTCATGCGTTCTTTGGAGCAGCGGGTTCTAACAATAATATTAATGTTTTGAACCAGTCTACTGTCTTTATCAATGAGCTGAAAGGACAAGCTCCTAGAGTCCAGTACATGGTAGATGGGAATCAACACAACATTGGGTATTTTCTTGCTGATGGAATATACCCTGAATGGGCAGTATTTGTTAAGTCAATACGATTCCCTATCACTGACAAGGAGAAGTTGTATGCACAGGAACAAGGGGCAAGAAAGGATATCGAGAGCCTTTGGTGTATTGCAGCGGCGATTTTGCATCTTAAAACGACCAGCTCGTCTATATGACCGAGCTGTACTCCGTGATGTCGTGCTAGCTTGCATCATACTTCACAATATGATAGTTGAAGATAAGAAGGAACGAGACATTATTGAAGAAAATCTAGATCTAAATGAGCCTCCTAGTTCATCAACGGTTCAAGAGCCGGAATTCTCTCCAGATCAGAATGTTCCGTTAGAGAGAGCTTTAGAAAAAGACACTTCTATTCGAGATAAATCGGCTCATCGCCGACTTAAGAATGATTTGATTGAACATATTTGGAATAAGTTCGGTCATCGTGCACATATATCTGGTACTTGTGACTATCTTTTGCATTACTGGTTATCTATTGTAGTTAGTTATGTACCTTAAAAATTGAACTTCACTTCATTTGTATTTTGTATGTGATATCTGAGATCTGATCCTGCACTATTGATACTAGTTAGTAAAAAAATCAAATTTGGTTATGAACAAGACATTGCCCAGAAATATTTTACAAGAATATAATGCACCATAGAGTGTTTGGACAGACTTTAGTTACCTATACTTGTTTACCATTAAAAATTACATGTTCAAGAGAATTAGGATGCATATTGTTGTACTGAACCTGAGAGCTGTGCATGTATCTCTGCAAATATCAGATGCAATTTGTAACCTTTACTGAAAAGCTGAAAGAGCTCATGCTGAACTGTTTTTTTTTGTTTCTGCAGGATGAAAGCAAAACGTATGGGGTGCAGTTCTGTCTCGTGAGAAGAACCAGTGAGAGGCCATGTGGGCTGAAGGCTATCTGAACTCTTTTTTATCTATCTTAGTTACTATCTTAGTTCCAGTTGGTTCATATATGTTTTCCAGTGCTCTATGCGAATGCTGTAACTGTCTATCTGGTCCAGTACTCCAGTTGTCTATCAGAGTCCTGCTATTCTGGTTATATGCGACTGCTCTATGCATATGCAGTCTTGCTATTCCATTTTATCTTGCTTCTGTGCGTGAATGGCTACAGATTCTATCGGTGCATATGATCCCATCATTCTATGGCAATTAAATGCTTTACTTAGTTTTGGAATTGGTGAAATGAAACGCTGCATTGTGAAGGCTAGTTTCATTCATTGTTTCATCCCACTCTAGCTGATGTGGGATTTTGGAAACCGTGTAGTGAAACTAAGCATTGAGACTGGCCTAAAAGATTCTAAAATTTGTAGCTGTTGGAATGCTTTTGAGGACAGAGGCAGCATAAAGAGGTCTACACGTGACTGCTGAGAGAAGAAGCTAGAAACAGTGATAGACTTATTCTTAACAAAGGAGAATAACTCAGGGTACTCATTCTTCAGAGGTTGCTGAATGCAGCTATCAGACCAAAAGAGATGAGAATTGCCATTCTGGACTTGAACTGTGGTGAACGATTTGAAGCAATCAAGCAATTTTAGAATATCCCTACACCAAAAGGAGCCTTTTTTAATCTAACTTGGTAACTTTCCATTTAGGTAATGCTCCTCCCAAACCAAGGAAACCCAGGGAATATCTCTGTGGTTGAAAATTTTATCCAAGTTTTTCAAGAGTAGAGCTTAATTGTGTTTTTTTAGATCAATAACTCCTAGTCCTCCCCCTTCTTTTGGGACACAAACCATTTCCCATGCAGCTTTGGGGGCTTTTTTAGAGTTGATGTCAGCACCCCTCCATAGACAATGTTTCCTAAACTTAACAATTTGCTTGAGTACACCCTTTGGAAGAGCAAGTGCACTTAAATGAGAGGTTGGCAGAGCAATCAGAACAACATTAGTGATTTCAAGTCTGCCAGCCTAGGAGAGAAAAACTGAGGTTGCGGAGAGCCTTCTTTCACATTTTGAGACAAGGGGCAAGTAATCCTCAATCTTGGGTTTAGTAATCCCCAGGGGCAGCCACAAGTAAGTAAAGGATAGAGAACCTTTGGCACAACCAAAGGTAGAGATGTTGATGGGAACCATGTGGGACTTACTGTAATTGACTCCTAGACCAGAGGATTCAGAGAAAGAGTTGAGGATAGATTTAAGGAAGAGAAGCTACCTAGCATCCCCCTCCATGATGATCAAGGTATCATCAGCATACTAGATGACAGGAAAGTCAGATGAGAAAGCAAGGGGTATTGGCAGGTGAAGCAGGCCCAAGTTCTTTGCTTTGTTGAGAATAGATTGGAGTAAATCAACAGCGGACAAAAAGAAGTGGAGACAGGGGGTCCCCTTGCCTGAACCCTCTTTTACAGTGAATAGTCTTCCCAGGGAGACCATTAAGAAGCACTTTAGAAGTGTCAGAAGAAAGAATGTTTTTGATCCAGCTAATCCAAGTCTGACCAAAACCTTTAGCTTCCAAGAGACTGATGATGGTATTGTGCTCAATTTTGTTGAAGGCCTTTTCAAAGTCAAGCTTAAGAATGATGGTTTCTTTCTTAGAGTGGTGGCACATGTGTAAATATTCAAAAGCCCAGGCAATGCGGTCCTGAATGGTTCTGCTTTTTATGAAGCCATACTGGTTTTGTGGATCAAAGGAACGATAACCTCCTAAAGTCTATTAGCGAGGAGTTTAGTGATCAATTTCATGGAGCTATTCAAGAGCGAAATAGGTCTGAAGTCAGATAGGCAAACAGGACTCTGAATCTTGGGAACCAAGGTGACGAGGGAGGAGTTCACACTTTGAAGGCACACATTGTTCTCCTGGAAAGCCCAATATAGCTCATAAAAATCATTTTTGATATGATTCCAGCACTTTTTAATGAACTCATTACTAAATCCATCAGGGCCTGGAAATTTGTCATTTGGAAGTTGTCTAACAATCCCATCAATTTCTTCAGTTGTAAATTTGCTTTCAAGAGCTGTCAATGAATATTGCCTTACAATGAGTGAAGGAAGATCAAAAAGCATGCCATTGTACACAGATTTGCCAATTCTCTGCTTGAAGGAGTCCCAGATAAGTTGTTCCTTTCCTGAATGAGAAGAAATAATAGTGCCATTCTCAGTTTTGAGATTTGTAATTGTGTTTCTTCTATGTCTGATGGTTGCATTTGCATGAATTTTTTTGTCCTAGCATCTCCTAAGGTGACCCACTTTATCGTCCCCCTTTGTTTCCAATAAATCCTTTGCTATTCCAATAATGAGAGAAGTTTTTCCTTTAATATTATCCTAGAGTTCCATTCTTCTAGACTGAGATCTCTGAATTCTTCAATTATGTCTAACAGCTGGATGTCATCGAGATATTGTTGATGGTTGTTTTCAGGTTGGAGAAGCTAGAGCTCCAAACTTTCAGGGCACCTCTCAAGTTTTTACATTTGTTTGTCAAAATCTTGGCCTTATCAGATATGGATGGAGCAGCAAGCCAATTTGCAGTTAAGATCTCATTAAAGCCCTCTCTTATCAACCAATAATTCTCAAACCTGAAAATGTGAGCTTTGGGTATGTTGGTGGAGATGGAGATCAAAAGAGGGTTATGATCAGAGCATTCCTTAAGCAATGCCTTGCAAATTGTGTCCGGGTAGTTTAGAGTCCAGCTATTATTTGTGAACACCCAGTCTAACTTTTCAAGTAGTGGTGGATTCTGCATGTTAGACCATGTATACTTTTTACCCTGAAGAGATATTTCAGTGAGCCCCATGTGGCTTATAGTGCTGTTAAATAGGAACATATCATTTGATATCTGCCCCCTCTTTGTTTCTGTTCTCTGGATATCTATAGTGGTTAAAGTCACCAATAACTATTCATTCTTCATCTTGCTGTAGATTAGCATTTTTCAACCAGGTTGTGAATTCCCTCTTCCCTCAGGTGTACATGGGCCATAGACATTCATTAAATTCTAGACATTGTCATTGTGTTTTGAATTAAATTCTACTGCCAGAGCAAAGCCAGAATTCATTTTCAAAATGCCAATGAGGATGGCAGATTTCCAAGCTATTAGCAATCCCCCAGAGGCACCAACCGAAGGGACAAAAAGGAAATCATCAAAAGCAGGAGGGAGCACTTTTCTAATGAAGGTGGTATCAAAAGTTTCCTTTTTTTTCTGAAAACAGACCACATCATAGTTTGCTTCCACAACCTTATTTCTCTCATAATCCCATTTTCTGACAGCATTGAGCCCCCTAACATTCCAACATAGCACATTCCAAATTCTGGTTGAGTTTTGATTCATTATAACTAAAAAGGTCCCATCTACCAAATTATAGCTCAGCCTAATACATTATAGGCCCCTTTGAACTAAAGACTTGAAACTACTGTTCTTACAGCAGAGACCAAAAGCTAACATGATCTATTTTCTTTCCATTATCTTCTGAGACACTTCAATCTGTCCCCCCTGAGGCCTTTTCCTTGTCTCCTTCTCCATTCTTGGACAATTCTTCATCTGCTTGGGATGGTGAGGGGTCCTGTCTGACTATTCTGGCCCTTGCAATTGGGTGTGTTTTCACCCTCTTCATCTGTAACAAATCATCAGAAAGTTCGGCTCATCTAGCTTGCAGAAATCAATGGCTAGCTTTTTAATCACTTCTTTTTTAAGTATTGGGGGCTTTGTGCCACAAGCCAGACATTTAACATCATTGCACCCTTTAGATTTGAAACCTTTAGCTGAGTTTCTAATTCTAGGACTTCGTCTTACCTCAGTTTCCACAAGGACAACAGATCTCTTGTGGTTTCTCTTTTTTAGGGGACATCTTTGTCAGCTTCCTTTTCCTCCTCCTGCCTTCCCTCTTATGAGACTGCCAAACAGTCAAAGTTATGTTGTGGACAATTTGTGGGTAAAGAAAACTCTATTATACCATTGCCACTGCTGTTAAGGTAGGAAGGGATCTTTGAGGACAAAAGCTGTTTAACCCAATTAAAGGTTGTGGGATTTAGCAGGAGCACTGTAAAAAAGTTTGCCCATATAATAGGTATACTAATTTGTATGTTTGAATGGTTACCTGTTGAAAAGAATCTGGACCAAAGTCTAGTTGCCTCAGCATCCATGGCCTGAGACCAAGCTGGATCCCTATCTTCCATTCTCATCAGAGCATAGCCAATCTGAATGTTATTGTTCTGTGGCTGTGGCTGCAATTGCTAGAAGTTATCTTCAACCATAGCTTCAATTACCTTATTTTCCTCTGGTATAGCCTGATTTTCACCTTCTGGGACACCCTGCATTATTGGTGCACCCGGATTCTCTTCTTCTGCAAGCAACTCTATGTGAAGACCAGGATTCTGCTCAATCTGTTCAGGCTGATTCTCTTCCTCTTCTGGAAACCCCTCTTCCCTAGGACCCACCAGTTGATCCAAGGGAACTTCATCCACTTGTAGATAGATTGGAGAGCCTTGTTCAGCAGGGGTGATATTGTTTTCCTCCAAGTGCATTTCATCTGGCACCTCCATCAGCTCTTGTTCCTGAGGATTCTGAGGGTTCAGTTGGTAAACTTCTCCCTCATACTGAAGAAGGTAATGCACTTCCTTATTTTGCCCTTGAAGATCATTTAACTTCAGGAACTCTCCTTCTTCAGCAGGCTGCAATGGGTTAATGATCACAGGGTCAAGATCTTGGTTCAGAGGTGGCTGGTTAAGGTCGAGCCTAGCCCCATCTTCAGCTTGAGATTCCTCATTTAAGTTTAGGGGAACATCATGATCTTGGGCCTCTTGCATCTGCTGGTCTTGGGGCTAAAACTCCACTGGCTAGGGATCCCAAGCCTGCTGCCCATGTCCCTGGTTCTGGCCCCCTTGGTTTGCTGGCTCAATGACAGGTTGGCCCAAACCAAAGAGATCATATTGAATGGTCCATGATTCACCATCTATAGTATCAGGCTCCTTGTAAAATATGTACTGTGGGACTTTCTGAACATCCTTAACCCTGGGTCTAACAAGCAACCTAGCCAGATATCTTTCATCTGCCTCATAAAGCAAAACCTTAGCAAAAGAACCTATTGCCAGCTGAATGTGCCTTTCAGACCAATAGTTAGTGGGAAACCCCAGGAGCAGCAGCCAACATTCATGCAAGGTTTTAAATAGTGGGATAAGCCCCTTAGCGGCTGCCTCTCCCAAAGGCTAAGAAAGGCTATAGCGGGCTCTGAGAGTGAGGACGCCGTGCTCGGTACGCATCTTGAGCACCAGATATGAGTAGTGCGGCATGGCCATGAATTTGGTGAGCGCCGGTCGACCAAGGATGGCGTGGTAGGTGCCGTCGAAGTCCGTGACCATGAAGTTTACGTAGTCAGTGTGGAAGTGTTATGCAGTCCCAAACTACATAGGGAGCATGATCTGTCTGAGAGGTATAGAGCTCTGTCCGGGGAGAACACCCTAGAATTGTGCCTCGTAGGGTTTAAGATTAACCTAGCTCAGTTTTAGAGCGAGCAAGCTGTTGAGAAATAGGATGTCGATGAAACTGCCACCGTCTATGAGGACCCTCTCGAACCAGACGTTGTTGATGCAGGGATCGAGGACAAGGGGAAATCGACCAGGTTCAAGAATTACGGCCCACCGGTCTTTACGGTTGAAGGAGATTTCTCGGTGAGACTAGGCTGGAAACCTAGGATCGGTGATGAGGCCGTCAGCGTTGGTGACGCTCATGCAAGCCCGTTTGAACAGTTTGTGCTCACGTTTGGACTCCAGAGACACCTTTCCACTAAAGATGGAGTGGACAGTTTTGGTGGGAGCGATGTATTGATGATGAGGATCTCTATCCTGTTCGTCATCGTCGTTGTCACCATCTCGCCATTGCACGTCGTCCTCAGCCCTTGCAACGTCGTCGGCAGCGAGCTGCTTGGCGTAGATGTCCTTGAGGAAGCGGTAATTCTCCATGGTGTGATTGGATTTTGGATGAAGCTAGCAGGGACCCTTCAGGGCCTTGTTGTAGTCATCCTGGTAGTCGCGGCGACCACTTGGCTTCTTAACCGCGTTGACTTCATGATCGTCCTCGCGGGGACGCTTGCCTCTGTAGGCATCACGGCGGTCACGCCGCCGATCACGGTTGTCTCGGTGGTCGCAGTTGTCGTTGCGCCGATCACGACAGTCGCAGTTGTCGTTTCGACCACGGTCGTCGCGGTTGTCATCATGGCACGGTGGGTGTTCGGGGCGTGATGGCCCTCCCACATCTTCCTTGATTATTGTCACGGAACCGCCCAAATTATAAGAACAAAAGTACAAAAACAATCGCCGGAGCAATTAATTTCCCGTACTTAAACTCCTATAACTCCGGTAGTCCAATAAAATCACGAGGGATTTCAAACCAACCAACATACAAGCCAAGATCGTAGTGGTCCAATATAACAGGTCATATGTTACATCCATTTCATAAGTAATTCAACATATATCGGAGTTCAGTAGAGTTATTACAACTCAAGTTCAAAAGTAGCGGAAGCAAAGTAGTTTGAAAACTAATATCACCTTAATTCAAATACATGCCAGTATCAAGGTCAATTTCCCATAAAAGCATGAGAGACAAGATAGCTCAGACGGATCATGCCCATGATCACACTCCATCACTACAGCAGGAGTCTTCCAATTCTTGCAGTAGCTATGATACATCACAACCTGCAACAAGTGGGAATAAACCCTGAGTACGAGAAGGTACTCAGCTAGACTTACCCGTCATAAACCAGAAATAATATGACACCAAGGAGTATGCAAGGCTTTCTTTCAGTGGGCTAGCTTGACTCATTTGCGAAAAGCATAAGTTATCATGAATAAACTAATTCAAGTCATTTTTGCATCATATTTATTATAACCTATTCAATCTAGGTAAGCACCTATGCTAAAGCAATCACTTGATTAACCATTAACATCAAAGGTTACCATCTCAGGTTTAGCATTTCCAACATTATCCACATAACCATCCGTGTTTCATCATTATTACTACGATGCCGTAACTCGAGTCAAGTGCTCACTAACCGGGAGCGACGGCGATTCGAATCGAATTCCTATCCAGCTGGAGATTTATTCCTCACACAAACCCTGCTTCCCCCGTCAGGGTCGCGTAGATCACCAATGACACTTTCCAAGAAGCCGCGGGATAACAATCATGGATCGCACTACCCAGGGACCGCCCGACTGCCAGGACGCACCTTGGGCTCACTCTTCGCGTCCCCGTTACACCCACTTCAACACCAGTCTGCCAACCCGAGTTTATCCTGGCTCGAAAAGTGTCACTAGCTTCGCGGTCGAAAGGTACTTTATTCGGCCAGCTAAATGTGAGGCATGCGTTCAACATGACAAAAGGGACGAGCAACGATCGGTCCTTAATCGACACAGACGGAATCACTATAGTCCAAAACCCTATAAGACTCCGCCCGGTCTTCGTTTATCCATCAACACTTGGTTACTTTTTATGATCACAAATACAGCTAACCATAACCCGGTATCCACCTATAACTCGCAGGTGACAGAAAATCACCCGACTTCTACCGGTCTAAGCATGGCTAAGCAATTCACTCGATCCTGACCTAACAGGGTGAAAGATAATCCGGTGGCCAAGGTAATAATGCAACAACGGTTTCACTCAACTCCTATAACTTAATGCAACTATATATATAACTATAGTTCATGTAGTAAGGAACAACTTTTATAAAATAGGAGACTTAAAATGCTCCGGGGCTTGCCTGAGATCGAACACTGGGTTAGTGATTGACAGATGACACTCGCTTGGCGAGCATCTCCCATCCCGACACTTGCTTAATCCTTTCATCTTCGGGATAGGTCCACCAAACACCGTCTTCAGGTTTGGCCTCAACATCTCATCCTTCACGTGGTGCATCTAGCGAACCTAAATAAGATGCAAGATGCATGCGTATGAATATGATGAATGATAACAAGAGATGCATCACATAATCATGCATGTAAACACACGATTAAGACATAGACACCAAAAGCTAATTAGCTAACCTCACACAACCAAATAAAGAGGACAAGCACATTAAGCATAACACAAGTTTGACAAGATCACAAGTATCTTAACTTGACCATCATCAAGGGTATAAGCCACAGTTAGCAACACATGGAGTAAACAACCATAACTAACATCTGACAATTTCTGGACTGCAAACAACATCTATATGTTTAGATCATAACTGGAGTTATACAAATCCAATAGCCATGCAACAAGACATTCTAGAAAGCTTATGAAATTGTCTATAATTCATCTTTAATCATCTTAGCATGATTCTTAAGTCAACCAAGTCAAACATGCATAATTACAGAATCTGGTCCAGAGATTCCAGAGAACAACTATTTCTAGAACCCAACTTGAAACAGTCATTACTCACAAAATATAAGGTCAAATGCCACCAAAATTTAACACAAGCTATATTAATGAGTTATCTACAACTTTGTTATAAGCATGTTTCTCAACAAACATCATTTTCATGGTGCAATTACCAAAGTCCCAAAAACTGTCTAGGAAAGCATCAATTGCAAGAATAAATATTAACTTACATTCCAAACATACATTTGGCCACAACCAATGTAACCATCATAAAGTGCATGTTAAATGATCACCAAAAAGCATAGTGCTCATCATTAAATAATTTCTTTTAATGTATTTCTTAATTTATTTAAATAGCAAGGTGAAATAATAAACATATATCAAAAGTCCATAATAAAATCTATAAAAATTACAGTAGCTCTTACATACACCCAATAGTCTACTGTATAAATTTCAAGCCATTTGGACATGTATATCAACCTCTATGAAAAAGACAAATTGTTGTTGCAAGAATTCATGTGAGAGCAAGATACACTAATAACTCACTCAAATGGCAACCAAAATTCATGAAATTTTTACCACACATCAATCATCACATGAGTAGCATGCCACAAAAATTTTACTTCATTTGGAGCCCTAGATCTACAGTTATGAAAATGACAAATACAACTAGCATTAAAAACCTAGCTGCACAAATCTATTTTTACAGAGAAAACTTTAAACTAAAACATGCCATATTATAGATTTAATGCATAGAGAATTTCACAAGGATTCCAAAAAGTACTCATTTACTATTTTACGATTTTTCTACAATTTACTATGAATTTCCAAAGTTCCTGCAAAATAATCACAAAACAGTCCTCGTGGCACTATTCACATGAGTCTATGACAGTGCAGAAAACCCCCTGGACTTGTTTCCCTCTTACACGTGGGTCCTTCTTCTTCTTCCTCACGGTGGACACAGAGACGGACGGACGGAACGGTCGGGCTCGGCGGCTTGGCGCTCGGCGGCAGAGGGAAAGGGCCGACGGTGAGGGCTAAGGCACCCCTTGCGCACTCGTGGGTGCCCGTGACGCGTCCAGAGATGGCCCGCGGCTCACCGCGCACGAGAGCGTCGGCATTGAGTAGAGCAGTGGCCGCGGCACGCGAAGACCGATGACCGACGGTCTCTGCGGCTGCGAGCTCGGCCTAGAACGGTGAGACTAGGCCGCATCATGAAGAGGGCAACACGGTAGCGAACTCCGTTGGGACAGGGGAGAGTCGGGCGGTGTGGCCATGGAGGTGGGCACCGGCGGCCATGGCTGTGCATGCTCTGTGCGCACGGCAGCAGCAAGGGAGGGCGAACTACAGTAGAGTAGCAGCGGCAGCGGCGCAGTAGCATCAGCGGCAGCGGTGCAGTAGCAGCAGTGGTGCAGCAACAACAGCAGCGGCGTAGCAGCTCGAGCTCGGCGCGCGGCCATGGTGGGCAGCGCTCGGGTGCGCGCGTCGCGGTGAGAACGAGAGCGGGGAGCGTCTGGGCGGCTTGGGACAGCGGCGGGCAACAGGCGCGGCTTTAACTGGGCGCCCACGACGCGTGGAGCGGAGGCGAGAGGCATGGCGACCGTGTGTCCCTTAAGGGGCCCACCATCGAACACCTGGTGCGCGTCAAATTGGACAAGTTCGAGCCCCAATTCAGCATATTCCATTACGATTCGGATCTTGGCACCTGAACAAAATATCTTCTACACTGACCTAGCTACAACTTTTATTAAGGGTGTGCTGTCATTAGGGCTATGGATCCATGGGTAATTAGCCGCCAAAATAACAATGTCAACATGCCAATGACGATCAAAATAGAGCTCGGTTCTGGGGTTTTGGGAGGTCAAACTTGATCCAACTATTCCCATCTTTTTACAAGATCTTCTCCAATGAGTTAGCTCCAACTTCTATTTTTGGATCGAATCAAGTTGCTTAACGAAAACATGAGAACGCGGCATGCCAATCGTAGTAGTGCTGGAATTCGCAGACTTAGAAATATTTCTAAGTGCTGAAAACTGCGGCAGATTCAATCTTTGTGCCTCGGTTTGACTTATTTCCATGCTGATCTAGCTCTTGGTCCAAAAACAAAGTTTCTTCTACAAAACACGAACTACAACTTTCATTTAAGGTCCAACATCAGAACTGATATAGAACCAACATTTCTACTTTGACCAAAGTAGTATCGCGATAAAGCTTGAATTGTCTGTTTTGATCCAATGGAGCATTTTCTGGACATTTGCTCAACACGAACCTTTCATGACTTTTGTTGTAGAGTCCATCTAGAGTCATTTGGGCAAGGTTGCAAGGTTTGGTTGATAACCTATATTTCCATCCACTTAATAATGCAATTCCAGCACTTAGTAAAGTCATTCCAACAAGGATATAACTTATCATCTCATGTGACTTTTTGATTCTAAACATCATGAAACTTTTCCAGTGACCAATATAAATAGGTACTAAGGTGAGACATATGAAGATATTGCAAAAACACCACCCAATCATATATTTTGAAAACTGCCTATATGTAAAGCAAGGGTGCAACATCCAAGCTTAGGTTGGGGCTCCTGTCCATAGGTTGACCTTGACATCATCATCTCCACTTAATCTATCATGTTTGAGCTCAAACCTACTGCTTAATTGGTGGCAAACACCTAGGGTGTTACAATTATCTTTTCAGCGTCATCTGCGTCCGCGTAGTTTTTGGCGATAGCGAGCAACTCAGAGACCGTGGTCGGCCATTTCCAGAGCAGCTTGCTTCTGAGGGCGTCATGATGACGGAGACCCTTGATGAAGGCCGAGACTGCCTCATCATGAGAGATCTTGGGGATCTTGAGACGCATATCCAAGAAGCGTCGGATGTAGTCACGCAACGGCTCGTCCTTGCGGTCACGTATGCGCTTGAGGTCATACTTATTGCTCGGCTAGTCACACGTGGTGATGAAGCTGTCGATGAAGGCCTGCTTGAGTTGTGCCCAGCTATCGAACTGGTTCTCCGGCAGGCTCAAGAGCCATTGATAACCTGCTTGATCAAGAACAACTAGAAGATAATTAGCCATTACATGTTCATCGCCCAAAGCTGATCGGATGGTGATATCATAAAGTGTGATCCAGTTCTCGAGGTTCTCCTTGCCGTCGTACTTCCTGAGCTTTTCGAGCTTGAAGTTCTTCGGCCATACGACTTATCGGAGATGAGAAGTGAACTGTTTTAGGCCGAGAGGACCGTGCTCAGTGTCGTATTCAATGCGACGGATGTTCTCATAAGCTTGACGGTCATTAGCGCGGCTGAGGATGCGACTGCAGGCGTCACGCGGAGGGAGTTGCTGGTGGAGATCGTGATTGGGATCTTGATTCACTTCCTGATCTCGATTACCGTGGCAATTGCGATTGTTATCCCGATGACCACGACCACCTCTGTGAGCACCATCACCGTCGTCACCGCTATTACCACCATCGCCACTGCCTCGAGGGTTGATTGGGGGTGGACCATTGTGCTGATTAGATGGCTGTTGGTGACTTGGGTGTTCTGAAACGCGACGACTCCGGCTAGATGCAATTGACGTGCTCGAGGTAATCTGAGCTCGTTTAGCTAGCTCGACGGTTTGGCCCATAGTAGCGATCAGATGTGCATGAATGTCTTCGCAGACCTGCTAGATTTTTGGTTGGTCAGGTAAGCGGTCCAAGTTGGCCATGGCGATAGCCATGTTGGCACTTGGAGTCTTGAAAACTTGCCGCTCGCCAACCCTGTCAAAGGCATTGGCTAGATCTCTTGGTCGGGGTCCCCTTCGACGCTCTTCTTCTTCAGCCTCCTGGTGACGGCGTTCGGCACGGTCGACGTTGCGTAGTTCGCGAAGCTGCCGTTGCTCGTCGGTTTCTCCCTCGACTACGGGCTCATCATTGCTGACGTTGAGCACCATGTCGCCACGTCTCGGTGGGAACCTTGGGATCGAAGAGAAACCCGGAGGGTACGATAATGGATCCAGATCATATCCGTCGTCTTCGAGGTGTTCAGCCTTGGTATGGATAGAGCGTGTAGATCTGGTGCTGGAGTCGCCATCCTCGGGAAGTGTATGAACCGAGCCTTCATGATGCTCCCGGATACTGACCATGTTGACGGCGTTGCCGGGTGATGGTCGAGGTATATCCAGGAAGTACAAGTCTGAAACATGGTCTCGCTCTATGGGACCCATGAACAGATGAGGTGTACGATACACATATTCGGAAGCAATGTTTCTCAGGCCATATAAGAGGGCCTGACAATCCTCCGTCAGGGCTTGGTGCTCAGAGAGCCTGAGGCTGGGTGTAGGAACCGGGCGAAGGCATACCGTACGTTCTTTAGGAGTAGCGGTGACCACTAGATCTGTATCTAGACATGTTGGACGGCGAACCCGAACTGGTCGGGTAGATCTGTTGTGGTGAAGAAGTACCTGCTCGGTAGATTGATTTTGGATCAAATCTACCAAAGTCAGGGTTTGCGAGAGCTTGTGGCCGACTTGGACGATAGCTTCGATCAGGTCGGTGTTGTCGATCATCCTCCCTTTGTAGCGGGGAAGTGGTCGACGAGTTGTCGGCATGGTCGGAGCCGTTGCTGGGGTGGTCGGAGCCGTAGCCAGCGTGATCGGAGCCGTAGCCGATGAAGATGTGGTCGTGCAGATCGGATCTGCGCCTCCTCCGTGGCAGTGGCGGTGAAGCTGTTGACGTTGGTGGTCCAGGTGATCTGACCGACGGTGAACGAGAGACCGTCCGCCACGGCCGCGGAGTCAGGGATGATGACCATCTTGCTCGCCTAGGAAGCTGTATGCACACCCCCTACCTGGCGCGCCACTGTCGATGAGATATGGTCGGCAGTCTACCGAAGGGTATGCCCAAGGTAGTAGATTGTCGGCAGACAGGTGCGCAAGCTATGAACTAGATGGTGACGCAAGACAAACATAAGGATTTATCCAGGTTCGGCCGCCGTGAGGGCGTAATACCTACGTCCTGCGTCAGATTGTATTGCTGTGTATAATGAGATGTGTTTTGAGGGGGTCCGTTGCCCGCCTTATATAGTCCGGGGGCAGGGTTATAAACCTGGAAACTAATTCTAGTCGATTACAATTGTCATAGCTGGCCGGATAAGGATTCCTATTCTAACCGACCAGGATCTTGCTTGATTTTCAAGTTTGCTTTCCTTCCTTGCGTGGGACGCCGAGCAGATCGACTGGGCCACACGTCGTCTTCTGGTGGGCCGGGCCCTCTAGTCTGGACCAGCTCAAGTCTAGCCGTAAGGGTATAGGGGTTAATACCCCCACAAGAACGAAACAAAAAAAATAGACAGTATGTCTCCATCTCTTATTGAATACTTGAAATTCATCAGAGCCCACATAGGCGCATAACTGCCTAGCATTATCCTACACCCATTCCATTCTTCCATGAACCATGACTTCATGAGCACACACAATCATGAGACCAGTTGCATCCTTATTCCAGGGCACGCGAGGAACTGACAGAATTCTCACCTAGGGGGCTTCCATGGCCTGCCACCATTGGCACAAGCATACATGCCAGAATTCACTTATGGACTTATGGTTCACCATCGCCTGCTGCATCTTGAAATCGCAGGTGTGTACCAAAAAATAATTGACCTTTTTCAATTGCACAATAGGATATGTGAACATATTCAATGTGTACCAAAATTTGCAGTCATTTAATGTTATAAATATTAAGGTATGATATAAGTTATCTTCTTGGTTCTTTTAATAAAGAAACACAAATTATATATTTGATTTAGAGGAGAATATTTAAATTGTAGAGAATCCTTGACCAGTCGTTGTGGGGGCTCCTTGATGCTGCTTGTGCTGCCTGTTGCTCTTGTCATCGACTCATTGTCTGCTCCTCACAACGACATGGACTGGAGCATGCATTTCTTCCTTGCAGAACTGTTCGGTTTCCCTGCAACAGCCAAGGGTAGCAACTGCTAATCTATTAATATACAATAAAATGCCCCCAGTCCAACTACTTCTCAAATAAAGGGCATGACATGTTATTGTTTAGACTCATTAGCATCAACAGTATGTAAAAGAATGATTTAAATTTAATCTTAGTAAGAGAGAATAACCATGAATTGCCATATGAGGAAAAAAAGTTGCACCAAATACTCACCATCTTGACAGTGACATTCAGTTTCTCCTAATGGCCTTCAACTGGAATTGGCTTGTTCAAGTAGAATATGTCAGTGATAAACTTGTGCACTTCCGCAAATTGCAGATCATCTGTAGAAAAAAAGATGCATATTACAATTATTTCTTAAGCAACGATGTCATGCTATATTGTTATCAGCTCCAATTTCGGTGACAATGGAATCTGAAATAGTTCACCCCAAGCAGTACGTACCGATTCCTAATCCGCCACCTTTGTGCTGCTTCTAGCCGATTTGGTGCTTGTAGGAGATTTTGATATTAAGTTAGGAATACATTAGTAGAACTTCAGGTTCAGAACTACATTCTTATACAAGCATCCTTAGTAGTCTGCTGGCTGCTGTGCTTTCCATCTAGGACAAATCAGTACCTATAGAAAAAAGAAAGAAAGGTCAAGATCTGATCCCCGCCCAAACATCACAAAACAGGGTATCAGATTACCTGGAATGAAGCTATGTAGCTTCCTTTTGGATCTGCACATACATAGAAAAATAGAACTGCGATTAATTAATGAATCGCAATATCAGGTGCATTGCAGATCCACTGCAGCGATGAGCAATCTTGAGGAAGGAGAAGGGGTGCAGTTGATCTTTTTCAATGGATAAATGCTTCTTTAGGCATCATTTTGGTAACACCTAAAATATGAAGGAAACTAAGTAAATACATGGAGTTAAACTTTAGAACCATAACAGTAATACGATAACAATATAAAATGCTAAGGAAATAATTAGATCTAAATGAAATCTGAAATTACACAATAGGAATTAGGAAACCTTGGCAGATACAGAATGAAAAAAACCTCCACTCGGTCAGACATTTGTTTAGGTGAGACATTTCATCGAACAACATGTGAGCGCACTTCTTGCCTCCGACATTTAATCAAATAGCATGCCCAAAAATTTGTTTTCTCAACTCACAGGAACCCATCCCATCTCATCCTACACCATTGAATTACATCGCAAACCAGGAGACATTACCAAGCTAAGCAAGATGAAATAGCAGTTAAGGAGGGCACAGATTCAGAAACACGTCAGCCGTTGGCAAGAAGGGATTCACTAACAGGCCACGAGCGGGAGAGAGGGGAATGGAGGGAGGAGATGTTGGACCTGGATCGGAGCTTGGTGGCCGTGGTGCTCTCAGCAGTGCTCGATTCCATCATCGTGGGTCATGACACGCCGTTCACCATCTTCGATCGATCCTCTCTCGTCTGCGGTGCTCTGTTGTGGCGGCGAGCGATAGCTTGGCGCTAGGGCTTCCTGATGCGGACCGTCACTCGCGCGTCCACTGAACGGAAGAAGAGAAGAGAAGAGAAGAGAAGAGCGAGACCCCATCAGTGGAGCGAGATCTCATGTCATGTCTCCGGTTAATCCTCTTGCGATGATTATTTTTCAAGGAAGTATCGCGGGGTCACGGTATCGCACGTCGCGGTTTCCTTCCGGACTGGGAAGGATCGCGGGCTTGCAGTTTCCTTCTGCGTCGCGGTTTCCTTCTGGGACTGGAAGGTGCGCGGGGTAGCGGATCGCGGATCGCAAGGGGAGGGCCTCACGGTGACACCAAACGAATGTCGCATGAAAAAATGATCTTCCTTTCTTTTTAGTTGTATTGTATTGTAGTAGGAAATAATGTACGCGATACACAAACCTGGCGTGCACACCAAAAAGGAGGCTAGGGCACTTAATTGCTTCTATGTAACACGGAGGGAAAGTTCCCCCACTTCTTTTGTTGTTCCGGTGATTAGGGGATTTTAGAAGATTTTTCTTTTTTCTTAGATTATTTATTTCATTATAATTAGTTCATAAAGCTAATAAATCAATGGCTCAAATGGCTTTGAACTATTACCTCCTAGAAGGTAATAGTTGTACTATAGCATTGCCCCTCTAATAAACCTAGCAAGGAGGCCCAATTTGGCATGGACGAACCCGGATCGGCTAGCGCCAGAGAAGGATATGATGTGGGGGTGGGGTGGGGGAGGTGGCTCGGTATATCAGGTCTCACAACCAGTTGGATCCTCTGCCTATGCTTTCTTGATTAACAGAGATGTGTTGTAACAGGCGGATAATAATGTGGCTACCGTTGTATAAGCTTTTTTACCGACTTTAATGCTCAGTTTCCTAGGTAGTATTGAGATTTGTTTGATGTGCTGCACCTTGCTTAGTTGTTGTCATATTCAGCTTCGGAGTGATTCTTCTTGAACTAATCGCAAGGAAGAAGGCGATATACTCTGAGGGCCGTGAGGAAGGGAACAACCTGGCTTCATGCTTCCTGCTGGCAAAGAAGGAGAACAGGGTTCAAGGCATTTTGGACTCAAGTATAGTGAGCGTGGGAACGGAGGATATGCTCCTTCAGGTCGATGAGTTAGCAAGACATTGCCTGAACATCAAAGGGGAGGAGAGGCCTTCCATGGCCCAAGTGGCCGACAAGCTGAAGGCTATTCGGAGTATTCGGAGAGAGGTATTGTTGTTAAAGCATTATTAGAGACACATGATTAACATCTATCCTATGCTGACAAATATATGTTACTTCTATATATAGTTTTTATACTAACATGAAATTACACCATGCTGATGAAACGAGTGCTGAAATAGGAAAAAAGAGATGTCGGGTACATTCCTCGTACCATATCTAAAGTGCGACTACGGTAGCTTGTGTGGTAAACTGGTGATGATAGATACTTGGGTCGATTCCTTCGGGTTAGGGCACGCCCATAAGATGACTGCAGAGGATTAGCCCCACTCAACTAAGCAAATTGATAAGCATGTATGTTCACGTATACCACACCCGGAGCCTCTCCAGGATGAGATGGCACCCATGGACAAGAGCACGTTGCCTCCACTTTTCTAGGGAAAGCTAGCATGCCATGGCATTTTCAGCCGCCCTGGATGGCACGTAGGCATGGACTCTAGTCATCTATATACATGGACAATGTGTGACAAATCGATATGGATCAGAACGTAGCTTTACTGAATTACTTCCTTTGAAAGTAAGGAATTGAAAAGGAAAACATCCCTTGCATGCATGCATAAATCAAGCGGTCATCACCGCCTGTCCCTTGGCTGGCTCGGTAATAGGCTAACTAACCTTGGTTTCCAGGGCTGGCGCGCTTAGACGCACACTTGTCAGTTGGCACCGATCTATGCATGATTTATGTGTGAC
The DNA here is from genome assembly GCA_020631735.1 of Saccharum officinarum. Taxonomy (NCBI): domain Eukaryota; kingdom Viridiplantae; phylum Streptophyta; class Magnoliopsida; order Poales; family Poaceae; genus Saccharum; species Saccharum officinarum. Next base: position 14,026,978 of record CM036228.1, read on the forward strand.
AATGAGCACATGCTATATATACACACCATATCGTCCAACAAATAGATACGTCAGGGTGTCTACATACATACACAGCCATAGACAGTATGCCACATCAGCACAACGCCGCACGCGCACATGTATTTCTGCATGCACCTAAAACTGATAGAGTAGTGAAGAACACGGTGCTCTAGAGCCGCAATGATCACACTAGATCATGACTAGTATATTACCCGTGCTAACGCTACGGTGCAATCTAGAAACACGATTCAACCAACCAAAAGATAATATATGCATCTGCATCACGCCGCCCGCCTTGTCTCAGATTGCTTCTTGAAAAAATTTGCACTTCCATTCACTTTTAGGTTTCAGAAGCAACAATATGCCATGAAACAAATACTTGAATCAACATCTACTATAAATTATATACATGCAAGGCTTAGAACGCCTCTACTTATCACTTGGAGTACACATATAAAAGGATCGCTCAAAACTCTCGCTGCTGCTGGCCGCTGCCCAACATTACCAATTGAAAATATGAGCATTTCTTGGCCTTGATGCTACACAGCATGGACATCATGGATCCATCAGATAGCAGCAGCAAGCCTCGTGTTCACCAACTACACATGCATGTAACATTGATCGCATGACCTAAATCACACAAGAACTGAGCAAACATCGATCATTCAATTATACCAATCGGTGTCTAACTAATACATACCAGATTAGATTTTTTTATGAATGTATGAAGAACCGATTCAACTTGCAAAAAGAACCTTGGATAAATCTATTAAATGCTTACAGGTATACTTCTAAAATAGACAGGTATGCTTTAGAGAAAGACACTAATACTGTAAACTCAAGTAAGGTCTTGTTTAGTTCCCAAAATTTTTTGCCTTCTACAGTAAAAAGGTATGTTTGGACACATGCATGGAGTACTAAACATAGATAAAAAAAACTAATTGCACAATTCTCGGAAAAATCGCGAGATAGATCTTTTAAGCCTAATCAGTCCAGGAAAAGCCTTAAGTGCTACAGTAACCAACATGTGCTAATGATGGATTAATTAATATCATTAGATTCGTCTCGTAGTTTACTAACGGGTTCTGTAATTTGTTTTTTATTAGTATTCGAAAACTCCTTCCGACATCCTTCCAATCCAACACATCCGATGTGACATCTAAAAATTTTCTTTTCGTGAACTAAACACAGCCTAACAATCCTTACAATTACAGAAGTAGTATTAGGAAACCGTGTAATTAAGGTAGTTTTAGAAACCACGAACGTTCAATACCATGGTTTACAGATCACAGTTTTAGCAATACTATAGTTTTCAAAACTATGCGTTCAAAAAGTTTTCAAATCTATAAATTTTGTTGCATCCAAACATTTCAAGGACTCCAAAATCAAATAATTTTACGAAACCATGCTATTTTCTAAAACTCGTACAAGATTTCCCATACACATGCTGTCAATAGTACTCAAATTGTTGGGGCAAACTTTTCTGCTTATTTGTTCACAAGTCGTCACATCACAAAATGTAGAATGGGTCTCATCATGAACACAACATTGTATCTACAGACAACAGAGCTCAAGCAATGCTAGTGACGAGTGGCTAGATTCTTTGCATAAAGTTCTCATAATCAGACAGTTAAAGGGAAACTTCAGTTCAATACCACAAATACAATTCATATAACTCATGTCTTTCCTGAATTAGACATAGATTGCTTCCAATGAATAATTCGTGCTATCCAACATCTATTTCTCATTAGTCATGGGATCCTAAATTCCATGGCGGTCAATTATCCCATTTACTGAATTTACCTTCTCTGTTTCTGATTGTTACCATCAGTTATAAATTTCCATGTCACTCAAGCTTGAACATAGATGAACAAAGCTAATAATATTCAGACCTTAATTGATAATGAAGGGAAATCCAAGCTCTAAATACAATCATCCTACACACCTGCTCCACCCAAGGACCAAGATAGCATCTCCGGTACCCTGAACAAGATACATAATTTTTAGGAAACAGCCGCACGAAGAAACAAAAAGTTAAAAAAAACAATGAAGAGTATCTGAAACAATTGCTTGGCACTTACCCTATGCGCATAAATCTTTCCATCTGTGACATATCTAAATCATAGGCGTTTACTCAAAGACCACTGGCGTGCTCGCAAAGTGCATGAACCTGGAAGCACAAGTCAACCAAACATCCATAAAAACACAATATTTTCGGCACTGCCAATGAAAAGACTATCGGATGAGCCACAATCAACATAGATCTTTGAGGGTGCCCTTGATGCTCCAGCTGCAGCTGGATGCCCAGAGGCAACAGTCGTGCCGACGCCTGCGCATGCGACTGGCTCCCCATGTACAAGGAGGCTGCTTATAACAAAAAAAAACTGCCCCCCTCAACTTGCATGCCGCTGCTTCTCGTCTGCATGGTTAAAAAAATAGCTACAGATTGTAGATACAGATAGCGAAGGGAAGTGATTTGATTGACAAGGGCACACCGGTGAGAGGAAGATGTGGGCGGGTAGAAAATTTATAGTTGACAAAAAGACGGTGTGGAAGACGGCACCGCAAGGTAATTGATCGGCAGTAACTCATAAGACTCGTACATGATGATTGCAACTTGTTGATATTAAAAAGGAACACCTTGATAGAACCATAATTCTCAAAATGTAAGCATTCTAGATGGGCATAATCTAACAAATAAATCATGAGCATACAATCGGCACCCAGAAAACTCACCCTCAATATGGCGGCAGGTGTGATTAGTTGCTTGCTGCCAGTGTCTGCCAACATCATGAATGTGTTATGTTTTATCCTTCAGAGCAGGGTTCTTCGACCTCTCCTCCACGAAATCAGTTCCAAGAACTTTTCCACGAGCTCACGAGTGCCCACAGCCTGTACACATCCATGAAGTTGCTCTAAACCCCTAAGATCCAGTGAAGTTGGGCAGGCACAACTTGATCTCCAACCATGAGGCGACTGCGGAGAAAACAAGCAGAAAACAACATTATTCAGTTATACATATAAGCATGTCGAAATGAAACTGCCAACAACACCCACAGATGCACCAAACCAGATAAAATTTAAAATATGTCTAATGTATTCTAGAATTTTGTTTGCATTATTTTGGCACTCAATAAGTGTAGAAAAGAAAATTCCAAGATTCCATTTAAAACACTATCAAGTTATCCAATCACACACTACCATAAACTTATAGAAGTCATGTACAAAAGCAATTGCGCCTTTTACACAGAATTTGCTAAATAACGTACCAAAGAAAAAATATTATCTGCAGGTATTAGAAGATACTGAAATTTCATTGTCTAATATTAGAGAAATTCTATCCCATAAAAAAAATTATTGAACTTGTAGCTGCCTTCTTTAAGGCAAGAAGTGCTTTGCCTGTAGAATACCAATGAGTGTTAGTATTTTGGACAAGCAAAAAAAATGTGCCACAAATAGCAGCCATAAAAACATCACATACCTTCTGAACTCAGCGTTCTTGCCTCATGAGCAACAAGGTGTAGAATTATCAAAATGAAGAGGTAGCTGGGCTGTTTCCTCAGGAAAGACCGAAAGAGCCCATTGATAATCAGGTGGTGAAGCATAGAAGATCAACACATACTATTCCAGTTACCAGATGTCATTGATGAATCATGTTGGCATGCATCTTCAAACCAGAAATGGATTTAACATGAGTCCAATCACTGAGTGCTCAAATAGATTTCCAACCATGGATCAGGAACAGTCATAAAAATAAAGTTAACAAGACAAAAGCGTAATCAGCTGCGCTTTAGCAAATAAACCATGATCAGATAAAAATAAACACAAGATCTAATGCAGCACAAATCAACGGTCTTACAGTGGGAAATTAGAATCCTAATTTGACTCTGAATAATTGCTTCAGAGATACAAACCTTTTAAGGGGATAAGAACGGGGGAGAACCACAAGCCTCAGTTCGAACACGAACAGAAACACGTGGAGCGCTAATGCGTTTATCACTCCCCCAGCTTAAATTCACGGCCACTTAGTTCCAGCTCGTAGCAATTCAATGCCTCATTTCCATTAAGTTCCAAAGAAGAAGGGAAAAACACCCCAGCTAACAGTAGGCACTACTAAACACAAGCTTGCATCCATAGTCAAAGCCATTGCAGTCTGCAAGCACAGCTCATCTGCAAGCGGCGCCACTGACGCACGAACTAAGTGCAGCCTAATGCAATCATCCTACACACTAAACCCAGCGCAAATCAGCAGAGGCAGATCAGGCGCGAGGTCATGGTACCTGCGCCACGCCGACGCCGGCAGGAAGTGGTGCGACAATATGGGACGGGGCTCCACGCGCAGCGGCGGTGAATGGGGACGGAAGCGGCCGCATCTCCCATGATGGACGCAGGTCCCCCGCTGCCGCACCGTGCGTCCAAGTCCCCGCAGCCGCATCTCCCTCGATGGATCGATGCGCATCCCAGAAAAGCGACGCGGCGATGCCTCGGACTACCTCGGAGCCATACCTGCTGAAGCGACGTGGTCGTGATCTGCATGCGCCGGCGAGGCTCGAGCAGCGGCGGCCAGCTTGAGGCACAAGGCGAAGGATCCGGGCGGCAGCCGGCGTGAGGCGCAGGGTGAAGGATCCGGGAGGCGGCGGTCGGCGTGAGGCGCAGGGCGAAGGATCCGGGCGGCGGCGGCCGTCGTGAGGCGTAGGGCAAAGGAAATGCGGCCAGTGTGAGGCGCAAGGGCGAAGGAATTTTTTTCGTTTTTGGGGGATTGTGGTTTCGATCCTTGGCCACGGCGTGTCGCGCCTCGCTCGGTGAGGGGAAGAGCGCGGGGGTGAGAAGCCGACCATCACACATCGAATCTAGGCCATTGATTTGGTTTAGGTGCTGTAGTAGTCCTTGATTTTAATAAAGACGGATTTCCGTGTGCATTTTTCTGTGTACACAATGGTTAGAGACTCTCAGCGGGGGAGGTTTTTCTGGAGAGACCTATCATAATTTTGATTGATACATTATAGTAGAGATGACCCAGAAGGATGCCTACACCTACAATAGCCCCCACACTAAACGCGAGGCAACGTGGATCCTGCACCAACTGGCCTATCCGCAGCCTTTCATCACGAAGGCCTTGTGGCATATAGCCGTAGTCGCCCTCGGCCGCTAACACGCGCGCATCTCTAGCCGTGCAACCGTCTTCTCCATGCAAACGAGACAAGGGCCAGAGCATGCCTGCATGCATGATAGGAGTGGACGCATATCCATAGGAATTGTAGGCCAGGGCAGGCAAACCGAAGGTGGGCGTTGGTATAAATTAAATGCACACAGAATTATCCGCAAGCGCACAGATATTATACCATTGTAGCACTTCCGTTGTAGCACTTCACCGAGAATAACCTAGTTTTAATATCGAACCCAAAGGAACAAAGGTGAGAATAACTAAATCTTAACTTAGCCCAACTTCACAACCAAGGTCAGAGAATAGGAGTATAGAGGAGACTGCTGAGGACTTCTAGTTCTAACTTCGGTAAGCTTTGTCTTCTATTATGCAATTCTGGGGATATTACTAGAGAAAACACAAGTAGAGTATGTTTTCTAAAGTAACAAGTTCCTGCTAGGCCTACTAACGGGAAGTGGACTACAGAGGATTGTTGACGGTAATTAACTATCATTTTAAACTGTCAACATAAGAGGAATAAATGATAAAAAGGATCACCACAGTAGGTTTAGAGGTTTAAACTAACAAATTCCACGAGTTTTGGTAATTCTGTGTTTTTCAGGGGCTAAGCTGCATAATACAGAATTGATCCTCCTTCCAAAGGAAGAAACCGAAGCAATCGGCCTAATCTCCACATCGCGGATGCGGATAGGGATTCTATAAGACCTAAACCGACTCCACGAAGCGACACGAGCCAACCCGCCGCTAGGTGGGGCCGATCGGCCCTAGGGCTAGGCCGACCGGCCCTCCCCTGCGCCGCCTCGACTCCTTCTCTTGCAAGATACCTATACCACCTCTAAGGATGCATCTAAACCCCACGCCAAGGTCGGTTTGATCCAAGGGTTGCGGTTCCATGCCCTAGGCTATATAAACAGCCCCTAGGATCCCCTCTCAAGGAATCAGTTGAAGAATTAGATTATCTCTTCCTCATTTGTGAAGGCAAGGCTAGAAGTTAGGGTTTCCAAAGAGAAAGAGAGTTAGAGTTCTAGTTCAAGTTTAGAGTTTAGTCTAGATTGATTCAAGTAGAGGCAAGCAACTACTTAGAATCAGGATCGTTCGTCGGAGACTTGGTAATTTCGTTGTAATCATCATTTAACTTTATGCTACTTCAATATATTTCTATATTTCAACTTTATTCTGTTCTTGAGATTGTTCTTGTTCTACATCTTGATATGAATATGATTAGTAGAGAGTTTATGAATATGTTCGTAGAAAGCTTGATCCAATTCTAGATAGTATTGAGTGGCTGGCATACTATAGGCGTGGTGCTTAGATTATGCTTGTCTGCGAATGCACTCTATGCTCCGGGCCATGTGGTAGATCGCGGGTGTGACATTCCTATTGAGTCCTTTATAGTTCACTCCTCGAGTATAGAACTTAGTAGAACGCAGTTACAGGGAAGAGATCATTACTCTGTTCTTGACTTTTCTCTCAGTAATGTTCCTTATTCATAGATGACTTGTTGATTATATCATAGATGATTGTGTATAGCTAGATTGATTAATAGACTGATTGAATAAGAAATACTTATGATTTACATCTCTAAATTAATCTCCATGACTACTTGACTTGAATAATGTTAACTCCCTCTTGTCTCTGGAATACCCATGATTATCATTTACCATTTATCTTATTTGTCTTACCCCTTTCATGACAAGTGATTAGTTGTTTTGATATTTATTATTAAGTGTAAATGATTATCTCTACTGCCATTGTAACTATTTATATAGTCCCATTTCGATTTTTCTTTCCTTGGTAAAATTATAAATAACGATACTTAGGAAAACCTGGGTGAAATGCTACAATGGGTGTATTTATCTGTGCGCTTGCGGATATATACTATAATATCTTTATTTAGTTAAATGGCATGAGTATAATACAACCACACTCTTAGTGTCATGTTGGGGATGACAACCTAACACAAGTGACGTTAAGAAGTGTCAACAAGTATTTCTGGCGCCGCTGCCGGGGAGATGGAAAACTTCACTTTCTGACATGAGATGTCATAGGGATTTACTTTTCAAGGGAATTACCTTTATGGCAATAAGAGATTAATCGATACCACTTACTCATAATAAAAATCACAACTAGCACCTCTGTCTTGACAGGCTTACCCTCATCTTTGTTCATATCTTATGCAGGGTAATACAGGTTCGGTTGTGACTTATCAATTTCTAATCCAAGAGTCAACCAAATCTAAAGGAAGATCAACACCAGTAGTGAAGCTATGGCTAATAAGACTTTACTTGAATGTTTAGCTCCAAGTGTAAGGAACATTCGTGCCGGACCAACACTCCAGACAGACAAACTTGAATTCGAGCTCAAGCCAAGTCTAATCAGCCTAGTGCAAGCTACTACATTTGGTGGAAAGGAAGAAGAAGATGCCACTAAACATCTGCAAAATTTTCTAGAGATTGGAAGCACCATCATCATCAAGGACGTCGCCCAAGATATATACTCTTTCATCTCTTTCCATTCTCACTAGAAGGGAGAGCGAAGCAGTGGTTCTACACCAACAAAGAAGACATCAACACATGGGATAGATGTTCGAAGGCCGTTCTGTCAAAGTTTTTCCCTATAGGCAAAACTCATGCCTTAAGAGGAAAGATTTACAATTTTTAGCAGTAAAAAGGAGAAACCATTTCAGAGGCATGGGAACATTTTCAAGAGAATATCTTGGAATGCCCACACCATGGAATGGAAGATTGGTTACTCATGCACAGATTCTACTATGGATTAACCCAAAGACGCGTGAGCAACTAGATGCAACTGCTGGAGGTTCATTCATGTCACTCACTCTTGGAAAAGCAGAATATCTGATGGAGAAGATAGCAAAGAACCAGAGTTGGAAATAAGACAACACTCAACGCTATCACCAGATTGAAGAAGTTCCAGAAGAAGTGTGTGCACTATCAACAAAGATGGATACACTGTTGAACTAGCTTGACCAAAGAGCCAATTTCAAGAAAGATCATCAAGCAATTCAAGATGCATTCGATGCTCAGACCAGATGTGAAGAGTACCTAGGAATGGAAATTCCGAAAAATCAAGAAGATGCAAACATTATCAACAACTCTTCCACGCTGCAAAAGCAAAGATGGAATCAAAAGCAATAGACTACATATCCAGCTAAGTACTCAGGCAATTTTAATAATTCTTCTAATTTTAAGCAACCCCCTCTACGAAATTTAATTTTGGAACAAGCTAGAATTAATGATACTATTATTAAGAAACTTGATTCTAATGATAAAATTCTAGAGGATATAAATACTAAAATGGATAACTTTTCTTCTGCTATAAAAGACCAACTTGATCATAATAAAAAGGTAGAAACTCAATTATCACGGTTAGCTACTTCTTTTGCCACTAACAATGAGCAGGTCAAGGGTATAACCACCGAACATGGTAAAACCACTAAAGACCCACCTTATCCAGAAGGGGCACAGAGAAAACCAGTACCAGTGATACCCACAGTGACGGAAGAAAAGGATGATGAAGTAGAAGAAGTTCAACCACAAGTGCAAGATTTCCAAGACACCAATATCTTACCCTTCCCATGCAGAGATCAAAAACTCAAGATGGATGCACAGTTCAGTAAGTTTGTTGAGATTATTCAAAAATTATATATCAATGTCCCTTTGTTAGATGCGTTGCAGGTTCCCACCTATGCAAAGTATGTTCGAGACATCCTCAACAATAAAAGACCACTGCCTACCACTGAAGTGATCAAGCTGACAGAAGAGTGTAGTGCGGCCATCCTCAACACATCAATCAAGAAGAAGGATCCAGGATGCCCCATGTAACACCCCTGGTGTTACTAGCTCGCTTAGCACCGTGGTTAAGGTCTAAAATAAATTAACTAAACAAGTTTCCCGGAGGTTAAGTTTAAAACACACATGAAATGATACCCGAATCTTATATGATGCGCTTTTGTGGTTAAGAAGAACTTAATGGACGTTGTAAGTTAGTTTATGTTGCGTGAAAATAGGCTAATGCGATCCTAATAAGAAACATCGAATAAGTTGTTTTAATTGTTGGCATGAAAAACAATTTCTTACAAACAAAAATAAAATGTAACTTGAGTAGTGCGCTTAAGTAAATATGGGTGAGCGGGCTACGTAGGTGAAGGTGCAACTTGGCTTTGGAGAGTAAATTTTGTTAACTTGTGTTGCAAGCTCGATAATCGAATTCGAAATCCACCTCAACTCTAGATCTTGTCTAGGTCGGAAAGAGGTGATGACATGGTTATTTGGGCATTTAAATTCTAACAAAAATACTTAAGCACTAGCTTCATGCTTTTGTCCTATTATTGCCCCTAAGTAGGTACTTGGGTGTGGTGTAGATTGTAGTTCGTACGGAGGTCCTGTTGTTTCCCCAAAAATTTGCCCAAGATTGGCCGAACACGTAATCAAGCACGTTAGGCACTTGGTACGTCGAACGACGTCTAGCGTGACGAACCCATTTTGGCATCACTCCATCTCCCTCTCTAGTCATCCTTTTTGTCGTGTTGTTTGTTTCTTTGGGAAGTTGTTAAGGCCATCTTGAGGGCAGAGGAGTTGGCGTAACCTCAACCGAGATGGGTAAGTGTTGGTACGCGCTTTAAAATTCATGCTTGGCACTCGACTTGGACTGCTCGGCCGAGGGTACACGGTCACCCCGAGGAGGGCGCTCTGTGTCGCATGACCAGACGCCCCTCTCTTGCTTTTGTTCAAATTGATTCGTGCTCTAGGCTTCCCTTGACCTTGTAGTTACCGTGCACACGCAGGCTTGGCCGAAAACTCCTCCGACGACGGCGTGGCATGACCTTGTTTGCTTGGTGCATCGCCGTCCCCTTCACCACGCACGTGGCCAGCACCGCACGGGACCTCCCCATCCGCACCAACACTTCGTTTGTCCGCGGGGTATGCCACTGTTGCTCGCACACCACTTATTTCCCTTCCCTGCCCTCCTCGTTCATCGGAACATCCGCGCCACGACCTTGAACCGGACGGCCATGGCCGCTACTGTGGCTAGCCTGGTCGCAGCGTGCCTTGTTCTGTGCCTCCGCCCCTTTTCGGACGCCCGTAGGTGGCATAGAACATCGGCCCTTGCGTGGCCGCTGGCGACCCCTCCCCGGCCAGAAAAAGCCACTGCGGCAGTGCCATCGTCGCTCGCACGTTGTGCGCCCGCTCTGGAACCCGACCGCTGCGAAGTGGATGTAGTCTAGGGTGGTTAGTAAGGAGCACGTGGGCTTCTAGCCGCGGGCTGCTGGTGGGCTGGCTTGCTGTGCGCTCAGCTGCTTCCGTGTGTGCCGCTAGACCAAATAGTTGCCGCCGGCCCTTTCCGATTTTCTAAATCGATTTTTCAATTTAGCTTCTAGGGTAACTTGTAAATGCAATATAAAATTTTGTAGAAGTCCAAAAATGGTAAAACTAATTTTGTTAGTTTCCTAAAATCATGATCTAGATAAAAGTGTAATTGGTTCATGTAGCTTTATACTATTTTTTAGGCTTGCTCTAAATACTTCAAGACATTTAATATTATCAAACATGATCTTATAGGAATTTTTATGAATAATCAGTGATGGTATTAATTCTAGAAATTTTGTAGTAAGCTCCTAGTATTATTATATGTTCACTATGATTTTGGTAGCTCCAAGATAATTAGTTGCTAGGATAATTAACAAGCCTTAGTTTGAATATGTAGTAAATCAATAAAATGAATAACGCGACATCTCAGGCTTATATAAAATGCTTGTTGAGAATTAACGTTTGAATCAACAACGCGGATACGTGGCCTAGTGAGTTGGTGGATGGCTAGCTCGTTAGCTTGCGAGACATAGTCGTACGACGAGAGTTGCAATTACTATCTTTTACTTATGTCTCTATGTTGCATTCGCGTAAATCATAATAGGAACGATGATGGATCGATGGATCAACCGAAGGATTTGGCGTTAACCCAAAAGATGGTGCCATGGTGAGCGTGCCCCGGAGATGGCATACTAACATTTGGTTATATGTTTACCCAGGTAAGCCCTGGTGCATAACCCCTATTATTCTGCACTTTATTTTTTATATTTGTGCATTAAGTTTTAAGGAGTTGAATGAAACCCACTTGCATATATATATCCTGATCCCATGAGTCTTACTAGTATGCCAGGATCGTATAAATTGCTATGCTACAGGACTCCGGTAGAAGTCGAGTGATTGCTTGTCACTCGCGAGAGATAGGAAATATATTATTGTTACTATTATCATGTTATTATCACATGGATTATATATGGATAATAATTAGAGACCGGGCGGGACTATACTTGGAATTGGATATGGACTTGGTTGGGCAATCCGAGCGAGGCTCTGGTTGCATTTGTCCCGCCTGTGTCGATTAAGGACCGTTCGTTGCACTGGACTCCCGGTCAAGTCACAGATTTATTATCCCGAGCACATACTTGCTTATGGGAGCGGGAAGGCTTGTTACTCTCTTGTCATGGGCTCCGGCTCTTTTTGGACCGACTGATTGGAGACGGGGATAGGTAGAGGTCTAAGCACCACTTTGAGGCCGGGCCTCAAGGGTGGGGGTTTGTAGTCCAAGTTTGGACGGGGACCTAGAACCCGTGACAGGAGTGGAACGGGTTAGTCTCAGTCGTGCCTGGGTGCGAGCGAGGCGTGTGTTTTTCGGGGTACCCAGCTGGGCACATTGATTCGCGAATCGCCGTTTCTACGTGACGGTACGGCTTGACTGCACTCGGGCACCGTAGTAAGAACTGAAGATGAATGTAACACCCTAAAATTTGCATTATTTTGAAATAGGAGAATTGGATTTATTTATGCAATTGTGTGAGCATTTTAACCTAGGGGAGTAATAACTTTTAATAAATAAAATCAACTATAATGTTAGATACATGTTTGTGCATACATGTTGTTGCATATTTTGTTTTGTATTGAATGTTGTTTGAGAATTTCAAAAGAGAATTCAAATTCTATTCAAATCTTTATTTGAAAATATATTTGGAAAATTAGAAAAGGAAAAGAAAAATGGAAGTCTTCTTCATCTCTGTTTTGGCCTGAAGGCCTTCTCTCCTCCCTCCTTGGCCCAGCCCGCATATCTTTTCATGTTCGGCCCAAAGCCAGCAAGCCAGCCTCTCTTGGCCGCGCGTCGCGTATTGGGCCGGCCCAACCGGCCAAAGCCGCAAGCCTGCCTCGCCCTTCCTTCCCTTTCTCTGACTGACATTCCAGGCCCGCATGTAAGCGGTATCTTCTTCTTCCTCTTGCTCGTAACCGAGTAGGACTCGACGATGGAGTCCGCCTCCACCCCAACGTCTTGATTGGATTGAACCGCACGTCGAGCTCCTCATAAATAGCCGTGGGTGTTGCCGCCTCTCTACCCAACCCTTAACCCGAAGCCATAGTCTCGATTCGAGCTCTACCCACCGCAACTCAAGCAGCCGCCGCCGTTCAAGATCGGTTTGACGAGTTCGTCGACTCAACTGCCACCGAGCTCACCACCGTCATTGGAGTCCGCCCGATGTTGCCAGTCCATCCTCGACCCCGTTTTTGCCCTTGGTGAGTCCGCGATGATCTTCTCTCTCTTTCCATGCTTTTCCCATGCTCGGTAGTGTTCTCTAGAGCCGGATTCAAGAACGCCGGTGAGATTTCTCGCCGCCAGCCGTGGTCTCCACCGTCAGGCTACTGTTGGTGGCTGGAGTCTCCCTCTCCCTCCTCTTTAATCTAATCATGGCCGTTGAATCAAGATCCAACGACGCAGATCTCATGATACCCTTTCGGCTATCAGTTTTGCTAAAGAGCCCCTCTATTTTGTTATATTCGAACCCGCGGTCCCTGGCCAGATTTTAAAAACCCAAATTTATATTTATTTTAAATCGTAATTAAGTTCAGTTTATTTACAATTTTGCCACTGTCTTTAATTGCTTATAAAATCTCCGTTTTAACTCCGATTTGACCCGTTCAAGTTGCGTTAGGTTCGTAATTTCATAATCTACATGTTAGTGCTACTGTTTAGTAGGTTCTCCACTTTTAAATTTTGAGATTAGATTTAATCTATTACTTTAATAAAGAAAAGCTTGTTTAAATCATAACTTTTTTGTTTTAGCTCTGATTTGCGAGCAATTCGCGTCTGTGTGATCCTAGTGAGATGTAGATTCGTTTTACAAACTTTTCATCTTATTTTGCTACTGTTGGTGTACTATTCTAATTGTAGCTTTGTTTGCTTTGTATGACTGCTCTTGGATGATTGTTGTTGGTGTGTTAATCGAGAATAGACAGTGAGCAGTTCGTTGGTGATCAAGAGTACTATTACGAACCAGGTCAACAGGATCAGCTAGATCAATACAAGTATAGCATGGGATTATCCTTGTTACCTATTCACTTTAATTCACTTAATTCATTATGCATGTGTCTCCTTGTTAAGGATGCCTTAGTATTGATCTTGTTCCTTAAATCCTATGGTTATAGCATTGGGTAGTTTGCTAGTACTCACATAAATAATGATCTTGTAATTTGACTAATGATATATGCAATAACACTAAAAGATGATTTTTTACCAACAGGGAACAAGAGGGCTAGAGTTTTCTCTAGATTCCTCTCCATAAGGACTTATCTGTAAGCGAACATCCAGGACTTACAGTACAGCTATGAGGGCTACATGGCTCTGGCTTTAGTCATATAAGAGGACCTTTTCTAGCTTGTTAGTGGTTACCTTTATGGCACAAGAGGGGTGTGTTCCGGGTCAGGTGTAGTGCGGCTTCTGTCCTTATGAGTATAGGTTGCGTGTCATTGTGCCATACGGAAGGGGAGCTCTACATTTGTAGGGCACAGAAACCTAGCGGCCCTAACTTGTTAGACGAACCTTGGAAAGACTTCATAGTGAAACTTAACTGTCCAATGGGGTGTCATGACCTCGGACTTTTGGGGATCACGACTCATAGTGAAAGTGTACAACCTCTGCAGAGTGTAAAACTGATATATCAGCCGTGCTCACGGTCACGAGCAGCCTTGGACCCTTATGGAATAGAGATCATTATTAATTCACTTGTTCTTGCTATTCATTATTCTCTTTACATGATTATGTGTTTATTATGGGAACATCACCTATTTGTTGCTACTCAATTGCTTAAAATATGACCAACTAAAAGCTACATGCAGTTAAACCAGTGTCTACCCTATTTGAGCTTCATGAACCCCATGTTACACTTGTTCAGTACTTGTGTGCTCACCCTTGCATTCCCTCACACCTCAGGATGGACTCCCGAATGTGCAAATAGTGATTACTACTACCACTTCCCTAAAGATTACTAGACTTGTGGTCAACCAGTTGACGTGCCTGTGCTATGGAGCTAGCTACCACAAGAATTATCTTACGTTTCCGCTTAATTATGTGAAGACCCGTGTACCTTTCCAATGTCTCTAGAATCACTATTTTATCTATTCTGGATCATGAGATATAATCGTTACAAAATGAAGTTTCTACGCAGTCTGGAAACCAAAAACAGTTTCTGTTGGGTCCTGTTTTTTGTTAACTTCGTGACAGAATCTGGATTTGTGAGTTAAAGAAAAGTTGTAGATAATTTCATAAGATTTCCAACCATATAAAGTACACCTCTACTGGATATCTGTAACTCGAGATAGGTCTATTTTACCGAACTACTGAAATTGAGATATGTCCAGAAGGTTATCAGATTGCGTTCTCTATCCCTAGAATTGCACCAATGGTTAGAAGTTTTTGGACCTATCAAAGGGGATATTGAATGTACATCTTTGGTTTTTCATATCGCCAATAGATTGGGGTTGACAAATAACTGCATTATTTCTCACATCTCTAAACCTCGCTCAATGATGGATTTAGATTTCTTTAGGCAGGCTCAGATTTTAAAGAAAACCAACAATACAATTTTTATGAGGTATCATGGTATGATTACTGAGATCCCGCTTCCTAACCCAGGGCTCGAAAGCTATGTCGTCAGAGACTATCTTGTTGGTTTGCAGCCTTTACCCCTGAATAGGAGGAGTACATCTGCTCGACTTGCGAACGCGCCGCCCATGCACTACTACGAGGCAGATCCAACACTAGAAGGGCCAGGATAGACTGCATACACCGATCAACCAGGCACATCAAGACAACATCATCCATGGGCACCCTCACCATCACATCACTCATCAGGATCTTCTCAAGCAGATTTTGAAGAGGGACACAGAAGGTCCCGATCACGCGACTCTCAGCCCAGACGATCTATAGATCATCCTGAACCATCACGAAGACATCAAGAACCACCTAGACACTCTGTCTTAGGTGTAGAAGGGCAATTGGCTCATCTGAACCTTCGAATGGACACCATCTCTGAAGAACAAGTCAATATTAACCAGAGACTCGCTGATCAGCAATATTGGAATGCCTAGTTTGGTGTAGCCATGGATAACATCCAGCAAAACTAGGCTAGAAATGGACAGAACTAGGACGCCTTCTTCTCCATCCCTCAGTTTTACCCATACCGGCCGATGCCGCAGTAACACCCCGTGGGAGAAAGTTCCCAAGGTCTCTTCTTCGACAACATTTATGATACCAACAACAACAAGCTTGGGGGAGGAGCCCTCAAGTTCTCTTTCCTATCTAGTTTGAGATAGGAGATCTCAAGTGCATCGCCTTCCGGGAGGTAACCTGAGAGCCAGGTATCCCGTAAAGCCCTAGTAGTTATCTTATTATTAGTATTACTATAGGTTGTTTAATTTCTGTTTAGATATGAAAAATAATAAAAACCAAATAAAAAAGTGTTTGCTTTCTTTTTAATAAAAAGATCAAAACCTAAAAAATTGAAGTAGAAACCATAATGGAAATGATGAATAGTTGCTCTGCCTAAATTCCTTTAAAATACCTAGTATTTTGCCTTCAATTCTCCTAAGTTTTGGATATGACTGTTCTGATTTGAGAATCTATCCTAAATCTCAAACTTGTGGTTGGCAACTGCTTAATCTAAGTCTAGGTAATTGACGGATATGATATAGAAAGGTCTGAGCTGCTATTATCTTATTCCTAGAGATACTTGAATTCTGGAGATTTATATTTTTGAAAATATAAAAGTATCACATGCTGAGTTCCTGTATGATGAGAGCTTTAATTCCTACCACAGCCATATATACATGATTGCTAGACTAGGAAAACCAGCTCATAGGCTACTTGTTTTGTGTTGAGTTTGGTCAACCCATGTTAGACCCTTGTCGAGAGGATGGTCATGCCCCCAAGATCAAGAAAATTACACTCACAATTTGCACCACTGCTACTTCTACTCTGGAAGTACGCACCACCATATTCACACATTTAGATCCACTCAAAAATATTCTACTCCTACACTAGGAGTGAACACCAAAAATATTTCTCATAGGTTTTCCTTGTCTGCTACCCAAGTTCCCGAAATAATGCTCCAAGCTGTTATCATTTATCCTCTCAGAGTTTTTTATTAGAGATTGGGCTATTTTGCTTGTCTAAAAAAAGAGAAAAAAAAGAGAAGCCCCATGTTTTTCAAAGTTCCAAGATAAGAGAAGTTACCTTTTGTAAAGGAGCACTGTAGAATTAGTCTTTCGCCCCTTCTCCCTTCTACAAATATTCTCTATCATATTGATCATTTGAAACCACACATGCACATCTTGATCTAAGGGTATGGTCTCCCCTCTGAGGATCCCATTTTGACTAGGCAATATATACAAGGTAAGTATGTCATATCCTTGAACTACCCTCAGCTCCACATACGCCTGTAGTTATAAGGGAGAGAAGAGGGAAGGTATAATGTTCAATTGACTTATACTAGAAATACCACATATCTCGAGAGTAGAGAAGGCAAAACATCATTATTGCCTTGGAAATGAATCCACAAATACCACAAATGAGAGACTTGAAAGGATCATGCAAAGGAATCTCTGAGTTTTATTTCAAAAACCTTGCAAAACTCCAGAAAGAAGGTTGATCAAAGAGTTCAAGATAGTGCTTGACTAGACTGTTCTGTCTTTCAATTACTCAAGACCTAAGTGAAGGCAATAAGCTCCATGGTTGAAGGTAATATGGGTAAGTTTAAAAGATTGAGCAGTCTTTCCATTGTTTTTAGAAGAATTCTTGTTTGAAATACATGTGCATTTTGAAGGTGTGAAAATATTGTAGTAACTCCTGATCTGTTATGATAGTTTGCTAAGGGACTAGCAAAGGTTAAGCTTGGGCGAGCTTGTTGACGGTTCTTAACGTCAACACTATACCTTCAATTAATGCACAACATAATGGTAAAAGGGTTATTAGTGCATAGTTGTAGGGTTTATTCTGACAAGTTCCATGAGTTGTGTTGCTCTCACCTCTTTTACAGAATTATTGATATTTCACAACATAAAAGTATCTCAAATGACAAAACAGATCACACCATTATGAAGATCTTATCAAGACGATCAAAACGGACAAATCATTTGCTATATTTGGAGTCCCGACGAGAAAGTCCCCGATGAATACGCCTAGGAATTCTCTGGAATACTCCAGAACCATCACTAAGCAAGAGTTTTATGGACTAACATGACAATTTTCCATAGCTTTGGTGATTTGTGAATTTTTAGGGATTAAAACAGAATAAGCCAGGGAGGAGTAAGAGCCAAGGAACCGAACCAATTCAAGTCGGAATTCCGCAAGAATTGACAGGAAGGTTCTAGAGGACACCAGAGGACACAGGAACAAAATGAAAGCTTGACGGCTGACAGGTGGGGCCGGCTGGCCAAACATGTCAGGCCAACCGGCCTGGGCCCACAAGGAAGAGAGTTCTGCTTCACGTGACGGCCTCCAACCGACCTCTACAACGCATCTCGACCATTGTTTCAAGTCGGTTTGATCCGAAGGCTGCGGTTCATCCCTCCGGGCTATATAAGCAGGGGCAGACCCCTCCTTGAGACGGGGAATCACAATCATTATCAGTTGATCTCTCATTCATAAGGCTAGAGAGAAAAGCTAGGGTTTCCATTAGAAGATTAGAGCTCTACTTCAAGTTTAGGGTTAGATCTAGCTAGATACAAGTAGAGTTGAGCGCGGCTCAGGATTTTGGATCGATGTCAGGAGATTTGGTAATTCTATCATTGTATCTTGTAATTATGACTTTGTTCTACTTCAATATCATTATGTTCTTGTCTATTTCATTCTTAGTTTATTCTAGTTCTATCTTTGATATAGTCTTGATTGATAATAAGTTTAGGCATAAGTTCGTAGAGCGCCTAGTTCAACTCTGGATTGGATTAGGTGGTAGAAGTAATATAGACGTGGTGTCTAGATTATATTTACCTGCGAATGCACCCTATTTTTTGGGCCATGTAGTAGATCACGAAGGTGACTTTTATAGCTTCGTTAAGTCCTTTGTAGTCCACTCTCTTAATCTAGGACAAGTAGAACCCGGTTACTTGGGGAAGGATTGCTCTGTTCTTGAATTCCCTAAAGTAATGTTCCTTATGTTTAGATGGAAGATTGATTATGCTATAGATGATAAGGAGTAGATTAGAAAACCCTAAGACTAGGTAGATAGGACATAACCCTAGGAATTAAATCTCTAACCGTGTCGCTTTAATCTGTATCCACTTGATCCTACGAGTTCTCTCTAATTATGGATTCCCTATCTTATCTCATTATCATTATCATTATTATCAATATCATTTGGCTTACCCTTGTTTAGACAGAAGTGGTTAATTGATTCATATCTATAGTATGTATTTGTAATTCTTATAGCCATATCAACTTTCTCTTTTAAACCCTGTTTAGAAGCTCCCAGTGGTAGAATTATAAATGATGATACCTAAAACTTTTCTGAATGAAATGCTACAATGAAAGTATTTTATCTGTGCGCTTATGGATAACTTTTTATATTTTATAAGTGCCATGATTATAAGTACAACCACATTTCTTATGTTGTGTTAGGGATGACAACCTAGCGGCTGCGGTGTAAGAGATGCCAACAATCTTCGTGAGTCTTGCTAGGCGTAGATGCTAGATCAGTTGGGTTCTCTCATTTGGTGTGGAACAACTCCGGGATAGGGCGAGCTCAAGGTTCTTTTTTAGCTCTTTTGCTCTCATCTAGGTTGAATAACTCTAGGATAGGGCGAGCGCTTTCTGGCTCTCATCAGGTCATGAAAACAACCTATGATAGGTCGAGTGTTGGCTTAGCATCCTTCTTACTCTCATCCAAGCCTAAAAAGACTTGGGATAGATGATTTCAAGCATCTTTTCAGCTCTTTTGCTCTCATCCAGGTTGAATAACTCTGGAATATGGTGAGCGCTTTCTGGCTCTCATCTAGGCCATGAAAACAACCTAGGATATGTCAAGTGTTGGCTTAGCAGCCTTCTTACTCTCATCCACTTGGATATCGTACGGGGGAATATGAAATATGTCCGTTGAGCTGCCCCGCATAAAAAAGTGCACCACTTTCACACCGGTTGTGTTGCACAATTAATGTTGGAAACTGAAGTGCCATGTTGGTTTTGGTGAAGGAATTAACTATGCCCTTATATTGAGGAGAAAAAATTAATTCTGCCTTTATCTTGAGGAGGCTGTTGGACTGCTTGAGAAGACGGCTTAGCCCTATTTAAATGCCCTTTCATGATTGTTTTGTCACCTTCATCTTTTCAATCTTGCCATAGCCAAAATGGTGAAGAAGAAGTTTATCCAAAGGCGTTATGTCTATCAGGTGCCGCGTTCATCGCTTGCCCGCTCTCCAAGAGCGGCTATTTTGGCGGCGGCATCGAGCGAAGGGTCTTCATCGTCATCAACCTCGTTGTCGGCACTGTTGTCCCTTGGAGTCCAAGAGGCTTCATTGATGGAGAAGGCTCCGCCTGCTAGGACATCAATGCCAGTTCCTTCTTTGCGGAAGGACGAGGATCCAGGGGCTGCCCCTACGGTCAATCTCATCTTTGTCCCTCCTGTCGATGCCGCCTCTGTGGATGCAAATTTGATCGTTCTTAGCAGCGGTAGTGAGGACGAGGTTGACTGGGAAGCGCTTGTCACCGAGGATGAAATTGACTAGGAAGCTCTTGCCGGTGAAGATGATGATGACATTGAGTCCGTGGGTAGTTGGTCCCCGTCAAGGATCTGACGATGGCTTGGGTGTACTACTATTAGCCCTCGCTTTGATGTTAGTGTAAAGGAGATCGAAGGGCGGGTTATCCAGTCATAGACTCATCTTGCTAGGTTGTCAATGTCTCTAGTAGTTTTGTATATTGTGCTCGTCTGAACTCTTTTAATCATCTTAATATGTAAGTCTTCTGTTCTTCCTTGAATCTGAGTAGTTTCTTGTGGTGGTGCCTGAATTTGAAGGTCTGTCGTTCAAGATTGCCTCTGTTCTCAAAGTTTCTTTTTCTTCTTTTGGCAATGAATCTGAGAATAAGGCTTTCTCCTTGTTGTTTTGTAAGGGAGTTTTTCTTTTAGTGACTTATTTATATCTTGTTTGTTGATCATGAACCATGGCGAGCACTGGTGCTTTTGTTCATATTAGGAGTAGTCTTGGTGGGGCTCAAGCTTCTTTTATCTTGCCCATCGTAGTCTTGTATTTACTTAGCTTAGACTTAGTTTCGATCCGCGTCTGAAGGGTTCTAGATGAAACGAGCTTAAGTATATTTGCAACTCTTTTGCTCTTAATTTTGTGAATTACGAGCTCAAGCGTCTTTTTAGCTCTTTTGCTCTCATCTGGTTGTGAAAACAACTCGGGATAGGGCATGCACATCTGGCTCTCATCCAGGCTATGAAAACAACCCATGATAGGTTCGAATGTTAGCTTATTAGGCTTACTCTCACCAAGCCTGAAAAGACTTGGGATTGCGAGCTCAAGCGTCTTTTCAGCTCTTTTGCTCTCATTCGGTTATGAAAACAACTCGGGATAGGGTGAGCACCCCTGTCTCTCATCTAGGCTATAAAAACAACCTAGGATAGGTTCAAGTGTTAGCTTATTCGCTTTACTCTCATCCAAGCCTAAAAAGACTTGGAATTGTAAGCTCAAGCATCTTTTTAGCTCTTTTGCTCTCATCCGATTGTGAAAATAACTTAGGATAGGACGAGCACCTCTGGCTCTCATCCAGGCCATGAAAACAACCCAAGATAGGTTCGAGTGTTAGCTTATCAGCCTTACTCTCATCCAAGCCTGAAAAGACATGGGATTGCGAGCTCAAGTATCTTTTCAGCTCTTTTGCTCTCATCCGGTTGTGAAAACAACTCAGAATAGGGCGAGCACCTTTGACTCTCATCTAGGCTGTGAAAATAACCTAGGATAGGTTTGAGTGTCAGCTTATCAGCCCTACTCTCATCTAAACCTAAAAAGAGTTGGGACTACGAGTTCAAGCATCTTTTTAGCTCTTTTGCTCTCATCCGGTTGTGAAAATAACTCAGGATAGGGCGAGCACCTCTAGCTCTCATCTAGGCTATGAAAATAACCTAGGATAGGTTTGAGTGTCAACTTATTAGCCTTACTCTCATCCAAGCCTAAAAAGACTTGGGATTACGAGCTCAAGCATCTTTTCAGCTCTTTTGCTCTCATCCGGTTGTGAAAACAACTCGAGATAGGGCAAGCACCTCTGGCTCTCATCCAGGCTATGAAAATAACCTACGATAGGTTTGAGTATCAGCTTATTAGCCTTATTCTCATTCAAGCCTGAAAAGACTTGGGATTGCGAGCTCAAGCATCTTTTCAGCTCTTTTGCTCTCATCCGGTTGTGAAAACAACTCAGGATAGGTCATAATAAGACAAATGTTGATGAGAAACATCATCTTTATTTTATTGGTCATGAATCCTGATTACATGTTGCTCTCTTGCTACATAAATTAGGTCTTGAGTTCTTCAAGCGTAGAATCTTCTTAGCTGGCTGATATGCCATGTATTTCTTACTTCTATTCCATCTTCAGTCATCAACTTATATGTGTCTGATCCGGTGACTTTAATGACAATAAAAGGACCTTCCCATGGGCTGAGTAGTTTATGGCATCCATTAGTTTTTTGTATTCTTCGTAGTACTAGGTCTCTGACTTGAACTGAGCATTGTTGAGTACTTTTGTTGTAGTGGCGCCTAAAGCCTTGGAGGTATCGAGCTGACTGAAGGGTAGTGTTTATTCTGACTTCTTCTGTACTGTCGAGTTCTAATCTTTAGGTGTGTTCTACTTCTTCCTCCTTGTATTGTTTGATTTTTGTGGATGTCCAGATCAAGTCTGCTGGTAGCACGGCTTCTGATCCATATACGTAGAAAAAATGTGAGTATCCAATCACTCTGCTTACTTAAGTGCGTAGCCCCTAGACTATTTTAGGTAATTTTTCAATCTACTTGGACCCATAATCTTCTAGTTCTTCATATAACCTTGGTTTCAACCTAGCTAGTATGAGTTTATTGGCTCTTTCCACTTGTCCATTGGCTTTAGGGTGTGCGACAGACACATAATCTATACTGATACCGTAGTCTTGTGCCCAATTTCTAAACTTGATGGCTGTAAAAGGGGAACTCAAATCTGTGACGACGCGGTTGGTTATTCCGAAGTGGTGCATGATATCTTGGATGAATTTGACTGCTTTTGCTGCACTGTACTTTACGAGCGGTGTCTATTCGATCCATTTAGTGAATTTGTCGATTGCAACGAAGATGTACTCAAATCCGTCTTTGGCCTTTTTGAGTGGTCCTACTTGATCTAGCCCCCAGCATGCGAACGGCCAAGCAGGAGGGATGCAAATTAGGTCATGTGCTGGTACGTGAGCTTGCCTTGCGAACATTTGGCACCCTTTGCACTTTCTAATTAGTTCTTCTGCATCTTTCAAGGCTGTCGGCCAATAGAAATTGGTACAAAAAGTTTTGTCCACTAGTGTCCTTGAGGCTACATGGTTGCCGCAGCAACCTGAGTGAATTTCATCTAGGATTTCTTTTCCTTTTTCTCTTGAGATGCATTTAAGAAGTACTCCTAATGACGCAGCTCTTCTGTATAGGTTGTCGCCTACAAGGACGTAGTTCTTGCTTCTTCTAATTATCTTGGTGGCCTCTTCCTTATTAGATGGTAGCTTGTTTTCTCTGATGTAGTCGATGAAGTCTTGAGTCTATGATCTGGTGATTACCATGATCTGGGTTGTTGGTGCTGGTGGCTCAGAGGTTATCTCGTCGAGTTGTTTTATGGAGGGTGATGGCAACTCCTCTACAAACACACCTGGTGGGATCTTCGCTCTGTCCAATCCTAGCTTGGCGAGAACATCTGCCACTACATTTGAATCTCATAGAACATGCAGGATTTCTAGTCCTTGAAAATTTTTCTCTAGTTTTCATACTTTAGCACAATAGGTGTCCATATTGTCTTTGGTGTAGTCCCAATCTTTGTTGACTTGATTGATGACCACAACTAAATTGCCATAGACAAGTAACCGTTTGATTCTAAGAGAAGTCATGATCCACAGTCCATGGATGAGTGCTTCATACTCTGCTTCGTTGTTTGTGGATAGCCATAATATCTAGAGTATATATTTAAGTTGTTTTCCTTCTAGAGATATGAAAAGGACACCTACGCCAGCCCTGCCTAGCTTGAGTGATCCATCGAAGTACATCTTCCAATGGTTAAGGAAGGCATTGGGCGCGGGTTGTTGGATTTCTATCCATTCGGCCATGAAGTATGCGAGTGCTTGTGATTTTATTGTTTTCCATGGAGAGAAATTGATATTTAGAGCTCTGAGTTCTACTGCCCAATTTGATATATGTCATGTCGCATCTCTATTGTGCAGGATGTCTTCAAGAGGGAAATCTGTTACCACAGTAATCTTGTGACCTTCGAAGTAGTGTCATAGCTTGCGGGAAGTAATCAGGAGGGCATAGAGTAGTTTTTGTACTTGTGGATATCATATTTTTGAGTCTGTTAGAACTTCGCTGACATAGTATATCGGTCACTATATTTTGTATACTTGTCCTTCTTCTTCTCTTTCTACCACGATTGTTGCGCTGACCACCGTAGATGTTGCTGCTATGTATAACATCATGTGTTCATGCTTCTTAGGCGGTGTGAGTATGGGTGATGAGGTGAGGTACACCTTAAGGCTTTCAAAAGCCTCATTGACTTCCTCTATCCATTCAAACTTGCCAGTCTGTTTTAATAGCTTGAAGAAAGGGAGTCCTTTTTCCCCGAGTCGTGAGATAAAGCGATTGAGGACTGCCATGCTTTCTGTCAGTTTTTGCACATCTTTTACATAGCGCGGGGGTCCCATTTTTGTTATGGCTCGAATCTACTTCGTACTTGCTTCTATACCTCGATTACTAACCATGAATCCGAGTAGTTGTCCTAATGGTACCTCGAAAACACACTTGTTTAGTTTCAATTTCTACTTCCATTTGTTTAGGTTTTCAAAAGTTTACTTCAAGTCTTCGACTAGCATGTCTAGGTTATTTGTCTTTACTACTACGTCATCGACAAAAGCTTCTGCGTTATCACCAATCTGTTCACCGAGGCATGTTTGAATAGCACTTTGATAGGTGGTGACGGCGTTCTTGAGTCTAAAGGACATGGTTTTATAACAATAGGCACCGAACGGAGTGATGAAAGATGTCTTGCTCTGGTCTTCTTCCTTTAATACGATCTGATGATACCCTGAATATCAACCGAGAAAAGATAGTAGGGCAGATCCTATCGTTGAATCGATAATTTGATCAATTCATGGTAACCCGAACGAGTCCTTTGGGCAATGTTTGTTGAGATCCGTGTAGTCAACGCACATGCACCATTCTGTTGTGTTCTTTTTCTATACTAGAACGGGATTTGCTAGCCAATCTAGATAAAGAATTTCTCTTATAAATCTGGTTGCTATTAATTTTGTAATCTCTTTTTTTATTACTGCCATCGTGTCTGGTGAAAATCTTCTTAACTATTGTTTGACTGGTTTGGAGCCTTCATTGACATCGATTCTATGCTCAGCCAACTCTCTTGGGACACCTGGCATGTTGGCCAGCTTCTAAGCGAAGATATCTTTGTTGTCCCGAAGAAAGTTGGTGAGCACGAGTTCCTATTTAGCTGAGAGGTGAGCACTGATGGTTGCCATTTTCTCTGGATCACCAGTACCTAGGTTAATTTTCTTCACATCGGCTTCTTTTTGAGGTGCAAGGATGCAAGGCTTCTTAGCCAGGATCTCTAGTTCTTCTGGCTTCATCTGTGCAGTAACAGTGGTAATTTCTTCTCTGTCATCGGTTGTTTGTGTTTTGGCTGCGATTTGGATTGCTTGTAGGTCACAATCGAAAGCGCACTTCAAATTGCTCCGAAGGGAGAGTATTCCATGAGGCTCTGGCATCTTGAGCAGGAGGTATGGGTAGTGAGGTATAGCTAGTAATTGGTCGGTGTTCCAAATATAACTGGCAGAGTGATTTGTCCAAGTGGCATAGCGGCCTTGCTAGGTACTATTCCATAGAATGGCACTCCTGTTGGGGTAATCAACCCGGCAAAGTCTAGCCCCATCTTCCTTAGTGTTTCTGAAAATATAATGTTGAGTCTAGCTCCTCCATCGATCAAGACCTTGGTGACCGTCATCCCTGCTATAGTTGGATCTAAGACTAGTGGGTATAGGCTAGCATTTCCAACGCTAGTCTATTGGTCTTCTCTTAAAAATTGGATTGGGTACTATGACCAATTCAGGTATCTTGGGACGACTGGTTCAGCCGCCATGATGCTATGGAGGGCCAGTTTGTCTTAGTGCTTGCTTTTGGAACCTGGAACTCCAGAGAAGATTACTACAATTGTTCCCTTCGACTGTTGGAAACATTTATCTTCCGTGTTGTCTTCGTCTTTCTTCTTGTTATCCTCTTCTTTATCCTTGTTTTTTCCTTTTCTTGCGTACCGATCAATGAAGATTCGACAATCTCTTGGTGTGTGATTTCCTTGCGGGTGCCATATACAATGCATATTCTCAATGTCTTTGAAACTCTTGAATTTTGAAATTTTTTCGTCTTGTCAGCCATGGCGACGGTGTTGTCTGGTCCACGCTTCCTGTCTGGATGTCTGAAGTTTGAAAAATTCCTCCTGTCCGAGTTGTCTCTGTTGTTTTCTCGGTTGTTTCTATCCAGGAATCTTTCCCTCATCTTTTCTTCTGCCACAATTATTTTTTCTACCACGCGTCTAAATTCTTCATTGTTTCTTGGGTTCTCTTTGCAAAAATCTTGAAATTGCCATTTAGCCATGATCCCATGAGAAAAGACTTCGATCACTTCTCGTTCGGTGATGTCATGTACTTGGGCACGTAATTCTCCAAAACATCGATAATAATCTCTAAGGCTCTCGCCTCCCTTCTGCTTGAGTTCCTTTAGTTCTGCATGCGTGATGGGATGTGTAATGATGCCTGTGAAATTTTCACAGAAGGCTCTTTGCAAGTCCTTCCAGCCTCTAATTGACCCTGGGTTCAATTTGTCGAACCATTGGAGGGGCATGGTTTGTAGGGCCATGGGAAAGAATAATGCCTTGATATCATCATCTTCGCCAGCTAGTTCAATTGATTGCAAGTAGATTTTGAGCCACTGCCTTGGTTCGGTCTTCCCATCATATTTGGAGTGGTTTGATGGCTTGAACTCATGAGGCAGTCGTACTGAGGCAAGTCGCCTTGAGAAACAGGGAAACCTATCGTGTATTGCGGCTTCTCTATGTTTTGACTTAGCTCTCCCTTCCTGCCAACTGTCATTTAGCCTAAGAAGAAATCGTGGGAATGAGTGGTAAGATGCTCTGCTCCTCTCTTCTCTCGGATGCTCAACTTGATTACTTTGGGCGTAATCTCTTCTTTTCTCTCGATTCTAGCTCGCGTTTGGTCCCAGTCTTTCGAAGATAGGCCTCCTTTGGCTTTGTGCTTCTTGTTCATGTGATGTTGTCCTAGCGGGAAGCTTAGAACGAGTTCTTCCGTCACGCATCTTCAGGGCCATTGTCTGAAGAACTTTTTGAAGATGTTCTTATTCCTCGTTGGGATGCGAGATCACTTCAAGTTCTTCTAACGCTTCTCGTATCTTGTCGTAAGGAGCTCTGTGTGTTCTGGCTACACGCCTCTCCTCGGCTTCTCTCTCTGATTTCCTCTTGTCATATTCAGTTAGCTCTGCTTCGTATGTGTCCCACGCTTCTTTTCGTTTCTTAGCACGGTGTCTACGACCTTCTTTTAGTTTGTTACTTCTTTCCCTAGCTTGTTTCTGGCCCTCAGACTCGCACCCATTGTACTCAGGAGCGTTGGGGGATATGTTTGACTTTGATTCATCTGAAGACCTGACATCGGGTGCAGTTGGTGGCATCAATGGTGGTCGTGGAATCATGAAGACTTCTTGGGCTAACACTAGCCCTGCCCTGCTGGAGTTGCTGATGACCTCAGATAGACGTTGGCATCACAGAACGCACCACCTTCTTGGTAGGGTAGAGTGATAGCTTCTTCAACTAGTCAAGTATTGCTACTCTAGGGAAAAGTACCCGGCCAGTGGACTAGGCAATCTTGAGATGTTACGGTTAATACAAGACCTTCCTACGCCCCGGTAAGATGTAGCCTCCATACTGGATCAGTTGCATTTCAGAGTAAGTCTTGATACGCCCTAGCCATGCTGTTAAGTCCAGTTGAGAGGCGACTCAACTTCCTAGAAGAAACCTGAAGTAGGTTCGAATTGATCTCTTGAAGAGTTGATGCTGTGTTTCAGAATCCAATTGGAAAAGAACTTGGTTCATCTCTAAAAGAACTCGGATTGGACCCCAAAGAAGAATTCGACCCAGACACCAAGTCGAGACTGGTTATCGTCGGAGCCTGAGTCGATTCGAACACCGTAAGGCCTGAGAATCTTTTGACGAGAACTTCAGCTGACTCCGTCGGAAGAGTGATTTCCTCGTGGGCATTTCGAGCTTTGATGAGACATCCCTGGAGGTTGCCCTCACTGTCCGCCTCACAAATCCATGATCTAAAGATGAAGATCGATCCCGTTGGGAAGATCATGTTGTCGAAATCCGTAGAGCTCTTGATTACAATTGCGCCGCAAGCCCCTACCTGGCGCGCCAGCTGTCGGTGTTTGACCACTGATAGCTTACCATGGGGGTACCCGAGGACAGTTGTTCGGACTTTGGCACATGCTAGAACTCAACGGTGAACGCAGAGACAGTCGATTTATATTGGTCCGGGCCCTCGATCGAGATCAAGTAATAATCTTACGTCCAGTCAGCGTTAGCCTTTGCAATGGATTGATTGTGTTCTGTCATCTCTCGTTACAGGGGTACCCACGGCCTCTCTTTATATCGATAGAGAAGGCTGTGGTGCGATTACAATCCTAGTCGGATCTAGAGAAGGTGTCATGAACTAAATACGTACATAATGTACTTTCCATAGGAATATGGCTAGTCTGGTCTATTCTACTCGGAGTCGGCGTAGCAGACGCTGCACCTCTTCTCGCTTCTGTCCATGGGCTAGGCCAGGGCCCATGGTTTGTAGTCACATCGCTAGGGAACCCTGTGGGTCCTGCATCGACAGTGATTCATTTTAATCATTTATGCAAGGTAGTTGATGGTTTATGATGTATGTTAACTACCGTCAACCGTGGGCCACAGCTGGCTGCAAGCTGCATGTAGGTAGAGACATTCCAGAACCTGGGCACATGTCGCCAGCATCAGCCGAGGCCCTGGTGCAAAAGCGAGCTTGGGTGCACGAGTACAAGCGTGTCACAGTTGGAAAGAACAAGACACCAACAATGCCCAGTAGAAACACACACGACCGGAAAAAGAGGGGAGCCTAGGCAGGGACAGAATGTTTCAGCAGAAATGTGGCTTGCACGAACACACCTCCTTCCTATTTAAGCTGCGCAGCAATGCCCGACTCACTGCAATAGAACAACTTGTCCTACATCTGTCTTGGTGAGCAAGAGACCTAGACTGACTGACAGGTCAAGAGGATGAGTTTGTGCATGTATGTATGCTTCATTTTTTCAGTACTATCTCAGCTTATTTTGTGTTCTAGATACGATTGTTTGTTGGTGCTTCCTGGATCTGAGGATCTCAATTAAGGAGCAAGAGAGACATGGAGGACCAGCAGCAATCGCAGCAGCAGGGGATGAACGCTGCCGGTGCTGGCAGAGGACTCGGCATGCCTCCAGGGTTCTGCTTCCACCTGAGTGACAATGAGATTGTCAGCATCTACCTCATGAACAAGGTGCACAACAAGGACAGGGACTTCACCAGCACCGCCATCGCAAAGGTCAACCTAAACAAGACTGAGCCATGGGACCTCCTGTGTACGTAACAAGCAGGTCCAATCTACACACACATATACGCCTTGGTCTTGTTTGATCCAAGCAGTGGATGCATGCTGCTATGCTAGTGATCAATATGTGGACTAATATATGGCGTTTGATTCGTTCGCATGCTGCAGGGGAGGCAAAAATGGGCGAGAAAGAGTGGTACTTCTTCTACCAGAAGGACCGCAATTACCCGACAGAGTTGAGGGCGAACCGGGCCACAAAGGCTGGTTACTGGAAAGCTACTAACAAGGACAAGTAGGTCTACAATACCACAAAAAGGGTGGTGCTGCTTGTCGGCATGAAGAAGACGCTAGTCTTCTACAAGGGCAGGGCTCCCAGGGGCGACAAAACGAACTGTGTTATGCATGAGTACAGCCTCGAAGGTCGCAGTAGACACTCCCCGACCCCGCATCTGCATCCAGCTCAGTCACGAATGACGCGGCCATGAAAGCTTCAGCTTCAGCTTCTGCTTCCAAGGTGCGTGGTAGTGATAACAGCACCAGCATGATGGATGCATCCATTTGCCACTTGCTTTATTTGCTTACCCTAATCTGATTTTGCTCCCAGTCTACAAATGATGAAATTGCGCAGGATGAATGGGTAGTATGTCGTGTGTTCGACAAGACCCCTAGGATCAAGAAGATGACTACACCAGCATACAAGGTGACCACAGCTGGCCCTTAGATTGATTAGAATCAGAACAACATCCCAGCCATCCCCATCCCCATCCCCATGCCACTACAGCTGCGGCTACACGTGCCCATGCCAATGCAATTTCCCATACCCCTACTTTCCCAATGTTGGCGCAGGGATGCCGCCCATGATGCCATCTATGGTAGGTATCGATGGCGTCAACGGGCTCCAGATCAACAATGCCCTATTCGGCAATCCGATAGCCGTGCCGCCACAGATGAACTTCTACCACCAGATGAGCATGGGGGTAGCAGCTGGCCATATGGGCATGGGAGCAGCTGGCTAGATGGACATGGGTGCAGCTGGCACTGGTGGCTTTGATGTTGTTGTGCCTGGGCTGTCCTCGATGGTGTCGCTGAAGGATGAGCAAGCTAATGCCGCTGAGATCTGGTCGATGATGTCCATCGCCGGCCTAGGGTCCGCGACCCCCACCATAGAGATGGATGGCATATGGAAGTACTGAAGAAGTAAACATGGAGGGTGGAGGCAAAGACATGAATTCGCATAAATATGCATGTTATATCTATATCTACATTGCATTTTTTGTGAAATAATGCATGGTTTGTATATTTTCGTAATAACTAGTCGGTAAACTGTGTGTATGCATGTACTAGTATATGCACCGTATCATTGAATGTTTGGTACATGTGTGCTTAGTCTTAGCAATCCGGGGCATTATGGTATGCATACATGGATCTATAACATCTGCTATATATATATATATATATATATATATATATATATATATATATATATATATATATATATATATATATATATATATATATATATATATATATATATATATATGAAGTATGTTCATTAATTATATGTACTTGATTGCCAAATTATGTGTGTAGGCATTGTAGATCCTCGAGTCCCCTAACAAGTTACAAACTTTTAGCTCAATTGGACACCGTTTCACCACCCAAACCAATCACGTACCAAATTGCTCTGTCCTGAAATTGTAGTGATTCGAACTGACAAAACCCTTTCAAATCTGGTGCTCTACTCAATCAATCCTCAAACCAACTGAATAGATCAAAGTACTCTAAGTGAGGAACCAGCTCACCAAGTTTGATGCCAATCCAACCACGTTTGAGCCTCCAATCATCGGCTTGAAGATGTCCAGTTCAGAGCCACCAATCTGGACAGATTTGCTTCTCCTTCCTCTCTCACGGTGTGGGGTGTGTGTGTTCTGCTCTCACCTCCCTCTCTCACAGTAGTAGCATCTGAAGCAAAAGGAGGCTAGGGTTTGTGATTTTTATTCCATCCAAACATCGATATCCACCATTGATTCTAACCGAAATCAACGATGCACAAGCACTGGGCTTGTTGGCTATTTTACTAGGCTCAAATGCATCCTCCATGTAAAGGGATAGCCCAACAACCTGCTCAAGCATATGAGTACCATTGTTTGGTTGCTGACTGGGCTTAATGAAGTGCAAAAATAAAAAGCCACAGATGCGTCCTGAGAATAGGTTTGACTTCTCGGTACATTGATGATTAATTGATTACAAAGGCAATCTTTTCCGGCAACATCCACTCCACATCAGTTTCTTCAAAAAAAACATCCATTCCACGTCAAGCAACTATATTTGAGTGTCTGGGCTTGGGATCTGTTCCCTGGACCAAGCATCAAACCAGGGTCACAATTGCAATAAAACATAACGCATGTCTCTGGTTTGCTCCAAGCCTAAAGAACTTCTTCTGGGGCTTAAACCAAATAAGCATCAATTTAGAAAAATGTGAGCACCTGCGTCAAGTCAATGACTTGAATCCAGGACTCTTATTGCACGCTCACTCCTTGCTAAGGTTGGTACTGAATGAAGTCCTTCAGCCATGCAAAAAAAATAATAAAAAGGATGAACTAATCAGATATATTTATGGTATTCATGCAAAAAAAGGAAAGTTTAATCAATGCAAAAAATACTAATCAGGTGGAACGCAGCGGCCGAAAACAGTGCGTTGGTGACACACACTCGTCTAATAATGATTTTGGAACCTGGGTGGATAGATTCCGCCACAAGAAACCCAAATAATATCGCATAAATGATAACTGTATCAACTTTCTGCTTACACGAAGCAGATAAAAAAATATTTATGAAATATTGCTAGAAAAGGAAAAGAAACAAACATCTTGACAGAAATATACAAAAACAATTGGGTAAGCTCTACACAACATGATAGCTACAATAATAACTGAACAACATAACATGCTTACAGCTTACATGACGCTTACACATTGAAAGAGACCTGGCGTGTGATCAAATATAAATTATACTTTGTAAACATATGTATGTAATACGTACAAAGTAGCACCGGTACATATGATTCAATAGTATTCCTATCCCATGCTGGCCGTATGTTGAACTTGTGGTGTCTCGATATCCATCCCCATCATTTGCGCCGTCCAGTACATGCTTGGCGACAGGTGAGAAGCCGATGAAGCCGCAGCCAACCTCTCAGCTAGACGTCTAGTTTCTTCGTGCTGCCGCAATAATTCATCTTCCCATGTACTTCGAATAGCTTTCAGCTTGTCAGCCACTTTTGTCATGGATGGCCTCTCCTCCCCTTTGGAACTCAAGCACAAGCTAGCTAGTTCAACAACCTCTTGTAAAAGCTCCACCATTCCCACGGCCATTATGCTGTTGTCTAACAGCATAGCTTCGACTCTGTTCTCTTTCAACGCTTGCAGGAAGGATGATGCAAGATTTTTTTCTTCTTCCTCAGGGCCCTCCAAGTATATTGCCGTCTTTCTTGTGAGTAGCTCTACAAGCACAACGCCAAAACTATAGACATCACTTTTCTCTGTCAGTTTACGCTCTTGCAAGTACTCAGGGTCTAGGTAACCCAGAGTCCCTTGCACCATTGTCATGAGCTGAACTGTATCCTTAGGAAGCATCCTTGATGCCCCAAAATCGGTCACTTTTGCCATGTATTTTTCGTCTAAAAGAATGTTTAGAGACTTCACATCTCCATGAACAATAGGGCGGTTGATGGAAAGATGCAGATACTCCAATGCTTCAGCAGCTTCTTGAGCGATCCTGAGACGGTCTTCTAATGAAACAGGTAGCCTGCCATGGATCAATTGAAAGAGAGTGCCGTTTGGGATGTATTCATACACCAATATGGGTACTTCCACCTCCAAGCAGCAGCCTAGAAGTCTAACCACATTCCGGTGGTTGATCTGTGAAAGTGAAATAATCTCCTGTACAAATTCTTCAATTCGGACCATACTATTATTCATAGTCTTCGAGCGCTTCACGGCTACTACCTTGTTATCCTGGAGAATGCCCTTGTAGACAATGCCTTGGCCTCCTATGCCTATTTCTCTGCTTCGTTCATAATTGTTTGTTGCCTTCTTTAAATCTTCAATTGTGAATATTGTCACGGTATCAATTTGTTTGGAGAGGATTTGCTGGTATAGAATGTGACCACCATTTTGTTTGAAGAACCTTCCCTTCTCTTTGTCAAGCTGCCGTTTTTGGCAGCTGATCAGTAGAGTAAAGATACAAACGACGACGAGTAGGATGGTGATGGAAATACCTAAAAACATATTAGACATCAATTTCATCAGTTCACTCCTCAGGCCATTGTGAGTAGTGCAGTTTTTTCATTCAATAATGCAAAATTTAGTTCTTTCATGTTACTAACTGCACATTTTTGCAGCTTGGAAGTTATTAAATGACCATAACTACTGCAATAAAAAAAACTTCTCAAACAAAGTGTCACAAGGAAACTATGATAAAGTCATGTGGAGAAGATGCCTGTATTGCACATTATTATTCCCTCCGGGGAACATGAAGTATGATAAGAGTAGATTTTTTATTTTTTAATAACATTTTGTATGGAAATTAGTAAATCACAAAAAAAAAATATACCTATATATCTTTTGAATTTCAAAATTAATACGATGCCATCTGCTAGTGGAACGACTTCCAAATATCCTCCACCGGCAAAACATGTCTTCCAAAAATCGTGCACCAAGAAAAAAGATTCTAAAAATCGTTTTATGGGCACAAGATGTTTTTCTAGCGAGAATGCGACTTCAGCAAGTCCAACGCGAGAACGACTTTTAGAAACTTCACGTTGCTTTTTATAATATTTTTTGTCGATCCAAAATAAAGAACGAAGGTCCTCTCTAAAATTTTTATAATTTCCCAAATAGATGCTAAGGAACAAGCGTAGCTCATTTTACTTATATTTGGCATCCTATATAGATTTTGCAGTTTTGAAATAAAAATTCTCCCCAAATGCTATATTTGAGTTTTCAGTTAAATTTTTGAGGGCCCTACAGAAAATTTTATTGAAGTAAAAGTCATCAAACAAAATAAACAGAACAACAAGTTAAACAGAATGACAAGTTAAACAGAACAACAAGTTTTCAGTTAAATTGTTTAGCCTAGAAATATTTTTTTAAAATCCAGACATAATATCTAAATTCATGGTCCAAAAAAGTAATATTTTTCATGTAATTTCTTAGAATACAGGCTCATGTAAATTCTAAAGTTTCTTAACCAAACACATGCAAAATACGTGTAAACCTACTTTTGAGTATGAGCTTTATTTGTTATGGAACTTAAAATCTCACTTGAGCATGTATGTTGAGAAATTATATGAAAAATTACTTCTTCCTAAACCATGAATTTAAATGATTTTTTATGGATTGTTGGAAAACACATTTTATAGCTAACCAACTTTTAAAAACCACAAACATAACATTCTGGGAAAATTAAAATTTTGATTTCAAAATTGCAAAATATATGTTCCCAGTCCCAGACACAAGCAAAATGGGCCGTCCTTAGAAAATTAGAAGATTTTTCACGGTCTTTAGGTTCTTCCTTTCGAATCGGCAAAAGTTATTCAAAACCGTGTGAGTGCTCTAAATCTCCTTTGGCTTATTAGAGTGACTATAGAAAGACTTCCTAAAGTCATGACCCGAATGAACGACTTCTGCTTTTCGTTCACCAATGAAATGATTTTCATAAAAAGTTCACATTTTTGAACGATTTTGATAAAACAAATAACATTTTTAGTAAAATAGTTTTTCCAGTTAGATGATTTTTTGGAGAAGTCGTTTCCCTGGTGCACTATTTTTTTTAAAGTCGTTCCACCGGTAGTTGGCATCTTATTTTTTTAATTCAACACATAGAGCTTAGATTTTTTTAAAAAAAATTGTATTAAAATTAAAAAATCATAGGGAGGAGCATGTATACAGTGTTTGAATGCGATAACAAAACAAAAGGTCACTGTTCTGTGTACTTCAATTATTGTGCGTGGAAAGATACCTATGAAGAGGAAAGGCGCTATTGGAGTGCAGTGTTCAATCTTGGGGTCCTTGCTCTGAGTTCCAAATCGGCATGAACAGCTGTAGTGTCCGTTGTTGTTACTGCATTTACCATAGCAAGGATAGAGCTCTGGATTCAGGCACTCGTTGATGTCTGTAGGACAAACAGGTGAGTAGAATCATCATTAAGCGACGTGAAAGCACCAATTGACAAAATGGGTCAGTATAAATAAAGAAAATAAAAGAAAAAAAGAAGTGACCGGAGTAACGACCTTGGCAGCCCCCGTCTAGGTAAGGATTGCCCTCGTACCCTGTAGAGCAATTGCATAGATATCCTAAACCATTTGCTGCATTGATGCATGCGCTATGTGTGGCCTTACATGCATATGATGATGAGTTCTTCTTGGCTTCGTCACAATTTTCATTACCTATACTCCAATCAAGAACCAAAGGGAGCACACCTCCTTGTTCCTTAAAAGCTGAAGATAGGGCGTAGGAAGGATCGAATTCGAACGAGTCCTCCACCACGAATGCATAGCTGCATGGGCTGAAACTTCTGATTAAGATATTGGATAGTATGTTATCTAAAAAGCCGATGTATAAGGTCGTCAGGTTTCCTGGAAGAGCAGCCTGACAACAACCCATGCCATCGCACGCAACATTCCTACTGATGCTATTGTCGCTATCACAGTATGACGCACATGCGCTGGCATAGTAGTACTCGTGCCTATTGTCGTCCATTGTTGTGGCCGAAACAATAGGACCCTGGATGGTTGCAAGAGTTGCACACCCTACCGCTGTAAATTTGTTCTTAGTGGAAAACCTCATGGAATCCTTAAGTGATAACCACCCATAGTCCTTGATGTCTGTTGTGTTGTCCGTGTAGTTGCAGCTCCATGCTAATCCCGTGATGCTATTCTGAACGCGCACCTCACCAGTGAGCAGACTGATTTCCAATACCTTGGTAGTATGTACTTGTTTTTCTATATGGAACTTGGTAGTATATACTCGGGCATCGTTCGACATATAGGTAGTATATGCTTGGCCATTGTCGTCGCATGTGACTTCAAAGTCGTGCTGCAGGAAGCAGCCCCGCCCGATGCCAAAGGGATAGGAGATGCTGACATTGCCACACTTGCTTGGGCAGCCCGGTAGAGCCATTGGGCTGCTATTATTCCCAGTCCCACTACCTGCAGTTGTGTGCTGCAGGACCAATAGTGTGACAGCAGCTTCATATTACCTGTAGGTCAAGCATGGAAGCATGACGTGTATCAAATATGCACACAGGTTATATATTTCAGTGAAATTCCAAACCACATGACTCTACTAGGGAAAAGCATTTTTAGAGGCGGTTGCTTGGTCTGCCTCTACTTGTGTGTCTATAGAAATCAACGGTTTCTAGATGCAGCTATCCAACCGTCTCTAGAAAATCAATTTTTAGAGGCTGGCCGAAATCCAATTGCCTCTACAGATTGATTTATAGAGGTGGACCAAAATTCAGATGCCTTTAGAAATCATTATGTAAACCAGGTAAAAAAAATTGCTCAAGACCGCTAACCTCGCACATGCTTCCTTACCACTGCGCCTCATTTAATCCTACAGTAGATGCAGTCCATATTATTTAGAGTTTTGTATTCAACCAAATTTTATAGTAGCAGAAGAGAGTAAGAAAAGGCGGGAAATTTTATTAAACAGATTGGTTATGTTGAGTGATGTGCTGAAATTTTTGGTGGATGCAAATTGGTATCCTCATGGTCCTTTCAGTGCTGCTTATTACTTGGTTAAACAACTTTGTGAAATTAGTTATGTTGGGTTAAAGCAACCTGCAGTGATAATGAGACTATTATAGCTGTTTTGTGCTTCTAAACCAGTATAGCTATCACTGCTTTTTTTTTAAGACGTCACGGGGGACGAAAAGCCCCCACCTGAATAATTTTTGCAATGATACCGGCAAAGCCGGGAATGGAGAGTGCTAAGCACCTAATACAGGGGCGACCCTTGAAGGTCAGAGAAGTACATGATAGGTGTGAGAGAGTAGGATTACAACACTTAACAAAACAACATCAAACCAACATGTTTCAGCTACCAGCTCGGCCTACTAACCGAAGCACTGAGTGGGATCCGACAAGCGACAGCCAGGGCATTGAGTCGAAGCCAACAGGCGGCAGCCATGAGTTGCATCACCTATGAGCCTATCTGGGGTCCAACTAACAACCACCTACGCCCTTTAGGGGAGGAAGCCTCAAAGGAGGGAGGACTATCAGGAGGAGAACAAGGAGATCAAAGAGAAGACCAAGGTCCCCGCAACCCAGCATACGATGATACGAAGCACTCAAGTGACTGAGAGGACGACGGCGCAGGCCATTGAGGGCGAACACCTACCAGCAAGACTTGCGTGCAAAAGCCAAGGGGTAAGAGGGTAGACAAACCAAAAACAAGAGGGGTGGGAGAGCAAACGGGGAGAGCTCAAGGGTACGCCGGAGCGAAGTCGAATGCCGGTGAGTTTGTATCAATGCCTTCAAAATAAGGGAAGCAATGTCCTCGGACGTTGGGGAAAAGCAGCAACACATGCCCATGTGAACACATGGCTTATCTCAGCCATCCATCCCCATACATGCAATCAATCTCAACCATTCAATACACTCCGTTCCTGGGTCCACATCCATCCACTCACTCACATGACTCAATCTGAACCGTTAGATACGCATTGTGTGGCTGTGATAACCCATGTGGTCGCAGTGGCATGTGAAAATTTCACTTTGCGGACGTTGCCATCGATGACCCGAGCAACATGCTCGGCAGGGCTTTTGCCCCAAGACCTGCCCGGCGGATAGCAGCAATGTTGGAAGGCTTTGGGAGCAGGACTGAAATCTTCAGCGACGCCACCAAGGGGAATATGACGCCAATTTGTGTCATCGTCGCTGGCCTGTAGGTTGTAGCAACAGCCATGCAGGGTTTTCACCCAGACTTCATATGCCTGCAGAAGCAATGTTGACGCCGGCTTCAGCGGTTCGACGACGGCAGGGAGGAACGCAGACGCGGGTGCAGGCGTGCCGATGTCTGTGTACGGCCAGGGACGCGTCCAAGCACGCACACTGCAGGAGCACGACGAAGAGCAGGAGTGTCAGGGGTTGCCACCCGCCCTCCACAGGACCGCACCAGGCACGCGCCTCCTCCTAGCCAGATTGGCCGAATGCCAGGACCAGGAGGCCTAGCACCACGTCACGGTCGCAGAAGAGCAGCCCGCCGGTAGTCACTTGATAGGACCACCATGCAGTCGCCACGGCCAAGCATACACGGTCTCCCCACGCCGACCATAGTGCCCGCATGGTCTGCCAGCTCGTCGAAGCATGGGTCCCGCCTCCTGCCACCCGGCCGACTGCCGCCGACCGCCACGGGCCGGATCTGGGCCGCCACGGGCCGGCGAAGGCGAGGCCGCATGGCTGCCTGGCCTCCTGCCGCCGGCTGCCGCGGGCTAGATTTGGGCAGACCACACGGCCGCCCGGCCTCCTGCCGCCTCGCCATTTCGGCCGCCACGTGCTAGAGCAAGCGAGACCGCTTGGCCACCTGGCCTCCAGTGCACCGGTCGGCTGCCGCACTTCTTCGCTTCTGCCCACTAGATCCGGGGCGGGGATCGCCGAATACAGGCCCAGAGGACTTGGATCCGGTGTTTCCAGGTCGCGGCCGGACATCCTTGTTCGCAAAAGTTCAGAGCTCCAATCGGGAAGAGGAAGGTAGGAGAGGGAGGGGGAGGTGGAACTGCTGCGAGGTGCCTTTTTTAGCACCACAGCAGGCCACCGCCACTGCTAGCCAGAGAGCGGCGTCGGCAGCCGGTGGAGCTGGTGTGGCCGGTGGCCCCGGCGGTGGTGGTTGGGTCGCCCCCAAGCCGCCTGTACGGACGACGCGGGGTATCCTGGTTTCCACTGTTAATTTAGACTATATAAAGCAGTAGTGATATGTAGTAGATAGTGCTCGTTAAGGAACCGACAACAATGTCAATTGCTTTTTTATTATAAGATGTCAATGGCTATAGTGGTACGGTGTAACACCCTAAAATTTGTTTATTTAGAAATATACATAAATTGATTTAATTTCATATTTTTGTGCTCATGAAAACATAGGAAAATTAAAATTTTCATTAAATTAA
Source organism: Saccharum officinarum (assembly GCA_020631735.1). NCBI lineage: Eukaryota > Viridiplantae > Streptophyta > Magnoliopsida > Poales > Poaceae > Saccharum > Saccharum officinarum. Next base: position 14,066,536 of record CM036228.1, read on the forward strand.
AATTAATCATAAGGTTTAGCAACTTGTTTTTACATACATGCTGATGCATTGGATTTATTGCAATGCATGGCTTTGTCCAAAATTTAAAATGATTTCAAATACTTTTGAAATGACTGGAAAAGGGCTTTAAAAAAAAGAAACTTGCTTCCTCTGTTGGCTCGAGTGGGGCAGCAGGCCCACTCCCTCCCGATTCTCTTGGCCCTGCGCTTGGACCTAGGTCGAGCAGCCCACTAGCACTCCCTCAGCTCCCCGCCGGCCTGCTCGCCCCCTCCCTCTCTTCTCCTTCCTAGGCCGGCCCAAACTGAGGGCTGGAAACCGCCGCTACCTCCTCCCTCCTCCTCTCAGCGGCTGACCGCCCGGGCCCGCATGTCGGCGCCATCTCCTTCCCCAACCTCCCCCTCCGTTCCCGCATGCACCGCTCGGACAACCGCCGCTGCCCCACGTCCGCTCATCGCGTCGTGGGAGCGTCCCACCCCGCGCCCGCCCTTCAAAAGGGAAGCCCGCACCCGTCACTGCTCCATTGCCGCTTCTCGCTCCCGTTTTCTCCCTCGCTCACACGCGCTGGAACCGCACCCGCAGCACGGCTACGACCCGCCGAGGACCACGCCGTGGTCCACCGCACTCGCTCCCTCCCCGCCTTCGGTTTCGCCGTGGTGAGCTTCCCCGTGCCCCTCTCTCCCCAAGCCATTGCCGTCATCAATGGTGGTCTCTAGGGGAGAATCCGCATGCACCGGTGATCTCCTCGTCGTCGGCCATGGCGCGCACGCCGCGCGGGCCACTCCACGGCCGCGTTTTGCCCCGGGATGGCTTCGCCGTCGCCCCCGCGTCATCCCGGTGGCCTCAGTGGTTGATTTGGTGGTAGGGCCGGTTTTGCGCTCTCCGAAGAGCTTCCGGCAGCCGGCCATGGAGAACCACCGCGCCAGCCACTGTTCTGGCCGCCAGCTGCCTCTCTCCCCCTCTCCTTCCCCCTCCCATTTAATCCTGGCCGTCCATCGCGCGATCAAAGGCCCAGGATGGCCAATACCCCTTCGTGGGTATTTTTGCTAAAGAGCCCCTCGAGTTCTTCGAAATTCCGGCCGCGGTCCTCAGCCAGATTGGGAATTCCAGAATTTGATTTATTTTGAATCGAAATTGAATTCTGTTTATTTACAAAAATACCACTGCACTATTTTGCTTATAAAATCATCATTTTAACTCTGGTTTGACACGTTCAACTTGCGTTAGGTTTGTAATTTCATTACCTACGTGTTAATGCCACTGTTAGACATGTTTGTAACATTTAATTTTCATGGTTAAATTTAATTAATTCAATTGCTTTAGGAGAGCTTGTTTAATTCGTATCTTTCGCGATTTAGCTCCGATTTTCGTGATCTTCGCGTTGACGTGATCGTAGCGAGACATAGAATATTTTCATAAACTTTTTATCTTGTTTTTATACTGCTGGTGTACTATTCTAATTATAGTTTTTTTATTATGCATGAATGCTCATAAAATGTGTATGTTGTCGTGTTGGTCGAGTTCAGACGGTGAGGGATACGTTGGGAACCAGGAGTACTTCGAAGACCAGCAAGACCAGCAGGAGTGTGCTAACTAAGGCAAGTATAGCATGGGCCTACCTTGATTTCCTATTCACCTTAATCATCTACTCATGTACATGTGTCTAACTTTGATAACCATAAGGATATTCTAGCTATTTGATGACATGTTACCTTGACTCCTACAGGTTAATTTCATATGGGTAGATTGCTAGCGCTCTAACTGAACATGATGTATATAATGGTTAATGGTTCTGTGGAACAAAACGTGAAACATGCTTTATAACAACTGATCCATAGGGCGAAGGTGCAAATGACGTTGGTCATGGTGCCCTATACCCTCCGTAAGGACTTATCTGTCGGCAAAAGCTGGGATTGATAGTGCAACCGTGAGTCACATGGCTCTAGCTTTAGCTCAGTAATAGGATCTTTTTCTAGCTTGTTAGAGGTTACCCGAAAGGGCGCCCGAGGGGCTTGCCACTTTGGGTATAGGACTGCCCATGTTCTTATGTGTATAGCCGCGAAGGATTTGTGTCATAGAAAGGGGTTCATACATCTGCCTGCCGAGGAAACCGTGTGGCCCTAACATGTTAGAGAGACCTATGGAAGGCTTCATAGTGTACCATGTCCGCTCACCTTGGTAGTGTTAGGGGAGTAATTAACCTGGGCATTTGGGCAATACGACTCACGGGTAAAGATGCACAATCTCTGCAGAGTGTTAAAAACTGTTATAATAGCCGTGCTCATAGTCACGAGGGGCCCCGGAAAACTCACATAATAAATGGTTACCTATTATGTTGTTAATTCATGATGATGATAATGTTATAATGATGTTAAATGACTCTATTTAATTCTAGTATATGATTATGTGGGTTAAATTGGAAATTTAAGCATAATTTGATATTAACCAATGATAAAATGTTGACTTACTAAAATGCTAAATGCAGTAAACCGTGTCTACCTTTTGAGCCTCATGAATCCTCATGTTATGCTTGTGGAATACGAAATGTGCTCATGCTTGTTTATTTTTTAATACTTTGGAAAATTTCGGATGGGTACCAGATTGCCAGATATTGGAGCAGTTAAGCTTGTGATCAACCAGTCAATTGTCCTTATGGAGTGGAGTCTTCACTCGAAGACCGGAGTTGTCTTTCCACTGTTTGCTATCTAAGGTTATATCTTTGATAATAAGTACGTTATATATTAAACATTGTTTTTTGATATTACCCTTACTTGTAGCTATATGTGATATTTGATTTTCTGGGCTCACATATGGTGTGTATCTGATTTTGTTCTTAAAACCGGGTGTGACATATGGTCACATGGTAGAGATGGGTGGGATTATTACAACTAAGGTCTTGTTTGGATGTATGTTTATCCACCTTAATCCATATATAGTGGAGTAGATTGAAATGGAACTTAGTTTAATTCCACTCCAATGCACTTCAACGCATGTGAATTAAGATGAATATATGCGCATCCAAACAAGACCTAAAAGATTTTTTTTGACAAAACTGGAGGAGGCGAAGCTCCTACAGAGAAAGTATTAATGATTACAACTAAAAGTTAACCCAAATTAAAGTATGACTACGCCCATATATACATACATATATATTTATATAATCTGTTAATTAACGATTGACATATTAAAGGGTTAACCTTAGAAATATACCCCTTGCATCAATATTTATTAAAACAAAAAAAAGTCAAAGTAAAGGGAGAGGAACAATATATATCATAAAACTTTACATATTCGAGGGAGAGGGGGAGTAATAGCAAATTCGAACCTGTAGGCACTAGCGAAGCCATGTACGTGGTGTATGTTGCTGGCTGGCTACCTTCCCCCACTGCACCTCAGAATGAAGACGACACAGGAGGACAGCACACAGAGCTAGTGTTTTATATGTGTGTGAATTCTAGCTAGGCTTCTACCTAGCTAGAATGCTGAGATCAGAGGCTAGCTGCTGCAGGCTGTTTGTTATTAGGGCCTCGTTTAGTTCGGTGAATTGGGGAGAAAAACACTGTATCAGAATTCCTGTAGCATTTCGTTTGTATTTGGTAAAAATTATTCAAATTTTGACTAACTAGGCTTAAAATGTTCATCTCGCAAAGTATAACAAAACTGTGCAATTAGTTTTTGATTTCATCAACATTTAGTACTCCATGTATTTGCCGATATTTTGATGTGACAGATAATCTTCTTTTTGTATAGTGAAATTTGAGGAGAATTTGAGAACTAAACAGGGCTAGGAGTGTCGTCGTCCTCCATATAAATGCGCATGGATTTTGCCGTGTTCTACACTACCACTACAATTTCACTGCCCCTCTCGTCATCTGGACTACGGCCTTGTTTAGATGGCAAACTTGGAGGCAAAGTTTATATAGTAAGTATCATGTTATACTGTAGCAATTTTATTTTTATTTAGTAATAATTATTCAAATATTGATTAATTAGACTTAAAATGTTCGTCTCGCAAAGTATAACAAAACTGTGTAATTAGTTTTTGATTTCATCTATATTTAGTACTCCATATATGTGCCAGTATTTTGATGTGACGGGGAATAGGAATTCTGAATAGTGAATTTGGGAGGCAAACTTTGGAATCAAGGCCTACAATTTCACGGTGTACACACGTCGCCGTATTTAGCGCGGTGAAGACTGACGACTGCAGATAGTGTCATCTCTGGCCTCTCTGGTACCACATCACGCTGCTTCAGAGTTTGACGTTATGTACTTATGGGTGTGTTTACTTCGCGAAAAATAGGTAAAAAGTTATTGCAGTATCTTTCGTTGTTATTTGGCAAAATTTGTCTAATCATGGACTAACTAGGCTCAAAAGATTCGTCCCGACATTTACAGACAAACTATGCAATTAGTTATCTTTTTTACCTACATTTAATGCTCCATGCATGCGTCGAAAGATTCGATGTGATGGGTAGAAGAGGAAATATTTTGGGTTGGCATGGGAAGTGAACAAGGCCTATATTTGCCTTTATTTCTGCGATGTATATTTCTGATACCAATGGGTTCTCGGGTGTGGCTTTCCTTTTGCCATGCATGCATGTTTCACCAACGGCCGGGCTAGCTGGCAGATGATTTTGACAGTGATGATGTAGCTATATATGTTGTCGTTGTTGCCGAGAAAAATCCATGTTATTCCCTGAAGAAGTCACATTGCGAGAGCGTTTACTCAAGGAATCTGATCGATCTGCCAACGACGACTTCGTCCTGTTCTAGTGAGGAAATTTCCTAGCTAGCCACCTGCAAGGCTTGTATATCAGGGGCCTCGGGCCTCCGATCCCTTTCGCCTGGACTCTCACATTTCCACGGAGAGTTCAGTTCGCCATGCGGCAGTAGTTGCGCCCGGACGAAGAAGACGGACTTTGGATACAGCAACGGAGCACCGACGACGTCCGTCAGTCTTGGGTCGCTTACACGTATATATATATACGTCTTGTGCGGACGTGGTTGCTGCTTCAACCTGGGAGCCTGGCCGGACGACACGGCTAAGGCACGACCGGTCGCCTGGAGAGCCGCTTTCAGGTTGCATTAAGGTCACAACATTGCTTTCCACCAATCGAAAAATCCGTTAAGGTGGCGTCGCTTTTCACAGATTCAAACATCTATTAAGGTGACGTCGCTTTCCACCAATTGAAAATTTTCCCTGCGAGGAGATAAAAATAAAATAAAATTCCTTGTGAGGAGCTTTCTGGTGAGGTCAGTGATGACGTCAGAAAAATCATTTTTTTCCTTCTCTAATGAGCATAAATCTTGAGTGTTTGTTTTCAAATCTGTTTGCACTGTCATATATATGGGAGCTGCTAGCGCCCGGACACCCGGCTCCAGGGGCGCGTCCGGACGCTGCCCCACCCTGCGAGCGCCACCGCCCGTCCCGCCCCGAACGCCCCCGCCCTGCCCCCCCACGTAGGAAAAAAAGAAAAAAAAAAGATCGCGACCCCCGCCTCGCCCTGCACGGAGAAGACCGCCCCACCCCACCCCCCACCCCCCACACGGAGAAGAAGGCACCCCCCACCTCCCCCGCGCGCATGGATCTGTCCCGCCTCCAACCTCGTTGACCCTAGCACCTCCGCCCCCGCCACCAGGAGAAAAAGCTACTGCAACAAGGAGAAGACAGCTACTGCAACAGAGGAAAAGAAAGCTATTGCAACAAGGAGATGAAGTTCCTGCAACAAGGATAAGAAGGTACTGCAACAAGGAGAAGAAATTGTTGTAAGTTTGTAACAAGGAGAAGAAGCTACTGTAACAAAAGGAGAAAGAAGTTGCTGCAACAAGGAGAAAAAAACTACTGCAACAAAGGAGAAGAAGCTCCTGCAACAAGAGGGAAGAAGATACTACAACAAAGGAGAAGAAGCTACTGCAATAAAGGAGAAGAAGTTGCTGCAACGAGGAGAAAGAAGCTACTACAACAAAGGAGAAGAAGATACTACAACAAGGAGAAAGAAGCTGCTACAACAAAAAGAAGAAGCTAATGCAACAAAGGAGAAGAAGCTACTGCAACACCAGAGAATCGTGTTTCATATCATCTGTTGCCATGTAGCTTAGATCTGACTCGTCACAAGGAGAAGAAGCTACTGCAACAAAGGATGCCGCTGCCGTCGCCCCCACTCCGGTGGCGAGGAGGCCAAGCATGTCGCAGCGGGGGGAAGGGCGGGGGAGGAGGGAGGGGAGGAAGGAAGGAAGGAGGAGGAGAGGGAGGAGGGTGGGCTCGCCGCCGGTGCAGCACAAAGGCACGCGCGGGGAGGATCGCGCGGGCACGGCGCTGGAGGAGCACGCGGGCTGAGCGGAGCAACCGAGAAAGAAGGGGAGTGGATAAGGCGGGGAGGAGGCAAGTGAGTGGGGAGGCGAGTGAGTGGAAAGGAGGCGTCCGGACGCGTCGGACGTCTTCATTATATCATTACCGTATATATATTCCTTGAAACGATTTCTATAGAACACAATAGACCCATGTTTGATTGGTTCATATGTTTTGAGATTGAGCGCCAAGTAAAGGGTGGGCAATCAGTCATGACTGAAAATTCGGATAGGTTCTTTCGATCTTTGGAGATGGAAAACCGAGGTTTTTTTAGCAAGAACCGACAGTTCGATTGTCTTTTAATTTGGTTTTTCGGTTGTAACCGAGCAAGACCGGTGGGCGATGGCTAAGGCCCCATTTGGTTCTCTATAGACCGATGGGCTATATGCTAATAACTATCTTATTTAGATCCAAACAGGTACGGATAATATACTAGCTAATTGTTAGCTGGACCTCTAGATAACAACTATATCACTAGTTGGACCAAATCAAATAATGACAGCTAATAGGTGGACCAACAACCCAACTTTATCAATTAGCTGTGTATCCAAACATCCTCTTAGATAATAGGTTGCTAGCCAATAGTTATGTAATGCCCCAGGCACTACAAAAGTCTAGGACATCACTAACGTCCCTTCCCACATGTCAGAGCATGAAAACTCGGCATGAAACTCCCATCAACAAAGTAAACACAGAAGCAACAAAGAGAACCAAATTATGATTAAGATAGGTTTCAACACAAACGTTATTATTATCCACAAATGGTCACGAAGCTAGTTAATTATAAGTTTATTACAACAAGACAGAAGTATCATTATTAACTCAAGTGTGGTGAAATAGTGGAGATGTGCCGCTAATCTCATCCCTTCAAGCAAAGCATCCAAATCAAGCACCTAGAAAGATAAAACGAGTGAGAATAACAAATCTCAGCAAGCAAACTACCCGAACGTGTTATAAACTACAAGTTCATTAGATATTGATTTAAACATACAAGAATACATGTCATAATAAATAAATAAATAAATGTTCATGATAAGAATATTTATCCAATGAAATTTTCATAAAGAAATAAAGGGCATTATATATAATAAATAAACCACTACCACAAACAAATAGACAATACTCCTCATATAAATAAAAAGAATACTCTTCGTCTCCACTCCATGCCAACGTGAAACTTCAATTCCAATAATCCTCAAGAGTGCAAATGCAATAAATATGCATGCCCACTGCCTTTACACCCAGCAAGGTATAAAGTTGCATCGTACCCCTTCTCAGACAACATACAATGTTGTACCGGTACGGTCGTGACCATAGGTCAACGACATAATCCACAAGAGCACTCCGGAATAGTCATATAACTTGCACATGATGCAATAAGATGATGCAACTACAAGAATACTTACCTCATCTGTCATATTCATCCACTGTAACACCCCTAGGTGTTAAGCATGCATTAACATCCCAAAGCATGATCATTAGCATCATATACATGTTCATCATCACATGCAATATAAGTTGAAATTAAATTGAAGTGTGAAAAACATCGGTTTGAACCCTAAATTGTTGCATTTGCTTACTAAGAGTGGTAAAACTTGTTTGACTATACCTTTAAATGACTTAGAATTAATTAGCATGATTTTTGGAACAACTTTTGTATTCAAAATCTCCCCAAATTTTGCTTTTAAAAATATTCTAGAAAAATAAGTTTTTATTTAAAAATTTGACTTTAAATCACTAATTCAAAATCTGTTAAGAATTTTGAAAAGTGCCCTAAATGAAAGTTGTAGAGAATTAAATTTTGAACAACTTTTGTTTTGGGGTCAACTTGTGAAAATGTCTTTTTCATCTTCAAAATTTGAATTTGAATCAATTTAGAAAATCTAGAAATTTATTTATAAAAGAAAATGAATTTCTCGGCCTTAGCGGGTCGCCGCCTCCATTTCGGCCCGCTTGCGCAAGCCGGCCTAGCCCGCAGCCCTCCGCGCCGCACCGCGACCCCGCCCGCGCCTCGCCTCGGCCCAGCCCACGCCCGCGCGCCGTCGTCTCCTCCCCCGCGCGCGCGGACGTGTCCGACCGCGTCAGGTGAGCCGCGCCGCATGGCAAGCGCATGCCAGTGACGCCCAGGGCGTGGCCGCTGTGGCCCCCGCCGCCCCGCGCCTACCCCCGCCTAGAGCCGCCTCCTCCCACTCCATCGCCCCATTTCTCTTCGCTCGGCCAGCTCGCCTCGCCCGCGCTAGCAGAGCGGAGCTCACACCACCGCACGCCGTCGCATTCCCCCGCCGGCGTCAAACTCCTCACACGCACCGCCATTTCGCGATTGCGTCCGCCAGCAGCTCCGCCTCGGCCTTCGCCAACCCGTGCGCCCAATTTGGACCGCGTTCGCACCTTAGTGAGGCCCGTGTGGCAGTTTTCCTCTGCGGCGGCGCCATGGCCGCCTGGCTCAGCTCACCGCGGCTGGCGTCTCCCCACCCTTCCTCTCTCCCCTCTGGGCCGCTTTTTGTGCTCGCCATCATCCTACAGAGCTCGCGCGCACCTCGTTGGGCGTGGCTTGCTCCGCCCGGCCGTCGTGCGCCAACGCCGCCGTGCCGCCATGCACGCCGGCGACTGCGCTCCCTTGCTCTAGCACCTCCCTTGTGTAGCCCATTGGGTGCAGGTCGTCGAGTGGAGTGTGGTGGTGACCGTCTTTCCGCCGGAGACCTCACCGGCGACGAGTTCCGCCGCCGGTGGCCTCCCCGGTTGGTGTGTGTGTGTGACATGTGGGGCCTCGGGTCCCACTGTCAGTCGGAGTAGATGGTCGTGTGTACGCTGCACCGGATGCACCCAGCGTTTTCAGCGGCTGATGTTTAAAAAGAAATTTGAAAATGATTTTCAGAAAAGATGAAAATGGTTTAGAAATTCATAACTTGCTCATTTTAGCTCCAAAAATTGTGAAACAAATTTTGTAGTGTTTCTCATAAGTAGATCTATGATCTAAAAATATTGCATGTCAATTTTGAAATACTTTTCTGTAGGGTTTTTATTTAATCACTGAAATTGCTGTTTTCTTGATAAATATGTAATAAATCATAGAAAGCTCAGAAAAATATGGTTCCACTTGCAATAATTTTCTTTTGTGATGTACTTTCTAGGAAAAATATGTGTCATGCATGTTCTGTAGAAACTTTTTGATGTGTAGTACAAGTGCTTATTATTGTTGTTAATTGTTATTTTTGATAAAGAGAAAAATATGAATAAAACATGCATATAATAATTCTTCTATAGTGATTATTTATTGTGTATAATGTAGGAAAAATGTTAAATCTGTTGTTTGATACTTTTCATAGTATAAAGTATTTTTATGCTCATTTTTAGGCCCTAGCTTGTTATTTTTGTGTAGGCAGTTCTAGTACTCCAAATGTAATGCAATTTTTGTGACATGCTAGATTAGATGATAGTAAGCTACTGTAATTTTCTCAGATTTTTCTGTGCTACCAAAATAGGTGTTGCTGTTCAAACCTAGTTGCAATTAGGTTTTAATTAACCTTGTTAATGCATGACTAGTTAATAAGATTTGCTTTGGTGTATCTTTGAAGCATCTTAGATTTCTGTGGTGACTTAGCATGGTAGAGAATGTTTGTAGTAGTATACGAGTACATGTTCTTGGATGATATGGACTACCTTGTAGAAGAGTTGTATTCCTACTTTATGCAATAAAGTAAACCTATTCGTCTACATTTCATTCATCATGATCATTACATGTCATCTCTACAATGCACCTAGGCACGAGCACTTATACATTTGCATCATACAGGATCGCAAGAAGTAACTCCGGTAGCAGTTCCCGAAAAGCCGGAAGAGCAGCCCGAGGTGCAAGAGCAGGAGGTGCCCGAAGCCGACGAGGAGGTCGGTGGGGATCTTCCAGAGTGCCCCGACCACCGCCCGAGCTCTTTCGAAAGAGGCAAGCCCCGGAGCATTTCTCTCCCGGTTTGCAAATATTTGATTAATGCTTTACTTTAACTGATGCATTACGTTTAGGAGTTGTTTACAATCGTTGCTGCATTATACCTTGTTTACCCTGTTCTACCATATCCTTGTTACCTTGGTATTCGCAGTCAAGAAATGCTTAGCATGCTTAGACCGGTAGAAGTCAGGTGATTTCCTGTCACCTGCGAGCTATAGGTGGTTACCTGGATCTGCTTGAAAAAATGTCATATTAGAATAACTAAGTGTTAATGTGAAATTGAGACCGGACGGAGGCTTGCAGGGTTTCGGACTGTAGTGTTTTTCGTCTGTGTCGATTAAGGGTCGATCGTTGTTGGGCCTCGAGTCATGTTGAATGCATGCCTTACATTTAGCTGGCCGAATAATGTACCTTTCGACCGCGAAGCTGGGAGATTATTCGAGTCGAGTGGATTGCCCGCAACGCACTGTACCGGAGCAGGTGTGGTAGGACACGGGGGCGCGATGATAAGGCCAAAGAGAAGTCGGGCGGCCCCAGGTACATGTGGTTCCTGGCAAACTCGAGACTTTACCTGAATGGTTGACTCGGTGATCAATATCTCACTTTAGCGGGTGAGTGAGGTTTGTGTGATGAATAAATTACCAGCTAGTTAATAATCGATTCGAATCGCCATCGTTCACTAGATAGTGAACACTTGACTTGAGTTACTTCATCGTAGTAATATTGATGGAACACTTGGACAGTTATATAGAATATGACATGATAGAAGTTGTTGATGATCATTGTTATTATTACATGTTTAATTACATGTTACTCTAGTACAGGTGCAAATGTAGTTGACAGGTTAATAAAGATTTTAACTTGATGTAAAGTTTCTGAAAAAGATTCTTTAAATACTAAAAATACCTTTTTGCAAATGAGTCAGCTACCCTACCATAAAGCCTGTCATGATCCTTGGTGTCAATTTATTTTCGGTTATGTCGGATAAGTCTAGCTAAGTACCTTCTCGTACTTAGGGCTTTGTTTCCACTTATTGCAGATGAGCAGATGTATTACGGCTACTGTATCAACTGCCTTTATCCTGCGATGGGTGAAGCTTAGGACCATGGGCAGTGGTCATTCCCTACGTCTCGTCTGATGCTTTTGTTGGAGATGGTCCTGAGCTAGCACTTTATTTCGAACTCTGTGTGAGTATGTGTGATTTGAACTAAATGCTTCCGCTACTTTTATTTGAACTTGGTTTGTAATAACTATGTTTAAACTCCGATGTATTTGCGACGCGAACTTTTATGTAACTTGTGATGGTGACCGCTAAACTTATTACGATATTGGCTGGTATGTAAGTTGGTTTGAAATTCGTCGTGATTTCATGGACTACCGGGTTATACGGGCTTAAGTTTGTTAAATCGTCTGCTTGGTGGATGATTTTTTACTTAATTTCGTATAATTGGTCGGTTCTGTTACATCCACACTCATAAACATACCACTTTCCTCATGATGATAGACATATCACAAATATTCAATAATAAAAATCATACAAAACTACTTCAAAGGATAGGTGAATTTATAGTTAGGTATATCATCTTGGTTCCATTAATATTATGACAAAGTGTAGGTAGAATGAACAAGTCAAGTTGTAGCAACCACCGCTACGTTTACTTGCCTATGACGAAGAAGAAAATGTACAAGGCATGTTCTGGAGCACTATCACCTATTTCAGAACAATGAACTCAGCACAAATACTCTAAATATCCACTCATAAACAATATATGAAGTGTTCCTATGTTTAAACCAACAACCAGCAAAACTTCCTCACTTGACCCCGATAAAACAACAGCAGTGTTGTTTGTGTTTTATGTAGCTTTAAAACCGTAACACAAATGATAGAAAATAAATACTCCACAAGCATCTACACAGGGCAAGCTGCAACTTTCCTATTCAAACAAAGTTCCAATTTTGCCATCTACTATTTTTAAAACAGCCTAAAAACTAATAGATCTGTTCTGTCTTTAACAGCAGCGACATTTTTAAACAAAAACCATATCTCCCACACCATCCAACCAAAAATTCTGCAATTCTGTCATAACATAGAAATGTCTATTCTCTATGACTTTCGTATAATGAAGATTTGCAGTAGAAGCATCTAACATCACATAATGAAGCTCTGAACTTTATTGAATGTTTCTGACAATAAAACAGGACAGCCAAATTCCAAAATTCGTATATGGAGTTATACTTAACCAAAAATTATGTTCTTTATCATTATGGAAAGCTTATCAAAATACATACAACTTATATTCATATCGAAAGCTTCAATTCAGCCCGGAAGAGGGTGTAAAAGGTGTTATATCCAAACTACTCTGAATTTTCGACACACTTGTACAGTAGACTTCAGAATTTCATATCTCCTAGACTATTTTGCCTAAAATCTTGAGCTTGGACTTCATGGAAATATCTCGGAGTTCTATACAACTTTCAAGTTCAGTTCAAAAATAAATTCAGCCTCTGAGATATCCAAAACTGTCGTAAAACAAAAACTACCAGATCTGAGAACTGCAGAAACACATGGATTCGAGGTCTACCATTGAAAGGTCAACCTTAATCCTTTTCTACCATGATCTACCGCACCAAATCCACCTTAAATCAAGTGCTATGGCAAAGGATCAAACCTCACCTAGGGTTCCCCTTGAAGAACAACGAGAAGAAGTTGGGGAAACCACTGATCTAGCACCTCTCCTTGATCCTCTCTCCTCGCCCTAGATTCGTTTTGCTATCCGCCCTCAAGTTCCTTGCACCTTTGGAGAGGGAGACTAGAGGGAACAAGGTGCTGCCTTGGTGGAGTGGCAGAAGATCACGTAAATGGGAGGAGAAGGGGAAGGACGGCGGTGAGAGGGAAGGGGCGAGTTACTGTAGCACTGGGTTATCTTTATGTTTTTAAATCTTGCGCGTCTGATTCATAACTTTGAGATCCATAGTCCAAACAAGTGGTATGAGTAGTCAAATGGATTCATTTTGACGAGATCTTTGCATCCATGGACTCTGATCGACCATACGAATTATTTAACTAAAAGTCAAATTTTGGTCAAACTTTAAAACTTCCATCCGAGATGCGTATAAAAAATCATTTTTTCCCACTCTTTAAAACTTCTGTCATACCTTTTACCATTTTACACTTCTTGACATATATAACGTATTTTGGGGTGTTACAATGAATCCAAACAGGGCCTAAGAGTGTGTGCAGATCCAATGGGTTGTCCGGGTATGGCAAGGCATACCCTAAGCCTAGTCCAACAATGGACCTACCCCTATGTAAAAAAAAATGAAACGAGCCTCTGCTCTCCTCTCCGCGTCGCTCGTAGCCCCGTCGGCGGCTCTGCGCAAGTTCGCTCGTCACGACCGGGAGAGGGGCGACTGAGCACAGGCCGTGCAGCCCCCGCCGCCACCGGCCCGCCTCCCCGGCCGCCAGTCGCTACCACCAGCTACTGCAGCCGCGCGGCGCCCCACGCCCGCGCTTGGCCGGAGGCGCCTGGCGCGGTGGTGCCCTGTTTAGCGCCAGCTGTCCCCTCCCTCTCCCTGCTAGCTAGTGGAAACAAATAGGCACAAAGTTAAACAATATGACAAATAGTTGCCTTGTCACATTCATTGAGAGAGACATTTTGGATGAAGTAGATGAACTTTCATGTCCATTAGAAAGCGTAGGTCCAAAAAGTAGTGTTGTAATCTTATTTGGTCAAGTTTCTATCATGCAGATCCTAAACTATCAGTTTGCTATTTGAACTATTTCTATCTTCATTTAAGACTTATTATTATGCTATTTAGTAGTTGTGTACCGAATTGTGAGACAATTTTTATGATACTGTACCGAAATGCAAAATGGATTTTACCAGTTTGCATATATATAAATTTTTGTTCGGCATACCCTACTCAAAAATTCTAGCTCCACCACTGCCTAAGAGAGCCAGAGACAGCTAGACAAAGATGACTGCTCAAATCCACGTGAAAGAGGAGAGGGAGTGGTTGGCACGGTCAATCGGAGAAGGGGGCACTGGTGTGTGAGCACCTACCATTTGAGAAGAACAACCGATGTTAAGAGTTGTTCCTATCTATGTGATGATGGCGGAAAACCTTCCTCCCTAAGCGCGAAAAGAATTTGACGCCATCTGTAGGAAATTTTCTGGGTAGGATCAGATGCATCAGTGCAGGGCAAGTGTATGGTGGCCTGGCCGTCAGTCTGCAGGCCGACGATGCTTGGAGGGTCTCGGGATCAACGGCCTCAAAGCTGACCGGCTACACACTCCAGGCGCACTGGCTCTGGTTGCAAAACATGGACAACGATAGGGCGTGGAGCTAACTTATCACTTCCGGCTCATTCCGGCATAACATTCCGGTTTTTATTTATTTTATGTGTTTATTAATTTATTACTGATTTATTTGACATCTCTGTACATTAAAAAATCCTTAAAGTAATTATTTATCCGGTGATACAAAAACATATACTATTTAGTTACAAAGACTAAAGAAACTATACTAAGTACGTACACTATCCGGCCACCGTTCCTCCGCACCGCCACGAATCCAAAGTCGGACCAAATACGTATACATCCGGTCAAATATGTACATTATCCGGCCTATCCGGCGACCGTAGCGGAGGTGGCCAATGGCTGGAACTGCGCTGTCGAGAGGACGAGCAAGGCCAACGCGAAGCGTGTCGGTGGCCAGGAGGGTCGCGCTGTAGATGCAACCTTAACGTACGAGCAGGCAGAGGGGCAAGAACTTCGCATTAATAGGCATGATGTGAGAGTGTTTGATGATGGTCTTGTTTAGTTTCAGGACGTAAAGTTTTGGAAGTATCATATCGGCTGTCACATGATGGTATTGGTATCGCACACTGCTGCACAACGGGGTTGTAGTCCCGGTCCAAAAGGACCTCTAGTCCCGGGCTGCGAGCCGGAACTAAGATTTCAGGACTAAATGTCCCACCTTTAGTCCCGGGTCTCCCTTTAGTCCCGGTTGGTAATACCAACCGGGACTAAAGGTGCTGTCAGGCATCGACGTGGCGCAGCACCTTTTAGTCCTTGTTGGTATTACCAACCGGGACTAAAGGTTCTTTTTTCTTTTTCCTTTTTCTTTCCAATTCATTATTGATTTTGGTTTTCAGTTATATTGTTTTTCAATTTATTCTTCGCTGCTACTATCCGTATACGTTGCACCTATACGAGAGCGTTATTATTGCACACAAATAAAGTATGAAACTATATATATACATTACATTTACAATAATATACAAGTAATCAAGTGTTCGGCCGTCGGTTAATGAGTTACACAAATATTTGTCCGCCACTCAAAGCTCATACAAGTGTTCGTTCTTGTTTGGACTCTTCAAATTCAATCTAGGGTTATGGTGGAACTCGCCGTCTTCCAGGATGACATGATCGTTGATGAAACCTGTGATCGTCTCCTGGATTGCGACGAGTATTGTGTACTTGAACACTTGTTCTTTCAATTCCCACTCCTTCCATTTGCATTAATTAAAGGAAAAGATATTAATATACATAAGATTTATTTAGTTTCAACAAATAAATAAGATATGAATTTACTGTATACACATGTTACTTACTTTTAGCATCTCTTTATCAGGTGTAAATTTGCTACACCTCATGTACTCGCAAACGTAGTATCCACATAAATTGGTTCTGTACGGTTGTCTGGACACCCACTTATGTAGAATAGGAGGGGGGAGTGGCACTTTCAGATCCGTATGATATCTTTGTTGTAGCCAAACCCAAGCCCTGCACAATAAGTTGGTCGTTGATTAGGTATAGCATAGTAAATTAAAGGAGCATGCAACGATAATTAACGAATGATAGAACTTACCTTTGGATCATGTCTATCATGTCTTGGTACATTGCCAGCTCTTTTCTCATTGAGTCCCACACATTTATAGTTTGTTCCTTGATCTTAATCTCAATGAGTATCCAGTGATCCCTGCATTTGTTTATAGAGTCAACTTATATATATATATATATATATATATATATATATATATATATATATATATATATATATATATATTGGATTGACTAAGACATGATATAACACAACACTTTACCCCATATTGTAAGGGAAGAGTATCAACTCCTTATGCCTTTGGTTATAAAAGAACATCCGGAGGTTTTTTTCCATTTCCTTGATCTTTAGATTGAATGGATCTTTAGTCTTTGTGTCCTTGTACACGACATACGGATCGATAAAACCAATTTGATCGTCTTGTTTCAATCTGAGTTCTCTCATCATGTGTCTGCACATCGTGAGCATAGTTATTACGAATACGTACATATGCTAGAGTGGGATTATTGATTAAAAGGAAGAATCACTGACAGACAGTAGTAGCTTATGAGAGATTTGTCAAGAGCATCCATATAGAGAAGTTGGTGTATTTCACTAAACTGTACCCAGATGACGTCATCTCCACGGAAGTAGTGACGGTCTCTGACTTGGACGCCCAGATATTGTTCACTTTGATGTTGTGCACAGAATCTCAAGTAGTACTCGTGCAGCTTATACATTTGTGTACCAAGATTTTTTACCTTTGCAGAGTCGCATAGACTCCTGCCATATGCATACTTCCTCCGCCATTCATCAACAACTTCAGCCTCTTTAACAGTTGTCAGTTCCTCCCGACCGAGAAGTTGTTCTAATGAAAGTCCAGTCACATTCATCCACTTGGCGAGTTTATCTAAGTCCAGATTATCAGGTACCGACATTTGCATCAAGTTCATGTTGGAACCATATTGATTCCCAACCACTAGTGGCGGCACTGATTGCTGCGCTTGTTGGCCGAGCTGTGCAACATCTTTCCCGACCGCCTTTTGTTTCCTTTTGTCCTCCTTGATTTTTTTAGTGATAGTACGCTCATAGTCTGATAGTGGCTGCACTGGTTTTTTTACTAGCGGCACGCTTCTCGTCTTGCATAGCCTGCACCACTTGACGTAGCTTTACACGAGGATACATTAGGTATGGCTTCTCTTGCTTTGCTCGTGCGTCAGCTTTGGTCTTTTCGAAGAACGCTTTCACTTCTGCCTTGACTGAAGCATTAAGTTCTTCATCAGTCTTCTCGTATGGAAGCTTGGTCATCTTTGGGATCTTCGTGACCACAACTTGTTTCTTCGGCGGAGGTGGTGAGACCGATCTCTGTGAGCCAGCGGGCCTCTTGTTCCTCGATGGACCAGCCGGTGCCGATGAGGTGGCCGTTGTCAGCATTGGCGGAGGCGGCGGCGGCGCAGTTGGAGCTTGCTGTTGTGGAGGAGATTGGGCCGCTGGCGGCATTGGAGTATGTCGTGGAGGAGATACGACCGGCGGTGGAGATGCAGCCTTGTCTGCTTGTATGAAATCATCGTCGTCGTCGTGTCCCACGGCACTGTGGTCATGTGGTGAATGGATAGACGGACTTGGGGAGGTCCTGGATTTGAAAAAAAAATGAACAAGGTATATACATGAGTGAACCGTAATTAGATACAGTACATAATTATTGAAAAGCAATTGTGTTCACAATCATCCACACCTAGGGTTCGGTTGTGGTGGCGGCGCCCCAGGAATAATGATGTACCGTTTCTTCCAACATATAAATGTCTTCTCCGCTTCACCTAGGGTCTTCTCTCCATCACCACCTTCGATATCCAAAGCCACATTTTCATGGCCTTTGACCACTCTATCCACTGAGACACTAGCATATCCGGGTGGTATTATGACCGATTGGATCCTTGGTGTCTTGGTGGGGTCGATAGGAGATATAACGCTGGTAGCCACCTTGACTGTGGCATTCCCCTCCGGAATATGTAGCTCATAGGACGTCAATAGAGCGGTGACGTCATCCACCAGGAAGTGCATCCCTGCGTCATCATCTTGCCTCACAGGCACCTCCATAGAAGCACAACTACTTTTCAACTGAGCTGAGCCGGGGCTGATGTTGGTGGCCGGCTGTGACAAGCTCTGGAGGCGGGAATTTACAACTTCCTCCACGGCCTTTCTGATTTGCTCATTCATAGTGGCCTTAAGCGCTTCCTCCTGCTCTAGTGCCTTACGAGCCACTTCACTGGTCTTCATAACAGCCTCCTCCAACTGGCGTAGCCGTTCCCTGTCCTCTTCCTTCTTTCTCTGGCGGCTTCTATAAGTTTCTCTGTCCTGAGGGAAGGCATGCTCCCACGACATGGAGCCATAGCCTCTCGTCCGTCCACCATGCTCAGGGTTCCCCAGGGCGTATGTCAGCTCATCTTTATCTCTGTTCGGCTGCCACTCTCCACTTTGAGCGACGGAGTGGGCTTGATGAAATCTTTCTGCTACAGCTTGGATGCGTTCCCCATACATGACCTTTCCGGTCTCTAGGTCCAGGCGGCCTCCGTGAGCGAAAAACCAGTGTTTGGCGTGCTTAGGCCAGTCGAGGGATTCTGACACCAACCCCCTGTCAATTAGCTCTTGCTTGGCTTTTTCCCACTTAGGAATGGCAGTAGGGTAGCCACCTGATCCCATCCTATGGTGGTAGGTCTTGTGTCGGGCATTCTCTTAGTTCCTTCTCGCCCGTTGCTGACCCTCTTCCGACGTCTTGAACTGTACAAACTCGTCCCAAAACGGTCGTAGCTTGACAAAGTGCTTACAGTTGAAATCCAGAGTCTTATTCTTCTTGATATAGTCATTATATAGATTCTTCTTATAGCACTGGAATTGTGTGGCCATCTTCTTCATAGACCAATCCCGAACTCTTTTCTTCAACTGTTCATCGTTTGTGTCTAGCGTGAAATGTTGCAACACGTCACACTAAACTAGTTCCTTGTCACGGTCGGAGACATAACTGATTTCTGGACGTTGCTTATTTTTCTTCCATTCACGGACATTGATCGGGATCCTATCCCGAGCAAGGTACTCTAAGTGGTTGACAAAGGCCCTTGCATGGGGTCCACGTGGCTAGTCTGTTCTCTTGTCGAAATCTGTGATAACCAACCGGCCCTCCATCGACTTCTTCAGGCCTCGTACTTTTCTGCTGGTCCCCGTGGTTGTTGTTGAGACAGAGGGCTATGTAGGCAGAAACAAGACAATTAATAAAGGAATTTTTTTTAAATTTCATGTATATAAACATAGGAGGTTGCATATATTATAGATCTTGCCAACATTGTCTTGGTCATTCGGGTCGACCAAGTACTGAGAACCGTCATCGATGCCCTCAGGGTTCTCATTGCCTTCACGATCGTCATAACGACCTTCTTCAACGCTACCGCGGATCATGTTCAACAATATTTCTTCGTCTTCCCTCGGGTCGGCCATTTCTGCAAAAATATTTAGGGTTTAGGGTTTACAGTTCAGGGTTTACAGTTTAGGGTTTAGGCATTACTAAGCATAAGAGATCGACTTACACATATTAGTGGGATATCATCTGGATATAAGTGTACATCAAGGTAATCATGCAGCAACGGTATCGACCAACTCCTACTAACTTAATACATCTAATAACAAGTAAGTCTATCACAAGTTGTATTTCTTAATTAAAATAGATAATTTAACTCATGAAAAAACTATTCAAATTTCAGGTTTAATAGTTTTCCTAGATATATATATGCAGGTAGTGATGAAGAGTGAAGAAGGGCTAAAAATGATAACGTCAACACAATTATCATGCAAAATTAAGTGCTAAGGTTGAGGCTTCCAAAATGAAAACAACATGTATATTAACTTAAATTCTTCCAAAATATACATATATACATATATATACATATATACATATATACATATATATATATACATATATATACACATATATACATCCGCTGCAGGCGGGCGCCAGCGCCGGAAGCAGCAGCTCGGCTCCAGCAATGGGGCACAGCAGCAGCGGCCTTGGGGCAGTAGCAACGCCCAACGGACACGCGCGGAGACGAACCTGGCGGCGCGCGGCGGTTCTCAGGGCGGCGCGTGGCGGTGCTCGGGAGATCGAGATCGAGGCGGCGGTTCGTGTGTCTGCGCGCGGGTGGGGAGGAGGAGGAAGAAGTTGGGGCTTTATAGGCCAGGGACCTTTAGTCCCGGGCCTAGCCACCGCCCAGGACTAAAGGGGCTTTAGTCCCGGTTCCAACCACGAACCGGGACTAAAGGGTGGCTGGAACCGGGACTAAAGCCCCTTTTAGTCCCGGGCGGTGGCCAGGTCCGGGACTAAACGTCCCTCCACCAAATTCTGGCGCCGGTTTAGGCGCCAGAATTTGGTGGATTTTATTTTTCACCTTTTTTCCTTTTATCTTTCTAAATGCATGGTAAATTAAATATTTATCATAATTTTTTTCAAAAATACACATTAGTTTAGTTTGACTCTATTGTGCATTACATAAATTGTAAATACTATTTTTTTCAAATATTTTATATTATTCAAAATAAATGTTATTTATAATGAATATTGTGTTAATGCAAAAATATAATGGGCAATTAAAATATATAAAATTGTTGGCTTTCGACAGAAAATTTGTTTTTGGGTCATTTGGATGTTAAATTTTTGTTTCTTCAGTAATAATTATCCAAATGCGCGATATTAATTGTCTAAATTTGAAAATTTAAAATTTTCAGAGATACACGTCGATTTTCGGAACCCTGGATGGTCTTGACTGGAAAAGTCATGAATACAAAGTTTGTTCCACTCATCAAGATCTACATTTCATACATAGACCATTTTTGCATTTGACAAAGTGTTGGTAAAGTGTAGTTGAAAATCCACAATTCCCACATATAGTTTCATATAGTTTGTGTGAAATTCAAGATTTGGTGAGTATTGTTTATTTAAACTTTTTCAAATAGGAAAAATAGTCTATATAAAAAGTTTGGATCTTGATGAGCTCTAACAACTTGGTATTCCAAAGTTTTTCATTTCAAGTCATTTAGTCTGTCATTTGACCAAGTCTGACCAAAACTCGTCTTTGATTTTGAAAACATGTGCCTGGGACTTGCTAAAATTTATCCAGATAAAAATATGGTCCATGTATAAAATGTAGATCTTGATGAGCTCTAACAACTTGGTATTCAAAAGTTTTTCATTTGAAGTCATCAAATAGGTCATTTGACCAAGTTTGACCAAAGTCAAAACATTGGTTTTTAGAAACACACACTTTGACCGAACCCTGGATGGTCTCGAATGGAAAACTCATGAATACAAAGTTTGTTCCACTCATCAAGACCTACATTTGGTCTAATGGTCAACGTTTCATTTGTAAAAATTTGAACCACTCAATTTTGAATTTTGAAAGAATTCATAGCCAAACGCCGGTTTTCGGAACCCTAGATGGTCTCGACTGGAAAACTCATGAATACAAAGTTTGTTTCACTCATCAAGATCTACATTTCATACATAGACCATTTTTGCATTTGACAAAGTGTTGTTAAAAATCCACAATTCCCACATATAGCAAAGTTTGAACCACTCAAATTTGAATTTTTAACACATAATGTTATAATTATATTACACAAGATGTCAAATACACATTATTAATTTGAGTTCACTACCTATATCAAGCGGGCACAGTGGTAAACTTTTTCTTGACGTAATGCCCTTGGTTATGATCATTCCGTAACCATGGAGTGTCTTCAGCAGCGAGCAGGATGCTTTGGTCTTTGACCACATAGAAGGGTAGGATTCGTTCATCCTTTTTATAATCCTCTGACACGTCTGACTTGTCTTCAATTCTCACGATGCTTCTCCTGTAAGAACTATGTGGTGCTTTGGCTCGTTGGTTTTTTTCTCGTCGTGTTTCCCTCTCTTGGGTTTTGTAGACATGTCTTTCATATAGAACACCTGATTCACATCAGCAGTAAGGACGAATGGATCATTCTATACCCAATATTGTTGAGGTCCACTATTGTCATTCCGTACTCCTTATCGACTGATACCCCTCCGTTCATCTTCACCCATTGGCATTGGAATAGAGGGACTTTAAAATTATATGCATAGTCTAGTTCCCAAATCTCCTCTATGCGACCATAATATGTGTTTATGTTCCTATTCGGTTCCGTAGCATCCACGTGGACACCACTGTTTTGGTTGGTACTCTTTTTATCTTGGGATACGGTGTAAAATGTATTTCCATTTATCTCGTACCCTTTGTACGTGAGGACGTGCCACGCTGGTTGCCTAGCCAACAAATACAGTTCATCTCCAATAATTTTATCACCCTGACATTTTTTGTGCAACCA
This sequence comes from Saccharum officinarum, assembly GCA_020631735.1. Lineage (NCBI taxonomy): Eukaryota > Viridiplantae > Streptophyta > Magnoliopsida > Poales > Poaceae > Saccharum > Saccharum officinarum. Next base: position 14,089,041 of record CM036228.1, read on the forward strand.
ATCACCGAATGTCTCCGTGTGATGACGCGTAATCCAAGCCTTATTCTTCCCAGGATTCTCGGATCGTACAAAATTCATGTGTTTCTCAATATACGGTTCCACCACAGTGGAGTTTCGAAGAACTGTGTAGTGTGCTTTATTGAAAGAATCATCACCCTGGCTGATATATGTTTTCTTTCCTAGTGTACCCTTTCCACCAAGTCTCCCCTCATACCATGATTCAGAAAGACCAATCGGGTCAAGGTCAGGAATGAAGTCCACACAGAACTCAATGACATCCTCTGTCTCGTATCCCTTGGCAATGCTTCCTTCTGGTCGACCTCGCTGGTGAACATATTTTTTCAGTACACCCATAAATCTCTCTAAGGGAAACATGTTGTGTAGGAACACAGGACCTAGGATATTAATCTCTTTGACCAGATGAACTAGGAGATGTGTCATGATATCAAAGAAGGATGGAGGGAACACCAACTCAAAGCTGACAAGACATTGAACCACATCATTCTGTAGAGTAGCTAGATCAAAAGGATTGATTGCCTTCTGAGAAATTGCATTGAGGAATGCACACAGCTTCACGGTGGCCAGACGTACATGTGGAGGTAGAATTCCTCTTAAGGCAACCGGAAGCAGTTGCGTCATAATCACGTGGCAGTCGTGCGATTTTAAGTTGACAAATTTCTTCTCTGGCACATTTATTATACGCTTTATATTGGAGGAGAACCAAGATGGGACTTTGATGTTGCTTAGGCACTCAAACATGCTTTCCTTCTCCTCATTGCTAAGAGTGTAGCTAGCAGGTCTTAAGTAATGACGTTCATCATCTGTCTTCTATGGATGTAGGTTGTCTCGTTCTTTCATGCGCTTCAAGTCCTCTCATGCCTCAAGGGTATCCTTAGGCTTTCCAAACACACCCATGAACCCTAGGAGATTGACACAAAGATTCTTTATCAAGTGCATCACGTCGATCGAGTGGCGGACCTTAAGGTCATTCCAATATGGTAGGTCCCAAAATATTGACTTCTTTTTCCACATTGGGGCGCGCCACGAATCGTCTTTTGGAATAGGTTCACTGCCTTGTCCCTTTCCAAACACTACTTTCAAATCCTTGACCATCTTAAATACCTCTGCCCCATCTCAGTTGCTTGGCTTGGACCGGTGTTCTGCCGTACCTTTAAAATGTTTGCCTTTCTTTCTCAACTGGTGGTTCTTAGCAAGAAATCGATGATAGCCAAGGTACATGACCTTTCAACATTTTTTTAAATAGACAGCCTTAAGGTCACCAAAACAATGGGTGCATGTATTATATCCCTTATTTGTCTGTCCTAAAATATTACTTAGAGCTGGCCAATCATTGATTGTCACGAACAACAATGCTCGCAGGTCGAATTCTTCCTATTTGTACTCATCCCACACACGCACACCTGGTTTGCTCCATATCAGCTGAAGTTCCTCAACTAATGGCCTCAGGTAGACATTGATGTCATTGCCACGTTGCTTCAGGCCTTGGATGAGCACTGGCATCATAATGAACTTCCGCTTCATGCATAACCATGGAGGAAGGTTGTAGATACATAGAGTAACGGGCCAAGTGCTATGACTAGAGCTCTAGTCCCCAAAAGGATTAAATCCATTCGTACTCAATGCGAACCTTAGGTTTCTTGTGTCATCTGTAAAGTCTGGAAATTCTCTATCTATTTCTCTCCACTGTGACCCATCTGCAGGGTGTCTCAACATGTTGTCCACCTTACGGTCTTCTTTGTGCCATCGCAACAACTTTGCGTGCTCCTTGTTTCTGAACAGTCGTTTTAGGCGTGAAATTATTGGAGCATACCACATAACCTTGGCAGGGATTCTCTTCTTCGGATGTTCTTCATCCTCAACATCGCCAGGATAATCTCGCAAGATCTTGTATCGTGATGCATGGCAAACAGGGCATTCATCTAAATTCTCGTGAACGCCACGGTACAGGATGCAGTCATTAGGACATGCATGTATCTTCTCGATTTGTAATCCTAAAGGGCAGACGATCTTTTTTGCTTCGTATGTAGTGGTGGGCAATTCATTAGGCTTTAGAAGCATCTTTTTTGGGATCTTCAGTAATTTTCCAAATGCCTTGTCAGATATACAATTCTCTGCCTTCCACGGTAACAACTCCAGTGTCGTGCCTAGCTTTTTCTGCCAATCTTCGGCCGACGGGTAGAGTAACTTCTTGTGATCCTATAGCATTTGGTCAAACTTAGCCTTCTCCTTTTTCACTTTCACAATCTCTCTGTGCGTCACGAATGACATCACCAAGAGCATCGTCATCTTCAGCGATACTGTTTTCTGCATCCGCCTCTTCTTCAACTTCCTCCATCGCGAAGTCACAGTATTGAGCAAAAACATCATCAGGGTCTGCTTGTTCTTCTTCACCTTCTTTCATCATAACCCCGGTCTCTCCGTGCTTGGTCCAACAAATGTAGTTTGGCATGAAACCCGACTTGAACAAGTGCAAGTGAATACTTCTTGAGCTACAAAATTCTTTCAAATTCATACACACGGCACATGGGCAGCACATAAAACCATCCCACTGGTTTTCCTCTGCCACTCGGCAGAATTCTCGCACGCCCTCAATGAACTCATTGGAGCGGCGATCGGCATTGTACATCCAATGGCGTGTCATTATCTGTATTATATGGCATCACATAATTAAAAGCCCAGCATGAGAAAAGAGCGCGGCACAACCTTGTCTAATTGAGTTCAAAATTTTATAAGTGGTTCATCATTTCATAAAATTAATTTGCGGACGTTAATAAAAAAATAGCAAAATCATAAAATTTGTATTTTTCTATTAAAAGGTGTAATCTTATCTCTAAATAAAATTAATTTGAAGAATTTTTAAATTTAAAATAAATTTGTTTCAAAATTACAAAGAATCAATATTATTTAATATTTTAAAATGAGAACATGAACAAATTAAAGTAAAAAGTATCCTAAAAAGTATATAATAGAACTAAACATTATATGTGTATACCAAGGTTTTCTGTACCGGTATTTTAAAAATCTCGGTGGTCACCGATAAACGGGAATATCGTATATATCGGAAATTTATCGGCGATGGAAATAAAATTTCGGAAGAAATTTAGACAAAAAATGACTCATTTTGTTTGGAAAAGCGCATAGATCATTTCTAAACAATCTAACATAAAAAACTAAATAAAACATATTATCAATTGTTTATTCAATGAGGAGGGCAGTGACATGGCTGGAGCGTGCTGAGTGTGTTGCGGCGGTGGCAACTTGAACTTAGAAGAGAAGGGGACAGAAAATTAAACATGGATTAAGGTTAGAGTATTGGGTGGGCTTTGGCGTCTATTTGGATGACAAAATTTTAAAAATATGAAAATTTTGGACGATAGAGGAAAAATTTCGGACCTAGCCGGTAAACGTGATATCTCGGAAATTTCGGATTCTACCGGCCGATATTTTTTTCCCTGGTGTATACTACTTTCTAGGTACTATAATTAGCATCGTTCATAAAAATTCAAACATGAAAAGTGATTGGAGCTACCAATATGAAATAAAATAGCCATATATAATATGGATTTACATATGGTGCTGCTAAAACATAGGAGGATGAAGCTAGCAACCTTTCAAACAAATCGACGACGGCGTAGAAGCGTTTGAAGTGGATTGATCGCCGGAGATAAGACAAGAAAGAACAATGGAAGAACAAGCAATAAGAACATGAACAAGGAAGGACTCGGGCAGGGAGAAAGAAGAGGGAGGTTCAATTTATAGGGGGAGGTTTTAATCCCGGTTGGTAACACCAACTGGGACTAAACCCAGTCCTATAGTCCCGGTCGGTGCCACGGACCAGGACAAAAGCTGTAGTCCCGGTCCGTGGAACCGACCGGGACTAAAGGCAGGGCTTTAGTCCCGGTTGGTGTTACCATCCGGGACTAAAGGTCCCTCCCGAAAACGCCTGACAACAGAGCCGTTGGCGATGGAGCTTTAGTCCCGGTTGGTAACACCAACCGGAACTAAAAGTCTATTTAGTCCCGGTCGCCGAAATCGCCGAGACTAAAGGCATTTTGGGCGATCGACGAAAGGTCAGTTATGTAGTAGTGGCATGGGGTGTTCGGATATTAATAAAAAAATAAATTACAGAATCCATCAGTAAACCGCGAAACGAATTTATTAAACCTAATTAATCCATCATTAGCACATGTGTTACTGTAGCACTTTATTGTCAAATCATGGATTAATTAGACTTAAAATATTCGTCTCGCAAATTACACGCAATCTATGTAATTAGTTATTTTTCTAGTCTATATTTAATACTCCATGCATGTGTACAAACATCCGATATGGATAGGATATAAAGTTTTAGGGTGGGAACTAAACAAGGCCGATATGTCCCAAAGTTGCTCTTATATGTTTATAAATTGCTATCAGCTTCTTGTAATAATATATATGTGACAACTTTTAAATCGCTTCAGTGCAATTGCTAAATTAAATCACTGGCATAGATAACGAATGCGTCAATATTTTTTCAAGTGCTTCTCTTATTCTCGTGCAACATGACCACCGCCTGCCAGTGGAAGTTCTCCTGGACACCGGCGATGGCCGTGGCCTGCGAGGAGTCGTCCGACGCGGTGGCCATGGAGAAGTGCGCGGTCCGTGTAGCATAGGCCCATCACCCGTGACACGCATCGGCGGGGGGTAACTCGTCGACCTGGAGGCCGCGGGGCGCGGGCGATGTGGTTCTGGTGCAGGACTACTTGCGGCGGGCCGTGCAAACGACACCGGCGCGGAGAGCGTGTGCTGCTGCTCGTCGACGTCCCACCGGACGAGGCAGCGGGCCTACTTCGCCTCACCACCGCTGCAGCAGCGCAAGGTGCAGGAACAGATGCGATCGGTGGCAAGCGCGCGCGGGCAGGTCTGCATATCAGCGGCCCGGAGGCACAACACTGACCGGAGGCATGGAAGCTCAGGCTACGGGCCTACGGTGCCTCTATGGCTCTATGCAGTTTCTATTTCCTAGACTAGAGTACGATCAGGATTGTAGGAATAAGAATTGTTGGATGGATGTACAGAAATGTCAGTAAACATGTGCATATTGAATGAAAGCCAAATCTGAACAGAGTTGGCAAAAAAACGAAACTTGTTGCGCGTGCATTTCAAGAAGTGCGTCGACATCCCAGAAATGCAGCTCAACCCTGGTGATACAGTTGGTGTTCGCGGCCTAGCAGTCCTCCGCAGGATCCTCTCCTCCGGCGCTGGCGAGCACCCTCGACCCCTACGGCACCGCCGGTAGCCCACCGCAAATTTTTCGTTGTATAGGCGTGGGAAAAATTTTGTAGCCCCATGCAACAAAAGTTTATAACGTTGCAGGGCATTTATCTAGTGTATAAATATTTTTCAATGTGAGAAATAACACCATAGACAAATATTACTCATGCATCCAAGAAAAGAAAAACGCATGACACAGATGCTAGGCCAGCCTGCTAGTTTTTATTCGGCCTTTACCCTAGTCAATACACGTAACTATCACTATATTCAATATGATTAACCTGCGGCACACATCCACAACACACGCCGCCGTCAACACCAGGCTTCGTCTACCTCCCCTTCCACTTCCAACATGCAAGCAAGGCAAACGTCCAAAGCTCCATGGCGTGCTCTCGAGTTGCCGAGCAAATCTAGAGAGGCAAATGATTTGGGAGAGAAAAGGCAAAAGAAGAACGAGCTGCTCCTCTCGGCGCTACGGCACCGTTCGGTGGCCATCGTGCTTCCTGCAGGAGCATGGTGGGAGAGCGACAAACAGGACCTCAACGGCTCGACCTCTGCAGCGCCTTCAAGGCTTCAACAATACTCGAAACGGTACTGGTATGAACAGATCAGCCGAGATGGCCGGAATCGCCCGAGTTATTGCCGGTACGGGATGCGCTTGCTTGTGTGGAACGGAATTGATAACAGGGGCGTGGAGTCAATTACCAATCAAGACCGCACCTATACTAGTGTTCTTCAGAGCGTCAGCCTTCATGAGGCTCGGCGATGGCCGCCAGGCTATCTTCTGGGAGGATCGCTGGCTGCAAGGAGAAGTTGTTCGGGACAAGGCCCCATGCCTCTACCAGCTCGTTTCTATACATACCCATGCAAGCCATGTTGGAATATGATCAGTTCGGCTAACATCGAGATTAATTTCAAGCTTAATTAAAAGATAAGTTTTTGTCCACCCATTTCTATCATTAATTCCAACTAAATAAGCATTGCCGTGATCGGCGGCAGCCCTTAGAATTCTAAGGGTTCGGCCCCCTGGCCCACAGCGCTATTATAAATAAGAGAGACGCCCCTGGCGTCACACTGGTTCAATTCATGTGACTTTTCACATAACCGATCAATTAAACGCTGGAGGGTTTTAGGAAGACCGTCTACCCACACTCGTCTAGGTATTGCAAGATCTACCGCGTTATTCATCGAATATGAGCATCAAGCCCCAATCCAGTGAAGACTAAAATCTTCTTCATCTACATCAAATACACGAGCACAGATGGTATCTTCCGACTCTGGTTAGTATCTAATATTAGTTTCTGCATTAAGATGAGTTAGTGATCATGTCTAGTCTAAGATAAAGATCCTATTAATCTAAATTTTAATTCAACCATCGGTATCGGAGCCTACTTAGATCCTGACATGATCCTAGGCCAGCATCAGTTTTGTTTTATGCCTCTGTAATATTAGATCAGTTTGGCTAAGTCAGATTAAATGCAATTAAGTTTTATTAAGATCAATCTTATCTGTCACGTGCATGATTAGCCTCTGTGATGTATGTTTATGCTAAGTGTCATATTAGATCTGTTTTATTTGTTAGTAAGTAATTAGACCTTAATTGGACGCGATCTAAGTTTAAGTTCATGATTAAACTAAGAATTTTTGGGTTAGTGTTTTTACTGCTAATCGCAATTAGTCTCAGTTTAACCCAAATTTCATGAAATTAGATTTGTTTTTCATTGTTTAATGATGAACTAAGCACTCAGAAGAAGAAGATTTGGGCAAAATACGAGACATGTTCCAAAAATCCCTAATTTTCTCCAAATCAAGAACCCTAACTCTAAGCTAAGCATCAGAGGGACGCATACCGATGCGCGGCTCGTATCCGGTAGAAAAGGCCGGGTCGCCGTCGCCACTGCTGGCTGAGCCACGAGCACGCGCCGCCGCACGGGCCCCTGTGCGCTCCACCACACGCACTGGCTGAGCCGCAAGCACACGCCGCCGCTCCCTACGCCGGCCGAGCCGTGCCGCTAAGAGTGGGCGTTGCCACCTCCGCGCGAGCACATGAGGGCGCTGTTGTGGTCCGCCGCCGACGCCTGCCTGCGCCGCACGGGCTACCACTGCCATAAGCTGGGCGCCACAGCGGCAAATCTCGACGGAGCCGCGCGCCATTGTACGCACGCACACGCCGGCGAGAGAAGCCAACGCAGCGCCGCTGCTCTGACCTGCCGTACGCCACTTACTCCTGCCTATGCGGCTGCGTGTCTGTCTGATGGAGAAAGAAAGAAATTGTGGCCGTCCGATTGAGATGAATGGCTAAGATTCATTTGGGCCATTAGGGTTTTGCTCAGTGGGCCGTTACTGGATCTTAAGGGCAGAGCTACGCGGTCTCAAGCATGGACCTCTGCTAGGCCTGTGCCTATTAAGGACAGATGTTGAGTTTTCCTTTTTCCAAAAAAAAAATAAGTTCCATTTATTATTTATTTCAGCGCATTATTTAAAGCTTGTCAGTTAAGTTTTAAATTGTTAATGTTAAGTTCCATTATTTATGAGTTTATTTTCTGCTCAAATAAACTTGCTCATTGAGATTTATGAGTGCTTCTGTGTGCCTACTACGTGATGGATATTAAGGTTTTGGCAGGGTATTTATACCCATGATTTTTTTTTGTCTGACTAAATCCTAACCGTCCTTTGAGTTCAATAAGATCATTCCAGCCACTATGATTTTCTAAGTGGGACGTTTATTATGTTTTTAAGGGGAGAGCTTGCTAGTTCGGCTTGACCATAAGCAAGCCGTGCCCTGGCACAGTGAACTGTTGGGCCTATTCTCTAAAGGCCAAATTAAAATCTATTTTCAGAGTATAAGTTTCCTCAGCTATTCAATTTAAATGCATTATTTAAGTACTTTAATTAAATTTTGAGTTTTTAAAGCTCTCATTATGTTAATATTTTTAGCTTAGTTTATTATCAGCGACTTATTTATTGCTTTAAGTTTAATGCCCTCGTAATGATATATATTCCCATTTCATATAAAATTTAAGTACCCTTTATTGTTTAGTAATCTTTAGGTTATTCTATGCATGTTTTGGGGATATGTTGCTGAAAATTTTAAGTTTAAGATAAGACATTTTCTTTTCTTTAGTGCAATTTAACTTTTATGCACTATTTGAATAAGTTCTAAGTCTAAATTTTTATTTTAGTTCCAGTATTAATTCTATATTTTTTCTTGAGTATTATTATGCTTTATATTGATGCTCTAAGATAAAGCTTTGCAATATTTTGCATTCAGTTATAAGTATTTGTATTTATATATACATATATATCCACCACTGTATAATAAGATGGTCTCTGGTTGAATGGAACCAACGAGAAGTTTAACCGGAGATTACTCATAGTTAATTTCTGACCAACGTTGACTTTAACTATGAGTTATTTAAGACGGATTTTTGTTTGTTTCTGCCCAACAGTGATGCAAATTAAAATCCTTAAGCATATTGTTAATACTGACCAACGTTGTTTTAACTTTATGCTTTAAGTACATCTTATATACATCTTACTAATTGGGACATTATTTTTCTTCTTTTCTCAGTAAATTATGCAGACTATATAAGTAAAATAGAACCCCCTAAGTTGCACTAACTTTCCTACTTGGAACAATCCGGTGCTTGCCATTCTCAAGGAGCTGGACCTTGATTATGTGCTTTATGAGGAAAAACCACGTGCTCCTTCTCCTATTTGTGTGTACTATGTTGTGAGGATGAAGGAGCACATCCCAAAATTAGAAAAATGACAGAAATCTGATGGGATTGCCAAAATGATTATACAATGGTCGCTCTCAGTTAACATGATTAGGAGATTCCTTTCTAATGAAAATAACAGGAAATTAAGTGCTAAGGAGCTTCACAACTTCATAAGAGCACACTTTAGAAAGGTTTTTCTTTTTGATAGCTTACTTAATTCCCGTTATGATGGGATAAGTGGTCTGGGTAACCACGTTAAGAGCTTGTTTGATATGGCTTATGAGTTAAAGGCACTTGGATTAGATTTGTCTGATGAGTTTATGTTAAATTGCCTTATGAATTCTATGTCTGAAAACTATAATAAACATGCTCAAAATGATAAGTTTCTAATAGTCTGTAAATTTTGCTAGTTACCAAATTGATGATAAGTATAAGCATGGCTTCGAAAGACAGGTCTTGCCAAACTAGGGGAGCAAAGTCTAAGAAGCCATTAATGGAATAAAGATCAAGTCGAGCCTTGGAGCTTCGCATTAGATTTGTTCTAAATTTAGTACTTAATGATGCTAAGTCATCTTAGTTTGAGATACTTTGTATTTTGAACAAATGCAAATTTATTCCATCATGATTTATCTTATTAGTTGGCAAAGAGATGTATTTCCTGTAATATGGGTTTTCTTTATGTCAGTTTTATCTTTAAGTTAATCATTACTCAAGACGATGAGACCTTGTCGAAATTGTGTCACTACAGTTTAAGCCACATTTCGAAGGGAAGAATAGACTGTCTCATTAGGAAAGAGATGCTATATTCAAATAAGACTATAAAGCATGGGACTTGAGAAATAAAATTAAAAAAACATACTAATTTTGTCCCTTAACCCAACATGAGTCTCTAATTGAAGTATGGCTTGCTTTCGCTATTTCTGGCCAACGCTGATTAGTGTTTGCATGTCCACTAAGTTTCTTGTTCTAGTTTATTCTGGCCAACGCTGATTAGACTAGTTCATAGAGCTTGTTTTAAGAGACTTATATGCCTTATATTTGTCATTCTAGCCAATGCTGATGGATGAATATTTGACCATAAAAGTTTTATTGGGCAAAACCTCAGCAAGACATAAGTACAGTCTAGCTAAGGATAAGAAATGAGATTCTAAGTAAATAAGCTGTCCACATGACACCCTGATTATGTTTCTGGAGAACACAAAAATCAGTGGGAGCAAAATTCAAGGGATTGTGTTTCTACTATTATAACTATTTCGCTAAGTTAAAATATAATGAACGTGTTTTCTAGAGAATGCAAGAATCAGTGGGAGCTAATGGGAGTTCACAAAGGAGGAAGATAAAATCTTGGAGAGATATGGGCTTAGTTTTCTGTATCTAGGACTCAAGAAGACAAATATCTCAATTTGTGCCATAAGTCATTAGTATACCTCCATTTAAATTACTACAATTTGTATTATGGATTTTCAAGAGTCGTGTGCCACAATAGATATATGTAGCAACCATTAGTGGATAATTAGGCACATAAGTAAACCTCTGTTGTTATTACACTGCTTGTGATCCATGATGACCATATCAGAAGAGGAATTTTGTTATTCTAAACTCAACAATTTTTATGAGCTTAGGTCCATAAGTATATATAAGTGTGGGTTCTAATAAGTTTCCTAATGAAGTCAAACCAGTAGACTATAAAAGGGTCTACAATTCTAAACGTGACATTAAAGGGAGTTTTTAAGAAATTTAAACTAAGAACATAACCCACTATGGTTTAGAATTTAATTAAGTGGACAATTATGCTTATAAAAAGGGTGGGAAAAGGTTATTATCCTAATACTCTACATGGGTGAAGTTGAGTTACGTGGTAATAGGAATGTCACGTAAGAGTTTTCTACTCACCCAAATTTTTTTAATATGATGTATTTTGATGAAGCCTCTGAGTTTTTGGCTATTAAGATACACATTACAGGACCAAATGAGTACTAGGATTATCAAGAAAAGCATATCAACTATATGCATAAGTGATAGAGTTTGAAATGCCACGCATGTCTATTCGCATAATGCAAATTGCATAATGCATTAAGTTTAATTATTCCAAATATTTTTTAAAAAAAGAGGTCAGTAACAGTTGAAGAGGAAGACGTTCCATAAGCTTCGACTGTCATTAACTTCAAAAATGCTCAAGTCAATACTAGTCTAGACTTGGCATTGGGATACTTGGCAAAAAAAATTTATTAATCCAGAATAGGTCCACTAGAAGGTGCTACAGAATTTTAAGTTATTGATGAGGCACCAAAAGAATTATTGTGTCACTTATAAGAATTAAGAATTATTCAATTGCCAATTCTCTTGAGTAGGTATAAGAAAGTGCACAATTAGATTATACCTACTCTTGTAGAAAAGGATAAATTTATTGAAAGCTCCAAATGTAATTAGTATTAAAATAAGCTCAATTAGTGACATGAATACGACAGGCCATGCAGCTTAAGAGATATTATCCCAAAATTGAGTATTAACATACTGCTATAAGCCTACAGTTGAGTTGCAGTATTATTTCAAGTAACGACAGACATCAAATGCTGATGCTAAGCACATTGATTAAATGTTGTGAAAGAAAGAACCCAGGATCAAGTTATTAAGCTTGAGAAAAAAAAACAAGAACTAAGCTGATGCTAGCATGTTTTGATTATTTGAGGCTTAATACTTATCCCATTTATGAGCGCGCAAATATATTTGGGTTTTTAGTTTAGGGTCTCTAACTTGATTCCTGGTAATAGGGTCATATACTCCCAATAAGTAATAAGCGTTCTAACAAGGTATTACAGTGAACTATGGGTAATGGGTCCCAGTGGCGATTAATGCTATTGACGACGCATTGGTCTGGTCTTACTGTAGTACTGAGTGTGAACATAAGTATGAAGCGAACATTAGTTGCGTAATTGCATTAGCCGTTCGATCAAGTGGGAGAATGTTGGAATATGATCAGTCCGGCTAACACCGAGATTAATTTCGAGCTTAATTAAAGGATAAGTTTTTGTCCACCCATTTCTATCATTAATTCCAACTAAATAAGCACTGCCGCGATCGGCGGCAGCCCTTAGAACTCTAAGGGTTCGGCCCCCTGGCCCACAGCGCTATTATAAATAAGAGAGGCGCCCCTGGCGTCATACTGGTTCAATCCACGTGACTTTTTACATAACCGATCAATTAGGCGCTGGAGGGTTTTAGGAAGGCCGTCTAACCACTCTCGTCTAGATATTGCAAGATCTATCGCGTTCTTCACCAACTAGGAGCATCAAGCCCTAATCCGATGAAGACTAAAATCTTCTTCATATACATCAAGTACATGAGCACAGATGGCATCTTCCGACTCTGGTTAGTATCTAATATTAGTTTCTGTATTAAGATGAGCTAGTGATTGTGGCAGAATCTCCTAATCTAATGCCCTCCCAAGAGTACTTGTCTTCCATTAGATATAAGTACCCAAGAGAGAACACTAAACTACGTGATTCCGTCGAGCACACCTCAAGAGGGAACTCGAAAATCCACATTTTTACATCAGGATCACAAATGAGAGAGTAAAGCTTACAACATCCTTACCATTTCTTATATCCCTTTTAGTACAACATCAGAGTAATTGACTATGTATATATAACAGCGGAATATAAAATATTATCAGAGTTCAGCAAAAAATAAAACCATTTAATGACTAGTTAAACATTTACATGAAGAACGTTTATATGCAAGAATTGATAACAAGTTAATAGTATTTTCCCTTGTAAAACTTTTGGTGAGAGTTTCATAAATAAACTCTACTCCGTATCGCAAAGGATATCCTCGCTGAGCCTACCAGGAGGTTTCCACACACAAGTGTCAGCTTACCAGCACCTGCCACCTGCAACAGGGTAGAACAAACCCTGAGTACTCAATTGTACTCCGCAAGACTTACCCGCCAGGAGGAAGTAAAAAGACTCCAATGATTATGCAAGACTTTCTGGCTTGTGGGTTTTTATTTGCGAGAAGCAGCGCTAAGAGTGTGTCCTTGATTTCTTACTTTTAATAGTCGCATTTCATTTCTTATCCAACCTTCTATGTAAGCACCTAGACTATAATCAAGCAAGGGCTGAGCAAAAGAAACCATTTCTTCATCTTTCAACTGCCAGTTCTTACTACGATGCCAGAGCGTAGTCAAGCCGTACTGTCACGCAGAAATGGCGATTCGCGAATCAATATGCCTAGCTGGGTACCCCAAAAAACACACGCCTCGCTTGTACCCTAGGCACAAGCAAGACCAACTCGTTCCCCTCCTGTCACGGGTTTCTAGGTCCCCGTCCAAACTTGGACTCCTAGCTTCCGTTCTTGAGGCCCGGCCTCAATACGGTGCTAAGACCTCCACCTATCCCCGCCTCCAATCAGTCGGTCCGGAAAGAGCCGAAGCCCATGACAAGAGAGTAACAAGTCTTCCTAGCCCCCATCCGCTAGTATATGCTCGGGATAAGAAGATCTGTGACTTGACCAGGGTCCAATGCAACGAACGATTCTTAATTGACACAGGCAAAACGAATGCAACCAGAGCCCCGCTCTGTTTCCCAACCAGGTCCAAGTCCATCCAACCCGTTCTGCCCGGTCTCCAATTATCCATATACATTTATATTCCATCAGATGGCAACATGATAATAGTAACAATAAGATATTCCTATCTATCGCGAGCGATAGGAAATCACTCGACTTCTACCGGAATCCTATAGCATAGCAATCTACACGATCCTGTCATACTAGTAAGACTCATGGGATCAGGATATATATATGCAAGTGGGTTTCATTCAACTCCTTTAAACTTAATGCACAAGCATAAAATAAAGTGCAGAATAATAGAGGTTATGCACCGGGGCTTGCCTGGATAGAATGTAACCAAAGTTAGCATTTTATCACGACAGCACAATCATCAAGGCACCATCTTTTCTGCTACCTCCGGATGACTTCGCGATCCATCAACGCTCCTATAATGACAATCGTGGATGCAATGCAGAAAGACGTAAATACACACGACAGTCGCAATTTAGAAAATGATTTCGTCTCTCAAGCTAACGACTAGCGTATAGACTAACGTACTAAGCCACGTATCCTTGCTACCCGCAACGTGCTATTTTTCGACAATCATGTTAGTTATGAAACCCAAGTTGTTGCTTTCGCATTTTACCGCTCACACACATGTATTCAAATTAGGGTTCACCGGCTACCCTAACACATCTATTATTATGGAGCCATCGAAACTACAGTGAGTGGATAATAATATTAGTAGTTTACTGTAACATTTTTAGAGTCAACGCTTTTACCATTTTATCGCAATAATCCCTACAAGTTATACTCTAATAATATAAAACACCCTACTATATAAAGCATTCCTAGAAACATCAAAATATTATGTTAACTAAATACACTAGCAGATAGAGCATGATTTTAGGAACCTTACAAAATTGGTTTCACGATTTTTGGATTTATATACCATTTTATTTTGATTTTACAATTTCGCAGCATCATTAGAAAGGAAAAACAATTTACTTTGTTGTAACAGAGAAAAGGCCAGCGCCAGTTCTTCAGCCCAACGGCCCGACGGGGGGGGAGGCGGCTGTCTGCCGCAGGCCGGCCCAGCAACGGCCCGAGGGCAGGAGGGCCCGCGCGCTCACGCCTTTTACAAAAGAGGGCTCAGACTCAAAGGTAATCAAACGGAACAGTAATTTATTGCTACCACAACCTGACGTTATTCAAACACGACCCTGAAAAGAGTCTCCTTTACAACGGCCAACCCCCCCCGACACCCCTGCCCACGGCGGCGCGGCTCCGGCCGACACTGGGCGGCCACTCCGGTCACCCGAGGACTGAACGACGCCCAAGCGAGCCGACGAGCCCCGCGGGACGCAAGCAAAACCTTAGGCGGTGCTCGAGCAGCAACCGGTGCCCCCCCAGTGCCCTACCCACGCTGGCCGACCTTCAGCCATGGCGGCGACACTGCCCCGTCGTGCCTACGCGTTCTTGGAACGGGAGAAATGACAGAGGAGTATCAGCAGCTCACCCTGGCGCGTCCTGCATCGCCGGTTGGGGCGGAGGCGTGCTGAGGTGGTCCGGCCACGTGCGGCCGCACTGCGCGGCCGATGCTCCGAGCGGACACCGATGCATCAGCTCCCCACCGGCTATAACCTAGGCGAAGCTGAGGTGAGCACCGCACATGCGAAATCATTACGAGCTCGAGATCGAAAGCAATCGAACCAATCTGTGCCCTACCCCAACCTTACCGGTGTGGCGACGCACTTGGCCGGTGACTGCCAAATCGCCAAATTGGCAGTCGATAGAGCTTAGTCAGGATTGAGGGCAACATGGCGGCTAGGCAACCCCTCAAGCCGGCTTCAGGAGAGGGGAAAAGTGCTGCGAAGCTCGGCTTGGCGAGTAGGAGGGCATAAAGGGGGCGGCGGCTCTGCGCCTGGCGCAGCCGTGGAGAGAGCGCGCGAGGGACCGAGTAGATGGAGATGGGCGGCTCCGATGGTAGGGGTTCAAGCGAGCACAAGTAAAGAGGACGAGACAAGGAGGTTGGAGGAACACGTTCGACTTGGCGTGGCCAGGCCCGAGCGGGGCTCACCGGCGTCCGCACGCAGAGACAGGACGAGGCAGTGAGATGACATTGTCGCGACTGTGGCCGAGTCCATGAGGCAGGGGCGGCACAGGATGAAACGACGAGGCGGCAGCTGCGGCGTCAGCCTGCCCCGCGGTCGGTTTGGCCTGATGCGCGGCACGTCGAGGGCGGCAGTACGAGTACGCCCCAACACAGCACAAGCGGCATGGCTGCGGCTAGGCCCCGGCGCCAGCAGTGACCGCGAACAGGAGGCCGGCCAGCACAAACGTGACGCGCACGACACTTAAAGCAAAGCGAAGCCTGCCTGACAGCACGATTAAGGCTCAACCCAAAACAGCAGCAAGAAGAGGACACGGACAACTATCTAACGGAGGCCAAGACACGGCCAGAGAGTGACCCAAGAAGGAGATAGAGAGGTGCCAAGATACGTTTGCTAAGCTAAACGTCGGTTCGCGAACAGGGCGTCAACCCGTTGTTCACAGCGCGTTCAAGCGAAATTAGACAATTTTAAGGCAAGCAACACGACGTCCACCCAACTACCATCGACACCGTGCTCAAGTGCTAAGTTAGAAGCAACCAAATATGCGATAACGGGGTGGTACTGCTTAGGCATTTAGGTTGGAGATTAAACGCCCAAAATGGCATGGCCATTACTTCTCTCAATCATAGCCGAGACCTAGGGTTTAGTTAGAATTGAATTTCGAAATCGATTATTGGAGCTAGCAAAACTCTAGCTAACAATATTTATTCCCCAACAAGAAGGTTGCACTTCCATCTACGCAACTCGCGCATCAATCTTTACTTAAGCGCAAAGCTCAAGTTATGTTTTATTTTCGTTATAACAATTGTTTTTCAAGCCGAATAATTAAACCTATTGGTCTATTTTACTAATTAAGGTCTCATGAGTATGTTTTCAAGAAAACCAATTAACCGCCATTATTTGTTTACTATTTCTTTTTGATCTTAATTGTGACGCTAAGCAAGCTCGTAACACCAGGGGTGTTACAACCAACCCCCCTTCAAAGAATCTTGTCCCGAGATTCAGAGCAAGAAACAGAAAAGGGGAAACACGATTTCACTTCTTAGTAGAGATTACAATAGGAGGTTACACGACCTCGAAAACTAAAACACTCAGGTATCAAGAGGCATCACGGCTAAGTTAAACTAATATACTCACAACCTCTCCAGAAATTAACGAAGACGAGGACAGTGGAAGAGTAACAGGAAAACGATTATCCAGAACATGGCGTAGGCCCAACAGATCCAGAAACAAGAGACCAAGAACTCGAACATCGCGAACCCTACAACTTAACTAACCAGAGATGAACTTGAACTCCTTCAATGGAAACCAGATCCCTTCCGCTGAGCTACCCAACACCTCAGACTGTCGACCACAGATCTGCGAGCAACGGCTGGATCTCGTAGCCCTGCCTCCAACCACTTCCTTCCCAACTGCTCCCGAGCCCCTCCCACCTGAACACTGCTAGAGGAGAGTGATTCTACGTGCTCTACTTCGTATCTGAGGGTGGGATGGAGGAGAGGCAAGCAAAGGAGCATTTATAGCCTGATGGACGGAGGTGGCGGTGCAACGCACCGGGAACGGAGGCGGCGCGGAGGGTGGATCACCAATGGGACATGAGGTGGGGAACAACATCGCCATGGTGCGCTCCCTGTGCGAGCTTGAGTAGGGGAAAGGAGAAAGGAGGGGGGTCCGGTACCGGGACGAGGGCGAAAAACCGAGAGCCGACGTGGGCGCCGGGAAAAGAGGGACGTACAGTGCCAAGGGCGAGACTAGTGCGGCGCCATGACGTGGCCACGCGAGCGCGACACACGTGGGCCCCGCCACCGATGGCTTCCGCAGAACACAAAGTGACAGCGACCTGGCAAATGTAGAGCGGTCATCGGACACAGGGGCAACGTCCCATCAGTGTTCCAATTACTCCAGACTACTTCTGTTCCCTATCGCTTTTCTCTTTCTGCTTTTGCCTTTGGGGTCCAACTTGCACTGGCCTTTCGTGTAGACTGAGATCAGGACATACGTGCTTCTTCCAAAACCCCGCTATCTTGGTCACAATTGTGAGGGTACTACTCCATCAACTCATTGTGGATTTCCCGTTAGAACACCAGGATATTTTTACTAAGGAGAATGCTTGTAGCAAGGGCGGTACTATGGTGTAACTTAGCAACAGTGCTTGGTCAACAACCTCGATACCAGCGCGCGCCGAGCAGTATAGCCATGTGGTCGCGATCCACAGGTGGCCCTCGGTTCCGTCACGGCACCATAAGATATTAACCAGGCAACTATTACCAACTTACTCGCAGCAAAAGCGATGGAGTTGTAGGTAGACCACCGAATTAGAAAAGTAGTGCAAAGAAATCAAAGCAACAAGGGTTCCTTTTCAAAACAAGGAACATGAAAATTAAATCCCAAGGTGGATTTAAATCAAGAAAGTTTAAGTGTTCTACTGGGACATCCACAATTTGTTGATACAGTGTCCTCTGTCATTCAATCGCAACTGATCCGCTGCTTCTGAGTAACTGTTCCTCTTGCAACCTGTTTGCGGTTATCTCAAGAACCAAAAACACACTACAAGACCTAAGGGAAGATTGACGTAACAACCACACGGATAAAGCAATTACTCGTTCCAAACAGCCTTACACAGGTGCAATAGACAGGTACTCACATACTCAACACATCACTTGCATCCTATGACTAGATGGCCTTAACAGCTACGAACAAAAGACGACAGAAAGATTACAACACTGGAGGACAGTGATGAAAAACACTACCCACTGCGGTTACATCTCCCCTAGGATGACTAATCCACTTCGTCGGGGCGAATGACTTCATTCCTAGGCTCTTGAGGCTCTTCTGCTGCACTGGGCTGTGGAGCCGCTTCTTCTCCTAGCAGTGGCTGGGTGAGGGGAAGGAAAGGCTCTATCTCAGAGGCTTCCGTGGGAGGAGGTGCTGGTGGTACCGCAACACCGGTCCTCCTTCTCTCTAGCGGTTGGACAGGGATTCCTTCCAAAATTAAGGGTTCCTGCCTCTCCAAGGCGAGTGTCCTACGCTTGGCCCTTGTGGCAAGATAGGCGTCCTCCAGCTCCTGGGCATGACGGTCTTCGTCCACCTTGACGGCTTCTGACATGGCAGCCTCTCGACTCTCCGCGGCTGCTAGATTGGCATGGGCTTCAGCAAGCTGCACTTCGAGCATCTGGGAGAAGATCTCGGCTTCCTCAGCACGGTGGAGACACTCCCTCAGCTTCGAGGCTTGCCGGTCGTACTGCTCGTCCAGGGCAAGCAAGTACGAGGTCAGGTGCACCAAGGTCGGGTTGTCCTCTTGCACGTCTGGACCCTGCAAAGCCTCCATGCAAGCCCTCCATACCCACTGATTCTTGTCCCAAGGAGGAAAGAACTGCATGGGGGTACGAGCAATGGGCCCTTCAAAGATCTGGCAGAGATGTCGCAAGGCTTTATGGGCCACAACTTGGTAGGTGTCGCCAAAGCGAAACCCGGTCGCGGTCACATTCCAGGCTTCCGTGACGTCAGGAAACTCCTCACTCTTGCCAATGTAGACGGTGACCTTGCATCGCTCAGTGCCATGCTTCAGGTACTCACGGCCCTCATACTCGGGACGCTCTCGAACGCCGAGCTTTTGTAGGGTGGCATACAGGATTTTGGGAAAACCCTCGGTGTTCAGGCAGTAGCTACTAACCCAGACTCCTGTCATCCTTGATGGGTGGTGAGTGGTGGTTGCGAGGAAGGCTTGAGCGAGAACTTACTCAAGAGAAAGGGCTAAACGAGCTAGGATGCACCGAATGATGGTTCCCAAAGGCTAGGCTCGCCCTTAAATAAGGCAGAGCCACCAGTGGTTCTGTCGTAGTCCACCCACGAGCCATGCACGGGGCCAGTAAACGTGAACAGCAAGATCTTCACACGCACATGATGAGCGGTGACCGAGGTCATAAAGAGTTAGTACGACTGTAAGGCAGAGGTTCAATAAGAGCATAGAAAGGGGACGACAATGTATGGTCAGACATGCGTGAACCAACAGGCGTGCGCGACGCACGAGACTACAGCACCAACGTGGCTACACTGACAAGGACAGGTCGACCTCAACAACTATTGCCCAACAGCGTATGCATGAATGCATGTCCTATCCGTCCTCACCCTGTTACCAACATATAGGGCAACCGTTCTCAGAGTTTTGGCACATCGTGCTCTCCCTGAAGCTAATCGATGCTAGCGAACTAGTCTCGAGGTTAGGGTACCTGCAGAAACTTGATTAAGCCTAACTAGGTCAGCAAAGTGTCATCTATCCTAGATACATAACCATAGTAATAGGGCTACTTATTTAACTTCGCATGCAACGTCCTAACTTTTTGAAAAGAATTTGTTGTCAAATTTTAATTTAGAATGAGTTTTGAAGCTTTATTGTCTCATTTATGCTCTGATACCACCTGTGGCAGAATCTCCTAATCTAATGCCCTCCCAAGAGTACTTGTCTTCCATTAGACATAAGTACCCAAGAGAGAACACTAAACTACACGATTCCGTCGAGCACACCTCAAGGGGGAACTCGAAAATCCACATTTTTACATCAGGATCACAAATGAGAGAGTAAAGCTTACAACATCCTTACCATTTCTTATATCCCTTTTAGTACAACATCAGAGTAATTTACTATGTATATATAACAGCGGAATATAAAACATTATCAGAGTTCAGCAAAAATAAAACCATTTAATGACTAGTTAAACATTTACATGAAGAATGTTTATATGCAAGAATTGATAACGAGTTAATAGTATTTTCCCTTGTAAAACTTTTGGTGAGAGTTTCATAAATAAACTCTACTCCGTATCGCAAAGGAAATCCTCGCTGAGCCCACCAGGAGGTTTCCACACACAAGTGTCAGCTTACCAGCACCTGCCACCCGCAACAGGGTAGAACAAACCCTGAGTACTCAATTGTACTCCGCAAGACTTACTCGCCAGGAGGAAGTAAAAAGACTCCAAGGATTATGCAAGGCTTTCTGGCTTGTGGGTTTTTATTTGCGAGAAGCAGCGCTAAGAGTGTGTCCTTGATTTCTTACTTTTAATAGCCGTATTTCACTTCTTATCCAACCTTCTATGTAAGCACCTAGACTATAATCAAGTAAGGGTTGAGCAAAAGGAACCATTTCTTCATCTTTCAACTGCCAGTTCTTACTACGATGCCAGAGCGTAGTCAAGCCGTACCGTCACGCAGAAACGGCGATTCGTGAATCAATATGCCTAGCAGGGTACCCCGAAAAACACACGCCTTGCTTGTACCCCAGGCACAAGTAAGACCAACTCGTTCCCCTCCTATCATGGGTTTCCAGGTCCCCGTCCAAACTTGGACTCCTAGCTCCCGTACTTGAGGCCCGGCCTCAATACGGTGCTAAGACCTCCACCTATCCCCGCCTCCAATCAGTCGGTCCGGAAAGAGCCGGAGCCCATGACAAGAGAGTAATAAGTCTTCCTAGCCCCCATCCGCTAGTATATGCTCGGGATAAGAAGATCTGTGACTTGACTAGGGTCCAATGCAACGAACGGTCCTTAATTGACACAGGCGGAACGAATGCAACCAGAGCCCCGCTCTGTTGCCCAACCAGGTCCAAGTCCATCCAACCCGTTCTGTCTGGTCTCCAATTATCCATATACATTTATATTCCATGAGATGGCAACATGATAATAGTAACAATAAGATATTCCTATCTCTCGCGAGCGACAGGAAATCACTCGACTTCTACCGGAATCCTGTAGCATAGCAATCTACACGATCCTATCATACTAGTAAGACTCATGGGATCAGGATATATATATGCAAGTGGGTTTCATTCAACTCCTTTAAACTTAATGCACAAGCATAAAATAAAGTGCAGAATAATAGAGGTTATGCATCGGGGCTTGCCTGGATAGAATGTAACCAAAGTTAGCATTTTATCACGACAGCACGATCATCAAGGCACCACCTTTTCCGCTACCTCCGGACGACTTCGCAATCCATCAACGCTCCTATAATGACAATCGTGGATGCAATGCAGAAAGACATAAATACACACGACAGTCGCAATTTAGAAAATGATTTCGTCTCTCAAGCTAACGACTAGCGTATAGACTAACGTACTAAGCCACGTATCCTTGCTACCCGCAACGTGCTATTTTTCGACAATCATGTTAGTTATGAAACCCAAGTTGTTGCTTTCGCATTTTACCGCTCACACACATGTATTCAAATTAGGGTTCACCGGCTACCCTAACACATCTATTATTATGGAGCCATCGAAACTACAGTGAGTGGATAATAATATTAGTAGTTTACTATAACATTTTTAGAGTCAACGCTTTTACCATTTTATCACAATAATCCCTACAAGTTATACTCTAATAATATAAAACACCCTACTATATAAAGCATTCCTAGAAACATCAAAATATTATGTTAACTAAATACACTAGCAGATAGAGCATGATTTTAGGAACCTTACAAAATTGGTTTCACGATTTTTGGATTTATATACCATTTTATTTTGATTTTACAATTTCGCAGCATCATTAGAAAGGAAAAACAATTTACTTTGTTGTAACAGAGAAAGAGCCGGCGCCAGTTCTTCAGCCCAGCGGCCCGACGGGGGGGGGAGGCGGCTGTCTGCCGCAGGCTGGCCCAGCAACGACCCAAGGGCAGGAGGGCCCGCGCGCTCGCGCCTTTTACAAAAGAGGGCTCAAACTCAAAGGTAATCAAACGGAACAGTAATTTATTGCTACCACAACCTGACGTTATTCAAACACGACCCTGAAAAGAGTCTCCTTTATAATGGCCAACCCCCCGACACCCCTGCCCACGGCGGCACAGCTCCGGCCGGCACTGAGCGGCCACTCCGGCCACCCGAGGACTGAACGGCGCCCAAGCGAGCCGACGAGCTCCGCGAGACGCAAGCAAAACCTTAGGCGGTGCTCGAGCGGCAACCGGTGCCCCCCAGTGCCCTACCCACGCTGGCCGACCTTCAGCCATGGCGGTGACCCTGCCTCGGCGTGCCTACGCGTTCTTGGAAAGGGAGAAATGATAGAGGAGTATCAGCAGCTCACCCTGGCGCGTCCTGCATCGCCGGTTGGGGCGAAGGCGTGCTGAGGTGGTCCGGCCACGTGCGGCCGCACTGCGCGGCCAATGCTCCGAGTGGACACCGATGCGTCAGCTCCCCACCGGCTGCAACCCAGGCGAAGCTGAGGCGAGCACCGCACATGCGAAATCATTACGAGCTCGAGATCGAAAGCAATCGAACCAATTTGTGCCCTACCCCAACCTTACCGGTGTGGCGACGCACTTGGCCGGTGACTGCCAAATCGCCAAATTGGTGGTCGATGGAGCTTAGTCAAGATTGAGGGCAACATGGCGGCTAGGCAACCCCTCAAGCCAGCTTCAGGAGAGGGGAAAAGTGTTGCGAAGCTCGGCTTGGCGAGTAGGAGGGCATAAAGGGGGCGGCGGCTCTGCGCCTGGCGCAGCCGTGGAGAGAGCGCGCGAGGGACCGAGTAGATGGAGATGGGCGGCTCCGATGGTAGGGGTTCAAGCGAGCACAAGCAAAGAGGACGAGACAAGGAGGTTGGAGGAATACGTTCGACTTGGCGTGGCCAGGCCCAAGCGGGGCTCACTGGCGTCCGCACGCAGAGACAGGACGAGGCAGTGAGATGACATTGTCGCGACTGTGGCCAAGTCCATGAGGCAGGGGTGGCACATGATGAAACGACGAGGCGGCAGCTACGGCGTCAGCCTGCCCCGCGGTCGGTTTGGCCTGATGCGCGGCACGTCGAGGGCGGCAGTACGAGTACGCCCCAACACAGCGCAAGCGGCATGGCCACGGCTAGGCCCCGGCGCCAGTGGTGACCATGAACAGGAGGCCGGCCGGCACAAACGTGACGCGCACGACACTTAAAGCAAAGCGAAGCCTGCCTAACAGTGTGATTAAGGCTCAACCCAAAACAGCAGCAAGAAGAGGACACGGACAACTATCTAACGGAGGCCAAGACACGGCCAGAGAGTGACCCAAGAAGGAGATAGAGAGGTGCCAAGATACGTTTGCTAAGCTGAACGTCGGTTCGCAAACAGGGCATCAACCCGTGGTTCACAGCGCGTTCAAGCGAAATTAGACAATTTTAAGGCAAGCAACACAACGTCCACCCAACTACCACCGACACCGTGCTCAAGTGCTAAGTTAGAAGCAACCAAATATGCGATAACGGGGTGGTACTGCTTAGGCATTTAGGTTGGAGATTAAACGCCCAAAATGGCATGGCCATTACTTCTCTCAATCATAGCCGAGACCTAGGGTTTAGTTAGAATTGAATTTTGAAATCAATTATTGGAGCTAGCAAAACTCTAGCTAACAGTATTTATTCCCCAACAAGAAGGTTGCACTTCCATCTACGCAACTCGCGCATCAATCTTTACTTAGGCACCGTTTGGATGCCAAAATTTTTGGCAAAACGCTACTGTAGTGTTTTCGTTGTTATTTGACAAATATTGTCCAATCATGGTCTAATTAGGCTTAAAAGATTCGTCTCGTCCATTTCGTCTAAACTGTGTAATTAGTTTTATTTTTTATCTATATTTAATGCTTCATGCATGTGTCTAAAGATTCGATGTGACAGGGAATCTGAAAAATTTTGCAAAATTTCTTGGAACTAAGCAGCCGCTTAAGCGCAAAGCTCAAGTTACGTTTTATTTTCGTTATAACAATTGTTTTTCAAGCCGAATAATTAAACCTATTGTTCTATTTTACTAATTAAGGTCTCATGAGTATATTTTCAAGAAAACCAATTAACCGCCATTATTTGTTTACTATTTCTTTTTTATCTTAATTGTGACTCTAAGCAAGCTCGTAACACCAGGGGTGTTACAGTGATCATGTCTAGTCTAAGATAAAGATCCTATTAATCTAAATTCTAATTCAACAAGCCAAACAGTCAGGGAAGCGCTGACACAAAGGCAGTGGGTTCGGAGCATCATGGGTGGACTGTCAACAACAGCCATTGCGAGATGCATTCATGTACCGCCAAATGCCATGTGTAGTCGACATGAACTCAAAGCTACTTTTATATCGGTGTTTGTGAACACAAGGTTGAAATGTGCCCTTGTGATTCGATTTGTGATGAGTGATTGTCAACATGACTTACGATCAAGGTTGAGTATGTGACCTAACCCTGATGTGAGTTGGAAAGTGTGACATGTCTCTTGGCTTGTGTTGTGCAGGAGTAGAGCTCGGAGGTGGTGGTCGACGGCGAGGTGAAGGTCAAGTAGGGACGTACCGTGCTGATGGACCGGGATTGGTGAAGGACAGACGTGAGGCTTGGAACGAGGGACCAGGAGGCCGAGTGACTAGCCGCGATGGCTGACATCTAGGACATCGACAACGCAAGTGTACATGGGAGTGACCGTGTTGACCGAGTCAAGACGGAGGACGTGCAAGTCGAGCGGGGCTCAGAGGACTTGGCAGCTGGCCGGTCGAGGACGGCGGTGACACGCGTCGAGCGGCGGGGACGTGTATGGAGTACGCTACTCGCGAGCGGATTTAGTGGTTTGGGCTTCAAAACCATCGGTGGCGGGTTTATGGGTTTGGGTCTCAAAACCCGAGTGGAGGTTCCGAAGAGGAATGGACGGCACGTGGCGGCATCGGGGAGTTCGCGTCGAGGGGAAGCTACTAATGAGAAGGCGCGGTGGCCATCGGATGAAGATGACACCGGGTTGGACCATAATGTTCTTGGGCTAAGTGGTTTGACTCAATTGTATCTGGGAACAAAACTAGAATTATGTAATAGCCCTGTTAAATAGGATGAGGGAGCCCCCATCTTCCTCACCTCCTCCATTTGCGTTTTTCCTTCATTCTTATTAGGGTTTCCCCTCCCTTTAGTTGCTTGTGAAAGAGAGGTCTACTAATCCTTATGATTTTTGTAAGAACCAAGATTTCAAGTGGGAAAGGAGGTACCGAATCCTCCTTGTGTCCTCTGGGATTCAGCGAAAAAATCACTCTTTGTGTTCTTGATGTGTTCTTCGCGTTCTTCTCCTTTCCTCTTTCGTTCTTGAGTCAATTCGTCGTTTCTAGACCTTTTTGATCCGTTCTTTTTGTATTGATTTGAGCTATGACGTGAGTTGAGCCTTTCCACCGAAGGAAATCAACCAAGTCCTCACGAGCTCGTAGATCGGGTGATTTCTTGGTATAAGTCTCAAGAACCGGTGTTTTTCGTTTTCCTTCAGTTTTCCGTTGATTGACTTCAAATTAGACAATGACCTCTTAGAGGTAGCTCTCCTACTGCCTTGTGATTATGCTCACCAAGTTTCGTGGCAGATGGTGAAGGTTTGGCCGCAAATCGAAAGATCGAAGTGGGGAGGCGATTTTGGAGGCGCTCCTGTTCTTCTGTCTGCACGATCGCGGACTGTCTGGGGGTACTGTAGCAGACTGTTCGGGAGTCGGGCTCTTTTTCTGTGCGTTCTCTGCTGCTCAGTGTTCGTACTTGGGGACTGTCCGGCCCCCAAGCCCGGACTGTCCGGGGTACTGCAGTGGTTTTCAAACCGAGAACAGAACTGTTTCTGTGGAGTTCGGTTTCTGATTTTTGAACTGCGGACTGTCTGGTACTGTAGTGGACTGTCGATGTACTGTAGTGGACTGTTCGGGGGTACTGTAGTGGATAGTCCGCAACTCTATGTTTTGTGTTGTTTTGTCCGTTTCTCGCCCATTCGATCTTCGATTCGAGTTCCGTCTTTTGCGTTGGGTTTCTAGCGATCTAAGAAACTTTTCTAGGGTCTCTTGACTTTTGGTGGCTCGTGTTTTTATAGTTTTTGTTTGTGTGTCTTTTTAGGGTTGATTTTAGGATAGTGGTCGAAAGTTTCGAAAGAAATTTGAGGCTCTCATTCAACCCCCACTGGTCGCCGTTTCTGGTCCTTCAGTGCTGTTACTTTTAATTTGTTTTTGGTATTTCTATGCCTGAAGCGAGATTTTCTCATGCGCTGACTAACTAGAGGACACTAGATATTTTTAGGTTGCATGCAACCAGAATCTTGTTATCGGGTAGTATACACCAGTGACGGTAAGAGAATTAATATATCTAGACTAGAATATAATGATAGAAGAGGTTCCTTTCTTTCATCTTTTCGCTTTCGATAGTGCTCTCCTCAGGGCATCCTGACAGACGGATGCGGATTCTCCACTCCCGTCCGTGCCCCTTCCGCCTAATATGTCCGCTCCACTGATGCTCCTCTCATGGCTTCTTCATCTAAAAAACAAGATGCTGATTCCTCATTCTGGTGCTGCTGCTCGTGCTCTCCCCGGCCTCGCTTTCTTCCCTGCTCCTACTCCTCTTCTCCTCCGCCACGGCTCCACGCTGTCGCCACCGTCGCCTCCCGCTCTCGTCATCCCTCCTCCTTCCCCGCTGCCGACGGAGGAGAAGCAACATCAGCAGCAGGCTCCTGAGGTCGCACACCCGCCGCCTCCCCTTCTCCAGCACAACGTGGGGGCACCTCGCCACGGGGACCGTGCCCACGCCCATCCTGTGGCAAGGAGCGGCGCAGAGCCACTCGTCGGGGCCGCGCCCAGCCGCCCGCCCACTGGCATCCTCCCTCCCCCCGCGCGCTACTCCGCGGCATCAAGCTCCGAGCCGGCGTCGAGCTCCACGTCGACGAGCCTCCATTCGTCCAAGCAGCAAGTAGATACTGTGTTTGAAAGCTCATGTTGCAAGTGTATGTTTCAAGTGTTTCAGATGTTTCAGAGCTATGTTGTAAGTGTTTTATATGGATGTTGTAAAACTAGATCGAGATGTTGCATATGTTGCAATGGTTGTACATGTATGTTGCAAGCGTCTATTCTAAATGTTTCATCTGTTTTTCAGATGTATGTTTGCAAGTGTGTTTATCTGGATATTTTGCAATGGTTTTTTCAAGCGTTTTTTAGGTGTTTTTACAAATGTTTGAGACGTATGTTGTAAGTGTTTCAACTATTTTAAACGTATGTTACAAATATTTTATTTAGATGTTTTAAAAGTAGATAAGGTATTTCATCTCCCTCATCGCCTTCTACTACCTCGCATCGATGTCTCCTCCTCTCCTCAATGCTGGTGATGTTCCGGCGGCGTGCGCGTGGATGGGGCGAGTCGTTTGAGCAGCGCGGAATTAGAGTGGGCAGAGCGTGTGGCACAGAGTAGGTGCGAGGCCTAGGGCTAGACGTCCGGGTGCTAGCCTGACCGTTTCGCTTTACTTCCTCGTTCCAAGTTTCCATCTGAGTGGCGGTAGGAGGGAGGGGGCCAGGGCCAGAGATGGATCCTGCCTAGACAGTAGTGCCCAGTGGCGCAGTCCAACAATGGGAAAATTGGAATCGGAATAACGATGGTCATAATAACCTACATTTTTTTTAGCAGTCATAATAACCTACATAATATATATAGATATATTACGCTTCCAAAGCAGGGGCCAACCACGGGCGGCCCTAGTCGTGGCCCAATGCAAGAACAGTGACACGTAATACTCTATTTACTTGAGAAAGTCAATTATTCTCTGATCGCACTATTTGTTCCAATCACTAGTACTGTAAAAAGATGGATCGGATTCAACGGACACCTATGTTACCTACTATATTTCTACTTTGGGCGTCTCCAACAATGCCGTCGAATCGGTAGGCGAGGAATGGGACTGAAAAATAAATAAATCTCTATCCACACAGCTAAACCTTTGCCAGAATCAGATTCAATTCCGACGGTGATCCAAGGATCCGAAGTACGTAGTGGTTGTCGGACAGTGGCCGAGCATCGTGGGGGCAAAGCTGGGCTTCGACCCCACTTGCTCGGCACTGTTACAACTGATGCTCCTGTCGGCTGCCAGCGTTGGAGAAATGAAACACATGAATCTGTGCGTCAGTACAAAAGAAATGAGTAATTGGCTACTCTAACTAGCCCTCCCTTTGTTTATTTTAATGCTGTGCCCCGCCACTGGGGAACTGGAGATATGTTACAACCAAATACTCGTTACACAAAGTCAACGTCAACTCTAACTCTATCTCCAACAAAATGAACTGATCAGCTGATCTTCTTCGTATGCACCTTCACGAGATAGGTAGTGGAATAATCGAGTTTTACGAGGGAAGTACAGTAATAATTAGGGGAAGTTATATGGAAACTAAACTATACTCAATGATTGGGCAAAACAATGACAAATTAAATGAAACAATTAGCTGGAAAAAATCGCGCAGTTTCCATCCTAGTATGTGATCATGGTATCGCTGACGACCATATGAGAATTATATTCTCTACTGCTATCACCGAATGACGTTCAACTCCAATCAATGCAGCTAGCTCGAAGCCAGGCTACCTTATTTAGTTCCTCCCTAGAGGTTAGTCCTTATCACATAAGACGTTTAGACACATGTATGGAGTATTAAATATAGATTAAAAAATAATTAATTGCACAAATTACGACTAATTTACGAGATAATTTTTTTTAAACCTAATAGGTCCATGATTTGACAATGGGGTGCTACAGTAAAGCTACAGTAAACATATGCTAATGGCAGCTTCATTAGTCTTAATAAATTCATCTCGCGAATTCCTGAGGCCTTTTGTAATTTGTTTTATTATTACTATCCGAATACTCTCAGGTGACACCCGATGTGACACCTCTGCCACATCGAGTGATGGCCCTCTCAGCATCTGGAACCTCCGTCGACGGTCCAAGCCTTTGTTCACCACTCTGCGGATCAGGACCTCCGTCGACGCCACCGTGACCTCCACCATCGCTGCCGTGACCTTCGACATTGATCGGCCTGTGAGCCTGGCGGAGGCCTTCGCCGTTTAGGTCGGAGGCGCCCTCTGTTTCCTACAAGACTGGAAAAAATATTAAGGTACGTGCTAGCTCGCGGCCACCTAGGCCGCCCAGGCCTCCGCCACTCGAGGCGGCAATGTCCCAACAATGTCGATTTATCACTCGGGAATTCTTTGAAGTTCTCTGACACAAGGAACAAATTTACGGGAATCGGGTGTGATACAGCTGCAACAATCATGGGCCTTAATAATAATCATGGCCAACATCTCTATGGAAATATATGCGCAACGTTCTGCGACGCGGAGGATAATGTCGACCATAGCACGGACTGCACTGGGATGGGCTGTTGCCAAAGTCCCATTGCGGGAAACCTAACTGGCATCAGCATCAGATTCTTTCGTGGACTAGGATTCAAACCTGAAGTTCGAAATTTCAGCCCATGCGGCTATGCTTTTGTCATTGAGGAAGACACCTTCAGATTTGATCCTTCCTATGTGAAATATTCAAATTTTAGAGAACATTATGCAGACTGGGTCCCTATGGTTCTTGATTGGGTTGTCGGTAATGAGACCTGTGTAGAGGCTAAGATGGGATCCTCATATGCATGTGTCGCCACAAGAAGTATTTGTGTTGATGTGGCCAATGGCCCAGGGTACCGTTGCAACTGTCCCCAAGGCTACGAGGGCAATCCCTACCTCGACCAAGGGTGCCAAGGTCCTCCCTCTATTTTCCCCTCTTTTCTCTGACTTGATTTATTTGGGCTATTGCTTCATGTTAATTCATTCACTTGTTTGAGTGGCAGATATCAATGAGTGCGAAATTCCATCCCAGTATCCTTGCAAAGATCAGTGTCACAACATCGATGGAAGCTACACCTGTTCATGCCCTCTAGGATCTCACAGCGACGATCCATTCAGCATACCCTGTTCTCAGAGCCTGAACAATAAGATCATCATAGGTAATAATATCCCATTCCCACCCGGACCAAATAAGATAATAGTATTTTCAATAAATGCAATGCATTCCTACATTTTATCCATTCTTAATCTATTACAAGATGCATGACCAATGCTACTACAACATATAATGTTTTGCACACCATGAAAGCAAAATGCATTCGACACAAAGATATTTGAGCTAACAACAATTGTCAATGTTTAGGTATTTCTATCAGCTTGACTTCCTAGTTGCCTTTCTCTACTTATCAAGTGCCAAAAAAGAAAGCTTGAAAAAGAGAAGGAGCGGTTCTTCAAACAAAATGGTGGCCAAATATTGTATCAACAATTCCTCTCAAAACAAGTTGATACGGTGATAATATTCACTGTGGAAGATATTACAAAAGCAACGGACAATTTCGATAAGAGCAGAGAACTTGGCACTGGGGGACATGCCACTGTTTACAAGGGCATTCTGGGGGATAACAAGGTAGTAGCTGTGAAGTGCTCAAAGGTTATTGATGTGTCCCAAACCGAAGAATTTGTGCATGAGATCATTATTCTTTCACAAGTTAACCATAAGAATGTGGTTAGGCTTCTAGGCTGTTGCTTAGAGGTGGAAGTACCTATACTAGTGTATGAATTCATCCCAAACGGCACATTGTTTCACATGATCCATGGTAACCATGACATGCCGCCTATTTCATTAGAAGTCCGGCTCAAGATCGCCCAAGAATCTGCTGAAGAACTAGAATATCTGCATCTCTTCACCAATCACCCCATAGTGCATGGAGATGTGAAATCTCTAAACATTCTCCTAGATGAAAACTACATGGCAAAAGTTACCGACTTTGGTGCTTCGAGGATGCTTCCCAAGGATGCAATTCATCTCACGACAATGGTGCAGGGAACTCTTGGTTACCTGGACCCTGTGTACTTGCAAGAGCGAAAACTAACTGAGAAGAGCGATGTTTATAGCTTTGGAGTTGTGCTTCTAGAGTTAATCACAAGAAAGACTGCAATCTACTTTGAGGGCCGTGAGGAAGGAAGAAGCCTGGCATCATCGTTTTTGCTTGCAATGAGGGAGAACAGAGTCGAAAGCATCTTGGACCCAAGCATCATGGGTGCCGGAATGGAGGAACTGCTCCAAGAAGTAGCTCATCTAGCGAGGTTGTGCTTGAGTTACAATGGGGAGGAGAGGCCTTCTATGACTCAAGTGGCAGACAAGCTAAAAGCCATACGAAGTACCTGGAAACAGATATTACAATTGAAGCACGAAGAAACTCGACATCCAGTTGAGCAATTAAGCATGGGTTCGTTTTGTTAACTGTCACCTAGCATGTACTGGACGGCTCGAATGTTAGGGGTGGATATCGAAACATCAAAAAAAACTAAACCATATCGATGCTAGCAACATGGGGTTAGGGATATCGGATATTAGGACTTCCAAGGGATGTTTCTATATGGTTGCTAACATGTTACCATCTTTCATTAACCATATTGGACTTAAGTTTTGACCTTGTAATAAGTTTAAACTTTCGGTGTAAGTGCTTTTTGAGAATTACACAGTACAACGTAGACGCTCACACACGCACGCACACTCACTACTATGACCGGCAGATATTGAGGTTCATGAAGTCACCACAGGCGCCTCACTATTAACGGGGACGTCGTCTACCACTGAAAGCATAGCGTCGTTAAATCCTGGAATAAATCCAGGAAAATGCAAACACCCGTGCCAAGTCGAGGACTTGAACCCGGATGGACAGGTTCCCCCATAAGGAACCCAACCAACTTATCTATGATCAGTTTGCTTTCGGTGTAAGTGCTTGTAATAAAAGTAGACCAATGTTTTTTTTCTTTGAAGAAGGTTCAAGTTGGAGTTTTTCTCCATTATCTAGAAATAATAATAATAATAATAATAATAATAATAATAATAATAATAATAATAATAATAATAACGATAATGCTCTATTTAGGGCATTCGGACGTCCTGTTCCCGTCGAACGCATTGAACCAATGCACAGACAAAAGCTCCGCACGAGCCACTCGCCTCACTTCGCACACGCCGCTCGCTCCTGCCCGCACGCCTCGCTCTGCTAGCGCCGCTCGCTCCCGCTCACGCCGCACACCCTCGCTCGTGCATGTTCGCCCCGAGCCCGCTATAGTGGATTGGTGGCGCCGAGGCGCAGGCCCATGCCACCGTCTTCGTCGCCAAGCTCTTCGGCCACGCCAACCTCATGTCCTTCCTCACCGCCGTCCCTGAGCCGCGGCGCCCAGGTAGGCCTGCCACGACTCCACCGCGGCGGGGTGCCTCCATCCGACTGCTGCGGCCACCTCCACCGCGTCGGGTGCTGCCATCTGTTGTCGCGGCCGCCTCCACCGCGTCTGTTCGACGCACACGCTCACGCCATGTTACGTCGAAAACGCATGTTGCAAACGTATGTTCCAGTTGTTTCAAAGGTTGGTGCAAGTGTTTCATACGGATGTTGCAAAAGTAGATCGGAATGTTGCATATGTTGCAATGGTTTACACACGTATGTTGCAAGCGTCTGTTGCCAATGTTTCATCTGTGTTTATCTAGATGTTGCATATGTTTCACACGTATGTTGCAAGTGTTTTATCTGTATGTTGCGTATGTTTGCAATTGTTTTCAAGTGTTTTTTCCACGTGTTTTTGCAAGTGTTTCGACACATATTTCAAGTATTTTATGTGTCTTCTTTTGTATATTGCAAGTATTGCATCTGGATGTTTCAAAAGTAGATTGGGTGGTGCACATGTGATGCGCATGGGAAGCGGGAGGGGGCGCAAGCGGTCTCCACGTGGGCCCATGGCACAGGCGACGTTCGTGCGGCACGGCCCCCGCGTGGGTGCATGAAACACAAGCGCTGGCGGGCGACGCCCGTGCGGCGCGAGCCATGGTGTGGATGCGCGAAACGAGGCGTGAAAACGTACCGTAGCCGCAAGTATCCGTTCGTACGTCCGAGCGCTAGCCGTGCCATAATAATAATGTTACCTTCTTGTCGAGTTACCAAAAAAAACCACATTTTTTAAATAAAGTAGGAAAAATTGCTCATAATCTCGCCTTGACACAAGATGCAGAGTTAGCAGGACTGAAGCCCAAACATATAATTCCAGTCCAAGAGGACTTGAATTAGGTAACTACTAGAGTAATTAGGTCTAGTAGGTTTAAGTGCATATAAATCACGGAGGGTTGAAGGTGGTCTGACTGACATACCTGCTGATGCATGCCAAATTAAACACAGCAGAACGATGCATGCGTCGACGACCAACCGACAACCGAGAGCGAGGCCGGAAGCAACAATGCTTGCCTGCCCGCCCTGCATCGCCGATCGCCCGATGGCTGACGGCTGACGCCCCGAGCCCCCGATCGATCGGGCGCTTTGGCGTCGGGCAGTTGGACAGTTCGCTCGTGTTGCGCTTTTCCCTCAGCCTCAGCGCTATGCCGCCGACGGTTCAACTTCGTAGCCTTCCGTTCCGTCTACCTACGCGTGCGCGGACTGTTCGTGTTCCGTCTAACTTCGTCTGTAGTACCAGGCAGCGATGCAACTGAACTTCAAAACAAAACCTGCGCCTTCGTTTCAGTGACACTGTCATCAGTCAGCAAACCACCCAAGGCACTACTTGGCAGCTGGATGGACTGTTGGAGCATCATGGATTCATGGGGTGCCCAACTGCCGATTGGAATGAAGAGCTACTAACCACTTTTGGGAATTGGAATTTACATTAAAAATTAGAATAAAAAATTAGAATCGTATTATGTGCATAACCATTGATGGCATTCCAGTTTCTGCCACGCCTGCATAATCTTCAGTGCCACTGTGCCAGTCAGCGTGCAACTTGAACTTGGCTTTGCCGAGGTCGATCTCTGCGCCTTCGTTTCAATGATTGCACTCTGTAGTACAGTTTGTCAGACTGAAACCACACACCAGTCACCACTCACCACACTACTCGCATCCCGGTGGAGTGGAGTCCTGAATGGCTGAGCTGATCAATCGCTACGGGATTGCCGCGCGCGGCGCGGCACAGCGACGTGCGCTACCGGCCGGACAGGTAGGAGAGCGCGAACGAATCGCCCATGCTCATCGCCGACGACGCGGCCGTCCCCGCGGAGCCCGGTCCCGGTGGCAGCGCGGGGAGCCCGAACGGGCCCGCCTGCGCGGGGTCGAGCGCGAGCAGGTCCACCAGGACCATGTCGGACGGCGGCGGCGGGTCCACGCTCGCGGCGCCCCCCCTGGCCTCGAGCATCTCCACGACGCGCGCCATGGTGGGGCGCGCCCCGGGCTTCTCCTGCGCGCACCACAGCGCCACGTGCGCCAGCCGCCTCACGCTGGCCTCGTCCACCGCGGAGGAGAGGAGCCGCCGGTCGAGCACCTCGACCACGCGCCCCTCCCGCGCCCTCTCGGCCACCAGCTTCGGGAAGTAGGACCACCGGCGGGACCCGCCGCTGGGGCCAGGCTCGGCCTTCAGGTTCCGCCGCCCGCCGAGGATCTCCATCAGCACCATCCCGTAGCTGTACACGTCCGACTTCTCCGTGACGCCGGCGCCCAGGAGCCACTCCGGGGCCAGGTACCCCGTCGTGCCGCGCACCGTGGTCACCACCCGGCTCTGCTCCTTCCCCATCAGCGTGGACAGCCCGAAGTCCGAGAGCATCCCGCGGAGGCGGTCGTCGAGGAGGATGTTCTCCGGCTTCACGTCCAGGTGGACCACCTTGGCGCGGCAGTCGTGGTGCAGGTACGCCAGCGCCTTGGCCACGTCCACGGCCACCTGGTACCGCTGCACCCACGTCAGGCACCGCCCGCCGGCGCCGTGCTGCGGGAAGATCCACCTGTCCAGGGACCCGTTCTCCATGTACTCGTACACGAGGAAGCGCGGGCCGTTGCGGACGAGGCAGAAGCCGAGGAGGCGGACCAGGCTCACGTGCTGCACGCTGCCGATGGCCGACACCTCCGACCTGAACTCCTTGTCCACGTGCGCCGACCCGTCGATCCGCTTCACCGCCACGGACGTGCCGTCGTCGAGGATGCCCTTGAACACCATGCCCGACGAGCCCCGCCCCACCACGTACTGGAAGCCGTCCGTCGCCGCCGACAGCGCCTCCAGCGAGAACCTGCTGGGCAGCCCGGCGACCTTGCGGAAGTAGCTGTACTCCACGCGCACCGCAGACACCTCCTCGCCGCCGTCCAGCACCGGGCGCCTCACCATGCGCTCGGCTCGTCCATGGGGGCTCAGCGCGTGGCACAGCAGCGCCGTGACGGTGCCCGCCAGCACGGCCGACAGGATGACCGCCGTCGAGAGGTAGAACGGCCTCGACAGGCGGAAGCAGAGGAACAAGGTGAGCTCGAGAGCCACAAGCACGACGCCCGCCGCGCCGGCGAGGATCTTGGCCTTCTTGCCCTCCATGGATCACGCCAGTGCCATCACTGCCCGGCGACGTCGCGCCACTGCCTCTGCGGCTCTGCCTCTGACTTGACCTTCCGCTCTTGCACTTCGTCGTCGTGTTCGGACTAGCTTTGATGTGATTCTTGGTAAATATAGACATGTGAGCGATAAGATCATGCTATGCTTCGACGAATTTAACGACAGTGATGTCTCAACCAACCCAATGAGGTTTGGTTCTTTAACAGTGGCCTTTGTCTTGGAGTTGCAAACTACTGACTCGATCAGACAAAGGATAGTGGTAGCCTGGTAGGTAGAAGAACGGTTCAGATGAGGAATTGGGTTAAATGGCAGTGCAGATGGTACTACGTCATGGCGAATTAGTCCTAAATTTCGTTTTGCGTAGAAGAAACTGTCACTTGGTTCCCTTCCATGGTCGAGGAAAGAGCACACTGATTCAACGGCAAGAATGACATCAGTGTATAGTGATTTGTGTGGTGTCGGTGTCTGTATTTTGGCCAAATCCAAAGTTGAATGTTTCAACATTTAAGCAACATCACATATTCAGCCACGTTGACATTTGGAAACTATATATCGAGGACAAACAATATTACTCTTTAAAAAAAAGGAGAAACAAATATTATCTTGACCGTTTCGCTAAAGCCACTGCTTATCTGATACATTCTCGACTGCAACTGCAATTTCAATAGATCATGGTGTGAGCAATATTCAGACAACAAATCTTCCACCAGCAGATTTGGTAAGGGCGACGAGGAAATATATAGATCATCCAGATAAATCAGTTTTTTTTCCTTTGAGCTTGTTTCAACAGAACGTGTGTTGTAGAGCCAAAGTTCACCGTTGTGTAATGAATCCCATTATTTATATAGCCGAGTTTCTGTAAGGATCATGTAACAAAAACCACGTTATGTTCCAGCTTCCTAGCTGTGTGGCAATTGGCAAACAGGTTGACATGGTCAGGTCTACTGAACACTACAAGGCCAAGAGGCTGAAGTTGCACAGCTTCAAAACGCTGTGACAAAAATGGTATTGGCACCACATTTTATTGCCATGCCCTGGAGAACCTTAATGATGGTGGTGGTCATCGTCGTCATCATGTCCATCGGGAGATCCTCCTTCCCCAATCACATCAAGCTGTGGAAATAAGATGAAGATTGTACCTCAGCGAAAGTGAGGGCGCATTCATCACAACATGTACAGCATCTCATCATGCTAAAAACTACTCATGGAATGCAAGCACCTTATGTCGAGAGTAAACAGCGTACCGTGAAATATTGAGTACAGACAGGGCATTCATGTGGCTTGCCTTTCTCCAACCAAAACCACACCACATCATGTTCATCTTCTGTGAAAGATTCACAAGTGCAGTATAGGCCGATTAGACAAGTTAGATTGCTTTTAGAGAAAAAAAATCTTGATAAAATACAGGCAAGGATTCAAATTCTGGAAAAGACTAGGGAGGATATTTAGCAGAGCAGTAGTGTACCTCCTTCACCACCAGGGCAACCAACGATCCTTTTGTTGTAGTATGACTGAATCACAGCTGGAGCTTCCTATGGAGGGAACAATGGATATTAGTCCAGATGAACCACACAAGAATCAAAATGAATTTAACTGAATAATGATGTAAAAGACACATGTAAGCAAAATCACAATTCACATAGCACTCTATAAAGTGATTCATCGACAGGCCGAAGCTAAATGGGACCTGGTATCAGTTAGTCAGCTGTAAAGCTCACTGAATTCCAAACTGATGTAATCAAAGGACAAAGTCACTACGATAACAAAACACAAAGATTCAGTCATACAAAGACCAGCTACACAGCACATTGCCCAAAATCAGGATAAGCAACCTCAGAGTCTGAGAATGCAAAAGAGAGCCAACTAAGAAATGACAAATTCTACTTGAAGCAGAGCAACTTATATATTATGTATTCCACCATGACAAACAGGGCAAGATCATGGGTAGTTCACTAGAGCTCTTCATAACAGCAAGGCTCACATGGACATGGAAGTTCTTCATAACCACAAGGCTTACATGGACACGGAACACATGAAGAAACATATATAACCTTCAGCCATAGAGTTCTTCCAAATTAAACTACAGATTCATGAAACAAGCCTTAAAATTGAATTGTTTAGGCAACACGACAACAGAAAGATAACAGCAGTAAGCAGGCCAAGAAAACTAGATAATTAACTCAAATAGCAAAATCAAGATGCATGCATGTACCTTCACAAAAAAGATTCCCTGCAGTATTGGAAATTCAATAGGTGTGCCATAATCAGTGTTTCCAAATTAGTATGTTACAGAGAACCTAAAAAGATGACATAATATGCTAATATAGTTGATCTACTAAAGCTAGTGCGGATTCAAAAAGAATAAGACCTCATTTTAAGAAAAACACATTTGATAAAAATGTGTAAGCAAATACTATTATATGTCACGAAGAAAGGGTCCCAAGCTAGAAACTTTTTTGTGACCAGAAAGTCAAAGCAGAAGTTAAGATAATAAATTGGCATTGAGGAACTTGGATTGGGACGCACCCAACAAACTCAGTTGCCAACCCAACCCACAACTATGAGCATGAACTTAATCACCAAGCAGTACTTAATAGATAAAAAATGATTCATTGGCCTCGAAACTACAGCCATGACTGAAGAAAATGATCTATAGATGTGAGCTGTGACATATTTTCCCCAAAGAATCAAAACAGCTCCATTGACTTATCAGCTCTTCTACGGTCTATGTTCTTCAGTTCACGCAGACAAACAAATAAACCTAAACAAACATGTCATCCACAGATGCAAGTCAGATGACCAAACATTGCCATTTAAGCACACTCTCAGGAGTTACAACCCCATCCTGAGCAATCAATTCAGTAGTCCCAATTGCTCACGCGCCAAATGAAATGTAGAAGAAGGTACCAAACCGAAATCACCCACCTTGGTGCCAAAGGGACCGACGGGCGCGTCCATGTCAAACCTCTTCTTCCCCTGAACAGAAAAACGAACCAAATCCAACAAAATTTTAATACTTTTCACAAACAAATAACCCCGTAATAAGAAATGAAGCGCCGGCAAAGCAGCCATGCGGGGGACCTGGAGCTCGGCTTCGATCTCCTCGCGCTCGAGCCCCGTGGCGATCGGCATCACATCCTCCACCCTCGTCCTCGTCCCCGCCGCATCTGAAGAGAAACGCAAGCCTTCGCATCAAATCGGGGCTACCGCCTAAGCTTGTGACTTGTGAGGAACACAGGAAGAGTCGTTACCGAGAGTGGAGAAGAAGAGGGGCGCCGGCGTCGGCGTGCGGCGGAGGCCTGCTGCGGCAGCAGCGGAGGCTGCCGGGGAGCGGGGTCCGAAGGCGGAGCGGTGGTGGCGGAGGAGGAGGGAGGTGGCGCGCTTCCACATGGCGGGCCGGTGGAGGCCACGAGAGGGCGGTAGAGATGGTGGTTAGAGAGAATCCGGCCAACTTGGCCACTTGGGTGTTTTCGGCCTATAGACCGCCGGTGTAGAGGGACCCACTTTGTGGTGTAAAATTTTGCAAATTCAGCAAAATGTCTAGAAAAAAGCCCTTTTTTGCAATATTTCTGGACTGCTCCGAAACAGCAATTTATTGGCGACCAGTTTGCATTTGCAAGTTGCTAAATCATAATGATATTTTGAAAAAATATTGCGACTGATGACTGGACTTTTGAAATAAGGATGTGTTTAGTTCCCCATTTTACCAAAAAAAATTTTTGGGTTGTGGCTCATCATTTTACAAAATAAAACTAAACACCATGCAAAATTTTTGACAAAAAGGTATCCGTTCTCCATTTTAGATTTTGGCCTCAAGAGGCAAAAAAACCAAAAAAACCAAAAAGCTCTCACCCACCTCATGAAAAATTTGGCATTTTAGATGAAACTAAACACACCCATGAAAATTTTGGCATTTTGTATTTCATCATTCCAAAGTAGTTGACATTTTGCATTTTGTATTCCATGAGTAACTAAACACACAGCCTAATTAGAATATTCTACAGAGTGGACAAACGGCGATGCCGAGGTCTTGTGTTTAACACAAAATAGGATGGCACATGGTTTTGATTTGGGTTTGAAAGAGCATTTTTGTTCATCGCATTAAGCAGGTGTCTAGGGAAAACATGTGCAGAAACTATCGCTTATACCGACCAACTTCATGTGAGTAGCAACTACATACATATAAATGAATATACTATATCATAATTTAATAAAATATATGTATAAAAAACTTGATAAATTAGGTTAACACAAAAAACTCATTAACTCTTTCTTATTGAAGATAAGTAATTGAGGTTGTATTTGGAGTCCTAACCAATAATATGAAGCCTACAGGTTTATTAGAATTTTGAGACATATTCAAACCATCATTTTTTTTATGAGAAAGGACTCTAAACTTTGCCCCATATAAAGGTGATATAATCATTTATCTTTCTTTTTCCTTTCAACGGGACATGACAAGTGCCTGAAATATTATGATGTCACCGAAGCTAGTTTGTTACCCAAAAGTTGAAATTTCAATTGGGTTACTAACACGGGGCCTCTAGACGTGTGAACAGAACAATCACACGTTCAGGCCGCATTTAGTTCTAGAAAATTTTTGGTTTT
Organism: Saccharum officinarum; assembly: GCA_020631735.1. Taxonomy (NCBI): domain Eukaryota; kingdom Viridiplantae; phylum Streptophyta; class Magnoliopsida; order Poales; family Poaceae; genus Saccharum; species Saccharum officinarum. The sequence goes on from CM036228.1 coordinate 14,129,463, forward strand.
TTTTTTTGCTACTGTAGCATTTCGTTTGTATTTGGTAATTAGTGTCCAATCATGAACTAATTAGGTTCGAAAGTTTCGTCTCGTGATTTATCACCCAACTGTGCAATTAGTTTTTTTTATCTACATTTAATGCTCCATGCATACGTCTAAAGATTCGATGTAATGGGCAAAAAAAAAAAAAACAAATTTTTTTGAAACTAAACGTGGCCGGTTCACCAAAACATGATTGTCCTGCGTCAGCTTCCATATTTAGCAACAATCAACTGGAGCACGAAACTCAAACAAGATCCAATGGCTGGCATTCATCGAAATCGCCCTTTAAAACGCACAACTCCATAAACCCTAGCGCACAAAGCAACTTTCTTTCTTACCAAAACCCCCCTCCGCAATCCCCACTCTCTCTCCCGCCTCCACCCAATGGCGTCCCTCCCTAACGGCGCCGGCGCCGGCGCCGGCGCCGCCGCCTCTGGTTCCTCCGGCGCGAGCCCAGTGGACAAGGAGGTGGACTTCGCCAACTACTTCTGCACCTACGCCTACCTCTACCACCAGAAGGAGATGCTCTGCGACCGCGTCCGCATGGACGCCTACCACTCCGCCGTCTTCCGCAACGCGCCGCACTTCCAGGGCAAGGTGGGAACCCCCTGAACTGAAACCCCTCAAAAATTCCATTTTCTTCAGCAATTTTGGGGGTCCGGTTTGGTTGATTCGGTGGATGTGGATCTGTCAGGTGGTCCTTGACGTGGGCACTGGAAGCGGCATCCTTGCCATCTGGAGCGCGCAGGCCGGGGCCAGGAAGGTGTACGCCGTCGAGGCGACTAACATGGCGGAGCACGCGCGCGAGCTTGCTCGCGCCAACGGCGTCGCCGACATCGTCGAGGTGATACAGGGCACCGTGGAAGACGTTGAGCTTCCAGAGAAAGGTGAGACTGATTTCTTTGATGCTCGTCTTGTGATTACTGAATCGATGGTAAAAGCTAAAATGAATGAATTTCTGTCTCAATTGGAATGCTACTCCAACCATTTGAGTGACAGAGTGTATTGGACTTTATATATCATATCAAGAGAAAGTTGAAATTTTTAATCTGAACATGGAAGTTATGATGTGCAGAGTACTGACTACTCTGTTTCTGTATGTTGTTTGTGATGGCAGTTGATGTCATTATATCAGAGTGGATGGGCTACTTTCTTTTGAGAGAGTCCATGTTTGATTCTGTCATTTGTGCACGTGACCGCTGGTTGAAGCCAGATGGTGTAATGTAAGTCTATCCCGCAAGTTATGTTAAGAAGCACTCTCGTTGCAAGCAGAACACAGATTTACTTAGCCTAAGATCATTCTTTTGCAGGTATCCTAGTCATGCTAGGATGTGGCTAGCACCCATAAGAACTGGTTTGGGTGACAAAAAGAGGGAAGATTTTGATATAGCTATGGATGACTGGAGTCTGTTTGTTCAGGACACTCAAACATATTATGGGGTCAACATGAATGCTTTGACAAAGGCATATCGTGCAGAACATGAAAAATACTATTTGAAGGTATGGCATCATTAATTTTTCTCTTCTAGTTCATGACTTTCGTCTTGAAATGTAAAATTCAGGTTATCCTAGCTTATGAAGGATTTGTATTTTATTATGGTTATGTATATCTTTTTAAGTATAACAATGTCATTTGTTGCACTTTCCTAAGTAATTATAGCACTCAATTTAGAGAAACAATGATCCTTTTGAATCTGTAGCAATATTTTGGACGAACTGTTTCTTACAAAGTTATACAGCCTACGTTTATCTCTACTGAAATTTGAGCTTTTCTTACGCATTGAAGCATTCCCTACATTGTTTATCCTACAGTCTGGGTATACTTTCAGTGGCTAGTTCTGCACTTGCTTGAGGGGATTGATAGATTCTTGCTTGGAAATCAGCTTGCAGGAGTTTTGAATGACTAAGCCTATGTGTTTCATGTTACCTTTTCCACACACTTAAATGTACACACGATTTTATTCTGCTGCAGTCTTCAATATGGAACAATCTTCATCCAAACCAAGTTATCGGTCAACCTGCAGCTATCAAGGAAATTGATTGCTTGACAGCCACTGTTGATGAGATTCGAGAAGTCAGAGCACAAGTTACAATGTCAGTCAGAATGGAAGCTAGATTGTCAGCACTGGCTGGATGGTTTGATGTTCATTTTCGAGTATGTCAGACTTAAACTGCAACCTACTAAATGCTATGTCTGAACTCACACTTTACTTAAGAATGGTGCTTGCTATGTTTATGATAATTTTTTAGGGTAGTGCTCAAAACCCTGGGGTGGAGGAAATTGAATTAACTACAGCTCCAGATGAGCATGGTGGAACTCATTGGGGTCAGCAGGTTGGTTTTCTGGGCTATGCTACATTGTTTTCTTGTCATTCCTAGAATCTGTTACCAGCTATAGCCTGTAGTTACTAATTTTTCAATCCTTTCTTCTCCCTCAACCTGTAAATATTGACTGCTAACAAAAGAAATTTTGTGAATAGAAGGAAAGAACTATCTCTTTTCCCTTTTGAATTTATATAGGCAGAGTGCAAACCTTCTCTTGGAAAAGCAAAAGAAGAGAAGGGAAAAAGGAACTTAAAAAAAGTTTATTTCACCAAAATTGCTCTACAAATGAATGCTTTTATTTGAGGTGTTGACTTTTGCAAAACAAGATACTCATTCAGTTGATTTTGCCATTATTGAAATGCATACTGCTCATAAATAAAACAGTTAACTGGTCTAGAAAAATTGATCAGAATTTTGTTTTTCCTTTTCAAGGTATTCTTGCTGACTCCACCTCTGGGTGTGACTAAAGGAGACAATGTTAATGTTTCCTTCTCGATGGTTCGCTCAAAGGAAAATCATCGACTTATGGATATGGAGTTCACCTATGAATTGCATGAGTTATCTGGCAGGAAGCACCCAGCAGTCACAACCAAGATGTACTTAGAGTAGACAAGGTACGGACTATAATATGTATGTTTATGAATTTCACTTACTCAAAATTTATAGTAGTATATCATATATAAATGCATGGGGGGTATTGAAGATATGCCACTCTATTTACTATTATCTGAGAATCTACCTCTGGTTCACGTGGGCATGGATGCTCACACATGAAGCATGCTGCATTTCTTTGATTCATAACAGGGCTCGGTCTAACCCTCGCTCATTTTACATTTATGTCCTGACAGTTGAGTAGGCCTGATTCGTCATCGTTAGATGAAAAGACGGAACCAGTTACCCTGTGCCCTCGCATCGCTGTTACAGAAACCTATGCTCAGAAGCTGAGCATATGTAAGTGCCTTAGGGCCCCTGTGTGTTTGTTATACCCATGATGTGTACATTGAGACCATGAGGCATGATGACGTGCCAAAGATTTGGTTGTATTGGTAATATCTTATTGTTTGATTGCTCAAGCAACAGAGGAGCTTATTGCTTCACAACATTAATGTATTAGCAGATATTGACCCACATTACAGTTTTAAGCAACATTCAGTGCAGAATTTTGTTGAATTCAATTCAGTTTGTGCAAGGCTGATGCATGATGATGTTCATCGGTGCCCAGGCACCAATCCAACTGTTGCAACGAGGCATCCTGAGGAGGTGTCTACTCCCTTGATTGTATCTTCCTTAAGATCAGTGCAACTGAAATTATGTAGCTGAAATTCCTAAAAAAGAAAAACTTACAGGAAAAATCTCAGAAATGTATTGATGTCATTTAAACTCCTAAATCCAGTGGGAAAATAAGAAAATGGTATGATGTAATATATGTTATTGCACAATTTAAACTTATATGGGTACCCTTTTGGGGAAGGAAGACCGTAAACAAGTTTAAAGAACAATAGGTATCATTTGTAAATCCTATGTCTTCGGTATCCATTTAAAAGTCCATGTGGGGAAAATTTGGAGATACGACATATAATATCAAAACTAATTCAAAACACTTTTGGGAAATACGAGGAGCATGGTGTGTTGATATGGTGTTAAAACACCGGTAGAACCCAATGGAAAAATCAGGAGAAAATGTTACAACATGTATTTGTTATTGCCTCAATGCCTCATTGTAACTCATATGAATAAACCTTGAGAGGTAATGCTCATAGAATTTAGAGAACAATAGTATGATCTGTGGATCATAATAGGAATAACCTCTAAGACCCAATGGGAAAATATGAAGAGGAATATACATCTTTGATATCCTTAAAAAACTCATGTGAAGAAAATAGAAGATATGGCATACTATATGTCTTGAATATCCCCTTTAAAAACCCTGATAGGGAAAATAGGAGATATAACATATTGTTGTACTGATATTGTCTCATTAAAAACCTTTTATGAGAAACCTTTGTGAGAAAAAAAAAACTTAGAGGAAAAAGAGTACAATATGATGTTTGAACATGTTATATTTCAGGAGAACTACCCTTGAACCTTGCAACTATCAAATCTTTGAATGTAGGATGGACTTAGCGAGTGAACCTACAAATTTATCGCTAGATTACTTTTGCAAGATGTTTATTTCCAATGTGTTGCAACTTGCAATTTATGGGGATAAAACATTTTGGGGCAATAAATTTATTCATATTGCTCTTATATGACCTATTTGCACCTTGAAGATACAAGCTGTAACACCCCAGGTGTTTGTCATTCACTAAGCAGTGGATTTGAGCTAAAACATGACAGATTAAGTGGAGATGACGATGTCAAGGTCAACCTATGGAGATAAGTCTGACCTAAAGTTGGATGTTGCACCATTGCTTTACATATAGGCCCCTTTTTAAATTATATGCTTGGGTAGTGTTATTACAATATATTCATGTGTCTCACCTTAGTACCTATCTATATTGATCCCTGAAAAAATTTCATGAAGTTTGGAATCAAAAAGTCACATGAAATGATAAGTTATATGCTTGTTTGGATTATAACTGAAACATGTTTCGGAAACAATGAAACATTGCTTTGTACTAATGCAAGTGATGGCCATGAGTGTTTGTAAACACCTTAGGAGTACTTAATTAGTCTTTTGGAACATTTCTCATGTTGGGTGGTTATGCTAATTAAGCACCCAAGTGCTGTTTTCCAAGTTGATTAGTGGAGTGATCTAAACTGATCCTTCTGAATCTCCAACTTAGGGTTTGAATCTGTGCAAGTCAACTATAACAAAGTTGTGGAAAATTTTATAAGCTCCAACTTTGTCAATTGGCTCATCTCATGATTCAGCCTCTAAGTCCCTCAAAAGTCCAATTTTCTGTTCTGCTGAAATTCCAATGTTTCCTCAAAACAGATTCTGTTCTTGCTCATTGTCTCCCAAACTATGCTGATCTGGTCGTAGCTCATATTAACAAAGTTGTAGAGAATTTATTAAGCTCCAACTTTGTCAATTGGCTCACCTCGAGATTCGGGTTGGATTCTGAGTTACAAAAACAAGAAGTAGCTGCTATTCTTGAAGAGCAGAAAATATTTTCAAGTCTGAATTCAGTTTTGGGTACCCATCTTTGGAGCTTGGTGTCTTCCTAATCAGGCTGATCTAGTAAAAGGATCTTTAATAAAAGTTGCAGTACATATCATGAGGAACAAACTTTATTATATGGTAAAGAGCTAGTGTGATCCCTAACCTAGTCAAATAGAGCTCACAAAAATCAATAAAATGCTGTTTTGGAATCCCGAAATTTGGCTAAGTCTGGGATGACTGCATTTCCAGGTTTCAGTTTTCGTTTACCCTTCTTTGGTGATTTATCAATTGCAAACCAAACCGAATTAGACTATGACCCTTTGAGAAAAGTTTGAGTACTCATGTAGGTCTAGCTGATGGTGAAAATTATTGATCAAATCAGTGCACAGATTAGGAGTTAGAAGGAGGAGGAAAATGCAGTTTCAGCAGGTTTGAAACGAAACCGCAGAATTCAGTTTTGAGTACCCTCATTTGGAACTCCATATCTTCCAATATAGGCCGAACCAAACTTTGGCACTTTAATAAAAGTTGAAGATCTCACGTAGACCTACAACTTTGGTTACTACATCTTGTGCCAAAACGAAATGGGTTAGGAGTTACAGGCGGAGGAAAATTGATGTTTCAGTCATATTTTTGAGGTGGTTTTGACAGTCCATAGCTTCCGATTCTGAACAGGGAAGGTCATGGCCGACCACACGCAGGGCCCGACGTCGCGTGGCTCCCTCGTGCTCGCCTCGCTCGACACCTCACCCGTTGTTGCTCGTGCATGCCCGCCAGCTCGCCAGCCCATCAAATTGGAGAAGCCGAGCGCTCTCTGCATCTCCATCTCACTCTGTCTCTCCGCTCGTCCGACTGAGCCACCGAGAGAGAGAGCGCTTTGAGCTGCTGCTGCAGGCACTGCACCCTCTCCTCCTCTGCTGCAGTGCTTAGCCACGCCTCACAGCTGCCGCCGAAGCTATGGCCATGGTCGCGAGCTGAAGCTCTGCCACCACCTTGTCCTACTGCTCCGCTCTGCTGGGGCGCTGCTGCGGTGTTGCTGCTGCCGCGGCCGCGTGGCCCTTGGCTGCCGCCGGCAGCCGGCAGGCCGAACCGGCGTCCTCCCCTTCGGTTTTCACGGTGACGACACATGCATCCCATTCTCTTTTGTCTGATCAGTTCGCATGAACTGGAGGAAGAAGAAGACTGGGTGGGAGTATGACATGTGGGTCCCGCCCGACTTCATTTAGTGCCCGAATTTACAGATTTTCTTTTATCTTGTAAAATCTATATCTCATATTTGGTAGCTCCAAAAATTATGCAATTTATTTTGTTAAAATCCTTGGGAAGTGCTCTGCATGTTAGAGTAATCAGATGTGCCATGCATGCATGTGTTTGTGCTGTAGAAATTCATTAGTGAAAAGTGGTTTTGGAAATGGATTAACTTGCTTTCATCAATATCTGGAGTTTTAGAAGTCCAAAATTAGTGATTCCAATTTTGTTGGTCTTCTAGTAATATGCACTGTCTAAGAAAAATATAAAACTTATAGGTTGTTTCCTGGTTTCAGGATATTTTACCTAGATCTTGTTAAATGGAAAATAAATGCTTGTTTTCCTTGTTATTTTTTTGATCGGGAGTTGTAGTGCTCAAAATGACATGCAAATTTATTTGTAGCCTCTCCGAGTGATGCTTGATGCATGGTTAAAATTGCATGATTTATGGTGCATGCATGACTGAGTTAGTGATTTATCTTGCTAGGGGCCAAATAAATGGTTTTAAATGCATTATAAATATTATATGAATGTAAAAATGGAAAATGGTGTTCCACTGTCCTTGCATGATATTGTGGTAACCTGAGAAACAATAATATGATCATGTGTTTCTAGAAAATATTGAGTTTTAGGTTTAATTTGCTCTCACATGATTTATTGCAATAGCTATTTGTCTTTTTCATAGAGGTTGATATACTTATCCAAATGGCTTGAAATTTGGATAGTAGACTTTTGGTAGCATTTGTAGGACACTGTAATTTTGGTATAATTTATTATGCACCTTTGATAGGTGTTCATAATTCCACCTAATTATCTAAATAAAGTAAGAAAATATATTAAAAGAATTTATTTAGGAATGGGCACTATGTTTTCTGGTGTTCATTAGTCATGTGTGAAATGTTGGTAAAGTTGGTTTTATCCAATTATATGTTTGCAACATAAGTTAATAATTATTTCTTGCAAATGAAGTTTCTGGACAGATCTGAAAACTTGGCAAAGTTCTTCATGATAATATGCTTTGTTGTGAAACTTGTTTATACAAAAGTTGTAGATAATTTATATATCTAGCTGCTGTTAAAATTTGGTGGTATTTGGCCATGTGGTTTAGGAGTTATAGCTGTTTAAAGTTAGGTTACAGAATTGCTTGCTCTCTGTCTTGTTAGACCAGTTTCTGTATTTGTGTAAATTCAACATGTTAAACTTTGGAATCATGTTGTGATGATATTAAATGAAATGTAGAGAATTTCATAAGCTTTCTGTAATGTATTATTTCATATCATTTGGATTTGTATATCTCCATATATGATTGATTTGTGAAGCTACTGTTTGCTTGTCCAGAAATTGATAAATTCCAATTATAGTTGTTTGCTTGTATATTGTTAAGTGTGACTTATGCCTTTGAGGGTAGTTAAGTTAATTAGCTCTAGGTGTTTATTAGAACTTGGGTATGCTTGTGTGATTGCTATAGTTATTGCACTTCTATGCATTCACACATGTGCATGGTTGCATCTCATATAGGTACGCTAGCAGAAACATGTGAAGGATGTGGCGTTGGAGCCAAACCCGAAGACGGTGTTTGGTGGATCCATCCCGAAGATAGAAGGATCAGACAAGTGCTAGATGGGAGGATGCTCGTCAAGTGAATTCATCTGACATACTCTAACTTGAGTCGGATCCCAGGCAAGTCCCGGAGCATTATAAGCCTCCTACCTTCAAAGCAATTAATTCTATATATGTTATAAGTATTGTTGCATTAAGTGGTAGGAGTTGGTTGGAAACCCTTGCTGCATTATATCATTCCTTGTCCAGATATATGAATCATTGAATCCTACATAGACTAGGATCGAGTAGATGTTTAGCCCTGCTTTAAGCGGTAGAAGTCAGGTGATTTCCTGTCACCTGCGAGATATAGGGATATTCATATATGGCACGGTTGGCTATATTTGCTATCGTGGAAATGAATCATGTGTTAATAAAATAAAATAAGACCGGGCGGGATGATGATAGTGAAGCGACAAGACATGGAGGTCTTGGGTGTGAATCTATCCCCGTCTGAGTCGTTTAAGGACCGATTCGCTGTACGTCCTTGAGTCATGTTGAACGCAGTCTAACACTTAGTTGGCCGGATAAGTCATTCCAACCACGAATCCGAGTAATACAGTTCAGGCCGGGAATCGAATGGTAGGTTGCTTCTTGGAGGAGAGAAAGGATGTGCTTGGGGACATTGGTGTGAGACCAAGGGGGGGTTAGAGTCCCTATCACCTGGCAGAGTGTCGCCCTTGAGGATGCGACATCAGTCGGACCCGCGACTCCTGAACTGTACCAAAGGTGACCTGAGCAGCCCTCGCCAGGCGTGACTCGGTGAGTGTTAGAAATACCCCTCCAGCTGGATAGGAATTTGATTCAAATCGCCGTCGCTCCCGGTTAGTGAGCACTTGACTTGAGCAGCGGCAACGTAGATTCCATTAAATTGAACGGATGGTTAATTGGATAACGATAGAAAGGTTGCCTCAATTTATACCTGCTATGGTTAATATTGTTTGCTCCTAATAAAGTGAGTGCTCTAGTACAGGTGCTAATATAGATGATAGGCTAATGATAATTAACTTGATGCTTAAGCATTAATGATTACTTATCCATATTAAGCTTTTTATGCAAATTGTTGTCAAGCTAGCCCACTTTATATCAGCCTTGCATGATCCTTGGTGTCACCTTATTTCTGGTTTTGGACGGGTAAGTCTAGCTGAGTACCTTCTCGTACTCAGGGTTTTATCCCCACTTGTTGCAGGTTGTGATATTTCATGGCGGCTGCAAGAGTTGGTTGACAGGAGTGTGATCACGGGCATGATCCTTCTTATTTACCTTATCTCTAATGCTTTTGTTGGAAGTCGACCGTGGTACTGGCATGTATTTGAAATAAGAATAATGTTAGTTTCAAATTACTTTGCTTCCGCTACTTTTGAACTTAAGTTGTAATAACTATGTTAAACTCCGATGTATATTGAATTACTTGAGAAATGGATGTAACATGTGACTTGTTATGTTGAATCACTACGATCTTGGCTTGTATGTTGGTTGGTTTGAAATCCCTCGTGATTTCATTGGACTACCGGAGTTATATGGGCTCAAGTGCGAGAATTTGATCATTTCGGTGATTGTTTTTGTACTTGTGCTCTTATAATTTGGACGGTTCTGTTACACAAGCAACCTTATCTTTGTAGATAATAGTTGGTGATCCTATGGAATCACATTTGATCACTCTTATGAAGTCATGCATATGGGATGCTTCAGAATGATAAGTGGAAATGCTGGCATTGTGGGGGATCAAATAGCCAGTATCTAGATATCTCACTTAGGTCGTATCTCAATTTATCTAATAAATCAAGATCTTTCGATGCCATAAAAATATATATGGATATCCTACTTGACTCCCAGGCGGTGTTGTAGAAGTTAAGTTGCGCTATTTTGTGCTAGTACGACATCTGCAAATGCAATATCAGGCCCATGTAATTTGACATTAAAGTTGTCATCCTTTGGTCTAAATGGATACAAATCCATACTTTAGGAATTGAATGACCACAAGTGCCGATGCATATGATGTCCACTATTAAAGGGTTAAGTTCACTTTAGGTCCTCCAACTATCGCAAAAGTCTGGATTTCATCCTCTAACTTCAAAACCGGATAACATTGGTCCTCCAACTCTTGAAAAAGTTCACTTTTCACCCCTGGGCGGTTTTGTAGGCGGTTTTGCATGGCACTGTTCACGGTGCTGACGTTAGCGATGACGTCAGCACTTATTTTTAATTTGCGAAATTAATATCTTTTTATTTGGAGCTCCAAATATAGCAAATAATATATCAATTTTGATCGTCTCGACGAGCTCTTTGTAATGGTGTACTCCGTTTTGTTGTTTAAGATAATTTTATTTCGTGAAAAATTAAATATTTTTATAAAACAAGTGAGAATAACAAAACTCGCGGCCATTGTGTCGCTGTACCGGTACGAGGAGCGGATGAACGGGTACGTCCTGCTCACGCTCTACTCCATGCACGTGTACCTAGCACTAGAGCTTGTTCTGGCGGCGGCGGCGCGCGCACTGGTTGGGCTGGAGCTGGAGCCCCGGTTCGACCGGCCCTACCTCTCGGCCTTGCTGCGCGACTTCTGGGGCCAGAGGTGAAACCTCTCTATACCGGCGCTGCTCTGCTAGCACGTGTTCCGCCTCGTGCGCGGCCACAGGGCTAGCACACCCACGGGGTGGCCGCGCACAGCAAAAACCTCTCTGTAACCTCTCTGTACCGGTGGTTCCCTCGACGTTCGCTCGCTCGCAGGCCCGCCAACGCCAATCACACTCGATCAAAATCACGCCCAATAATCCCGCCAGGTTCCCTCTCTCTCTCGTCCCTCGGTCTCTCGAATGCCGACTCCCCGCATCTCTCTCAGACTTGACTATGTTAGAATAGATCTCAACCGAATTGGCCCAACGGCCAATTCGGACCCTTTGACCACGCCCTGATCGGGGGCATCCAATCCAACGAGGTTGGTGGGCCCCCATCGCACAGTGCCATATAAGAGGGAGTGGGGGCCACGGGCTCAAGCCATGAGGTTCACCACCATAGTAGCTCACCTACTCCTAACCCTAGCCGATCCCGAGGGCGGCACTGCCAGCGGCGGGAAGCCCACTGCCGACGTCACTTCACCGCCACTGCCATCACCGAACGTCGCTGCCTTGAGCAGATCTCACCGTCGGCATGGACGGCTCCACCACCTCCATCACGACCTCTGACGGTCAGGCATCCAATCTCTCTCTCTCCCTCTAAGTCTTCACAGTTATCCCATGTTTTACACAACAGCAAAGCAAATCAACCCACTGATCCTTTACTAGATGATTCTAAAAGTACTAACAATGGTATCAAGAGCCTAATCTAGAGTATAGATCCAGTTGGGAAATGAAAAGAATCAAGAAAAGAAAATAGAAAGAAGGAATCCGGTTTTGAATCGGGTCAACAGAATCGAAAAGAAAACCCAAACCCCAACCCTAAATGGGTCAAAGAAAGGATCTGGTGCGGGAAGGGAGGGATACTAACTGTCTTCCTCTTGAAGAGACACACCGTCGTTGTGCGGGAAAGACAACGCCGCCACCGTGCGGGATGGACGCCGGGCGGCGAAGTGACGCCGTGGACGCGGATCTAGGCTTCGCGCTCGGGGTCATGGAACCGTCGCAAGGCCGTTCGATGGCGGCGCGCTCAGCTTCGGGCGAGCGCGCGCGCCGGCGAGGGGCCCCACGGCGGCGCTGCCACCTTCTCCAATCCGCCGCCATGGGCAGCCACTGCGTGCTTGGCTTGTTCCATGCGAAGCTGAGGGCTGAGAGAGATGGGGAAGGGGAAGAGAAAAGAAAGAAGGGGCCGGTGGGGATTCTGGCAGCTCCACCCGCTAACCGGCGCCGATGGCCACCGCGGCCGTCGCTCGGCTCTCCGGCGGCCACGCCCCCTGTGGCCAAGAGAGAGAAGGGGCTGGGTGAAAGTGATTTAGGGTTTCAGTGGAGGCCGACGGCCGCTGTTTTTGATCCGTCAAAAATCATGGACAGCCGTTGATTTGTATCGGACGGCCACGATCGACTCAGGCCAAAAACAGCCCAGGCGGGCGAGAAGAATCCTGGCCCAGGCCCAGGTTGCGGCCTGGGCGCGGGGAGGAGAGCCCACGTGGAACGGCCGCGGGCTGTTTTCACGAGCTGGGCCAGCGGTTTTCACGAGCTGGGCCAGCGACATTCGCTGGGTCGGCCCACGAAGCAAGTAGCGCCTGTGCATAAGTGGGCCGCAGAGAGCAGTGGCGCGCGTGAAAAAAAATGATGGGCCGTGAAGAGCGCTGCTGCTGCTTGTGGGACGCGCGCACTGCTACTGCTCCGGGCTACACAGTGCTGGACCGGGCCAGAATGCACAGTGATGATTAAGAATTGTTTTATTATTTTTCAGAAGCAAATTTTGATGATTTCATTCAAAGAATGATTTAAATCTCTAATAATTTTGCACCGTGTTAGAATTTTCAGAGAATAGAAAAGTACAGTAAAATGCTTCTGAAAAGTAGATAAAGAAATTTTGTAAGTTTCCGCTGCAAAGAAAAAGTTTATTGTCTTCTCATTAAATCCGAACCAACGAGAGGATTTAATTTGAAGAGCAGTTATAGTTATTCAGTAAATGATGAAAAGTTTATCCTCTAAGTAAATTTGGAGGAATAGTCATTTAATGGTTAAGATAAATTATAATATTATTATTTTCTGACCAACGTTGATGATAACAATATTATAAGTTTATTTAAGAGTTTAAGTTTAAAGAAAATTATGATGTTGTTATTTTCTGACCAACATTGATGATAACAATATTATAATTCTACGAGTTTTATGTTTAAAGTTTAAATCTCTGATAAATTTTGCATCAAAGTGACCAATTTTCAGAGAATGAATAAGAAACAAGACATGCTCCACATCGAGCAAAGTGTAATGTATTTTCATGTTTCCGCTGCAATAGTGATGATGATCTTCAAAATTAAATTCGAACCAACGGGAGAATTTAATTTTGAAGAGAGTTATAAGATAATAGAGTTTTCATATGTTAATTTCATTTCTGCCCAACGGTGATGTGGAATTAATGTAGAAGAATATTGTTTTATTCTATTTCTGCCCAACGGTGATATAGAATAGAACATAAAGTTTTAAAAGTTTAATATGCATGTCTTTAACTAGACCAATGTAAGGTTAATTTCATGCTCATTATTATTGATGATTATTGATTAATGTTTTTCAAACAAAGAACTTCATGTCTTTATTCTTGAAGGATGAAAAGGAAATAAGCTGGGTACTTGTGACTCATGAAAAGTTTAATTTTTTGCAGAAAGAATGCCATTGTATAAGGGACTTCGTTCTCTTTAAAGAATGGCTTCAAAAGAAAAGAATTCTAGTATATTGATCCAAGAAAGAGAATATTAAGAATTTATTTTAAAAGATGCCTTTTATGTACTCTTAAAAAAATAGTTTTTATCATCGTGATATGAAATGTAATAAGTGGCATGCATGTTTAATTTGACCAACGTCGAATTAAGCATGTGTGTTAAAGAGTATTTAGATTTATTTCTAAATTTGATGATTGAATATGAGCCAATATTGACATTTATGTCCCTTCAAGAAAATTATCTCGCATGGCGGGAAAAAGTTTGTGATAGTACCCGCATGACGGGAAAAGTTTGAGAAAATACCCGCATGGCGGGGTGAATATGGCATAGTACTTGTATTAATTAATCCTGCATGGCGGGAGAAGTTTGACATAGTACTTATCCTGCACGGCAGGAGAAAGTTGTGATGACTCATGTGCTTGACAGTGCTCTTCTATTGTGTCATAGTAATTAAGCACTCAATGAGTTTAAGGAGAACATAAAGTTACAGACGAACCTCGAGATAAGAATGACATGCAAGTGTGACTTGCGAAAGTATTAATGACAAAAGACTCTGTTGAGTTTTTAAAGTGAAATAAGGAAAAGTACTCCCATACGAATTAAGAAATAATTTCATTTGCATGATGTAATCATGTGGGTGAGGTAAGTAATCAAAGTTTCCTTATTCACAAGAGTTCTGAATAGTTTTCGAAATTGTGGTAGAAAAGTTCGTACCACATTTCGAGGGGGAGAAATGTGAGATCAATTAAGAAAGACAATTAAGAAAGATACTTTCCCATAATTTAGACAATGTGATGCATACTAAAGTGATCTATAAAAGATGAATGTGATCGTCGGGGAAGTAAGACGGTCATAATATCGATACCCCTAAAGTAAAGAAATAGCTTTCACAGTTCCAATATAAAGATAGCATAGTCGGTCAGTATTCATACTGGACGCATTCAGAGTTATTAAGACAGTGCTAAACGCGCCATATGAGTTTCAGCAGATTAAACCCAAAATAAGAAAGTTTAAAGATAGGACAATCTGGGAGAGCATGATACAAAGAGACCTAACTCTACAAGGAGGATGAATAATGTAAACAAGGATATTGTTACATAGGACCTTGTAGAATCAATTGTCTTTTGACAATAAAGATCAAGAAATGCTAGTAGCTAAGACTCTAGAAAGTCTCAAAGAATAAGAAAATTAGATATTTCTGATGACTATAAAGTCTATGTTAGTGAAATTCAAATGGAGGGTAATCCCACCTCATTTGAAGAAGCCATGAGAGACGTTCACTCGTCTAAGTGGCAAGAAGCAAAGAAAGATAAAATAAAATTGATGATACCAATAATATTTTAGGATTCAGAATAAATTCCTAAGGAGCCAAAACAGTAGGCTATAATGGGTCTATAAGACTAAATGTGACTTTAAAGGGAATATGTAAAGATGTAGAGCGCGACTTGAATCAAAAGTTTTGCGCAAACCGAATGAATAGATTACAATGAGTGCTAGTGGCACATTATGATCTGAGTTACATCAGATGAAAGTAAAGACGATATTTCCCAAACAGAATTTGTATGAAAATGATTACGTGGCACAACCTATAGGTTTTGTCATAAAAAGAAAAGAACGTAAGGGATGTCACCTGTAGGAATCTCTTATGGACTAGAGTAAATCTCTAGACAATGGCATTTAAAGTTGAAGAGTCAATTGAAAATTTTGGGTTAAAGAGAATGAGAGGACAATTGCATTTGTACAAAGTTATAGAATGGGAAATTTATTTTCTAATCATGTATATGTGGATGACATCTTACTTGTTAGTAGTGATGTCAATCTACTGCATGAGAAGAAGAAGCTCTTGTCCTCAAGGTTCAATAAGAAAGTTCTCGGTGAAATATCTCTCGTTATAAGAATTGAAACTCACCGAGATAGAAGAAAAGGGGTATTAGAAATATCGCATAGGCATGCTAAGAAAAGTTTCTAAAGAAATAAAGTACCTATGCGGACAAACATACGCCTGTTCCTATGATCAAGGGTAATGTTTTTGATAACTTTATGTTCCAAGAAGCACTGTGAGATTGTTATAGAAGGACGTCCTATATGCTTCAGCTGTTGGAAGCTTAATGAGTACACAGATAAGATATTACCCTGACATAGTTCATATATCCGGGTTATTTTGGCAAAAGTCCAGTCCAGATATAGATCACTGGAATGGAGTTAAGAATGTCGGCCTCATGCTAAGAAAGAAAGAACAAGTACTCTAAAGTAGTTGTGGGTACAAATGTTAAATTTTAGCGAGATGTTTAGTGAAACCCACATAGTAGCTAACACTCGCAGTTGGAGTTTTATTGTGGAAAAGCTCCAAAGAATGTCATCAGTGATGCAAAGTTACAGTATAGCATGATATGAGGCCGCGGGACAGGCAAAATGATTAAAGAACTTTACCCGGAATTGATAATAGTTGTCAATAGGAATAACCATTTAAGTAGTTTACTCCTATAACAACGAGTCAAGTGTGCTGCCAAACACATTGACATTAAAGTTATACGTTGTAAAGGAAAAAGTCCAGAATCATACTAAAAGTATCGAACGTAAAAGTAACGAGCAAATGCTTGCGGATCTGCTTACTAAAGGCTTACCACCCAATGTGTTCAGAGAACACACAGTCGACATGGATTTATGGTATAGCCTATGATTTCCGAACAATAAAGGGCCCAAAGTTAAAGAATCTGTTTCAGATCAGAGATGTGTATTGTAGCTGTTAAATCTATCGGCGACTGACCGTGACGATGAGGCATGCTCTATACACTGATCTGTGATGGAACAAATAAAAGTGAAAGCAATTAAAGTCAAAGTTTAAAGTTAAATGATAAGTTGAGATCAAAGGGGAGAATGTTAGAATAGATCTCAACCGAATTGGTCCAACGGCCAATTCGGACCCTTTGACCACGCCCTGATCGGGGGCATCTAATCCAACAAGGTTGGTAGGCCGCCGTCGCACAGTGCCATATAAGAGGGAGTGGGGGCCACGGGCTCAAGCCACGAGGTTCACCGCCACAGTAGCTCACCCACTCCTAACCCTAGCCGATCCCGAGGGCGGCACTGCCAGCGGCGGAAAGCCCACTGCCGACGTCACTTCACCGCCACTGCCATCACCGAACGTCGCTGCCTTGAGCAGATCTCGCCGTCGGCATGGACGGCTCCGCCACCTCCATCACGACCTCTGACGGTCAGGCATCCAATCTCTCTCTCCCTCTAAGTCTTCACTGTTATCCCATGTTTTACACGACAGCAAAGCAAATCAACCCACTGATCCTGTACTAGATGATTCTAAAAGTACTAACAGACCAATCTGAAGAAAATTGGATACTCGGGACTCAATCCACGTCGTCACCGCCCCATCTGCATCGGCTTCTGTCTACGACTACGGGTACATGGGGAGAGGAACGAGGGAGGCAGCGAGGATCTCCATCGACCGCTAGAGTAAACACCACCGCCCACAGCACCAGGGTCACGCTCATCTCGCTCGGGAACGGCGCGCCGTTCTCGGGCCTTCTGTCGTAGCGGCGCCGGCTTCAACCCGATCCGCCGCCGGTCGCCACCGCGTGTTCAGGTATGGCTCCTTGAACCCCCGTGTCCCCCAATTAAATCCGCACTCGCCCTGCTAAAGTTGTTGGTGCGTAGATTGGTTTCACAGTCGATTTGATTTCAGTCTCATCGTTGCTTTCCCCCAATTTCAAGGCTCCTCAATGGAGCAACCTGCCGCCCCTGACTCTGCCAGGAAGTGCGAGTGGCAGGAGGAGCTGCGGCGGCAGCAGTCCCAGGTGGACATGCTATGGGAGCGGCTCGTCGAGTCTGGTTCAGGTGCACCGCATCTAGAGACTCCAAGCCCAGCACCGATAAGCCTATGCCCCCTCAAATTGATTCATTTTTTGGTTATTCAGGTGCTCCAGAATAACATCTATTTGCTTGGCAGCAAAATACTCTTTGACATCTGCATTGTTGCACCACGCATCGCCAGCTTCCTTTGGTCTATTGGTTTCTCAGGTGCACCTTTTAATTACTTCCGCATTTATTAACTGTGAAAAATCTAATTGGTGTGTTGCATGATGTTTGAGTATGTAATCTTTCCTGCACCTCCACATATTTTTTCTACATTCATAATTACAAAGTTCTCGTCATCGATTGTTTTTTTTATAGTGAAGAAGATCAGGAGGGGTTGCCCCTACTGTTCTCGTTGTTGATTGTTTCTAGCAACGGTTCTAAAGGAGAGGTGAGCAGAATATGAGGTGTCCATCACTATCAGAGTGAAAGAAGTTGACAGTTTCTCTGCATTTGGTGAGTAATGCATTTTCTGTCAGAATGCCATTCTGCTACCGCAATTTTCGTCTCATGAGAATATGTGCTATCAGTACTGCATGTTGGACAAACACTGGCGATTGTAGTTTGTGAAGTGTAGTTCTTACTAATTGTTTTTGTATTGGACATCATATAGAATGAAAGCAAGTAGTTGCTATATTCTCTGTCCTGGGTTTTGTTGAAATGCAGATAAATACACAGTAATCTGGTGTCGAGATTTGGTTTCGTAAAAACTCTTGCTGCATGCATAGGTCTATTTTGCAAGGTATATGTTAGTAAAAGATGAATACTGCACAAGAGAAGGAACAACATGTGCAATGGTCATATGTTGTTGACTCAACTAACACTTCCATTTATTGCTGCTATTTCTCACAGTAGCATATTTGTATATGTGAATGGAGTTACAGTTTACTTTAAGGCTTCTTTAGTTGGTCTCCATCACATGTTTTCTTTTCAATCTTTTTGCATGAAATTTATCTACATTATTTTGCAGAACAAAGACTGTGGGTCATGTGCAGGACATGGTTAAAAATATATGACTCTGAGATTGATGGAATTCTGAATGATTACGGGCTCTGAAGTGGACTGTAATGATAGGTGCAGCGCCAGTGCAAACTGAAGGGCCATCACATGGACTTCAACCCTCAGTTAGAAAAGGTTAATTTGCCTAGTAGAAGATCATATGTTGTGTTGTATGTATTCTTCTTCAGTGTAAGTCATGGCCCTCTCCTTCCATGTCAAAGGAGGAAGCAAGGAGAAGGTTTGAGAGGCAAGATCATTGAAGTAGCATAGTCCTTTAGTAGACTGTTGAATATACAGGCAATGTTTTCATGGCACTAAAAGAATACTACAATTCCCATTGGCATTGAAGGAATTCTCCACAAAGTTCTGATCAGAAATATATCCCATTGTCCAACTGATTCTCCACAAAGTATCTGTTCAAAAATATATCATTGTTCAATTGATGACCAAAGCATAACACTCTTCTAATAAAGTCGCAGATTGCAGGATTTTTTTTCTTGTTGCCTTATAATCTATCAGCCGTGTGACTCTTCTAATATAATAAGGTCGCAGATTGCAAGCTCTGTGATTCTGGTGGATCGGAGGACTACCGCAACACTGTCACATCACCGTCAATGCCAACCTCACCATCTATCAGTTAGTGAATCTATCCTCGCACCACGGCCCGCCCCCCATCTATTCCACCCCTTCGCTTCAGTTTTGCGCAGCCATTTGCCCGTTTCCTTGTGATCGTGTGTGATTTCTGCATGTTGCTGCTGTGGGTAGCACAATCAGTTTAATTTGGAGATTGATTCCTGTGTCGGTTCATAGGGGTCCAAAAAAGTTTGAGCCAAGTGCAATGTTCTGTTGTATTACGTACATGCATGTGATGCATAGAAACATGGTGTTCTTTTTTTTCAGTTTCAGAGATGAATGTTGTTGGCTGAATTTTAATTTTCAAAACTACACGGTTTTGTTCTCTCAAATTCTAATGCTATTACAGGCGTTTGTATATATGTATTTAACTATTTATTGGGTCAAGGACATCAACCATCGGGGCAATAGGATGAATATTCCAATTCTTTGATTATTTTAGCTTTTCAGCCAACAGCCAATTAAAATGCTAAACTATGACTATGCTCATATTTTACCTACCAGATATACACCATACCTCAATGCAAGGTTATTCGGCTCAAATTAATAACATTGAAATATTTTCTAGCGCTTTTTTGCATGATCTTTACCCTACGGTTGAATTTTTCAATTTTGAGGTTTAACTCTTTCAGTTCATCTTGCAGCTTAGTTAGCAAGTCACCACCATTCACCTACAACGGGTGAAGATCGGCCATGAGCATATGTTAGCAACAGCAGCCAGTCATCTGTTGAGTATATCTAGCTTTCTCTTATTGGTGTTTCTCTTTCTGGACTACCGTCGACAAATATAGACCGAGCAAATGCTAAAGATGCAATCCTTTTTCTTCAAAGCTCCATACACATGAAAAGAAAAAAGAAACAAGGTGTAACAAAATCCAGTGGTGATGAGGCTCAAAAAAATCCAGTGGTGATGTTGAGTCTGAGATTCATAGTGATCTCACCGCTACAAGATCTATTTATAAAAGAGGTAAAAACATATATTGGTAGCTATTTATTCTTTTTTCTGTTGAGCATAGTAAAGAAAACATAGTAGCCTGGGGGTATGTTGAACTTACATTAGCAGTTCTTTTCACATTCACAGTACTTATTATAAGTTGTTATCCAGTAGCATTTTACTTTTGATATCAGTGAATTTTACATGTATGGGTTGTTGAACATCTAAGATTGTTGAAACATGGAGATGCTTGCAAACTTCTTGACAATTTATTATCTGCTTGGAAAAAGGGTGTCAAGGCTCCATGTACATGTTTGTTCTCCAGTGCTGTCTCACGGAGCATGTAATTATGTATTTATTCCCTGTTTGTTGATGTCCCGCAGGGTTCATGTAGACTTATATAACAGTGATGATTGGCCACAAAACGGATTGTTGCGAACGTCACACTCAAAATATTTTTTTAGTATATTACAATACAAGCTCAAGCTTAAATTATCATGATATTATGTTGTTCCCGTTGCAACGCACGAGCATGATCCTAGTATAATCAATATGTGTTGAGATGATGGGGAGTCCAATTCGGAATTTATTTACAAACACATACGCAATCATGATTAGAGTAATCCTTCTATAACAGTTGAGATGGCTCCCAAAGATGACCGGTGTTTTTTCTTGATTTATTTATTTTCTGAAAACTGTGGTTTTGTACAGACGTAGAGTTCCCCGTGTAAAGAAAGGCTGCATCTTTTCGCGAGCAATTAGGCAAATCAAAATATGCAAGAGCACGGATTGTCCTGCTCAGTTTTGATTCATAAGAACTTGCCTCTACTGGGTGTTTACATTCATCGATAGGAAAGTCTGCTCTTTGAACGAGCCAAAACTGTGATTGATTGGCAACACAGCTCGACCTTAGGACAGGGAAAAAAATATCGGCCGGTCTGAAATTTTCGAGATATCCCGTTTACCGGCTGGGTCCGAAATTTTTCCTCTATTGTCCGAAATTTTCATATTTTTAAAATCTTGTCATCCAAATAGACGCAAAAGCCTACCCAATACTCTAACCTTAATCAATGTTTAATTTTTTCTCCCCTTCTCTTCTAAGTTTAAGTTGTCACCGCCGCAACACACTCAGCACGCTAAAGCCATGTCACTACCCTCCTTATTGAATAAACAATTGATAATATGTTTTATTTAGTTTTTTTATGTTAGATTGTTTAGAAATGATCTATGTGCTTTCCTGAACAAAATGAGTCATTTTTTGTCTAAATTTCTTCTGAAATTTTATTTCTATCGCCGATAAATTTATGATATTCTGATATTCCCGTTTATCGGTGACCACCGATATTTTTAAAATACCGGTAGAGAAAACGCCTTAGGTAGCCTGCCCAAGGCCTCCACGTAGAATCCATGAATTTTTGCCAGAAGCATCCTCTTCATGTGTGCCCTGGTAGGAGGCAGCACTTCAGGTGAAGCTTGAATTTCAAGATACCGCGTCTTGGCAAGGTCCCAGTATACTTTCTGCAGAAGAACTGGATCTAGTGCAATTTTCTCCAGACTCGTTCGCCTTCGGTGCACGAAAGAAGAGAGTGCCCGCCTTGTGTGTTGAAAATGACACAGGCTGACCGCTTCCATAGCAGGCGTTGAAACGAACCTCCACCCTCTCACGAACCTCTGCGGATCTGGGTGCTTGGCTGCAACCGCTGCACATCTGAGGGCGACCCTCGACTGCTGCCTTGGTCGTTTGGGAGCTGTAGTCGAACTGCATGTTGCGTCTTCTGATGATGAGGAGCGAGGCCACCAAGGGGTCCGCGCCAGCAGCGTCAAGGTATTTCCGGGCTTCGGCATCGGGGAGGTAAGGGGAGAGGCAGGTGATTCTAGCAATTACAAGTTCATCTCATAAAACCATGATTCCAAA
This sequence comes from Saccharum officinarum, assembly GCA_020631735.1. Lineage (NCBI taxonomy): Eukaryota > Viridiplantae > Streptophyta > Magnoliopsida > Poales > Poaceae > Saccharum > Saccharum officinarum. Next base: position 14,151,466 of record CM036228.1, read on the forward strand.
CTAGGTCCAAGTCATATGAAATAAATCATGAGTTCATCTCATCACACACAACTAAAAAATTCATCCAATGGGTGGCTTTCTCTTCGGAGTCATCTTCTTTGGTGCTGCAGTGGTAGGCATCCTCACGGGACTAGTTGCGTTGGTTTGTGAAGATGTGCCCTCCCCTAATGACGTCACAACCAAGCTACACATAAATTCAATACGACAATTAGATGTATGGAAAAATTAGTGTATGGTAAATGTGTCAATATTCTTATCTTCTTGTGAGCCTTCCTGGACTATCCCATAGGATTTCTTCTCTAGCCGGCCTCCGTGGAGTGCTAGGTTCTGCTGGCGCTTTTGTAACATTCTTCCTAGGTTGCCTACGCTTCCCAGACAATCCAAGATAATAATCATTGCGCAATGTTTGCAGCAAAAAAATAAATAAATAAACATACATGTAAACCAAAGTTGTGGTGGACCGTACAGACTATGTACACTTGAAAAGAAAACAAAAGTTCATGCTAACAATTGTGGTGGACTGTACAGACTGTACATAAATTAATATTGACATTTTCATTTAAGTTTGTTGATAAAGAAACTTAGTTTTTACCTATTTTTTACGGTCCCATTGAGTGGGCACTTGGCCCTAGCTTGCCTGTGACCTTTTTCTCCGCATTTTTTGCAAGTCATAGGTCCTCTGATCATCTTTAGAGGATACTATGCACTGTTGCATCACGGAGCTAGTGGCTGTACGTATACATGCATGAATCAATGAGATACTGTGCACTGTTGCATCACACAGAGGCATGCATGCATGCAAAGTGCATATATGTATATATAGTACTACATGCAATCAGAGCAAGCAAGATTTTCTTTCATCCAGGAAATTAAGCATGCAATTAACATGAAATTTGCTGCAAAGTAGAATGAATGAAATAATAAAAACATTATTCACCTCTACAGTAGCGCTGCCTTTCATTTTCCTACCATTTATCCTCCAAGGGCAAGGGCAACCTTCATCACCGGACTTGCAAAAAGCCTTATATATCGTCTTACATGACTTCTCTACTCCTAAATGGAACTCCTTTTTGATGGCAAATTGCCGAACTGCCAGCTTGAACTCCTCCATTGTTGGATACATTGTCTCTACCTCCATTGATGGGTTGTTCTTATCATATGAAATGACCATCTCACCTGGTACAACATCACTAGTAGGAATAGCAGCACCATCAATATCTTGCCAAAGCTCATTATCATTCCCTTGTTCATTATCATTCCCTTGTTCATCCATTCGGCAATCAGAGCCTTGTGTAGGTATATTTGTTGTGCCCTCATTTGTCAAGCCTAAAATCTCACACATCTATCTCTCGCTCATAAGTTCAATTCGACCTTCATCATCATGTGTCTCCACGATTTGTAATGTTGCCCAATCAACTTTTTTCATATTTTCCATGTCATTTACTTGGGACCTAAAAACAAGCGAAACCTAGTTTTACTACTGTCTACTACTGTACTGGTAAAAAAATAAGAGATCTAGTGCATCCAATATATACCTTTCCACTTGAAGAACAGGAAGGTTCTACTCTATTGCCGGATGAGGAACAATAGGCAGCAGTGCTCTTGCTAGGGCTACAACATCGAAGGGGGCCTCCATTGCCGGCTATGGTAGGCCATCGGCTGCCCCGGCCTGGGCGGCTAGACCACCGGGCGCCACCGCAGCTAGGGCAGCAGGCGCTGCCTCGGCTAGGGCACAGGAGGCCTCGGTTGCCTCGACGTCCATGGCCCACGGCCCTCCATCGACACCTTCGGGCAGAGGCTCTTCGTCCATGAAGAAGAGAAGGCGGCGTGGGGAGGGAAGGAGGGGTGGCGAGCGGCGAGCGGCGGAGTTAGGGCGCGGGCAGGTGTCGAGAGCATCGCGTCTGTTCATCGTACGGAGATGAATCGATAGTCCGGGTAGATGAATCGATAGATGAGATTAAGCAGAAGGGCAATACGGTCAATATGGGAAAAATACATGTATTTGAGATGAGAAATATGATTAAAGGTATCAAAATATCATGGAAAACAAAGTGTCAATGTTTTGGATGTCATTTTAGCGAAGCCAACGTTAGGAATCCTATAATAGTGAAGCCATATGTTTTGGAGTCCTATAATAGCAATTTTCTCCCCAGCCCCACAAGGGCGCTGCTCGGCCCCATCTGGTGCCCACTTGGCACCTTGTCATGTCAGTGATCCGTGGGAGCTCCTCCTCAGCCAATAGGAAGTGTTGATCCAAGTCAGTTCAATCAATGGTCAAGATTGAGAGGCCATGGATCCATGGGCTCATTGTCATAGACTCGGAGCTTCACCAATCGACTTCCCGTTCGAATTTCAACATGTGTTGTCCAAGTAATCGCCATTGGGAGCCAACCATCGCCGTTGGATCAAGAGGTGGTGGAACCAAGGGCCGCCTGGCGCCCTACTGCCGCCGCCCGGCGCCCTAGGTGCTCCACCGACCTCCTGGCTGCCTACAAATACCCCTCCCCTCACTTTACACTATAAATAGGGGGGTGTGGAGCTCGGTGGAAGACGTCCCATTCAGTTCTAGTCATTTTCAAGCTCTTCAAGCTTCTCTAGCTTAACTTTAGCTATAGAGTAGTAGTCTAGTAGTGGAGTAGAGCAAGAGCGGAGCTTCTTGGAGTCCCAAAGAGTCTTTTGGGTCTGGTATAGTTCCTTTGTAATTCTTTCATTTATGCATTACTTTATTTAGTACTTATTTCAGTACTTTATTCTAGTATTGCTTTACTTTAAGTACTTAGTCATTAGTGTTCATCATTAGTGAGCTTAGGTGCTTATTGTTTGGCATTAGTAGCATAGGTTATCTTATTATTAGTAGTCTTTCGTTAGTACCGGTTCCACCGTCTAGTTAGGGTGCTTTGATCTCATTTCATTGGAGCTCGGATCGAAGTAGTAAGTTTATAGATTAAGCGTGGTGCTTAGGCTATAGATTACCGCTGGATACATCTAGGTGGCAAGTGGTGACAGCCTTGTCCATCCTCTGTATACCCCACGTTGGGTCTAGTTATTAAATCGTAGGGTTCATGGCAGACCTTATCTATTTAACTCTCCTAGTTGTTAGGCGGGTTGTGCCTCGAAGTACTATCGCATTTCTCCTTGTTATTTGTTTACCCTTAGTTACTAAAAAGATAAATCGCTCGCTCTCCTACATAGCTATCTCTGGTTAGCTTGTTAATAGTAGTTAGTTTAGGTAGTTTACACTCATCCTTCACTATCGTCCACCAACCTACTTGGGAGAATGTTGACAGTCTCCGGTAATAGTTTCCAAGAGCGCCAGCCTAGGGTCATGCCATCTCCGAAGAAGGTGCGAATGTCAGCCCTGCTCATCATCCGGCAACGGTGGGCACCGACCCAAGACGCCTCTGAGGCTCTGATGATCAGGCCGCAAGGAAGCCAAGGCCCAGGAGGCCCAATTCGTTAGTGACCGGCCCAATGTGGCGGATGTAAACAGACTATATAGAGGAGGGAACTGAGAGAGGAGAGGATATGAAATCTGTAACCCATAACTGAATTTGCAATCATTACTCTTCCTCCTCCCATTTGCTGTCTTCTTCCCCCAAATTCCCTTTCCTACTTGCATTAGCTAACAAGCCCCTTGACAGCAGGCCCACATTCAGGCACAAACAATGACGAGACTACTTCGGCATATACAAGTCTATTTCAACAGGATACGGCTCATGATGCGTCGTCGGGTGCGTGCAGCGTTCGTCTGCTAACCTAATTGCCCAACATGGATTGGCTCTTCTGGTGGGTCACGATGGCAGCAACGCACAATACCTGCAAGAGCCTAACTCCCGATGGATCATAAGCTAACAAGCAAGCCGAAAAGGAGTCCGAACAATTTATAGAGCCATGCAAGCAATCAACATGCTAACTGTGCCTGAACGTGCACATGCAAGTATACATCTCGCATGCACAAGATGATTTTCCTTGCCGCCAGCTCATCTACGTGTTTGTGACCCAACTCTCACACGGGTCGACACAACTAGTCGTAAGCAAGCCGATCGAGCCGCAAGCAAGCTGCCAAGCTAGCCGTCCGAGCCAGAAGCGAGCTGTCGTCCGAGCCGCAAGTGAGCCACCGTCAAGCTGCAAGCGAGCCGTCCGAGCCGCAAGCGAGCTGCCGTCGAGCTGCAAGCGAGCCGCCGTTGAACCGCAAGTGAACTGTCAAGCGAGGCGTCGAGCCACAAGTATGCGTTACACCTCATCTGTCTACTCCTTCTACTCGGCCATTGTTTTGGCTTAGTCGGCATCACCTCAACCACGTTCGGGGGTTTGGCATTACCGCTGCTAGACGATCAGCTCCCGATCAAAAAATACTCGGTTGCAAAAGTACCCAATTGCGAGGTGCCCGATCGCGAGAAATTCCAAGGATAAATTTTCTCAGACTAGATTGCAAGCACCCGATCAAGGTGCCCGATGACAAAGTTCCCCAAGACTGAATCTTAATTACATAAGTCTCAATGACTACCAAATGCCCGATCTTCAAAGATCCCGAGGCATATTACAAGACTACCAGGGGATGACAGTGTTTAAACAAGCTCATCTCTCGACAGCACAACTTTCCGACTTCCGCTGTTCGGGTCTCCGCTCGAGAGTGGTTACTTAGAGTTCCCCGAGAACCAAGTGCAAACCACCTGACTTAAAAGGTCCCGAACGGTAACAAGCAAGCGATAAGTTGCGTAGACAAAACAATCTGGGAATGGCATTCTAAAAAAGCTCATCTCCCAACAGCGCACTCTCCTCGATCTGCATTGATCGGGCCTTAAGTCACAGTAGGCTACTTGGGGTTCTTTCAACACCTAAAGCACAAACCACCCGACTAAGGTGATCCCGATTTCCAGCAGGCCACCAAGTTGCCTTGGTAGACAAGCTCGAGGGCTAATGTCGATGCCATACCCCGGGTATCCCGACTACAGGATTTGCTGAACACCGACTCCGGATCAGAAGAAACCCGACCAGGCGTGACAACCCTATTCGAGGAAGGATATCTCCGGATTGTGCCAAGACTCCGATTGGGGCATGACTACTTAGCCTAGGGGGCAAGTTGGTCCCGGATATAAATAGCTAGGAATACCCCCTTGATGTAAGGATCGAATATCGAAACTCTCATAGGCATAGGCATCTTGTAATCACCATCTCGCTGTTCGATGAGATTGTAATACAAACAAGTAGCAATTGGATGTAAGGCTATTACTTGCTTCCCAGGGGCCCGAACCAGTATAAATCTTGTGTCTCGACTGTGATTGTTCTTTGCATCAAGCGAGTTCCTCCAAGAACCGAATATCTACCGGTAAAAAACACCAACAATCATGATCATCATTCACTTGCTTCAACACTTGGTGTGTACTAACTTATCTCATATTCACTTAGAGCCAAAGGTTAGTACCTAGGGTTTCATCAATTATCCAAAAACCAAACTAGGGTTTTGAGCATGGTGCACATGTTGTCGCCGGCAGGGGTGAACGAGAATGACTGCCATCAACTGGTCTAGGTGATCCACTTGACGCCATGGGACCTACGCCCATTCAACATCAACTATATCAAGAATGACATCCTCGTTAATGGCTCAACGCCATCTCGAGTCCTCATTCGAGCACGCCGTGCAGCTTTTGTACCTGTTCGCTGGCAGGCAGGGCAGCATGCTTGCCTACCGTGAACGTATTCTTGTGCTGCAAGTCTGCAATGGCAAGGTGCCGTGTTTGTGCACGCAAAAGCAATGGCGCCACAGATCCCATCGCGGTGGAAGAAAATTCGGATTTGGTGGACGCTAGATGCTACGTCCAAACCATCTACCATGAGACCTCAGCTTTAATGATGTGATAACAGATGAGCAGTAGAATAATCAAAATTAGCAAACTAATTTCTCACAAGCATATCATTTAACATCTTGTGTGCATAAAGTAAAACATCCCCTAAACTTAAATCTATCGAACCACAACCTGCCCAAACTTCCAATAACAATGTACTTTGATCAATTAGTTCACTAGAACACCAATGTCCATATTCTCGAACTCAATATATCAAAGAACACATATCCCTTTCATGACAACATATCCATACAAGCAATCACTTTGCATGAGATGCTAGGATCGAGTGGCGTGGAAAGATAAGTGAAAATCCTTTGAAAAATGTTATGACAAACAAACTGTAAGTGCAATCAAACCTTAATTGTGGGTTTTGGTGATAATGACCATGCAATTAGAGGACTAATGAGATTTATTGAGTTGACAAGCAGGTAAAATGAAAAGGAGGATAATACATGTATTGGTGGAGCCCCCAATTACAAAAGGACATGGTGACCGTCTCAAAGGCGTTTTAAATTCTTTTATATTTCGAATTTGAGTTTAGGAAAAGTCATATTGTAAAGGGAGATACAATGCATAAGCTTGAATGTGTAACTAAGTGCTCAGTCACCCACCAAAAATATCCTCAAATCCCTAGCCAAGACAGCAAACTTTCCAATCCTACCTTTGGCTGTCTGGGCTGAGCAGCGCTGCCACGCGTGCAAGGAGCACTGCCACACGAGCGGCACTGCCAGGGTGTCATGCGGCACTGCTGCGACTTGACCGGATCGTTGGGTGCTGGGAGATATTTTACATATTCCCATCACCCCCAACGGTCATCTTGACCATTCCTCACCAACTGCAACCAAAGCTCTCTCTCTCTTCTCCATTGGAAGGACTCCAAAGCTCCCAAGCTTCTTCCCTTGATTTCCACTCAAATCTTTGAGAGATTAAGCCTTCAAACTACAATAGTAAGATCTCCAAACTGTTCTTCAACTCCAAGTGCACTTGGTTCACGTTCAAGCTGGTGGATTGTGTTTGTTACTCCTCGGGCTTTGCTCTTAGCCAGCCAGAGGTCGCCTGGAAGCTTCCAAGTTGTGTGTGGCAGCTCCGGGACGTTTGTAATCACCCAAGCATCTAGTAAGAACCTTTCAACCAAGAGACTCAAGTCTCTTGACTTGAGAAAGAGGACAGGGTCCTTGAATCCCAAGCCTTGGTTGGCTTCCTCAACAACATGGGGGTAGGCATGCCTTTGTGGCAAGCTAAACCACAGGATAAACACATTGTCTCTTGTGTTATTGCTATTTGTGTTCCTCTCTACTTGGTTGTTATTGATTTTAGGGTTTGGTCCCGATCTACTTGTGCATAAGCTTTCAACTCGATTCCAGTGGTGGAATAGGTTCAACACTACCCTAGGAAGATTAGTAATTTACTCGATCTAAATTTTCTTGGGAAGATGTTGAATTGTGAACTCGAGTGTGTCTATGTATGCGGCAGTGCCGCACATGTGCCCAGCGAGCGGCAGTGCCACGCAGGATCTGACAGCAAGTTAATTTCAAGTTTTGTTTTAACAGACCTATTCATCCCCCCTCTAGGCTTAGCAGGGATCCTTACACTAACACACATGCACAAGGTGTTAGAACACTTGGTGGTGTTGGCACATTTGAAAAGGAGCTGAAGAAGTGCTCTCGGTGCTGCTGTTTAGTGCGCATCGATTGTGCCCGGTGGCACACCGATTGGGTGCACCGGTTACAAGCACAAGCCAGTGATTGCATCAAGTGGCATCCGATTGCTAGAGATCACATTTGGTTGAGTGAGAGTGACTCCTAGTGCGTTGCATTGAGTGATTGCATCGAGTGACACTAGGTGTTCGAGTTGCAAGCCGGTGATGCTTGTTACTCTTAGAGGTTGCCACCTCCTAGATGGCTTGGTGATGTGTGATCTCCGTCATGAAGCCCGCAAGAAGCTTGTGAGGGGGTGTTGTGCTCGTCTCGCAAGAGACAAGAAGAGCAACTCTAGGAGAACCGAGGTGTAAAGAGCGTTAAGTGGTCTGGCCGGGTCTGAGTGCTAGAGCTCGTGGTGAACACTCCACATGGAAAAGCGTGACTTGACGGTCACCACTAATGAGAGGACCGGCGGCAACCTTGAGCTTGCCTCAATGGTGGTTGGCAAGCCACCGAACCTCGGGGTAAAATTCTCCGTGTCAACTTGTTCATCCCGTTGGTTTGCTTACTCCTAACACGAGCTTGTTTTTACTCATTCATATATATCGTGCTTGTGTTGTTGCTCTTGTGTGGCTAGTTTGCTTATGTATAAAAGAAGTAGTGCTCCTGAGTAACTAGTTGGCTTGTGTAGCCTTGCTAGTGACATTGCTTAGTTTGTATAGTTAAGTAGTTGTTGAGCTCTCTAGTTTAGCTTGTGTAGCCTTGCTAGTTGAGAACTATTAGTGTGCTTAGGCTTTGTCGCCTCCTGCCCCTCAACAACAAATCGTGCCTCCCTAGCGCTTGCGCCTCCGTTGGCTGCTTCGTCACCTCCTACCCCTCAACAGCAAGTCGTGCCTCCCCAGCCACTGCAGAGATGGATTGCAATTTGCAAGTGTAAATTTCTAGGACTGATGTGCAGAGATGGATTGCAAGTGTAAATTTTTAGTACTGGTGTGCTTCAAACTACTGAATGTGTAGATCTTGTCATTCAGATCCCTCAGATTATTTTTTTCAGATAATTTGGCCAGCAATTTCCTGGCCGTTTTGTCTGCATTTAAAACACTAGCAATCTTTGTGATAGCAAGGAGTACTTCTTCTGTTATGTCTGTTGAAGATGAAAAAAATGACGTTTTGGCTTGTTCTGGTAGGGCTGAAATTTGCTGGATTCTGCATATGCAGTTCTGCGCTACTTTCTTAATTTTGAGAACCTCAGTTAGTTAGTTTCAACGATAGAAAATAGATACTTTCAGTCATCTTTTCTCTCTTGTTCATTTCAGTTTAGTCTGTTTTCTATTTTACTTGGTAGTACATGTAAGTATGATAAACCATGTTTATTTACAGATTTGATCATATTCCAATATGTTAAACAATATCAAATGACTACATAGTTTATATATGGCACATTTGATCACAACAGAGTGCAAGAATTAAATGCTAAAGCTAGCTTATGAATAGTGAATGAAACTGCATTAAGAGAGCATGTTTCATACACAGTTTCACGTCTTGCAAACAGGGACATGAAACCTTGTATTGAGACTGGCCTAATGACTTTCTGCACCGAGTGTTCTCATGTCTTTGTTTTGCAAGGCGCGGTTGTCCACTATGAACCTTGCCCCGGAACCGCGCAAGGTGACAAGGTCGTCTCCTCATTTAACGGAGGCCCGGGCAGAGGATTTCTTCATGAGCAAGTACGGCGGTGATTGACAAGACTTCACCGCCGCATAGTACGCCAGACCGATGTTGATACTGCCATCAACGCTGCCAGATCAAACGGCGACCAGCTGTGCTGGTACCTACATCAAAGCTGGATCATAACCCAAACCGATGTTGACGTCTTGTTCATCGCCGCCGGATGGTACATCCAACCGACGTCGGATCGTCCGCAAAACTGGTAGTGGTACGCAACCAATTGCCGTCGGATCGAGCTCTAACACGTTGGTGAAGGTAACCGACAGCACTGTCGTATTGTACGTTGATCCGGTGGTGATGAACAATACCACCATTGGCCTCGCAACCAGCTGTGATCATCCAGGCTGTCACCAACGACAGTCAAAATCGTCGGTGAAGGGGGGTTTGGAACTGGCGGTAATGAACTTTCTGTAGTAGTGTATGATCCTGTTACTTTTACATTCGCAGTGAGCTTGTTCTGCCGTACATAAAAAAAGACAAATTTGCACAAATCAGTGGCATTAGAAATGATGGAAAGCATGTGTGCTGTTTAAGTAGGCACACAAGTTTCATTATTATGCTGAATCACAACATATTTATATTTAAGGGAAAAAAATTTGTGTAAACTACACCTTGGGTGGAATCGTGAAAACCCCCTAAAAACATACTTCGGAATACTTTTTTTTAAAAGTTGCACATGCATAGATGTATGTTATCACAAAATTGGAGATTCAAACTCAATCTATACAAAGTCATACAAAAATAAGAAATTTCTAGTACGTATGTATTAGAAGACAAAATTCTTAGGAACTTTACACATGCACCTGCAAGTTATTATTTTACAAAACAAGTTTGAATCTCTAATTTTGTGAAAATTTACAACCGTAGATGCACTGCATATTTACATCATTTCAAATTTTTTGAGAACTCCTAAATATACTTTCTATAGGAAATTTCACAATTCCACCAAAAATATGGTTTGTACTGCATATTTTTCCTTTTTTTCGAACCTATCAAATTGTTGATAGGATCTCATAAGCAACCAAGTGTTATGTGACTACAACATCAAAAGGAACTTCCATTGGAGCAATGTAGCTAAATAAAAGAACATTTTGAGTTATGACAAGCTGCAAAATATTTATTGACATTTATACCGTATAAACAAACTAAACATTGTGAAGAATACGATGTCATCATGGTCGCTATTTAGAACAGTGACCTGATGTGGTTTGGAACTTGGAAGCGTCATGTATAGCAAAAGATAGACCATATTGATAAATCCATAGATATTTTCAAATCAAGATGTTATGTGATCCTAGTAATGTGTAACAGATCTCCAAAACACAATTTAAAACAGTCATAAAGTACTTCACACAAGAACAAATCAATAACATAATCTAATTTTATATCACTTGTGTTACACCCCTTGCTACCTAGCACTCAAGAAATCTGTATCCAGTCAGCTTCATCACCCCCATCATCATCATCATCATCTGGGTAGTAGTTGAGGTAGATGGCATCATCTTCCACACTATGCATCCAATTTATATCTACACTACTATGATCGATGGCCCGATCATTGGTATAGAATTTTCGATCTGATTCATAAAATAACTTATCAAACTCGTCACGACCGTAGAAACTCTCCATAGCTGGATGCACAATCCTATTAGCTCGATGCTCGCAGTACACGCAACGAGGTTGTTCTGCTGTACATATGAAAAAAAAAACATTTGTACATTAATTAGTAGGATCAAGAATGATGGCGCAGCATATGTGATCTTCAAATAGACACAGTCTTTTAGATAAGAACATACTCTAATTAGGTTGAATCACAGCTAATTTGGACCTCTCAAAGGATTAACGAAATTCTAAGCAATTAACTGCCATGTGACTAAAACAACAAAACACTTCCAAGCATAATAAACTATACTTGCATCATAACAAAAGGTGCAACAACATGCAAGAAGTCTAAATTCTATGTTATGTTCCACAAAATGTAATGCTAAGTTTTCAGCATTTGTTCTTTAGCTGATGCTATGTTTTTGTGCAAGATCGGTCCTTGATTTCTAAGGTGCTGTGATTTCGAATCAGTGGCAAAGCAGTGGCAAAGTGGTGGTTACCTAATAAGAAACATGGTACTAGAATAAATGTATCGTGATGACATTGCATTGGGCTCATCAAAACATGAACAGTACCCACAAAGTAGTGACTAATAATTAATTAAAATATTTAGTTAAGCATAAGAAAATCTTGATAACATGTGAACAACACAAAAGGTACATTATGGCTATTATGCTTATATTTGGATGAAATTATAGGCAATTAAACAATGAAGATTGCAAAAATGATATAAAAAGCTAAAAGAGCTCAATTTATTCTATGGAAAATGTTAAAAGGAAGTCCATTCAAAAAAATATTAAAATAAAAAACACAAAGTCAGAACTAGAGCGTACCAGCTTTAGGTTTCTGCGGAATAACAGGGACACACCAACTGGTATCAGCGCCATCTTTGCCACATTCAGCAAAGAAGATCGTTGGTGGATCATATGGACTACCTTTGCAAATTGCCAGAAAGTTGATATGGGTGTGACAATATTTGTCAGGAGTCCATGGATTATATTCTCCAACTTTCCCATCCATGCTGTGCACAGGGCCAGATACAAACTCATTGACACCACAGATGATATGAAGTTCAAACAAGCGACCCTCCTTCAAACATGAAGATCAAAGAGCGTTAGATTGGAAACCGGGCAGCTTAAATAACAAAAAATACAGAGAAATATGCAATGAAGTGAAAAATTCAGAATAAGTTAAAGTAAGGAAGGAAAACCAACCGCAGCAGTCTTGTTGAATTTGTCCAATGCATCTCTGACCATGTTGGTGATTCGCTCATGCTTACCCCAGAATCTATGGCTGCATTGAATCGTATGAAAATACTCTCTTCTTGACCTTTGTAGGGGCTACATCATGTTGCAGGTGTGACTTGCTAGTAGGCGAGGGACAACTTTGTAATATCTTGCCGAGTAAACTAATATCCTGAGAGGAAAGTGGGCTGCCATCACGCGCATGCAACACCTCTAAGGCAGCCCCAAACTCTTGATGTGCAAGGAACTCTGGGTGTGCAGGCGGGACGGAGTGAGGGAAGGAGTGAAATGCAGCTGTGGCCGCGGCAGTATATGCTTCACAAACGCTGGCAACTCGTGTGCTTTCTTCAGCTGCAGGACTGTTATGAAATACACTGAAATCCGAAAAATCTAGAGGCTTTTCTCCGGTAGCACTAAGCCTAGCAGAAAGGTTAGAATGGGCCGCTTGCAAGTCGGCCCCGGTCATGAGAAGGCAGTCCACGGCTTGGTCAGGTGTGAGGTCAGGGTATCGAGTGCAGAGAAAGGATATGAGTCCATACAGTGATCGGGCCGCAATGCGCCACAGCATATGGGTGCTAACCATGGATACTGAACATTGTTTGCCCGTCGGGAAGTTTTGCTCGTACCAGATTGTATTGACGATGATATTCGATACAGGATCCAGTGGACCATAGCAGTAGCCGCCGATGAGCAAGCTGCGGTGGTACCGGCTGCATAGCTCCGCCGTGGGCAGCCTGCCCAGCGCTTGCATGTAGAACCCGTGGATTGTTGCAAGCAGCATCCGCTTCATGGCTGCTCGGACAGAAGGCAGCTCTTTGGGTGCTGCAAAAATCTTGGAGATTGCTGCCGCTAGCCGCCCCTTGGCGAGGTCCCACGATCCCTTCAGCTGAAGAACATCCGGTGCCACCGTGTCGAGCGCGCGGAGAACTGCATCGCCCAGCAACTCGCTTGACGGCGGCGCGGGGCCGCTGAGAGCTTCCACGGCAGGCGAGAGCAGCTTCTTCCAGGCCTGGACGAGCCACCGCGGGTCAGGGTGCTTGGCGGCAGCCGCCGCGCACCTGAGGGCGACCTCTGCTGCAGCCTCGGTGATCGGGGAGTACAGGTCGAAGTCGTCCCGCATCCCGCGCCTGCTGATGATGAGGAGGGCGGCGACGAGGGGGTCCAGCTCGGCGGCGTCGAGGTACGCCAGGGCCTCCGCGTCGGGGAGGTCCGGGAAAAGGCACGTCAGGAAGGCGATGAGGCCGTCGAACGACCGCTGGGCCATGTCTGCACGGGCCCTGCTGCTGTCGTCGTCGTCCTCCGTCCATCCTCGGCGGCGGCGTCGTCCTGCGTACACCCGCGGCGGCGGTGGCGGCGGCGGAGGGGCACCTTTCACTACCGGAGATCGGTTCTACGCCGAGTGCCAAATGCTTTGCCGAGTGCCTTTTATCGGGCACTCGGCAATCTTTGTCGAGCGCTGCTCTCGGCAAAGTAAGACACTCGGCAAAGATCGCTTTGCCGAGTGTCGGGCTCTCGGAAAAGAAATGCACTCGGCAAATAAAGTCTTTGCCGAGAGTCTAGCTCCCGGCAAAGATTTACACTCGGCAAAGACGACCGCACCAACGGTAAGCACCCAACGGTGACCCTTTGCCGAGTGCCTGCTGTTAGACACTCGGCAAAGTTTTTTTTAATTACTTTGCTGAGTGCTAGGAATCTGACACTCTGCAAAGAATATCTTTGCCGAGTGTCAAAATCCTGGCACTCGGCAAAGAATTTTAATTTTTTTCTTTTTGCACCTAAATTTTTTTTGCAGCCCTACTACAATATTAGGAGCTAGATTTTAAAATTTGGTACATTTTTTATGTTTTTTGCTGCATTTAGTTAATTTGTATCATTTACTTGAATTTTTTTCGTAAAAAGCAAATTTGAACTGCAGGTGCATGGAATAATGGAATTTAGCCATTCAAAAAATGATATTCATTCTTTTGAGTGTATTATGAGGCGCTATCTAGGAACGCACCCGAAATTTCGAACATCGTGTTCACGAAACATGGCCACCGACTTGCGGGCGATTTGTTTTTAAATTCTATTAAATACAAACGAAGTCCGAAAATCACAAAAATTGCCAAGATATCATGATATCACATGTGGAGGCTATGATAAAAAATTAAGAATGTTTCGAGCAAGTTGTGACGTACGTTGCTTAAAACCCAGACATCTCCACATGTGTTTTCACAATATCACATGTGGTTTGTCTGAGTTTCAAGCAACGTACGTCACGACTTGCTCGGAACATTCTTAATTTTTTATCATAGCCTCCACATGCGATATCATGACATCTTGGCAATTTTTGTGATTTTCGGACTTCGTTTGTATTTAATAGAATTTAAAAACAAATTGCCCGCAAGTTGGTGGGCATGTTTTGTGAACACGATGTTCGAAATTTTGGGTGTGTTCCTAGATAGCGCCTCATAATACATTCAAAAGCATGAATATCATTTTTTGAATGGCTAAATTTCATTATTCCATGCACCTGCAGTTCAAATTTGCTTTTTACGAAAAAAAACTCAAGTAAATGATACAAATTAACTAAATGCAGCAAAAAAACATAAAAAATGTACCAAATTTTAAAATCTAGCTCCTAATACTGTAGTAGGGCTGCAAAAAAAATTAGATGCAAAAAGAAAAAAATTAAATTCTTTGCCGAGTGCCAGGATCCTGCCAAGTGTCAGATACTTGGCACTCGGCAAAGAAATTAAAAAAAAAATGCTGAACCTCGCACTCGGCAAAGAAATTAAAAAAATCACGAAAATTCTTTGCTGAGTGCCAGATCGTGGGCACTCGGCAAAAAAATTAAAAAAAAATCACGAAAGTTTTTTTGCCGAGTGCCCGATCGTGGGCACTCAGCAAAGAAATTAAAAAAAATAAAATGCTGAAAATTCTTTGCTGAGTGCCGGATTACGGGCACTCGGCAAAGTATTTACTTTTTTAAAAAAATAAAAGGTTTTGCCGAGTGCCAGATCGTGACCACTCGGCAAAGAATTTTTTAAAAAAAAATAAAAGGCTTTGCCAAGTGCCAGATCGCGGACACTCGGCAAAGCAATTTTTTAAAAAAAAATTAAAAACTTTGCCGTGTGCCGGATCGCGGGCACTCGGCAAAGCATGCAAAATAAATACCCCACCGGCCGAATAGCCGCCCGCTCGCTTTATAGACTAGAGATGAGTTCCTCCACGTCCAGCGCTCTCGTGCTAGCAGCAGCAGTACTCCTAGCACTGACCTTAGCCCAGCATGGCTCCCTCGCCGCAACCGTCGGACCCAGGGTCATCGTCGTCGGCGCCGGCATGTCTGGTAAACATATATATCATTGTCTACAAATAGTATCAATGCAAACATGTCGTTCGTCTCTGCATAGCCCTGATGATGAACTTATGCACTGCGTGATTGTGTTATATAGGGATCTCGGCGGCAAAGAGGCTGTCGGACGCCGGGATAACCGACTTGCTGATTCTGGAAGCGACGGACCACATCGGCGGGCAGATGCACAAGAAGAACTTCGCCGGCATCAACGTCGAGGTTGGGGCCAACTGGGTGGAGGGCGTGAACGGTGGCAAGATGAACCCCATCTGGCCCATCGTCAACTCCACGCTCAAGCTCCGGAACTTCCGCTCCGACTTTGATTACCTCGCCCAGAACGTCTACAAGGAGGAGTACGTCGACTACAGAGAGCTGATGAGCTCTGCTAGCTACTCCGTTCCATCCGTTAAAACTATAGTTCACCTTGATTTGTTATAAGTCAACATTTTTTTAACTTCAACGAAATCTTTAGAAAATATACATAAAATCTAAACAGATGCTGAATCAAAACATATTTCATGGATAATTTAATAAAACTGCACATTGGCCACGGTCGACTCTCAGTAGCTAGACTGTTGGATCCCCACTCCATGGATCCCCGTGGCCGCCACGGCGATGAAGACGCCTAGATCCGATGGCTCTTGAAGACGCTCCACCTTCATATCGAGAGGTGGCTTGTTTAGGCATCTACCTCTGAAAATGGCAAGAGTATTTTTGGAGGTGAAGATGCACATGACCGTCTCTAAAAATAAATTGGGTTGTCTTCGAAAATCTTTTTTATAGGCAAAGTGTCAAATATTTTCTGACCATAAAATAAATCGTTTTTACGCTGGCTATAGATCATAAGCAAAGTATCAAATATTTCTTCCTTGAGGTAATACTATTGGATAAGTTAGCCATATATCATAGCTTGGTTTGAAACATTGGATGTAGAAAAAAACGTGCTTTATATTTTTTTTAACAAAAAAGGAGCATGGAAATAAGATCTAAGAAAGATTAATATGAAAAATGTTGGCTAGATCATTGTAAATGGTTTCATCCTCAAACTCCTGGCAAGAGCTTGCGTGCTGTTCGCCTGGCTTCGAGATGGAGGGGGAGCTTGTGCTTGACTTCCCTGCACCAATCTTACCCGTCTGTTTTTCAATTCCGAGCAATTTGGGAGTTACTACAGATATTATACTTGACAACATGCTATTGCATTTATTCATGTGTGCATTTTGCTGTATATATAAACTGCAGCGGTGGCCTCTACGATGAAGATTATGTTCAGAAGAGAATTGACCGAGCGGATGATGTGGAAGAGCTCGGGGAGAAACTCTCTGGCACTTTGCACTCCAGTGGCAGGGACGACATGTCTATCCTTGCGATGCAGCGCCTCAACGATCAGTACGTCCTATACCGATGGAATAGTTTCTGAGCTAGCGGTACATGCAAAACTGCAAAGTAACTAATGCATGCAATGGGCAGTCAGCCGAACGGGCCGGCGACGCCGGTGGACATGATGGTAGACTACTACAAGTTCGACTACGAGTTCGCGGAGCCGCCGCGGGTGACCAGCCTGCAGAATGTCGTCCCTCTATCGACCTTCAGCCACTTCGGCGACGACGTCTACTTCGTCGCCGACCAGCGGGGCTACGAAGCCGTCGTGTACTACCTCTCCAGCCAGTTCCTCAAGACCGACAGGTCTGGAAAGATCGTCGACCCGCGGCTTCAGCTCAACAAGGTAGCACATGCTTGCATTCTTCTTCTCTGCTATATAGTGTATATATATTCTATGTACAAGCCAGAACAATCTACATGCATGTGTAGGTGGTGCGAGAGATCAGCTATTCCTCGGGTGGCGTCACCGTGAAGACGGAGGACAACTCGGTGTACAGGGCAGACTATGTTACGGTTTCTGCAAGCCTGGTGTTAGATCTATAGGATCGTATAGCAGTAGATCAGCGGGGTAGTACTATGTATTTCGGTTACGAACATCAAGATTCTAGTGAAAGAACTACCGGATCCGAGAGGGAGGAGGAGATTGAGGTAGTGCAAACCATCTGTTGGAATGGGTGCGGTGGAGTTCGATCCGGACGCCATCACGAACGTTGATGGCGGCTGCGCACGGGCATCGACGTTCGGGGAAGGGAAGGTCGGTGCAGTGGAGATCGGCGATGACCGAGTGGAGGCGGAGGTGCTTCCCGTCGCTCACAGCGCGACCCTCGAGATCGGTTAGGGTTGTAGGTGGGGAAAGGCGGCTCAGGTGAACCTCGTGACTCGAGCCCCGGCTCCCCACCTCCTTTATATAGCGCTGCGCGACGGGGGCCCACCAGCCATTGTTGGGCTGGGTGCCCCCGATCAGGGCGCGGATCAAAGGCCTAATAAGCCGTTGGGCTCATTAGAGGAGAGATCAACCTAACGTTCTCTCCCTTGATCTCACTTATACTTTAACCTTTCATCTTTGACTTTAATGCTTTTAACTTTACTCGTTCCATCACAGATAAGTGCATAGAGCATGTTTAATCGTCACGGTCAATCGCCGATAGATTTGACAGCTACAATGCATGTCTCTGATCGAAACAGTTACTTTAACTTTTGGGCCCTTTATTATAGTCCAGGAGTCATAGGTTTTCCCTTAAACCCATGCCAGCTACATGTTCTCTGAACACGTTGGGTGGTAAGCCTTTTGTAAGCGGATCCGCGAGCATCTTTTCAGTGCTTATATGCTCAAGATTTATAATTTGATCCCGGACTTTATCCTTCACAACATAATACTTTATGTCAATGTGTTTGGCAGCACCACTTGACCTATTGTTGTGAGCGTACTGTACTGCTGGATTATTATCGCAGTATAACTTTAGTGGCTTATGTATGCTGTCGACCACCTTCAAACCGGGTATGAACTTCTTTAGCCAATTCACCTGCCCCGTTGCCTCATAACACGCTACAAACTCGGCATACATTATGGACGATGTAGTGACGGTTTGTTTTGAGCTTTTCCATGAAATTGCTCCTCCTGTGAGAGTGAAGACATATCCTGACGTGGATTTTCTATTATCTCCCGCATAATCAGAATCCGAATACCCCACTATCTGGAGATAATCTGATTTTCTATACGTCAACATGAGGCCTTTCGTACCTTGCAAATATCACAAGACTTTCTTTACCAGTTTACAGTGTTCAATTCCTGGATTACTTTGAAATCTGCCAAGCAACCCGGTAACAAAAGCTAAGTCAGGGCGCGTGCACACTTGAGCATATTGTAGGCTTCCGACAACAGAAGCATATGGAACCACTTTCATTTGATCGAGCTCGTATTGGTTTCTTGGGCATTGAAAATCTCCATATCTGTCGCCCTTGACCATGGGTGCAGGTGATGCACTACATTTATGCATACTGAATTTCTTTAAAATATTTTCTATGTATGCCTTTTGTGATAGTTCTAATACCCCTTTACTTCTATCTCGGTGAATCTCTATGCCCAAAACAAAAGACGCTTCACCAAGATCTTTCATATCAAATTTTGAAGATAAAAACTTCTTTGTCTCCAGTAGTAGATGAACATCACTACTAGCAAGTAAGATATCATCTACGTACAGGATTAGGAAGATATACCTTCCATTCTTAAACTTTGCATAAACACAATTATCCTTAATATTTTCTTTAAACCCAAAATTCTTTATTGTTCTGTCAAACTTCAAATACCACTGTCTTGAAGCTTGCTATAACCTATAAATCGATTTCTTTAAGCGGCATCCCATTCGTTCTTTTCCTTCCACAACAAAACCTTTTGGTTGAGCCATGTAAACATTTTCCTCCAGATCCCCATTCAGGAATGTCGTTTTTACATCCATCTGGTGTAACTCTAAATCGTAGTGTGCCACTAATGCCATTATAATTCTGAAGGAATCTTTACATGAGACTGGAGAAAACGTCTCATTGTAATCAATCCCTTCTCTTTGTGTGAAACCTTTTGCCACAAGTCGCGCTTTAAACCTTTCAATATTCCCTTGGGAGTCACGTTTTGTCTTATAGACCCATTTACAGCCTACTGTCTTGGCTCCATTAGGAATATGTTCTAAGTCCCAAACTTTGTTGGTACTCATTGACTTTATTTCATCTTCCATGGCCTCAAGCCACTTGGATGCATTATCGCTTCTCATGGCTTCTTCAAATGAAGTGGGATCACTCTCCATTTGAAATTCTTCAGTGTTATACACAACATAATCATCAGGTATAGCTGATCTTCTAACTCTTTGGGACCTTCTCGGGGCCTCCACATTTGGCACATCTTCAGTTTGGGGCTGTTGTTGCTCCCCCTCATCTGTGGCATCAGTTTGTATAGGTTCCTGAAGGACAGGTTCCTCATCATTATTTACTGTCACCACAGGAAAACTGACAACAGATGTTGGCACTACAGTATCTGGCACTGTTGGTGCAACTAGAACAGGTAATTCAAAGAATGGTTCCTGAATCATCGGAGTGGGCACACATACCCGCTTCTCCTCAAGAACAATTTTCCGAGCCACCATGCTCCCCCTTATCATTTCATCCTCTAAGACAACAGCGTGTCTCGTTTCTATAAATTTTGTGTATCTGTCTGAACAGTAGAAACAAAAACCTTTTGACTTTTCAGGATAGCCAATAAAATGGCAACTAACTGTTTTGGGATCTAGCTTCCTAATATTTGGGTTAAATATTTTTGCCTCAGCAGGACTCCCCCACACACGTAAGTGTTTTAGTGAGGGATCTCTTCCTGTCCATAATTCATATGGTGTTTTGGGCACCGCTTTGCTTGGTACTCTATTTAGAATATGAATGGCGGTTTTTAACGCCTCCATCCATAGACTCAATGGCAAGTCAGAGTAACTCATCATACTACGCACCATATCCATTAAGGTACGGTTTCGCCTTTCAGCTACTCCGTTCTGCTGAGGTTCGCCCGGTGTTGAATACTAGGCTACTATACCATTCTCCTGTAGAAACCTTGCAAAGGGTCCAGAAACTTGGCCATATGGGGTATGCCGACCATAGTACTCCCCACCATGTCCAGAAACCTTGCAAAGGATCTTTAAATTATGCTGATTTTCAACTTCAGTCTTAAATATTTTAAATTTATCCAACGCTTCATTTCTTTCTTTAATTGGATAAATGTAACCATAACGGGAGTAGTCATCTGTGAATATTATGAACGAATCAAAACCATTCACACTTTTCATAGGAAAAGGACCACAGATGTCTGTGTGAATTATCTGTAGAATTCCTGTGCTTCGTTTAGCATCCTTTTTAATTTGCTTTGTGTATTTTTCTTTAATACATTCTCTGCACTGTTCAAAGTCTGAGAACTCTAATAGAGGAAGAATATCATTCTTAACTAGTCTCTCTATTCTCCCCCTCGAAATATGGCATAAACGACAGTGCCATAATTTCGACGACGCATCTTGAGTTCTCTTTCGTTTTCTATTCGCGTTCACAAACGAGAATACGTTATCATTCGCATCACATACGAAATTCACATTTTCACGAAGTGATAACAAATAAAGATCTTGCTTTTGAAAAGCAAAGCCAACACATTCATTATTACATAATATTTCATATTTTCCATCTCCAAAATGACAATCAAATCCATCGTTGTCCAAACATGACACACTAATCAAGTTTCTTTGTAATGACGGAACAAATAAACATCTTTTAACAAAAGAATGAATCCATCAGCAAGCTCTAAGGAGACATCGCCAACAGCTTCGACGTCTGCTTGGACTCCATTTGTGACTTTAACGTGCCTTTCGCTTCTTTGCGTAGTTCTCGTCGAACGGAATCCCTGTAAAGAATTTACAACATGAACAGTTGCTCCTGAGTCAATCCACCAAGTAGATTTCGAATATTGTACATACAGGGATTCATTTATAAACCTAATCATGTTCTCACCTTGCTTTGCCATGATCATCTTTAGGAATTCGGGACAATCTTTCTTGTAATGTCCCGTCTTCTTGCAGTGAAGACACTGATCTTTGTTCACTGTAAATTTGTTCTGCTGAGGCTGATGCTGCATGGGAGCTTTGCCCTTTGGCTTTGAGGGAGAGTTGGCATTGGCATTGAAATTCTTTCTTTTGTTGTCTTTAACAAAATTGAGAGTACCACCATTGGCGGCTTTTATCCTCTCTTCCTCCTGTGCACACATCGCCATACAACGTTCTAGATCCCATTTCTCAGGCTGAATGTTATAGTTGACAACAAATGTGTCAAACTCTTTTGGTAAAGAAGCAAAAATCAAATGGACAAGAAACTCTTCCGTAAGAGCCAGATCCATTGGTTTTAGCTTGTTGTTCAAATGGTTCATTTTTTATATGTGCTCTCTTATGCCATTGCCATGTACACCTCCAGTGTATTTTTCTGTTACCAGCTGCTTTATCAGCTGAGTAGCATATGTCTTTGAAGAGTCATAGAACTGACTCTTTATCCTTTCCAAGTATTCTGTGACAGTGTCACACTCTTGGATTGAGCCCATTATGGTAGGCTCAATTGTGTTCTTTATGACAGCAACACACTTTTTGTTGGCATTGACCCACTTTTGCTTTTGTAGGTCATATGCCATCTGTATGGGAGCATGGTCCCTCTCTTTTTTCTGCCATTCAGCATCAGACTCATTGGCCTCCCTCACCGGTGCCACAGGTTTACTGGGGCATGGTGTGGTGACCACCCAGTCCACCTCAGCCAAAACAAAAGCGAGGTCAATTTTCTTTTTCCATTCATTGTAGTTGTCACCTTTGAGGGGTGAGATATCTTTGATAAACCCCATCAAAGAGTAACCTCCTGAAAATATAAGTCATATAAAGTGAGAACATAATTATAACATGAATAATTGCATGCTTTAATTCCAACGTTGGTCAAAATTAAAACATATAAAAAATTATCCTTTTTACACTAATTCTAGATCACCGTTGGGCAGAAATAGAATTAATGCATGATAAAATCATAATAACATCATAATACTGTTATTAATCAACGTTGGTCAGAATAATAACAATATTATAATCAGTTCAAAATTTATCTATTTTTCAAAATTAAATTCTCCCGTTGGTTCGAATTTAAAAATGAAATAATAACATCAAGTACGCAGCGGAAAACCTTTTAACATAAATATTTCCATAATTATTTTTCCAGAAACATGAAAAAACCTGTACTGTTCTCCGAAAATTTGTCGTTGGACAAAAATTGTTCGGAGATCTTACATCAAAAATCAAATCAAAACATTCAAAAAAGCATTAACAATGTTTCGGGAAAAAAAATGAGAAAAACTATTTCTCTTTACATTTTGGCCCAGCCATTCATGTGGCCCAAACCAGCAGGCGTTCACTCTCGGCCCAGCTGGCCTCGGCCTTTTCTTTTCTTTTTTTCTCAGTCGCAGCGAAAACGGCCCAGCAAAACGCGGCCCACGGCTCCAAAACGGCCCAGCCGGATCGTTCAACTGCCGAGGCAGCCGCGCCCAGGCCGCAACCTGGGCCTGGGCCGGCAATTTGGCCTCCCGCGTTTGCCCGCCTGGGCCAGAATCCAGCCCAAAGGATGCTAGCCGTTCATTGCGATCCAATGGCTGTCCTTCAATCTCGGGGTGACAAAACCGGCCGACGGTCAACCACCGAACCCTAATTCATTTTCACTTCCTCCCTTCGTTCTCTCAGCGCCGCGCTCGATAACGCCGGGAGGCTCGCCCCCGTGCCTCGGCGTCCGCGCCGGCCGAGCCGGCAAGCAAGTCGCTCGCGCGTGCATGGCGACCTCCCCTCCCTTTTGCTGCCTTTCTCCTCCCTCCTTGCCGTTTCTCTCATCCACACAAGAGTAGCACTCGCGTGGTCATGGCGGCTGGTGGAGGCAAGAACACGGCGCCGCTGCGGGCCCCCTCGCCGGCGCGCGTGCTCGCCATCGGTTGAGCACGCCGCCGTCGAGCGGCCTCGCAGTGGTGCCACAGTCTCGCGCGCATGCACGGCGGCATCCCGCCGGCGCGCACGGCATCCTATAGCCGCCGGCGGTAAGGGCGGTTGGCCGGGTAAGTCCCTCCGTGCCCTCCTTTTTCTTTTACCCGATTAGGGTTAGGGTTTGGGCTCGATCTGTGATTTACTTTTCCCGATTCGAAATCGGATTTGGTCGTTTCTTTCTTTTCCCCAACAGCTAGATCTACATGCTATGTAGGCGTCGGATACCATTGTTAGATCTATAGGATCGTATAGCAGTAGATCAGCGGGGCAGTACTGTGTATTTCGGTTACGAACATCAAGATTCTAGTGAAAGAACTACCGGATCCGAGAGGGAGGAGGAGATTGAGGTAATGCAAACCATCTGTTGGAATGGGTGCGGTGGAGTTCGATCCGGACGCCATCACGAACGTTGATGGCGGCTGCGCACGGGCAGCGACGTTCGGGGAAGGGAAGGTCGGTGCAGTGGAGATCGGCGATGACCGAGTGGAGGCGGAGGTGCTTCCCGTCGCTCACAGCGTGACCCTCGAGATCGGTTAGGGTTGTAGGTGGGGAAAGGCGGCTCAGGTGAACCTCGTGACTCGAGCCCCGGCTCCCCACCTCCTTTATATAGCGCTGCGCGACGGGGGCCCACCAGCCATTGTTGGGCTGGGCGCCACCAATCAGGGCGCGGATCAAAGGCCTAATAAGCCGTTGGGCTCATTAGAGGAGAGATCAACCTAACACCTGGGTGTCCTGCAATCCGCTCTCATTCAGTTCAAGCCGCAGCTACCTGTCAGTTCGTATCCTTTCCTTCCTCGATCAACTATATACTCTGTCTCAGGCTTTTTTTCTCAACAATTTTTCCTTGTCTGTCCCAGGCATGGAAGATTACGGCGATCTACCAATTCGACATGGCCGTGTAGACCGAGATCTTCCTCAAGTTCCCCAATAAGTTCTGGCCTGAAGGGAAAGGAAGAGAGTTCTTTCTGTACGCCAGCAGCAGGACAGGTTACTACGGACGTGGCGGGTTCGAATAATCCACCTCTCGGGCCCTCGAATGATCCAGTTCATGGTACACCACAGTCTCAGTGAGGAGCTTGGGGATCTGGGTAGTTGTCTTTCTATTTGTTGTTCACTTGGTGATGGACTTGTGATGCACTAGTGTTAGTTATTTGGACTTGTGATGAACTTGTGTTAGCTATTTGGACTTATGATGCACTTATGTTATATATGTTGTGATGCATCTTATCTATATGAGATATTTATGATGTATGTGAGATATATGTGATGAATTTGATATATATGTGAAATATTATTTTTGTCGTGATGGAATGTAAAAATTCAAAAAAATAGGGCGGTTATGGTCACTTTGCCGAGTGTAACACTCGGTAAAGGGAGCCTTTGCCGAGCGCAATCACAAAAACACTCGGCAAAGCTGAGAAAAGCAAGCCAATTTTGGCAAATTTCCCGGCTTTGCCGAGTGCCGAGGAGGAAGGCACTCGGCAAAGAATTTTTTTAAAAAATTATTTCTTTGCCGAGTGCCAGGCACAGGGGCACTCGGCAAACAATTTTCAAAAAAAAATATCTCTTTGCCGAGTGCCATTCAGAGGGCACTCGGCAAACAATTTTCAAAGAAAAAAGAAAATTCTTTGCCGAGTGCCACGCAGAGGGGCGCTCGGCAAAGAATTTTCAAAAAAAAATTATTTGCCGAGTGCCACGCACAGGGGCACTCGGCAAAGAATTTTTTTAAAAAAAATTATTTGCTGAGTGCCACGAGAGGGGCTCTCAGCAAAGAATTTTTTTTAAAAAAAATTCTTTGCCGAAAAATTATTTACCGAGTGCCCAGCGGTGGGGCGCTCGGCAAAGTACCCGTTAACGTTATCTGCCCCGTCACGATAACTTTTCTTTGCCGAGTGAAGCCTTTGCCGAGTGTCCGACAAAAAATACTCGGCGAAGAGGTCTTTGACGACGAATTTTTTACCGTGTACTCTTTGCCGAGTACGGCACTCTGAGTACCTGGACACTCGGTAAAGCGCCTGATTCACGTAGTGTTTCAAGGAGGCCGAAGCACAAGCCGTTGTCAAGTTTCGCCTCGTCGTGGATCCTCTCGATCTTGGCGAGAACGGGTCTGATTTCATCTTGCTTTTCGAAGATGCGGAAATCGTCCTCGAAGGTTTTTGGGCCGTAGATGCGGATGCAGCTGCCGTTTGTGTCGTCGCCCATACTAGCAGACGTCAGGCGTTGCGTGTTTGTTGCGGGAAAAAAACGAGTGCTTGGGGATCGTCGGGGTTGCCCATTTGAAGGAGAGCGAAACCGAATACGAGCGGGGACCGGGGTCGGGACTTTCCATAGCCTACGACTACGAATTGGGCTGCTGAAATTCGTTCGGTTTCCGAACAAGCGGCCGCGGGAGGCGGGCCCGACGCAAAACCGGCCCCTGCGTGGCCTGCCTCAGCCGAACAAAAGAAAATGCGTGAATTTATATCTATATCTATATACCTAATAATATCTATATACACACTATTAAGAGCTTGGGGCTTCTAATAAATATGAGAAGCCTTATTCCACCAAACCAGCAGCCCCGCCCAGTCTGTCTGACCCACCCAGTCTTCCTGGTTTAAACGAGGCAGCCAGCCCCTCTCCCTCACGTCTGATGTGTCGAATCAAAATAAAAATAAAATCCTCCTCCTCTCTCTCGTGACCTGACGCCCGACGGCGCTCCCTCCCGCGACGCCCGACGGCACTCTCTCTCGCGGCAGCGGCGGCGGCGCTCCTCCCTCGCCGGCGGCGCTCCCTCTCACGGCAGCCTTCCTTCTCCGGCGAAGCTTCGCGAGCTCGTCCTCGGCGCGGCCAGATGCGCGGGTACAGCGGGCCTTGGCTGCATCGATCGCATGGGGGCTAGGGACGGCCGCGTGACCGAGGGGCCTGGCAACGGCGGCCTCTGGTTGCATGGCCAAGTGACCAGATGAAAAGCGAGTAGATCGAGCAGGATGAGGAGTGAGTAGATCGACAAGGTGCGTCCTTTCCTCCTCCCTAGCAGATCGAGCAGGATGTGGTTCAATTTTTTTTTGCAGCATGCTGATGCCCCGCTTGAATGTTGCAATAGTGGGGTGGGGGCGGTCCCTCCTCTCCTAGCCTAGGCAACAAGCTCCGACGGCACGTCCTGGGCAGCACGCGGCGTCCAATGAACTACTTGAGGTGATGGATTTTTTCTTTTTTATGCATGGGCGAAGGGGATCTCTTTAATTCTTTTATTCATCTATTGTTCCTCTCGAAGACACTCTCGCAGACACACATGGTGCCCATGGCAAGAGCTTCGCTAGGTAGCTGCAGAGGGTGCTCAACATTTTTACTTCTGTGATTGTTTTTCCACATTTTTCTATGCATGTTATATGATTATCCTCAACTTTTCTATGCGTATACTCAAAACTTTTTATGATTTGTCATTACTATTTTTATGTTTCTCCTTGATATGATGTGCATTGAAATTGAAGTCTGTAAGTTTGGATCACGAGGATATGTATTCTATACATTGTTGGAACATATTTCTGTATATTATTGTAGCATATTTTTTATATATTGTTGGAGCAGCTATCTGTGCACTTCTACACATTGTTGGAGCACATTTTTATGCATTGTTAGAGCACTTTGACATACATTGTTGGAACAGTTATATATACACTTCTATAAAATTCTATATATTGTTGGTACACAACACTATGCATTGTTTGGATTGGTCACATCTAGCAAGCTATATTTTTTTTCCATATTTACGGTGGCATGGCGCCCAGGAGGGGCCGTAGGAGGCGCAAGGTGGCCGGAGAAGTCGCCCCCAGCAGGTTCGGCGCACATCATAGGAGGCGACGCCACTCCGGCTTCCTGCACGAGGAGGCCGCCACGGTCGTCTGTGATCCAGCAGCGATGTTGCTTCTACACGAGGTGCTGCTGCAGCTCCATGCGGCGAGCGGATCCAGCAGCGAAGCACGCTCCATGCGGCAAGCGGATCCGTGCACGAGGAGGAGGCTGCTTGCTTGTTTTCCAGGTAACCTGCGTTCTTCTTTGTAAATCCCAATTTCAAACCAATTTCTATTCCTTTTTTATTCTGACCATTCCACTCTAGGACAATAACTAATAATTGCTTTGATCTTGTATGAACTGGAGCAGCAAGAACAAGAGAAAAAAGAGGGACACACTGGATGCATAAAAATTGAAATCTTATTTTTTGGATGCATAGAAATTGAAATCTTAATTTTTTGATGCATAGAAATAGACTTCTTTTTTCATCTAAGCTTGAGGCTTTTCTATGCTTAACCTTGATATAGTGTGAATAAAATTGAAATATTAATTTTTGGGTGCATAGAAATTGAAATTGAAATTTTAATTTCTTGGATGCATAGAAACTTTTCGGATGCATTTAAAATGTTCAGATCCAGTCTTGACTCCATGAAATTTGATTGCTTGTATTTTTTTTCAGATTTGGAACACAGGGTTTGGCCCACCTCACTGGCTCCGACGACGGTGCCTCTCCTCTGGTGATGACTGGCGTGACTAGTTCTACATTTTTTTTTACTTTCATTTGGTTATTATGTTTGCATGCCTAATCTACTGTACCTAACCCACTCGCATATTTCTCCACGATTTCTTGAAGCCACGTCATCGAAGGGTCCCATAACCACCGATCACTACCTCCAGAGGCGGAGCCACCACTAGGACGAGCTAGGGCGGCCGCCCTAGGTGCTCTTGGGCGGGACCCCTCCACACCCTCCGGAGCCGGCCGGAGGTGGCGACCGCCGATGAACGACACAGCGAGGCCGAGAGGCAGGGTCGCGGGGAGACCTCCGCATCGGCCCAGGTCGCCGAGGCTCCAGTCCAACTCGCCGCTGCGCTCGCGTGCGTCGCCCTAAGCGGCCGAGACGACGAGCCCCCGATTCGGCGCCGGCGCCCACCAGGCCTCGCCTCGGCCCTCCCGCCGTCCGCACGTCCGGCGGCCGCCGGCCACCCGGGCGGCCTCGGTCTGAATCAGTGCTGCGGCTGCGCGACCGGCACCCCACTGAAGTCACCTAGGCTAGGCAGTTTGCCCACCCATCGACTCGCGCGTCCAAGATCCTGAGGACTCAGGCAGGCCTCGCCTCCTTCCTCTTCCTCCTCCTCCTCCTCCCGTCGTGAATTCCACACTGGTTCAGGATGTCAATCGAGCTACTGACAAAATTCCTCACATAAGTGAGGCCTTTCTTGCCTGAAATTTGGTGGGGTTTTGCAGTGTGGCCGCGTGGGGCGATATTGTTTGGTCTCTACTCCTGGACTGGAAGCAGACCATGTTGGGCTCATCTGTTGGTTTAATTGCAGATTGTTGTTCGGGTATGCAATGCAGGCACTGTAGTGCTTAAGGCGATTGAGCAACGGCCTGGCCGATTTGCTCCATTTCTGGTGTGTATTGTTAATGAACTAATGATTTAAAAGTCTTTTTCTTTGGAGACCGATTTCTAATTTCTTCTATCTAGTAGGTAGAGTGTTTTCTCGCTTGATTTGGAATTCAGTAGCAGATTATTTTCCCCTTTCATAGGGAATTATGTAGACATAAATTCAGTACCAAATGTCCAAATCCTTTTCTCCTATGATGCAAAAGAACATGTAGCAAATTGGTACTTGGGAAATTGGGATACATAAGCACACATCCTCCTATTAGTCAATGTTCGCCCTAGGTCAATTCTCGAGCTGGATTCGCCACTGACTACCTTTGAGTTATTGAATAGCCAACCGAAGAGACAGTGGGCTCTCATCTGAAACTGATCTCCACCGAGCTGACTCCTCGCTTTTCATATGGATGCACCATGCACCATGGGCACAAGAGCTGCCCCTACAAAATAGACCATGTCTATCTCTCTCTCCCCCACGAGCATTACCGCTGCCAGAGCCAGAGGCTTCATCACCCCAGGGTGCAGTTTGCTGGCATGCGGCATGGTGCGAGGAAATGTTGCCCTGAAGACCTGCAGCCAGAGCGGGCGAAGGGGTGGCGCCTATGCGGCTTGCTGTAGGGCGAGGTGGGCCGGAGGCGGCGACGCCGGAGAAGCCTGCGCCGAAGATCTGCAGTGAGAGCGGGGGAGGGGATGGAAGCAGCTTTGGAAGGAACTGCCTCAGCCGACGAGTCACGATGCGTAGAGAAGAAAAGGGACAGGGAGCTGCTCGGGCGGTCATGGTAGTGAAGGCCAGGAAAGTTGCGGGCCTGGGAAGTGGGAACTGAAATGCGGTAGTGTTGGGCCTAGGAACCTTCAAGCGGAAGAGGTGAGCCTGCAAGCCACACTGTCGGAGGTGCTCTGTGCTCGATACTAATATTATTTCCCTATAGTAATATTGTCTCTCTCTCTATAGCTAATTAGCATAAATAATGCTTATGTATTATATGCAATTTTAATTGTCAATTTATCTGCAGCCAGCAGATGCTATTTTCATGAAATGAACCGTGTGTATTTTTCATATGATCGATATTTTTTTCTCAAGATTTCAGTATCTCTCTCCATGTCATCCTTTCTACATTATGTAGTACAATGCTACTACGAGGTTCCCGCAGCAACGCGCGGAGTATCATCTAGTTTTGTATACACGGTGAAACTGTGTTTTCATACCTGATAAAAACTTGTATGCATGTTTCTATGCACCTACTCGGTGATTTAGTGGGAGCATTCTAGCCTTCTAGGCTTGCTCCTGGGCTCTTCTCGACTTGTAGATTTAGAGATGCTAGTAGCTTGTACGTCGATTAATCTGCATAAAAAATTGTGGCCCAATCTTGATCTTTTGCAAGCTCCTGCAGTTCAGTTTGCTTGTTGATTAATATGCATTAAAATGTTCCTGGTTTCTATGCATTCTAATTTGGGTAGCCATAATGTGCGGTAAGACAATAGTCACTGCCGAGATTGGCTGAAACTAGTTGTCCTGTCGCATGCTTTGGAATTTGATTTATATACTTTGTAACATCCCGGCCCAGGGCTTAACAGGATTAATAGGATACTCATACCAACAAGTTGCAACTTTTTTTCCGGAAGTTCATCTCCAAAGAACTTTGAGGTTAAGTGTGTTTGGCCTAGAGCAATTTCAAGATGGGTGACTGACCGGAAAGTCCTTTCCGGGTGCGCACGAGTGAGGACAAAGTGCGTAGAAAAGACTTGTGTGGGTCTGTGAGGGCAGTTTATGTCCTAGAAAAGCTGCCAGATGTAAGAGGGCCCGGCCTCATAGAGGCGGGACATTACATACTTGCAGTACTTGAATGGTCCGTGATTGTTTAATCAATGTAGCTGATATTAATTTCACCAATAAGTTTGTATGCTTGACAAGTTAGATTTATATGCTATGTTGTTGTGATTTTTGCATTAATGTAGCTGACATTAGTTTCATGAATAGATTTTTGCGCATGCTAAAACATATTTATATGCCTTTCTTGCCGCTGTAAGGTTTCTACGCATACTAAAACATGTTTCTATGCCTCTTTACTGTTATAAGGTTTTTGCACCTTCTAAAACATGTTTCTGCATCCCACACGGACGGCAACCCAGCAGCCACTCCATAGCACGCGGCGAGGTGGAGGTGGTGGTGTCTGCTCCATCCAGCTCTGTGGCCAACAACAAGCTTGGGCTAGCGGTGGTGCTAGCGAGATCTAGGGCAGTGGTTGCTTGCTCCATGGCATTCGGTACACCGTCACCCTGTTGGCCTCCCCACGGCATCCGTCATCGAGCTGCTAAGATGGAACAACAAGGTTTATGTGCATTTAATTTTTTATTTCTATGCATCTTGAACCAACCGTGTAAGCAACCAACCATTGGTTTTTGCTTGAACAAGAATGGTTTCTATGCAGTCGAGGGGAAGTAGATAGCATCAAGGCGCAAAGTGGGCAGATCGACATTTTATGAGGACCTGGATGGGAGCTTCATCATCAAGGCGAACGATGATATGGATCTGCCGACCAAGGTGATCTCATGTTATTTTTTATGCACAATTGTAATATGGCCACCACACACAATCTGTTAAGTCGAAAGCCTGGCAGCCTGCAAGACCTTGTGTGTTAAAAATTTTATGCTACTTATGACCGCGTGTCTATGTGATTTGAACACAAATTATGAATTAGATTATTTGTAGGGATGTCAGCCACTAGTTCTAGAAAGTTATGTGTTTGTGCTACTGTGTTTTATGCTCTGCTTGGTTGCAATTAGTGTTTGTCGATGGCTGCAAGGGCAACACAAATTCAACCAAAAAGCTATAATTTTTTCTAGATTCTTGGTCATGATTTTTTCATTAATCTAGCTGACATTAATTTCACGAATAGGTTTTTGCGCATGTTAAAATATGTTTCTATGTCTTTCTTGCTTGTGTAAGGTTTCTCCGCTTGCTAAAACATGTTTCTACACCTTTCTTGTTTTTTTCATGATGTTTTTATCTGATTTTTGGTTGCAGCCTTGGATGAATAGGTGGTTTGTAGGAAATGAAAAGCTACCAACGCAGGCAAGCAATATTTCTATGCTTTGATTTTGATTTTTATGCATTTCTTTGATATTATGTGCAATGAATAGGTTTTTGTGCAATTGATTTTAGATTTTTATGCTTTGTTGATTCTATGCTAAATGAATTATGGTTTTACACATTTAGATCTATTTCGGTGGCGGTCCACTGCATGACGCGGTCCACGGCGGCAGCGCTGGTGGGCGAAGCAACGATGGCAGTTGGTGGCGTGCAGTCCACGGCGGCGGCGCTGGTGCGAATCAGCTGTGGCAGTTGGTGGGGTGGAAAATGGCAACGGCACGGCGCGATGCGGCCAAGGATTTGTATTTTGTTTGCTGTTTTTTATGTTCTTATGCTTATGTGCATAAGTTTCTATGCACACATGAAGCAGTTCTATGTATTTTTGTGTTCTTATGCTTGTGAGCATAAGTTTCTGTACATTGTTGGAGCAGTTCTATACTGTTTTATGTGTCAACAAATTTACTTTTTATTCATCGAACTACTAATTTTTATGTAATGTCGGCACCAAAAACGTTTAAGTGCATCTTGATCACTAATTCTATGAATCCGATCATCCATCACGTCCTATTTTGCAAATTTTAAAATTTTGAGAAGACGAGATCGTCTCCATATTTTATGCGTGCGGTCCCCATGTTCTATGTATTATTCTCATATCAATTATACATCCTCATATTGAAAAGCATTATGTTAGTGGAGGCAACTACGGTTATATTAGGTGGAATGTCCATCTCGTGGAGAGGTTTTAACGCAGCAACAAAATTAATTTTTATTCATTCAACCACAAATTTGTATGCAACGTGGCACCAAAAACCTTTATGCGCATCTTGACCATTGTTTCTATACACCTAATCGTCATCACGTGCTAGGATTCAAATTTCAAATTTCGAAGAAGACAAGGTCGTCTTCATGTGGAGATGTTTTTACGCGGTAACAAAATAAATTTTTATTCATCCAACCACTAATTTCTATTCAACGTCGGCGCCAAAAACTTTCCTATGTATCTTGACCGGTGATTCTATGCATCCAATCAGTCATTACGTGTCATGATTCAAATTTCACATTTTGGAAAACACGAGGTCATCTCCATGTTTCAATGCTCTCGCTCAAAAGATCTTTTCGTAGACGGATGCATAAAATTCTATCTCATAATGCGCAAAATTATGAATTTTATTTTTTTTCAAAAATATATTCACAATGGATCTTGAATCGTGCACAAAAATATCAAGAGTTCAATGGTGAAAACCGTTTTTGAATCGAATGTTTCATCGTTAAAAAATAGAAGAGATTAGAATGGACGCACGTATGCAGGCATGTATCAGCCTGCGTTAGCTACTGTCAGGTGTAACGTCCAGATTGCGGAGAGGTTTTATGCGATAACGAATTGGTTTTAATATTTATGCAACCACTAGATTTTATGCATCGTCACAATAAAAATCTTTCTGCGCAGCCTGACCAAGGATTTTATGCGTACGATCCATTCATCTGCACGCACGTCAGCTTTGTGGGGGGCTCGGCGGTGTGGCTGGCTGGGGCTTCTAATAGCTATTTGTAACATGAGCTCTCAATAGTATGACTCAATATCTATATCTATACCTAATAATAAAGAGGCAAAATTTCTCACCCCTCATTTTTTTCGTCCGGCCCTCCCCTAACTACTCGGCATCACTCTTCTTAGTTTAGAATTGAAAAACCACTGCTCAACATCACTCTTCTTAGTTTAGAATTGAAAAACATTATTCGCATTGCCTCTTTATTATTATGTATAGATTTATAACAGATATAGACAAACCACATAATTAAACCGAGTCAATCTCTCCTTGATTTTCCATCCGGGATAATAACCACCTAATTAAACCGAGCCAATCTCTCCTTGATTTTCCATACGGGGTAATAGTCACCTAATTAAACCGAGTCAATCTCTCTTTGATTTTCCATATGAGACAAATAATTTAGTGCAGATATTATTTATTATGGATCTTATTAGTGTTTAATTGAAACATGGTTGAGCTAAGCCCAAGTATTCTGGCTCACGCATGTCGGGCAACGTCCGTTTTAAAGAGGCAAAATTTCTCTCCTCAATTTTTTGGCCCGGCCCATCCATCCGTGTCCAACTCCGTAATGATCGTTCGTCCCACGTAGTATGTATAAGGCAATCCGCTTAAACGCGTTTTTAGAAGAGTTTCTTGTGTCAAAACTGAGCAGTATTTTCGTCAAGTCAAATTCCATCTCCTGTCCGAATCAAACTCCACCGCCTCTTGTAATCTTGGTTCCGAGTAGACATACAACCTCCCGTGACTCTCCTTGGCCAAACATCCATAAATAAAAGACACGAGTAATACTAATAATGCATTAATGTCTAATGTATGTTGAGTGCAGATTGTTGTTTCGGGCTTAACAAGATGCACATGCGGTTTATTTTGCTGATTGTTTTCTTTTTTTCGGAGTTCCTTTCTTCCATGTCGTTTTTTAACGGGCTCGCTCGCACACGAGCCTACTCTACGCTGCTCTCTTAAGTAATCTTGGACCAAAATAAGCTAGCATTGGGAAGGTGACAGTCGCCAATAATTTCACACTGGCTGCTACCAAATTCTAACAATAAATATAGTATTTGAAATGTTGACATTTATCTATAATAAACATATATTTTATTAATAAATTGTTTAGGAATAAAAAAATTATTTCTATAAGATGAATCGGCTGATGACCTAACTAATTAAACCGTAAACTTAAATTTTGAACATTTTGTCATTCAATCTAATAAAAATAAATGTTTCTTCAAACTATATGCACATGTCAGTGCAAATCTCTAAGATGTACGTATATATAATGAGAAATTTACATATTTAGGACTTCAATCGTCGCGCTTCGCAATCTTAACCCCAAACACCGACTTCGTTAAAATAGGCTATACTGACTTTAATTAGAGACTATAATTATAATTTACTATAAATGTTTGATAGTTTCTCCTATTGCAACATACGGACATGTTTGCTAGTCAATATAAAGAGGCAAAATTTTCTCCTCTTTTTTAATCCCATTTTTTTGGTATGACCTTTCCTAACTAACAGCATGTTCGTTTCGCTGGTTTATCATAGCTGAAAGTACTGTTCGCTGTTTTGTTGTGAGAGAAAAATACTGCTGGATGGCTGCTGATTCCGCTGAATAGCTCAAACGAACAAGGTGTAACTTGTGAACGTGAAAATTGTTTCTATTCGTTATCTACCGATTGAATATATGTTCTTGAGCCCTAGACAGTTAGAATCCTAAGACCCATCCGATTAGCACCCGAATAAAAATTCTAATCAAATACAAGAGACTAAGAGTTTTATTTTCTGTTTTTAATCTTTCCGTGGCCAAGTCACGTACCAGAAACAAGTCATGTTTAATACCCAGCCGTATATACAGCGCCGTCCATTTTTATTTGGTTGGCCGTCAGTTCCGTTCCGTGTCCATGTCTGTTTCTGTTTTATTACTTTTTGTTTTTTTTTTCTTCTTTTTATGTTCCTTGGTCTCTTGGTTTCTTGAACAATTGAACCCAAAATTGCGTTTAGCACACAAACTGCATTTTCCGTGTTCCTCTCAGTCTTAGGCTCACGGTAGCACATCAAGGGATAGAGTCTCGTTCTATGCATGCTGCACCTGGAAAGATCAGAAAATAACAAGAAAAAAGACAGCCCCATAAATCATGGAAACCCCAAATCACAGCTCGCGTTGTCAAGTCGGTTCCGTCTCCAGCGTTTGTTCATTTTTTTCCTCGGTTGCTGTTTTTCTTTGGGTCCACGGCATCCGTTACATTCAAGTCCGTTTCGTTATTATATTCTTTTTTTTTCCAGTGATTGAACAGTTCAAATATGCGGCTCCCGTTGCGGAGACGGAACCTCCCCTTCGCCAGCGCTGGCTTCACCACCGCCACCACGCCCTGGTTCGTGTGCATCCTCCTCCTCCTTCAGCCTGAGCTTGACCTCGACGTACGGCTCTCGCCCCGGGAGGCCTGCTTCGGCTGCATTGGCGGCGTCGACAATATGGGCTCTCGCTCCCTGTCAATTTGATTTGAGCCCAGCTATGTCGGCGTCGGCAAGGAAGGTGGCTATGGCGATGTTCCAATCAGAGGGGTAGGAAGGCGAGGTCGAGGACTTGCGACGGATATCTTCGTGATGGATGCGGAGAGGACGCCAGCTGGCGGCCCGGCGTCGAGATGCGCAGATGATTGATTAGGATTTAGGAACAACGGGTGGCCGTCGTGGGCCAACGTGGAGAACATCGTCTTCTTCGGTTCTTCGATTGGAAGGTGGGCAAAACCCCCCGGAACTTCCACAAGATGGAGTCCAAGGACGGTTCGAATCTCGAGTTCAAGGCGGTGTGGCTCGCGAACAACAGGAGTTGCGCTTGGTGTACGAGAGACCAAGGGCCCCGACAACATCTTGTCGTCGATTTGGAACCAGAAACCCGACAAGGACATCCTGTACGTGTGCATGGGCCCCTCCTTCAACGCCGGCAAGCCACTAGAGATCTGCGCCATCCCCAACGTGTCCAGCGGCATGCGATCGTCTTCTCGTCGACGCGGGACAAGCCCAAGGGCGACGGTGGTGATCCAGGTGATACAGAGCGCACGACCTCGGCGGCCACCGGACACGTGAACCACCCGGTGTTCAGCCCGGACGGCAGGAGCATCGCTGTGACGGCCGACCTCGCCGCCGTGTCGCCCAATCCCATCTCGCTGCCGCTGTTCATCCACTCCGTGCGGCTCTTCTACGGCGACATCTCTTCATGGTGGACATCGAACCGGAGGACGTGAAGAAGTTCCATCGGGTGACACACATCGAGTACGACTGTACGAGTACTCGACGCTAGCGTGGACGTACGGTGTTCGCGACGGACAACCCCCAACGCGCAGTGGATCATTCTTGTGAAAAAGGACTCGTACACGCCGGCCGCCGGCGCCATCATTGCACCTACGCGTACCCGGACGTCGGCGTGTATCATGGATATTTTCCTATATATGTTACATGAATCGTTTTTTTTAAATCTTCTTCTTATACCTATTAAAGAAAAACTTTGTAAATACGTTTGTGCTGCCTGTGCTTGTCCACTAACTAAGGATAGTATGAAAAAAAAATGCTGCTTGGTTCGGATAAAAGAATAAAATTGGCAGGAGATATCCTTCAATTTTCGCATGTCACTGCTTAAAGAACTTTTCTGTAGTCTTCTTTGTGTTAAAAAAAGAAAACATAAAAATACGTTTCGCATGTCACTGCTTAAACAACTTTAGAGCATCTCCAACAACTCCCTAAATCAACTTGGTATTCTTATAAACTTGGCAAAAACACAAAAATCCCTCTCCAACAACTCCCTAAATCAACTTGGTATTTATTCCAACTGCGTATCCATCGGTGTCGCGCGTGTAAATTTCCGCGCGCTGGTGGAGTTGCTATCGCCACGAGTCCGCGACGCCCGCCCGCCCACCGCGCGGCCACCGCGCCCTCCCCACGGCGCGTCTCCTTCCCCGCGACTCCTGCGCCGCTGCTCGCCGACCACCGCGCCCTCCCCACGACGTCGTCGTTGCGCTTTCCTACAGCAGCCACGACCGCGTCCACTGCCCGTCGGCGCAGGCCACAGGAGCCGCCCCGCATCCCCAGCGCCACCGCTCACCGACCACCGGCCGGGAACCGAGCCCGGCGGCCGGTCCTCTGCTCCGCGAACGGAGGTAGACGATGAGCAAGGGCTCATACAAAAATAGATTACTCTTCTCGGGTTTATTTGCAAAGTGTGTAGACTCATAGAACTGCAGACCTGTCCTTGTTTGATTTCGCGAAAGTATAGGGGCTTTTCTGCAAAGTGGTCCGGCTGCAAGTACATCGCGGAGTTGGATTTCTTTGAGTTTACTAAGTTGGAATAGCAAATTGTTGGAGAGAAAGCTTTTTTTCACTTGCCAAAAAAAAATAGCAACTTGCCAAATCATGAGATTTGGCAAGTCAATTTTACCAAGTTGTTGGAGATGCTCACTCATTCTTGGGCTAAATTAATAAATACAGTAGTCTTACAGTCCAGCGATTCTGGCAAAACGCTGCGGAACAAGCTGGTTAAATCGCTTATCCGGTGCTATGCACAGAAGCGGCATCATGAGGTAATTGCTGGCTCATGTTTCTTTGAATGCTTGGGAGTTGGGACTCTGCAATTCCTTCCACGTGTATATGCTTACCTGTCCTGAGTATGTGTTGAATTCTGTACAACAGGCTCTGAAGAGCTTCGTTCTGCAAGGCATCGCACAGGATTCCAAGAGCAGTGGCAATGAGCTTGATCGGCGATTCGAAATCTTGAAGAATGCCTGTGAGATGAACTCCTCCCTCATACCTTTATAGCCTAATAGATTTACCAAAATATGTACAGAGGTGTTATGCCCTTGATGTGTTTTGTGTTCTACGTTTATCTAATTTTTCCCATCTTGTAGATTTTGATCTGGTTTATCAAGTTCTACATGACATGCTTGATAGGTTATTAATTAGCTTGGGCAGTTTGGAAAGCGGGATAGGAATCCTAATCTAAGTAGAAAAAAATAAAACTAGCAACAAACTTCTCGTGTTTTAATTTAATATTAGGGGACGTTTGGATCCTTTCATTTGAAGAAATTGAAATCGACTTAATAAATTAGATTATTTGGTTTGTAATTTGACATTCCACCACTTTTCAAAGTTCACGTATAAGTCTATCTCAAATTCATAGGGTGGGAGATGAAAATTGATTCTATAAATCACCATTTTATGTTTCTACTTTGCAACTTATTACACACTCTTTAACTCGCTTTCCTACGGTAGAAGTGCAACACATAAGTATCTCGTATAACAAATAATAATATACAAATATAATCCATATATAACCCTATTAGCTTAATTAATATGTGTCTAAATTATGATTATTAAAATGAATTCAATTCCAATGATCCAGATGACGCCTCAAGGTATATTAAGAGGTAAGATTAGAGTAAGATAAGATTTGCCTCATTTTTATTTTTATTATTAAATAAATATGACTCCAAGCTACATATTATTTTTGCAAATATTAACTAGCTAATACCATGGATGTCATGGTAATCAATAAAATAAATTATATATTTTATTAAATTTTATGAAAAGGATAAAATATAAATAGATATGTAACATTCTATCACGCTTTCCATGATTATTTGATGTTTTTTTCCGTTGCAAACGCAGGAGCATATTTTGCTAGTAGAACTTCTACTAGCAAAATATGTCCATGTGTTGCAACGCGGTGTACAATTTATTACTCGGTGATTGTACAATTTTTGTAAAATTTAAATAAATTTAGTCCAACATTGAATCAAATAAATATAATTATGCATGAAAAGTTGACAAGAGTACGTTGAAAAAAAACAAAAGAAAAAATTTGCCAAACAAATCAAAAATCATCATGTACGTGTACGTAAGTACGTCTGAGATTTATCTCATTGCTTCCGGTTTACTTGTTTCATTAAAAACATTTACAAAACTAAACAAAAACACTGATCTTCATACGATAAACAAATAAAAATCACCAAAACAGAGAAAACCACCAAACAAATATCGGAAACCACTTTGAGAAAAAACAGAAAAAATCATGTCCCATACAGAATCAGAAACCATCATGTATAGTCGAGGAAAAAGGAACAAAAAATCATATCGAAAATACGTAGAAAATTAAAAGGGAAAATATTTCGTAAGGAAAACATAGAATCATCACGTGAGGGAAACAGATCCATCAAAAAAAGTGGTGTGGAAAAAGTAATAGAAAATCAAATTTGGAACATCCTAGACGATATATAACAATAAAGATATGACACAATAATTTGTTGATTCAACAGTTCAAGTATATATAAGTATTCGAAGATGGTGAATTAGAATAGGAAAGGAATATATATATATATATATATATATATATATATATATATATATATATATATATATATATATATATATATATATATATATATATATTTTAAATGTTGATTTCACCAAAATTGCTCTACAAATGAATGCTTGTTAACTTATGCAAAACAAGATACTCTTTCAGTTGATTTTGCCATTATTGAAATGCTTACTCGAAGGCCAAAGGACCAAGTGGCTAGGGAATTTCAGCGGCACCCTCAGGTCCTCAGTTCGACTCTCCGTGGGAGCGAATTTCTGGCTGGGGGTAAAAAAATCTCCTTGCCCGTCCCCATAAGCCAAAGCGCAAAACGGCCTGGCCAAGTTCTCACAGGGCAACGGATTCGCTGCGTCAGGATGGGGGTGGGGTTCGAGTTTTTTTTGGTTCGCTCAAAGGAAAATCATCGACTTATGGATATGGAGTTCACCTATGAATTGGATGAGTTATCTGGCAAGAAGCACCCAGCAGTGACAACCAAGATGTACTTAGAGTAGAACAAGGTACGGACTATACCTCTGGTTCACCGGCATAGTGACGTGCTTTAATTGATAACATGGCTCAGTTTTACCCTTGTTCATTTTGCATTTATGCTCTGACAGAGTTAGAGTACACCTGATTCATCATCATTATTTAGATGGGTAGACGGAACCGGCTACCATGTGCCCTCACGCTGCTGTTACTGAACCTCAGAAGCTGAGCATACGTAAGTGCCTCAGGGCCCCTGTGTGCTTGTTATACCCATGATGTGTACATTGAGATCATGAGGCATGTTGACGTGCCAAAGCTTCTGTTGTATTGGTATAATATCTTATTGTTTGATTGCTCAAGTAGCGGGAGGAGCAATTGCTTCACAACATTTAATGTGGGTAGCAGATATTACCGAGATTACAGTTTTTAGCAACATTCAGTGCAGAATTTTGTTGAATTCAATTCAGTTTGTCCAAGGCCGATGCATGATGCAGTTGTTAATCGGTGCGTAGGCACCAATCCGTGTTGCCGCGGCGTGAGATCCTTTTCGGTGTACTTGCGCACCCAATTTTGTGGCTATGTTACTTGTTCTTTGCATTTGAGCAAAAGCAGGCTGTATGCGGGCTATGGGCTGTATGTTGCCGTTGTCTACTTGTCTTTGTGAAGTGTGATCACATTGGTCTATTTGTTGCTTTTTTTTTAGAACATGCATAGCACGTGTTTCGTTAAGGAGTTAAAAGGTTTACACGTTCAACATCACAACACGGCGAGGTGCCATGAGCGATGGGGTTGAATACGAACACAACACACTGCTAGGCGGTGGAATACACGCAGATGTAACTAACTAAGAAATTAAATGTGGGACCAAAGAGCTTGCGACGTTGAGCGAACCCATGCTCAAGACACCTACGTCGGCGCCCGCCTCCTCTGAGCACCAGCAATGGGGAAGAGCTCCCGCATTGCCACGCACTTGGACGACAACAAAGGCTCTTGGAACGTCTCGTGGAACAGAGTGGCGATGGTTGCGTCAGGCGTCCCCGGTGCTGACCGTGGGGCGCTCGTCGATGGCTGCCATTTGCTGAGCATGACCCGCTTGGCCTGCTTCTCCGTCTTTGGATCACGGTAGACGGACTTGGCAGCAAGACTATCACTGTGGCGCGGCACTAGGTTCTCGACCTGCACGCGTGAGACAAGAAGGCGCAACGGCGACTAGATCAACAGCTTCTCGAGTTGCAGCTTTAGACAAGTGATGAAGTCCTCGACCCAGGTGGGTTGGACCTGCACTGTTAGGGATCCGATGCACTGTTAGGGATCTGACAATAGGCATTGCCGAAGCCAGGCTTGGCTGGGAGACCCCAACGGCCCCAGAGCCCAAGGAGACATTGTGGCCCATGTTGACGTCTAGGTCCCGCTGAGTTTCCACGCATGCTGGGCTGGCGATAGTGTCTTGGCGGCCCAAGTCGGTAGGCGGCCTTGTTTGTATCGCCACGTTGACGGTACGGCCCGAATCATGAGCCCGTGGGGTGTGAGTAGGCCCACACGGCTCAGGAACAGGTGCCCTCGCCTCCGCTTCTGACTGGCCGCGCGGCAGAGGGAGACTGCCTTCCCCTTGCTGCACCGCAAAAGCCGGCAACGGGCGATTTGGCGGGTCCAGCTGATGTCGCGTGCAGATCAGCGACTAGCTCAGCGAACCCGGGCGACTGCGGTGGCACGCTTTGCAGCGCCATCTCCAGCTCGTCCCTTGAGTTGAGCTTTCCAGCTTTGGCGATGAGCTCAGGTTGGCCAAAGGGGATGAATAGCTCATAAAAATTTCTACAACAACACTTGAGCAATGTGGTTAGTCAAATAAACGGCAAAGCGAGTGTTCCGTTAGCCTACTAAAAATACAAGCCACCTACCACAATTTTAGTTGCTATAGTCTCTATCTACACGATGGCTATGTCACTACACTAAGTTAGTGAGCTCTCAAAGACTAACTAAAGAGCCTCATTAACCACTAAACCTGACGCAAGCTAGCTCACAAAACTAATTACACTAAAGAGCTTAGCTTACACACTAGGAATGTAATGCAAGAGAGGATGGCGATGATTATACCGACGTGTCGAGGTATTGCTAGATATAATATGGGCTTGGCCCATTAAATGCTTAATAAATCAAATAAAACTCTATGGTCCAAATAATGCATATTAAATGGTTTAGTCCCGTACGGTATTTTAATTGAAGGTTAACTCAACTTAATTGGTTGGTTTTTGACCGGTTACTTTGAGAAGTTGAGATAAGGATAGCAGGTTGCCACACGTGCGCGCGCCGCCGCCGCCCAGCCCGGCCTGGGCGGGCATGACTTTAATTTTGCCACTCAATTTCTATCATGAGGGAGTTACCAAAATTGGTGACCTTGATTGCGAGAGTTTCTCCGGTAACGCCTCTCCGACTCCTCCTTGCATCCTTGCCGGCGTAGGACTACTCGCCTTCTCTCCCCTTACCTGTATATACAGAGAACTACGCCTTCAGTTGATTTTTTTCCTAGAGACACATCACATATTCAGCAGCGTGAGAGTTTTCCTGTTCTATCTCCTGTGCGCACACGAGATGGAAGAGTAGAGCCTCCGGAACGTCTCCGTCTAGTGAGTTCACCTACTCGGGTGAAGGGCGCCCATCACGTTTTTGGGGAGTGTCCAGCAGAGACGGCACGACTACTCGCTTGATCCACTCCCTGTTCCCGGCGTTGGCGCAAGGTGTTGATCGTCTTCCCCTCGGTGACGCGGTCCTCACGGCAGCATCCTCTCTGCACTACACCGATCGGGACGGCTACAACGACAAAGCACCATGTCGCTTTCGGTTGCTTCCGGCTCTGCCGTAAGGTATAATCTTGTTAACCATCTTGTTCTTTCAATTGTCTCGTTCATGATCTTGCTGGTTAGTGTTAACCGGATGATAACCATGTTTTGCTTGGACAATATCATGAGGAATACTTTGCTGGTTAACACTATATTGATATGCATGATGTTTTATCTGAACAAGCACATATATGATATCATGATCATTTTGATTAAATCATTTTTATGGATTAAATTAAACATGAATTTGCCTAAATTTCTAACAGGTATGAGCTAATCACAAGATGATGGAGCCAATCAATCACAATCAATCAAGAAATCCTTGAACAATGATGACACAAGATTTTATTACCGAGGTTCACTTGCTTGCCAGCAAGTCCTCGTTGTGGCGATTTACTCACTTAGAGGTTCACGCGATAATTGGCATCACACACGCCAAACCTGCAACCGGGTGTCGCACGACCAACACAAAATGAGGATCACACAAGCCACGAGCAATTCACTAGAGTACCTTTTGGCTCTCTGCCGAGAAAAGGTCAAGAACCCCTCACAATCACCACGATTAGAGCCAGAGACAAGCACCTTCCTCTGCTCGACGATCCTCGCTGCTCTAAGTCGTCTAGGTGGCGGCAACCACCAAGAGAAACAAGCGAATCCTGCAGCAACACGAACACCAAGTACCTCTAGATGCAAACACTCAAGCAATGCACTTGGATTCTCTCCCAATATCACAAAGATGATGAATCAATGATGGAGATGAGTGGGAGGGCTTTGGCTAAGCTTACAAGATTGCTATGCCAATACAAATGGCCAAGAGAGTGAGCTTGAGCCAGCCATGGGGCTTAAATAGGAGCCTCCCAAAATAGAGCCGTTGGGCTCCTTATTTTTGCCTGTCACGCGCTGACCGGGCGCGCGATCAAAACGATCAGACGCACCTAGCCAACGTCCGGTCAGCGGATGGCTGCCACGTTGCCCCTCAGTTCAACCTCATCTACGCGATCCCAACGGTCGACTTGATCACCCGTGCGGTAAAGTGCAATCGTACGCGCCCCTCCTAGCGATTGGACACGCCGATGCTCACTTGGCTCGCGTGCACGCCTGAGCCACGAAGGCCAGACTGGACGCGCAGCTTCCCTCGGCTACCCAGTGTTAGATCGAGTCTAGAGATGATCCAAAGACGCCCAAACGTGACCGGACACGTTAGGTCATGCATGACCGAACGCACCCCTGCATCAGCTCTTCACTTCTTCACGAAATGGCTTGTGTCAGCATACGTCATAGGCGACCGGACGCACGAGCATCGCGTCAAGTCACTTTTTGCCTCAGCGTCCGGTCAATAGACCGACAGCGCGCCTTCTCAGCAACGATGACCAGACGCACCAGAACCCGAGTCCGGTTAGTGCGTCACCTGCGTCCGGTCACTGATCTTCAGTGAAAAACAACTCCACCACTTCACCAACTTCTCCACCCTTGCTCAAATGTGCCAACCACCAAGTGTATTACCTTGTACACGTGTGTTAGCATATTTTCATAAACATTTTTAAGGGTGTTAGGACTCCATTAGATCCTAATACATATGCAATGAGTTAGAGCATCTAGTGGCACTTTGATAACCGTATTTCGATACGAGTTCACCCCTCTTAATAGTATGACT
The DNA here is from genome assembly GCA_020631735.1 of Saccharum officinarum. Lineage (NCBI taxonomy): Eukaryota > Viridiplantae > Streptophyta > Magnoliopsida > Poales > Poaceae > Saccharum > Saccharum officinarum. Next base: position 14,196,175 of record CM036228.1, read on the forward strand.
ATCAATCCTAAATGTGATCACACCCACTAGGTGTTTCGATCACCAAAACACAAAAGCTCCTATGGATATCACCTTTGCCTTAAGCTTTTTGTTTTTCTCTTTCTTCTTTTCCAAGTCAAGCACTTGATCATCACCATGGTCACACCAACATCATGATCATCACCATTTGCTTCATCACTTGGAATGTGCCACCTATCTCATAATCACTTAGATAAACTAGGTTAGCACTTAGGGTTTCATCAATTCACCAAAACCAAACTAGAGCTTTCACAAATCCACCATGTCAGCAAGACTGAGTAAAGGATCGACCCATTCAGGCGGCACCTTAGGATGGGAGAGAATTTGAATTTTTGAACTGGTTGGATGCCTCAAATGCCTGGGAGGAGGTAGGCGACACAGGAGGTGACCAAGGTGGCGATGCTCCTCCGTCAGCAGCTGGACCCGCCTGCAGTTTCTCGACGACCAGCGACCATCGCCGTTTGTGACTGGGCATGGAATGGATCCCACGAGTACAGGTGGCGCCTGTCGGAAGGTTGGGCCCCATCTCGAGCCAAGCTGAGGGTTCGACGCACCTCCGGTGGCCCTTTCGCTGCCACTATCACCGCCGAAGGCCGAACGACTGCGAAACCGGCTTCGCATGTGACGGCGTGGTGCCGCACGAGCCGAGGTGACATGCCAAGAAGGCAAGCGACCGTGCTTGCAGTCACGTGCACGATGGCTCGTGCCCCTGCAGTGCAGGCATCTTGAGGGGAAGCGGTAGTCGGTGGCGACATGGTCCTCGACCATATTGTTGAAGCAGAGGCCGACAAGGTCAAAGCGGACCGGCCGGTGGCGCGTGGTGCATGCTCGATGGTGCCAGCGACGGTGGCTCTCGACGAGCATGAAGCCCTCCTCATCGACACGAGCTCCGGGCTTGGGGACGTGGTGGCGAGGGCAATGCTTCTGCGCTCCTCCGGTGGCCCTTGCCCCTAGGGCGGGGAACGGGGGTACGAGTGCAGGGCTCCAGCACTGTGTCCCAAGGCGGTGGGTGGTGCACCACCGCACGAGCTTTTGGAGGGGCCGCGCACCTGGCGTCCGCCATGAAGCCCGACACTACTACAAAAAAGATTTACCGTGACCTTTTGAAAACACACTCCGAGGCGGGCAGGAATTTCAACCGCCTTGGCTAATACCAAGCATTAACCGAGGTGGTTATTTTTTATTAACTGATGCGGTTACAACAACCGCCTCGCAAAATAGATTAACCGAGGCGGGCACCCTTAAAATGCCCGCCACGGTTAATATTGATAAACCGAGGCGATTGCCCTAACACAACCGCCTCGGTTAATACATTAACCGAGGCGGTCACATTATAAGGCCCGCCTCAGTAAATAGTGGCCCAAACAGCCCATCTAAGGCCTGGTAATGGGTTCCTAGTATATATACGGCGCAGACAAACCCTAACTTCCCCTCACCTCCCTCTCCCTCAGCCGCAACGGCGCCTCACACGGTGCCCTGACGCCTCACACCCGACACAGCGACGCCTCTCTCCCCCTCCATCCACTCTCTCACTCTCTCCCAGCTGCTCTCCTCCCACTCGCTCCCTCTCCCTCCGTCGCACAGCAAGGTAACCGGCGGCGGGCGCCCTCCCTCTCGCGCGCGGTGCACGGGGGCCGGCGGCGGGCGCTTCTCTCTCGCGCGCGGAGCACGTGGGCCGGTGGCAGGCGCCCTCCCTCTCTCGCACGAAGCATGGGGACCGGCGGCGGGCACCCTCCCTCTCTTACTCAGAGCACGGGGCCGGCGGCGGGTCTGGCGACCCGACAGCGACCTCCCTCATGCGGATCTGGTCGTCCTCGTCGGATCTCGTGGCGGCGTTGCGGTGGTGGTCGGATCTCGTCGGTGGCTCCACCTCTAGCACCTCCAGCGGTGGATCCGTCACCTCCAGCTGCGGATCCAGCACCTACAGCGGTGGATCCAGCACCTACAGCGATGGATCCATCCTTAGCTCCCTCGGCGGCATCGCGGCTCCTCCACCTCTTCGTCAACTGAGGCATTGGGAGGCCGGATCCGGCGACAGGAGGCCGGATCCGGCGAGCACGGCGGCGGCAACTTGTGGATAGGCTCTCTGGGCTTATCCACGGATTTTCATTTTTTTATTTGATTTACCGAGGTGGACACCAAAACGCCTCGAAAAATATCCCATTTACCGTGACCTCTGGTCCGAGGTGTTTTTGTTACTCGCCTTGGTTAATTGTTTTTGCCCGCCTTGGAAAATCTTTTTTTAGTAGTGCGACCCTGTGCTGTGCGCATAATGCCGGTGCCTCCGGCGCATTGGGACATGACCGCCTTGCCCTTGTCGTTCGCCGCGACCGGGGAGGGCTCGGACCACTCGTCAGAGGAAGCTTCGGAGTCGGAGAACGAAAGCATCTCTTGGGGGCGCAGTTTGACAGATCCGCAGCGACCGGAGAGGAGGGCGCCCAGGGAGCGGCGAAGGGGGAGAGCGACCTCGTCGCCTGCTCCTGAACCGCGTTGGCCGCCGCAGCCAGAGGTGGAAGCTTGGGGGAGCTCTGGCCGGAGCCATCCGAGCCGTCGGACTCGTCGTCGTAGTTGGCAGTGGGGTCCGGCATAGGAGAGTCGTCATCTGCGCAGGGCCCGCGAGGCCAACCTCGGCGGCTACGGGATCCGGCACTAGTGAGGCCGCCACCGGCGTTGGGGCAGCACTAGCTTTGGTCGTGTGGACTGTGGCGGCAGCGTCGCAACTACGCACGCGCGCTGCCGGGGAGGGGTGGAAGGGGAGGGGCTGGAGGTGGATCTTGGGAGGGGGAGATTGGGGGTGAGGGGGAGGCGGACACCGGTGCCGGCAGAGGCCGCGCGGGCGGCGGCGGCGGCGGCGCAGATGCGCCCGAGTGTGCCAGGAGAGGGGGGAACGGGAGGGGCTGCTGGTGGATCTCGGATGGGGAGAGAGGGGAGGAGAGGGGTGGGTGGGCGCCGGGAAGGCAGCCAGGGTTTCACGAGTCGCGTGGGGAGGAGTCCGGAGAGAGGCCTCACTTACATCAACCTCATCACCACTCCCATTTGCAAATAACTTTCCTTGGTCTATTTGTTGTGATAATATCTTCAAGCTCTGCCTTTGCCTCTTTGGGATACAAAATGTGTTTCGTTGGATTATTGTATTTGGTTATAATCTAATCTACAAGTCTGGATTAAGCTTGTGCTGAACTCCTGATAGACAGGAAGCCTCAATGAAATCTGCAAAAAGGCTTACTTGAGAGCCCTCAGGCTCAGGCACTGTGCCCTGCACTGATCAAGTCTTGCCCTCTTTGCTCTGTGCCCACTGATCAAGTGATGCCCTCTTGCCCTTTTTGCTCTGAACCAAAACTGGATTCTCTTCCCGTTGGTTTTGGTCCCCAGCTGGCCTCAGTCCCCTTCAAATACGGAGCCCCGACAATGCCAATGTAAACAAGATTCAAATCCATTGGATATGTGTGGGTGGAAAAAATTCGAAACCAAACTCAATAAGATTCAGGTCCCTGCGTGGCCTGCCGCGGCCGAACGAATTTGAGGAGCTCAAGTCGTAGGTGCTATGGAAAGTCCCGTCCCCGGTTCTCGCTGGTATTCGGTTTCGCTCCCCTTCAAATACGCAACCCCGATGATCCCAAAGCACGCGTTTTTTTTCCCGCAAAAACAAGCACGGCACGCCTGACGTCTATGGGCGACGACACATCAGCCAGCAGCGGCAGCTGCATCCGCATCTACGGCCCGAAAAGTTTCGAGGACAACTTCCGCATCTTCAAAAAGCAAGATGAGATCAGACCCGTTCTTACCAAGATCGAGAGGATCCACGACGAGGTGAAGCTTGACAACGGCTTGTGCTTCGGCCTCTTCGATCCCGCCACCAACATCCTCGTCAACAGCGTCATCTCCAACTCCGAAGGTGCCCCCCCACCACCGCCGCCGCCGCCGCCGCCGCCGAGGCGGGCGTACGCAGGACGCCGGCGGCGCCGAGGATGGGAGGAGGAGGACGACGACGACGACAGCAGGGCGCGTGCAGACAGGGCCCAGCGGTCGTTCGACGGCCTCATCGCCTTCCTGACCGGCCTCTTCCCCTACCTCCCCGACGCGGAGGCCCTGGCGTACCTCGACGCCACCGAGCTGGACCCGCTCGTCGCCGCCCTCCTCATCATCAGCAGGCGCGGGATGCGGGACGACTTCGACCTGTGTTCCACGATCACCGAGGCGGCAGCCGAGGTCGCCCTCAGGTGCGCGGCGGCTGCCGCCAAGCACCCTGACCCGCGGTGGCTCGTGCAGGCCTGGAAGAAGCTGCTCTCGCCTGCCGTGGAAGCTGCTCTCGCCCGCCGCCGCCCGAAAGGCCCGAATCTCACCGAATTTCGCCCATTTCGGTTGGGCCCGAAATAATATTGAACCAGTCAAAAAAAATTCGGCCCAATTTGAACTTTTAGCCCACCATAATGTGTAAAACGGCCCACTAATATCTCCCATAGTATAAAAGTGTGAAGCCCACTCTGAAAACCCTAGTTTTCTCAATTTCCTCCTCCGTTCCTCACCTAGTGGCGGCTGCTCAGGCTCTCGTTTCTCTGTCGCTGCTCCCTAGTCGCGTTCTTATCCATTGCTCTGCACCACGCCTTCCTCAAATCCACCATCAACCCTAACTGCAGTGCTCGAGCAGGTCGGTGTGAAGGCTGCTTCCATGGGCGAAGGCAAGGTACGCCTGAGATTGTGCACTCGAGCTGATATGTTCTGTATGCGAGCAGATTCAAAAATCGAAGAGGTCAGACAAGGCTACGATCCCTGCTCTAGGAGTTCTGATGTTGTGCAGCCAGGCGTCAGCGGTGGTGATGCTGCACTTGACAAGCTGCGGACGTTTTCAATTAAATTTGACAAATTTTGATCAAATTTCAATTTTTGACTGGTCAATTTAGTTGAATCCCGGTCCGAATTTTCCGAAATTTCCGAATTTCGTCCAATTCGGTAGCCTCCGAGATTTTTACAGTTTTGAATCCCAAAACCTTGCACGTGAGACGCTGGGCGATGCAGTCCGCCGCGCGCTCGACGCGGCGGCACCGGATGTTCTTCAGCTGAAGGGATCGTGGGACCTCGCCAAGGGGCGTCTTGCGGCAGCAAGCTCCAAGATTTATGCAGCACCACCCAAAGAGCTGCCTCCTGTCCGAGCTGCCATGAAGCGGTTAGCGGATGCTGCTTGCAACAATCCACGGGCTCTACGTGCAGGCGCTGGGCAGGCTGCCCACGGCGGAGCTGTGCAGCCGGTACCACCGCAGCTTGCTCCTCGGCGGCTACTGCTACGGTCCGCTGGATCCTGTATCTAATATCATCGTCAATACAATCTGGTACGAGCAAAACTTCCCGACGGGCAAACAATTTTCAGTATCCATGGTTAGCACCCAGATGCTGTGGCGCGTTGCGGCCCGATCACTCTATGGCCTCATATCCTTTCTCTGCACTCGACACCAAGGTCTCACACCTGACGAAGCCGTGCAGTGTCTTCTCATGACCGGGGCCTATTATTTGCAAGCGGCCGATTCTAACCTTTCTGCTAGGCTTAGTGCTACCGGAGAAAAGCCTCTAGATGTTTCGTATTCCACTGTATTTCCTAACAGTCCTGCAGTTGAAGAAAGCACACGAGTTGCCAGCCTTGTTGAAGCATATACTGCCGCGGCTCAGCTGCGGCATTTCACTCCTCCCTTGACTCTGTCCCTCTTGCACACCCAGAGTTCCTTGCACATCAAGGGTTTGGGTCTGCCTCAGAGGTGTTGCATGCGCGTGATGGTGGCCCACTCTCCTCTGAAGATATTAGTTTGCTCGGGAGGATATTACAAAGTTGTCCCTCGCCTACTAGCAAGTGTATTATCACCAGCAACATGATATAGCCCCTACAAAGGTCAAGAACATAGTGTATTATCATATGATTCAAAGTAGCCATAGGTTCTGGGGTAAGCATGAGCGAGTTACCAGCATGGTGAAAGATGCATTGGACAAATTCAACAAGAATGCTACGGTTGGTTTTCCTTCCTTACTCTAACTTATTCTACATTTTTTCACTTCATGTCATATTTCTCTGTATTTTTGTTAATTATTATAAGCTGCCCGGTTTCCAATCTAATGCTATTTATTTATCTTTTTGTTTGAAGGACGGTCGCTTGTTTGAACTTCATATCATCTTTGGTTTCAATGAGTTTGTATCTGGCCCTGTGCACAGCAAGGAGAAAGTTGGAGACTATAATCCATGGACTCCTGACAAATATTGTCACACCCATATTAACTTTCTGGCAATATGCAAAGACCGCCCATATGATCCTCCAACCATCTTCTTTTCTGAATGTGGTAAAGATGGTGCTGATACCTGTTGGTGTGTCCCTATTATTCCACAGAAACCAAAAGCTGGTATGCTCTAGTTCTGACTTTGTGATTTTCCTTTTAATAATTTTTTAGTAGACTTTCTTTCAATATTTTCCTTCAAATAAATCAAGCTCTTTCTCTCTTTTTTAGATAATGAGATAGAGCTCTTTTAGCTTTTTATATATTTTTGCAATCTTCAGTGTTTAATTGTCTATATAATTTCATCCAAATATCATAATAGCCATAATGTACCTTTGTTTTGTTCACATGTTATCGAGATTTTCTTATGGTTAACTAATTAGAGAGTTTAATTAATTAATCACTGCTGGTGGGTACTATTTATGTTTTGATCCATAGCCCAATGCAATGTCATCATTGGGTACTATTTAGCTAACCACTACTTTGCCACCGTTCTGCCACTGATCTGAACACCTAGCACCTTAAATCAAGGACCAATCTTGCACAAAAACATAGCATCAGCTAAACAACAAAAGTTGAAGACGTAGTATTACATTTTACGGGACATAACATATAATGTGAACTTCTTGTATGTTTTATCCTTTGAGGTCCAAATTAGTTGTGGTTAAACCTAATTAATGTATGTTTTTATTTGAAAGAACCTGTGTCGTCTATTTGAAGATCACACATATTGCGCCATCATTCTTGATCCTACTAATTAGTGTATAAATGTGTTTTTTTATATGTATGACAGAACAACCTCGTTGCGTGTACTGTGTGAGCATGAAGCTAACAGGATTGTGCATCCAACTGTGGAGAGTTTCTACGGCCGTGACGAGTTTGATATGTTATTTTATGAATCAGATCGAAAATTTTATACCAATAATGAGGTCATCAAACATAGAAGATTATATATAGATTGGGTGCATGGTGTGGAAGATGGTGCCGTCTACCTCAACTACTACCCAGATGGTGATGATGGTGATGAAGCTGACTGGATACAGATTTCTTGAGTGCTAGGTAGCATGCAACGGGTGTGACACAAGTGATATAAGATTAGATAATGTTATTGATTTGTTCTTGAGTGAACTACTTTATAATTGCTTTAAATTGTGTTTGTGGGTGACACATTATTACTAGGATCACATAACATCTTGATTTGAAAATATCTATGGATTTATCAATATGGTCTATCTTTTGCTATAGCTTCAAGTTCCAAACCACATCATGTCACTGTTATAAATAGAGACCGTGATGACCTCATGTTCTTTACAATGTTTACACGGTATAAAATGTCAATATTTTAATTTGTAGCTTGTCATAACTCAAAACAATATATGGTCTGTACAGCAGACAAAAAAAATGTTCTTTTAGCTAGCTAGGTTGCTCCTAATGGAAGTTGCCTTTGATGTTTTAGTCACATAACACTTAGTTGCTTATGAGACCCTATTGATCCTTTGATAGGCTCAAAAAAAGGAAAAAAAAATATGCAGTACAAACAATGGTGGAATAATGAAAATATCCTAGAAAAGTATATTTAGGACATTTCCAAAATTTAAAACAATGCACATATGCAGTGCATCTACAGATGTAGATTTTCACAAAATTAGAGGTTCAATCTCGTTTTGTAAAAAAATTCATATGAAAATAACAACTTGCGGGTGCATATGCAGGAAGAAGCACTACAGGAGAAACGAAATTCCCCGAGTGCCACAGACTTCCCCGAGTGCCAAATATCGGGCACTCGGGGAAGCCACTTTTCTCCGAGTGCCAGGCTGGAATGCACTCAGGGAAGAAAAGCACTCGGGAAAGAAAGGCTTTTCCGAGTGCCGCGGGGAGCCTGGCACTCTGGGAAAGTCGGCACTCGGGGAAGCATTTCTTCCCCGAGTGCAACACTCGGGGAAGAGAGACACTAGGGAAAGAAATTTGCCACTTGACGGCCTAGCCCACCGGTGCCGTTACAATTAAAAAACTTTCCCGAGTGCCGCGTCCTAACACTCGGGGAAGATTTTTTTTTTTTTTGTTTTTTTTGCTCCTTTTTTTGTGAGGCTTTCCAACATCATTTATAACTTCTTGTTCAAATTTAGGACAATTTTGAGTTTTTTTGATATATTTCATTAGTTTCTTTTGTTTCGTTGAATTTTTTGCATACCTTAAATTTGAACTGCATGTGCATAAAATACTAGATTTTTTTGGTTTAAAAAATGATATTAATCATATTTGGTGTATGTTGAGACTGTATTCAAGAAATCACATGAAATATCGAGCATCTTGTTGACGTAACATGACGAACAACTTGTGCAAAAAGTGTATTTAAATTATAAAAAATCCGAACGAAGTCCGAAATTCACGAAACTTGTCTGGGCGTCGTGTTATCACGTGTAGAGACTATGATAAAAAATTAAGAAGGTTTCGACTAAGTTGCGACGTCAGATGCCTAAAACCCAGACATCTCCGCATGTGATAACTTGTGATCACATGCAGAGATGTCTGAGTTTTAGGCATCCGACGTCGCAACTTACTCGAAACCTTCTCAAGTTTTTTATCATAGTCTCTACACGTGATAACACGTCGTCCAGACAAATTTCGTGAATTTCGGACTTTGTTCGGATTTTTTATAATTTAAATACTCTTTTCGCGCAAGTTGTTCGTCATGTTACGTCAACAAGACACTCGATATTTCATGTGATTTCCTGGATACGGCCTCAACATATATCAAATATGATGAATATCATTTTTTGAACCAAAAAAATCCATTATTTTATAAACCTGCAGTTCAAATTTGAGGTATGCAAAAAAAATTCAATGAAACAAAAGAAACTAATGAAATATACCAAAAAAAGTCAAAATTGTCCCAAATTTGAACAAGGAGTTATAAATGATGTTGGAAGGCCTCACAAAAAAATAGGGCATAAAAAACAAAAAAATAAAAATCTTCCCCGAGTGCCAGAACAGGACACTCGGGGAAGCCAGCGAATTTTTTAGCTCGGGCCGCTCAGCCCAGCCCACTCCCGTGATGCAAATTTAGATGGCCCAGTGCTGGCCGATGTCCCTAGCCGAAACAAAAAAAAACTCTATCGGCAGTCACACACATCCACATACCTAGCCGCCACACACATCCACATCTCATCGCCTAGTGCTGGCCGCCGCCGCATCTCGGCTCCGCCGCCGCGGCTGCCGTTGCCGGCGTGCTTCCCGTCCCTTGCCGTCACGGGTGCCGGCCCTGTGCGCCGTCGCGGCCGCCGTCCCCGTGCGCCGTTGCGGCCGCCGTCCAGGCCGATGTCCCTGCTGCTCGCCCAAGCCGCCGTCCAAGCCGGGCTGCTGAGAGGCCGGTAGGCACCGAGGGGATCTCATTCTGCTGAGACCTGAGAGGAAGGCAGCGGCCATCAGAGAGGAGTAGCAGTCTGCGGCCATCAGAGAGGAGTAGCAGCCCCGTGCGCCGTTGCGGCCGCCGTCCAGGCCGATGTCCCTGCTGCTCGCCCAAGCCGCCGTCCAAGCCGGGCTGCTGAGAGGCCGGTAGGCACCGAGGGGATCTCATTCTGCTGAGACCTGAGAGGAAGGCAGCGGCCATCAGAGAGGAGTAGCAGCCTGCGGCCCTCAGGCACGTACCTAGGGGATCTACTAATCGACAGGTCTGAACTTGGAAGCAACGACTTTGGTGAGGATCTCATTATACAGTTTTTTTTACTTTTCAAAGTGTACGTTTTTTCTTACAAGTGCTGATGTTGGATGGGATGCTTTACAATAAAATCCCCTGATCCATTGGAACATATAGGGGAGCTGTCGGCATGGTCTTGTAGAGAATATCGTATACATATTTTGTAAACTGAAGGGTCAACTATTGGGCTTATACATTGCTGCTAGAGACTTGTTTTGCTGTACTTTTAAAACTGATAAAATTATAACTTGGTAATCTTGCAACAGGAACTAGGACATAGGATCAGATGTTCGTGTTCCCTACTTCCATTACTCTTACTGCTTCTGCCTGTGCTATGTAATTTTGATTTTGTCAGCATTCCTTTATTATGGTATATGGTCAGCATCCCTAAGTCCATTATTTCAAATGCATCGGCTAGTAGCTTGCTAATTAGAACATGTTTTATTTTCACTTTGCTTGATGAAGAAAGCATGATGCTTGTCCTTACAGAAATAAAGAATTCTTGATTTTGTTGTTATCAATTAATCATAGCAGTGAACATGTTGGTATATAAGAAAGCATTGCGGGTCTGCCTGCACCGCGTCGCGTCGCCACTGCACCGACTCGGCTCCGCCCCGCTAGCCTGACCTCACCAGCACCTTAGGTATAACCCCTCTATCCGTATCGTCGTCATAGGTCGGTGTATCCCAGTTAGGCGTCTCCCGTCCGAAACAGATACGGTTGGAGGTATGCGGATCTCTGCATAACTATGACCGTATCTGTTTCGGATTGTCCACATTTTTTTGGACAGCCCACGGATGCATAGATGTGTTAGTTTCCATGTTCTGCTCAGATCCGAGACGGAGTTTCGGCACCACCTCCCTGTTGTTCTCTGGATACACACTCTCCTTTCTAGGACGTGTATCGGGAGAGCAGCGGGGAGGTGCTACCGAAATTCCGTCTCGAATCAGAGTAGAACATGAAAACTAACCTCATCTACGCATCCGCGGGTGGGATTGGGACCTATCCTCACCTATTAGATAGTAGGCACGCCGTGCAGATGCGACTGATGGTTATATTACTCTATTATGTGTATATGTTGGAGGATGGATAACCGTGAGTGGATGTACACGGGTCGCCCAAGTCAGGCTGGAATCACCCATGAATGGATGGATAAGACCGAGGAATTCTTGGAGCATGCATTTAAGGAAGCTAATGGAGCGAAAGACACGTTCTGTCCCTGCAACGAATGTCAAAACAAGAAAAGAAGAACGAGGGAATTCATGATAAAGGATCTTTGCAAGCATGGATTTATGCCAAACTATACCCGATGGGTGCACCATGGTGAAGCCTACCGTCCTAGAGAGGAGGTCGTGAGACGACGTTTGCAGGCATTTGATGATGAAGGCGGGGTACCAGAATGGTTAGGTGACTATGAGGATGCGATGTTGCCTGAAAGACCTACGGAGCACGAGCAGGAGGATAAGCAGGAGGAGCCACATCCAACCGATAAGGCATTCTTGGCCATGTTCGAGTCGGCACAGAAGGTCCTACATGAGCATACAATTGTTTCTCAATTGGATGCCATTGGGCAACTACTGGGGTTAAAGGCCCAGCACAACATGACTCGAGCCTGCTTCGATGCTATGATGGCAATTATTGGGGGGCTGCTTCTAGAGAATCATCATCTGCCGAGCAGCTTGTATGAGTCAACGAGACTCCTTGGGGCACTGAAGATGCCGTATGAGCAGATACATTGTTGTCCGAAGGGGTGCGTCCTATTTAGGGAAGAACACAAGGATGAAACATACTGTCCAAAGTGTAAATCCTCTAGGTATGTGGAGGTTGACAAAGGTGATGGTAAGAAGGTGCAGAATGAGCAAATCCCCATGAAAGTGCTACGACACCTTCCAATCATACCGAGGATCCAACGGATGTACATGTTCGAGGAGTCCGCAAAACAGATGACATGGCACAAGAATGGCGTTCGATACAATCCTGACAAGTTGATACATCCAGCCGATGGTGAAGCATGGAATAGCGTTCGATACAATCATGAAGAATATTAGAAATACATGTAATACTAAGTTATTTTTGTAATTACATTTTCTTTATTTTGCTAAGTACTTCTCGTTTATCTGTACTAATACTGATTTATTCTTTTTAATTGCAGGTGATGGGGCCCACTAAGAGGTCGTGTCTCTCCCTTTACAGGACGCGGAGGGACACGCCACCTGCGGCAGCGGCTGAGGAGACGGAGAGGCAGACCGAGACAGAGTCGTCACAGAGGGTGAGGAGGCCGAGGGGCAGGCCCAGGCGGGAGCTGCCGAATGACAACGACCTTGGCTCCTCGCACTCTACTAGGGACCATAGCGTCCCTCTGCCCACGGTTGGCGAGGACGTTGTTCCGCAGATGTACGACGATGTCGTTCAGCACGCGTCCGAGGAGGGGGTTCTGCACACATCCGAGGAGGGGGTTCCGGACGTGTCTGCGGGGGCAGCAGGTTCGACTTCCTCTGCCGCCTCGAAACCCTATAAACGAGGTCCCAACCAGCTCCCGAAGCGACCGATTCCTATTGACCAACGCCCACTGATTGCACCCGATGGGGATATGTAAGTAAATTCATATGTTCTTCATTTGATATGATGAAAAATCTTAATAAGAGCTAATAATAACTATTGTTAACCACTTGTGCAGGAACTGGGTTATTGTGGAGGATGGGGTCGATGCCCGCAATGTCAATGGGATCCTGGGACTTCTGTGCAGGGAGCACTTCCCTGGCCTGGTGTGGTCAGATGATGTGGACGTGCTCCCAGAGGCACCCACATTCGACATGTACGCCACCGTCTCCACCGACCCTCCATATAGAAACTTGGCGGATCGGGTGATTTTGGAGTTGTGGGTAAGCCTTTCTCGCACTACAGCCCTCAATTTATTGCATTCATTACATTCTTGAAATAAAATAATAGATACCTTGTGTCTTTATGCAGGACTTCTTCAGATGCCAGCCGGGACAGGAGGTAAGGGCGTATCAGGTGGCTTACGCTGTCTGTAAAAGGCGTGTCGGGGACTTGTATTACGAGGCGCGCCTCCAGGCGCACATTGACTACAACGCCACCTACTGTAATAGAAGAATCAACAGAACTCAGGCAAAAAGTGAGACAGAGATTCTGACAAGGGAGCAGTACCTAAAGGTAAATAAAAAAACATCTCCTATTGATCTCACTTGTGATTAACTATGCCTAATTTGATCTTCTGATGGCTTGTAGGTGATTCTGAGCTGGTGCAAAACCTTTCTCGATTGTTGGGCGGTTCTAGTGGAGAGATGGTTGGACAAGTACTGGCTGAAGCAGCACCAAGAGAAAAGCGAGCAACGTATGATGATGCCAGGTGTACCTCACCATCAGGGCAGTGCTAGCCTCAACAAATACAAGAAAACATATGTAAGTCACAACCATTTGTCTAATATAGCCGCACTCAATTCTGTATGATTCCTAACCACATGTTGTCTTTCTCGCAGGAGGCGGCGCACGGTGGTCAGCCTATTGGCCAACTCACGGCGTATGCTCTGGCCCACCAAGGTCGGGCAAAGGCCGACATCCAGTACAACCCGGATGCGGGCCTAGAGGCGTACACCAACTCCACCATACACCCTCGCCTCACTGTGTACACAGAGGCGGCAAGGTCAGTCCACGGCCCGGAGTACGATCCGAGGACCGAGGAGAACCTTGATCCTGAGCTTATGATGAGGGTGGGGCATGGCAAACAGCATGGGCGGTTCATGATTGGCAACAGCCTCCTCAACACGGGCTCTACTCCTCCTCTCAATCGCCTCCGACAAAGGAGCATGAGCTCTTGCTCTAGCGTGCCCATTGGACAACGGCCGACAGTGGTGGAGGCACTTCAGGTAAGTATTCCAGTTTCATTCTTCGTTTCTGTGAGTTTTACGTTCCTTAGCTCTACATTATTGAAACGTTGGGGTCAAATGTTGCAGGCCGAGGTGCAGCAGCTTTGGGCCGAGCGGGAGGCCGAGCGGGTCGATGTAAGGTCCTAGATGGCTAGAGGGGGGGTGAATAGCCTATAAAAATTCCTACACAAGCCACTAAGCAAACTTGTTAGAATAACAAACGGCGCAAAGCGAGTTTTGCTTAGCCTACGGTTGTGGTGCAAGCCTCCTATCCACAAGACTAATAGATTATGATCTCTAGTTCACACAAGGGCTAAGTCACTAATCTTGCACTAGTGAGCAAGCTAACAACAACTAGCAAAGCTACTACTAGAGCTACACAAGATAATCTAGTAAATGTAAATGAAAGAAAGAGGATTGTGTATCTTATACCAACGGTGTAGTGAAGATGTTGCCAATCACCAAGATGATATACAATCAATCAATATTGACAACAACACAATATGAAGACCAATCACCGGGAGACAAGAGACACAATATTTTTGTTCACCCGGTGTTCACTTGTGCACCGACAAGATACGTCACCGGTTGTGTCGACCAACACTTAGATGGTTCCTCGGTGTGACCCTTAAGTCACTTGCCCCTCAAGGCACACCCCGCAAGGCACCGCAAGACACCACTCTCAAGTGAGGTAACTCAATGACACGCGCAATCCACTAGAGTTGCTTTTGGAGCTCCGCCGAGGAAAGCACAAGAACCTCTTACAATCAACCGAAGGTGGCCAAGAACAATCACCTTCTCTTGCCAACGCCTCCAACAATCTCCAAGCTGGCTAGGAGCGGTACTCTCCAAGAGTAATAAGAAATACACCGGCTAAACCACCCACAAGTGCCACTAGATGCCCTCAAGCTATGCAATGCACTTTGGGATCACTCAATCTCACTTTTGATTTGCAATCAAGCAAGAGAGATGAGTGGAAGGAGATGCTCTAGCTCAAAGGATGCACAAGTATGTTAGAAATCACGAGTGACCTCCCCAAGGGCCGGCCAACAAGTATTTATAAGCATCCCATCCAAATAGAGCTGTTATACCCCTTCACTAGGTCTTTTCGGGATGACCGGACGCGCCGGTCAAAACTGACCGGACGTGCTCAACCGCGTCCGATCCTCCAACGGTCACTAAGCCAACGGTCAAATCCTATGATCGGACGTGCTTCTCAGAACGACCAGACGCGCCGGTCCCGAGTGACCGGACGCGCTCCAGTCAACGACCGGACGCGCCGATCGCACAGCATCGCGCGCCCGCGAAGTAACGACCGGACGCGCCCCTCGCAACGACCGGACGCGACAGTGCCCGCGTCTGGTTTGAGTCTAGTAAGCTCCCTCAACGATCGGACACGTCCGATCATGTGTGACTGGACGCGCCTCGCGTCTGATTGTCCTCGTGAACCGCAGTTCCCTCTGGGCAACTAACCGGACGCGCCGGTAACAAACCCTAGCACCCGCGCCTGCGTCCGGTGCAGCGTCCGATCACCTCTGGCATTTCAAGTTCCCAAAAACGCCTGAATCCCGCGCTCGCAAGCTCGGCGGGAGGGAGAGAGAGACCCAAACCCTCTCTACCGCTTAAACTTCAACGCCTTCGCAAATGTGCCAACACCAACAAGTGATCACCACCTTGTGCACGTGTGTTAGCCTTTTCATAAACATTTTTGAAGGTTTTCCAGTTAGCTCACTAGGCCCTACATGCAATACACTTCATGAATTCACCTAGTGGCACCCATGCATCGAATAACCGATAAGACTTCCCCTCTTAATAGTTCGGCTATCGATTCTAAACCACTCACACCCTCTATGGTGTCTTGAGTGCAAAACAAAATGGCCCTATGGTTATACCTTTGCCTTGAGCCCATTTTATTCTCGCAGAAGATATGATCCACTTCATATCATCACATGACCATCTCGATCCATCGACCTTGACTTCACTTGCTCTTCACCGTTGCATCGGTCCATCGGCGCCAAGTCTTGCTCAAGCTTCACTATCACATGGTCCTTCGCTTCGAAGCCTCGACTTGCCCTTCACCTTCACAACCGGTCCATCGAGCCAAGCATCATCTTGGTCTTCATCATCTTAGTCACATGAGTCAATGTCATGTCTCATATTCAATGACCACCTTTATCTAAATCATCCACTTAGATACAAAGGTTAGTCCTAGGTTTCATCAATTAGCCAAAACCAAACTAGGGACTTTCAATCTCCCCCTTTTTGGTAATTGATGACAACCCTCACAAAGATGATTTTGATAATAAAAGTTTTGAACTTGTCATACTTATCCAATCATTTTGCTCATAAGTAAAGTTTGGACAACTACCACAAGCTCGGTTTTGGTAGCATTAGCTCTCCCTACATATGTGCATAGAGTTTGGATTGAAAGCTTTGCACATATGCATGAATAGAAGTGTTGAGAGAGTAATTCTACCAAAATGATGCTAAGGTGTAAGAAATGGACCTTTGAAGTGTGATACCAATCGGAGTTGCCTTTTACACCATCCTTAGCATCATGAAGTAACTAGACAACTATCACAACTCAAGAACCCCGTGAGATCAACATTATAGTAAAGGTTCTTGGACCACTTGTAAAGTTTAAGGCATGTCTAGATACCACAAGTAAACTATTCCTATGCATGCTAGTAGATCATTTCATCATTCAAGTTCTATACTAGCATTGCACCACACAAGCATGTATATTGAATTTAAATACATGTGCAATGAGCAAGTCATATGAGAATGCACAAACAAATGCAACAACTTTATTTATGAGCTTGCTCCCCCTACTTGTGTGCATCAAAATTTTATTTACCCCTTTATCATGTTGAATCATCTTTTTCTCTCCCCCTTTGTCAACAACTTACCTAAAAATGGGATCAAATTGTGGAGAGAAAGCAATGTTTGATGGAGTAGGTTAGAATTTATCAAATTTGGTTCAACCTAGAACACTTGCCAAAGAGATTTAATTCGATTTGAACCAAAGACAAGCTTCTTCACTCCTCATAATAAGGGTTATCTTGCCTATGTTGAATTAAACACTTGTAGCAAATCTTCTAGATTCAACACTAGGTTTGTAAGCTCACAAACATGTCATATGCCACCACTAGATCAAAATAAGCATAGAAGCAATAGTGGTAACATATATCCATCAAATTCATTTGATTTATCATGAATGCTCATGCGTACCACTTATTATGTCTACATGTTCTAGCAAGTCCTTAGCATAGGATGAATTACATGTCTATCAACTTTACCTTGCAATGTCGAAGGAGAGGCATGTCAATAAGTGGGTGGGGTGCATTCAACTCATGTTTGAGAAATCAAGAATGTTTAATTCATTCCTTAGCTTGCAAAACCTCTTTTCATCAAGTGGCTTGGTGAGAATATCGGCAAGTTGATCATCGGTGCCAACACTTTTAATGGCAATATCTCCCTTTTGTTGATGATCTCTAATGAAATGATGTCTTATGTCAATATGCTTTGTTCTTCCATGTTGAACCGGGTTTTGTATCATCTTGATTGCACTTTCATTATCACATAGCAATGGCACATTCTTGAAGTTGAGACCATAATCCTTCAAAGTTGATTTCATCCATAGCAATTGTGCACAACAACTTCCCGCACTCACATATTCGGCTTCGGCGGTAGAGATTGCCACACTATTTTGTTTCTTTAAGGACCATGACACTAGTGATCTTCCAAGTAATTGATACATGCCACTTGTGCTCTTTCTATTGATCTTGCAACCCCCATAGTCGGAGTACGAATATCCAATCAATTCAAACTTTGACCCCTTGGGATACCATAGTCCAACATCTCTTGTTTGCTTCAAGTACCTCAATATTCTCTTTGCGGCCGTGAGATGACTCTCTCTAGGTGAGGCTTGATATCTAGCACACATACAAACACTAAACATGACATCTGGCCTTGATGCGGTGACATAGAGTAGACTTCCAATCAAAGACCGATATTCCTTTTGATTCACCATTTTGCCATCAAGATCACTATCCAAATTGCCATTTGTACCCATTGGAGTTGAAATTGGCTTTGCATCTTGCATTCCAAACTTCTTCAACATGTCTCTTATGTATTTCCCTTGGCTCACAAATGTCCCATTCTTCAATTGCTTGACTTGGAGACCAAGGAAGTAGCTAAGTTCACCAATCATAGACATTTCAAACTCTTTGGCCATCATAGCACCAAATTCTTCACAATAAGCTTGATCGGTTGATCCAAAGATGATGTCATCAACATATATTTGCACTATGAATAGATCATTCCCAATCTTCTTGGTGAATAGAGTTGTATCAACCTTGCCCATCTTGAATTCCTTAGAGAGAAGGAAATCCCTTAGCCTCTCATACCATGCTCTAGGTGCTTGCTTTAAGCCATATAAAGCCTTCTTCAACTTATACACATGGTTGGGTTTCTTGTCATCTTCAAATCCGGGAGGTTGCTCTACAAATACTAACTCATTGATGATTCCATTGAGAAATGCACTTTTGACATCCATTTGATATAATTTGATGTTGTGTGCATAAGCATAAGCCAATAGTCTGATCCTCCAACGGTCACTGAGCCAACGGTCAAATCCTATGACCGGACGTGCTTCTCAGAACGACCGGACGCACCGGTCCCGAGTGACCGGACGCGCTCCAGTCAACGACCGGACGCGCCGATCGCACAGCATCGCGCGCTCGCGAAGTAACGACCGGACGCGCCCCTCGCAACGACCGGACGCGCCAGTGCCCGCGTCCGGTTTGAGTCCAGTAAGCTCCCTCAACGATCGGACGCGCCCGATCATGTATGACCGGACGCGCCTCGCGTCCGATTGTCCTCGTGAACCGCAGTTCCCTCTGGGCGACTGACCGGACGCGCCGGTCCCGCGAGTGACCGGACGCGCTGGTAACAAACCCTAGCACCCGCGCCTACGCTGTACTGACCGGACGCGTCCGGTCATACCATGACCGCGTCCGGTGCAGCGTCCGGTCACCTCTGTGACCTCCGTTCGCCTCCGTTTCTTTTTTGACTTCCGGCGTAGTGGAAAATAGGCATTTCAAGTTCCCAAAAACGCCTGAATCCCGCGCTCGCAAGCTCGGCGGGAGGGAGAGAGAGACCCAAACCCTCTCTACCGCTTAAACTTCAACGCCTTCACAAATGTGCCAACACCAACAAGTGATCACCACCTTGTGCACGTGTGTTGGCCTTTTCATAAACATTTTCAAAGGTTTTCCAGTTAGCTCACTAGGCCCTACATGCAATGCACTTCATGAATTCACCTAGTGGCACCCGTGCATCGAATAACCGATAAGACTTCCCCTCTTAATAGTTCGGCTATCGATCCTAAACCACTCACACCCTCTATGGTGTCTTGAGTGCAAAACAAAATGACCCTATGGTTATACCTTTGCCTTGAGCCCATTTTGAGCCCACTTCATATCATCACATGACCATCTCGATCCATCGACCTTGACTTCACTTGCTCTTTACCGTTGCATCGGTCCATCGGCGCCAAGTCTTGCTCAAGCTTCACCATCACATGGTCCTTCGCTTCGAAGCCTCGACTTGCCTTTCACCTTCACAACCGGTCCATCGAGCCAAGCATCATCTTGGTCTTCATCATCTTGGTCACATGAGTCAATGTCATGTCTCATATTCAATGACCACCTTTATCTAAATCATCCACTTAGATACAAAGGTTAGTCCTAGGTTTCATCAATTAGCCAAAACCAAACTAGGGACTTTCAGTCGAGCGGGAGGCTGAGCAGGCCGAGCTGGAGGCTGAGCGGGCCGAGCGGGAGGCCGAGCGTCAGAGGACACAAGCTTTGGAGGCCCGACATGAAGGTTTCCTCAAGTTCATGCAACAACTTGGGGAGCAACAAGGTTGGGAGATCCCAGCATAGCTGCTTGCACCACCACCACCACCACCACCGCCACATCATCGAGAATCTACTCCGGTGAGTATGAGTACGAAACTTAGTATCAAACATAGTGTGAGCCTAAGGCTGGAATTGTTCATGTGTGAGCCAAAGGCTGGATTTATTCATGTGTTGGCCTTCGTGCCGGAAATGTGGTCGTCGGCCTTCGTGCAGACTTTTCTATTGCAGGTTTTGGAAACCTCCCCGTGCAGAGGAGGTGCTGCCGAAATTTCTAACTTTTCTTTAAACTACTTACATCTTTATCTTGCCACTCACACACAATCCGCTCTCTTTTTTTGCAGCATCAATCGGGGGCGGCGTCGAACCATGTCGAAGGGTCGCCGGCATCGCACGTCGGGCCATCCGCACCTGGACCGTCGCCGGGATCGAACGCTGGGGCATCCCTACCCTCGCCGGCATCGCACGTTGGACCATCGCCATGAGCTGCCTTCGGAGTCGTTTTCAGTATTGAATTGAACTTGTGAACTTGGAATAACGTGTCACTTGAACGCGTGGTTTGTAATATATTATGAATTTTGTACAAATTTGGTCACTTGTGATATATAAATATGGCTTGTGATATATTGTTGTTCATTTATGCTTTGCGATATAAATATATGCATTGTTGTTTACAAGCAAAAAATGATATTTTTTACAAATAGTTTCCCCGAGTGCAAAAGGTCAGGCACTCGGGGAAGAAATTTTAAAAAATAAAAAAACAGGGCTCTTCCTCGAGTGCAAACTGCCAGACACTCGGGGAACTTTTTAAAAAAAAAACAGCTGGCTTCCCCGAGTGCAAAAGTTAGGCACTCGGGGAAGAAATTTTAAAAAATAAAAAAACAGGGCTCTTCCCCGAGTGTAAACTGCCAGACACTCGGGGAACTTTTTTTAAAAAAAAACCAGCTGGCTTCCCCGAGTGCAAACTGTCTGGCACTCGGGGAAGAATTTTTTTAAAAAAATATATTCTTTCCCGAGTGTTGCACTCGGGAAAGAAAAGAAAAAAAAGCAAACGGCATCGGGCGTTGCCAACGGCGTCAAATGTTCCCCGAGTGCGCGCACGGCACTCGGGAAAGCCTTCCCCGAGTGCAAGGTTCTTAGCACTCGGGGAATAATTCTTTCCCGTGAGAGGAATAGCCGGAGGGTCTTCCCCGAGTGTTGCACTCGGGGAAGGCTTCCCCGAGTGCAAAACAGTCTTCCCCGAGTGTTGCAGGCACTCGGTGAATCTCCTGTCTGCTGTAGTGAAGGCAAGTTCCTAAGAATTTGTCTTCTGATACATATGCACCATAAATTTGTTATTTTTGTATAATTTTTTATAGATTGAGTTTGGATCTCCAATTTTGTGATAACATACATCTATGTATGTGCACAGTTTCAAAAAAATATGACAAATATATTAGTAGGAGAAAGGGCGCAATGAGTTTGATAAGTGGTTTTATGGACCCAAGATATCATATGACAAATTTTACACTGACAACCCGCTTATCCAAAAATTGGGTGCATGGTGTGGAACATGGTGGCGTCTACATCGACGGCTCTACTTCTGTGACTGGATAGAGAGATTTGCTTGGGGTGCCAAGTAGCAAGGAGTATCGAAAAAAGTGGCATAGCATCTTCTTATGACACTTCACTTTGTGATAACTTATTATAGTGTAGTTCGGACATGCGATCAGGTTCGTGTTTACACTTAAACAGGGCCGATATGCCCCGTTGAAACTTAAATGGTGGTGGTCGTCACCATGAACCTCTGAAAGCAATGGGATCGTAGGACCATGCTGCTGTTAGCACTGCAGTTTCCTTCGGATTTCTTCGGTACGGCCGCTGACGTCCTCGTGATTTTCAAGCCACGGCTCTTTTGTCCCCAAAATTGGACAATGTCGTTTGTTATGCCTTCGTTCCTCAAAATTGGATAACAGTTTCAGTGTCCAGATGATAACCCGCCGACAAAATTGGCGCTGCCTGGATTCTGTTGCGTTTCATGCTCAGCCATGCCCGAGGCCCAACTGGCAGGCAAATGCTGCCCAATCTCCATTGTCATTTGTTCCTTTCATTCAGTGTACAAACCCAATTCTTACACTTCTTTCATTTCATTTAAGGGCGGAATTGGTACATGCAAAACTCAGTAGCCTTATTACATGAACTGATACATGGAGGCTCCAGCTCATCTCCCCAGCTGGCATCGTACCAGAATTTCAGTATTAACATGCACAGTAGTAACGTTACAGCACCGCTCTGTAAATTCTTTTCACGGTCACCTAATCATCATCAAAATAGTGTTTATAGTATGTACACCGTGACTATAATGCTATAGGCTTCACCGTCCCTCTTCGGGGTTGTGCATATGGCCACCTCCCACGGCACGCTTCAGTTCTATCCAGAAAATACAATCATGAAACAGCATGACGAGTGTTCTCCGTATCAAACTTTAGCATAAATTGCCTTTATCTATATGTTCTTCTTGGCGGTTCCTTCCCCTACTTCATCAACAAAAGGGCATCACGATGACGCCCTAGGAGGGTCAATGCAGTTGCAGCTATGTGATGGGCAGTTAGGCCAGCCAAGTCAAGTTGCTCCGCCAGTGAAGCATGTTCAATGTACCTGTCTGGTAGCACAATGGGTCGCCACTGCAAGTTACAAAGAAACGGGCACCTTCAGATTAGCACATAGAAACAACAAAAATCAGTAGATCACTAAACACAACCTAAAATTGCTACCAATTAACACATCAAGTGCACTGGAAAGTGTAGCTGCGAAGCATGAGGCCAGTGCCTCCATTGCAAGATCACAGAACAAGCTTCGTGCTGGGAAGAGGTCACAAACAGCATCGCAAAGTGGCGAAGGTACCTTTATTCGGCCATCAAGTAAACCATCAAGTGAAATAAACTGTGAGACATGTGATCCAAAGCCACCAACTGTTCCTTCTTCCACTGTGATAAGAAAACTATGCTGCTGGCATAGCGTTCGGATTAGATCGATGTCAAGTGGCTTGCAAAATCTCGCATTTGCAACTGTCGCCTGAATGCCAAAGTTGGATAAAAGAGATCTAGCAATCAAGCATCTCTGGACCACCTCGCCATAGCCAAGAAAAGCTATCTCTTTTCCCTCAACAAGAATCTCTCCCTTACCAATCTGAAAAAGGGTATGGAGAACATCACAACCTGCCTACACTTCGAAATCTCATAACATAGTGACAAGTGAGAACATAAAAGGAACATGTATGCACTTTCCAGATGACAAAGCACATCTTTCTTGTTTTCAAAGCAATGGATTGCTTTATATTTTTGTAATGGTAAGAAATACATAGAAGTGGTACACTGCCTGTTATTCTTCCGGTGATAAATTAAATGCAGAAATAAGAACATGAGGTTCTTGACATCTTTGTGTGCAGCCCAGCAATATGGTAGATGTGCTTGAAATGTTAGGGACTGTACTATTTGCAGGTAATGTTGACTTAGAGCAAAATATATTGAAGGGAACCTACCTCAAGCGGATTCCCATATGTAGTTCCACTAGTCCCAACAATGGCACCCCTAGGATAGCGGAAGCAAATAGGTTTGTCCTCAATCATTGCAGCTGTTGCCACCATGTCAATAAGTTCATCCTCATTAGATGGTGACATGACAATCATGTTTGGCAAGCATGACATGAATGTAATATCAAATGGTCCTGAGTTAGTTGGGCCCTCAGATCCCACCAGACCAGCATTTGTGATAGCAAATCGAACTGGTATCTTTTGCATGTCCACATCTTCAACTATCTGCCATACATGTGAGCTTTATGAAATGTAATGTACATAGCAGTAAAGCAGCCTCGCAGATTTGGTTAACTAATTGGAGATTATTCACACACTAATTTAGCAGCAATATGTGTTGGCACCTGATCATATGCTCGCTGAAGAAATGTGGATGGAATTATGCAGAAAGGCTTTAAACCTCCACAGGCCAAACCAGCAGAAAAGGTAACAGCATGTTGCTCAGCGATGCCCAAGTCAAAAAATCTGTCTGGGAACCTGGACTGGAATAAGCGGAGTGATCTATCCATTCCCATGCCGCCATGAACTACCACAATGCGCTTGTCATTCTCTGCTTCTACTGTTAGTGCTTCTACAAAGCAGTCATTATATGTCCTAGAAAGTCCAGTTTCTAAAAATTTAAGAATATCATTGCTCGAATTTGAAGGCCCTGTTGTCAGTAAAAAAAAGTTAATCCATAAAAGATTCATTCAATTTATATAGATTGTATATGTAAAAAAAAATACAGCTAGTAAGGACTCTAAGAGGGCAATAGTGTACCATGACTGCAAAAGGATCAGTACATTAGCACCCGTAGACTCTTAGTGTATTAGAATGTGGCAACTTAATCGAACCTGTAAATGTTGTGACTTACATTGAGCCTAAGTTGCTAATCATGACTTATATACATATTTTTAAAGAAGCTTCTTTGGCATGAGTACTGACACTTCCTCGCATTGCCATGGTTCTTCCTCCCATAGATGAGGAACCCCAGTGCAGAGGTAACAGAGAAAAAGAAACAAACAAACAAACTAGGCATGACTCCTAATTTAGCAAAAGAAAAGTAAAACAGCATGCATATTTTGATAGTGACCGGTATTACAAACCTTCCTCATTTGCAGTTATTTCACTTCTAATATTTCCACCAGTGTCACTTTCAGTCCCAGTGATTACATGTACAAGTACTGGGCCAGTTGAATCTAGGCTCGCAACCTCCTTTAGTACACAGATGAGATCATCAATGTTACGCCCATCAATAGGTCCAATATAATATAATCCAAGTTCTTCAAAAAGAGTTGCTCCATGAGGACCTATCATACCACGAGCATACTCATCAACTTTGGCAGCAAATTCATGCATTCCTTTGCCAAACCATTTGGCAAGTCCCTAGGAAGAAAAATTCGAATATCAAAATGGGAATATTCATATAGCATAAGACTTCACCATAAATCTTGAAGTAACAAGAACAAAGTTGATTTTCTAGATAAAGAAATCAGAGCTATACAATTACAGGCATTCTAAAAGGTCTCATGCTGTGTTTACAATACATTCTCAAGGGATATAAACATTTACCTTTGCAGCCTCCCTAAACCTCCTAAATCCTTTGCTGGATTGAATCTTGCTGAGAGCACTAGAGAAGGCATTGACTGACATCTTTGGCCGGCCATCTGCTTTAGGAAGTAAGGTATGACAGCTATCATTTAGAATAACTACCATGTTGGAATCGAGGAAACCAGCATGACCCATTGCCTCGTACACCTGACCAGCCATGGTTGTCCAATTACTTATAACTGTCACTATTCGATTTTTTCTCCCATTTATATCCCTTGCAACCGCCATCCCTGATAAGAAGTAACTCTCAAACTATATATAGAAAGGAAATGAAACTATAAAAGACTGTATAAAAGAAGCAAGATTCAGGAAATACTGAACAGAGCTTGGATTTTGTCATGATGTGTAAAGTTTTGTGATGATTAATCTGTCGGCTGTAAACATCGTATAGTGAGGATTCCGTGCAATTTCACACAAAAATAAAGAACAGGAACTGAAAACACTGAGCAGAATAATTTAGATCAGCTCTGTTTTTTCTTAAAAAGAAAATCTTTTAGTGTTGCATACATAATTGGATTCAGAAACTAAATCCAACTTTAATTGAATTTTTCAAGAAGACAAGCCAATAATTAAAAAAGCATACAGGTGAAAATATCACTAAGAAATGACTCTGAGAATCATGTCAATTCCATTCCACTTGCAGAGAACAGTTCTGTTCGATGACATAGATACAATTTGACATGCAAGACAGTAATGTACAAACAGAGGGAGTACCAAGGCCAGCAGATAGACTATTGCATCCATGTCCAGCACCAAAGGGATCATACTCGCTCTCAAAACGCGACGTGAACCCAGAAAGGCCATTTTTCTGTTTAATAGTATGAAATAGAGAGCGCCTTCCTGTAAGAATCTTGTGCGCATACGCCTGTTGCAAGAAAACTATTGAGCGAAAAAAGGTTGAAGATGACAAAGTTGAGCAAAACAGATATCTTACATTTGAAAACAGTAACAGAGAGATGTCTTACATGTTGACCAGCATCCCATAGTATCTTATCCATTGGGGCATTGAACACATAATGTATAGCAATTGTCAGCTCCACAACTGAGCAACCAGGACCACATGGTTGGCATTTTCTGGATATTATGAAAGCTATTTCAGAACGAACTTCGTCGGCTAATTGCTTGAGCTCCTGTTTTTGTTTAGGTATACAAGCGTCAAATTTTTCTCAAATCTTATGCATATTACTATGAGAATGGAATCCCAGAGAGTATGACTCTGACGACCTTACTAGATAGATTTTTCAAATGAATGGGTGCATCAATTGTGTCCAGGATCGGAGTAGGATCCTTCTCCCAGAAAAAATCATCAACATCAGGTAGTGCGGCCACTCTCCGAGTCAAGCCCTGCACAAGAGTTGCGGTATCAGATCACAAACCTTGGAATTTTCTCCAGGCGTTAATGTATATCTCTATCGATATATGTGAAGTTTGGAGCTAAAAATCAGGAGGAGACCTCAACGGCCATGTTGGTGCGACTAATGTAGGTTTCGAGCGGGTGCACGGGGGGTTCGGGTATGGTAGTAGGAATCAAGAGGGGGAGGATGTTTTGAACTTCGCGCTGGCCTATGACTTGTTGATAGCGAACACCCTCTTTAGGAAGAGGGAATCTCATCTAGTAACCTTTCGTAGTGGACAACATTCGAGCCAGATCGACTTTATCCTTGCAAGGAGGGAGGATAGACGTGCTTGCTTTGATTGTAAGGTGTTACCTGGGGAGTGTGTTGTCCCTCAACATAAGCTTGTGGTGGCGGACTTTCGCTTTTGGGTACGTGTCCACCGGGACAAACGGGCCAAGATTGCGAGAACGAAGTGGTGGAAGCTTAAAGGGGAAGCAGCGCAGACGTTTAAGGAGAGGATGCTAGACGAGGGACCTTGGGAAGAAGGAGAAGATGCCGACGACATGTGGCTAAAGATGGCAACATGTGTCCGGAAGGTGGCTTCGGAAGTGTTTGGCGTGAGTAGGGGAGGCAAACGGGAAGCGAAAGACACATGGTGGTGGAATGACGAGGTGCAAAGGGCTATTAGGGAGAAGAAGGAGTGTTTCAAGCGTCTCCACCATGACAAGAGTGTAGCCAACATCGAGGGCTATAAAATAGCGAAGAGGGTTGCAAAGCGAGCTGTGAGTGTAGCAAAAGGTCAGGCGTATGATGGCCTTTATCAGCGGCTAGGCACGAAGGAAGGGGAGAAGGACATTTATAGGATGGCTAGAATCCGCGAGAGGAAGACAAGGGACATCAACCAAATAAAATGCATCAAGGATGGGACAGATCGACTTCTGGTGAAGGATGAGGAGATCAAGGACAGATGGAGAGAGTACTTCGACAAGCTGTTTAATGGGGAGAATGAGGGTCCTGCCCTTGAGTTGGACGACTCATTTGACGATACCAACAGACGCTTTGTGAGGAGAATTCAGGAGGCAGAGATCGGAGAGGCTTTGAAGAGGATGAAGGGAGGTAAAGCGATGGGCCCTGATGGT
The DNA here is from genome assembly GCA_020631735.1 of Saccharum officinarum. Lineage (NCBI taxonomy): Eukaryota > Viridiplantae > Streptophyta > Magnoliopsida > Poales > Poaceae > Saccharum > Saccharum officinarum. Next base: position 14,223,590 of record CM036228.1, read on the forward strand.
ATCCCCATTGAGGTGTGGAGATACCTAGGCGCCAGAGCGATAGTATGGTTAACTAAGCTTTTTAACCTTATTTTTCGGTCAAACAAGATGCCTGAAGAATGGAGGAGAAGTATATTAGTACCTATCTTCAAGAACAAGGGAGATGTTCAAAGTTGTACTAACTACCGTGGGATTAAGTTGATGAGTCATACGATGAAGCTCTGGGAGAGGGTTATCGAGCATCGCCTAAGGAGAGTGACACATGTGACCCAAAATCAGTTTGGGTTCATGCCTGGTAGGTCGACCATGGAGGCGATTTTCTTATTACGACAATTGATGGAGAGATATAGGGAGCAGAAGAAGGACTTGCACATGGTCTTTATTGACCTCGAGAAGGCATATGACAAAGTACCGAGAAATGTCATGTGGTGGGCCTTGGAAAAGCACAAAGTCCCAACTAAGTACGTTACCCTCATCAAGGATATGTACAGGGATGTGATGACGTTTGTCCGAACATGTGATGGCGACACCAGTGACTTTCCAATTAAAATAGGACTGCATCAGGGGTCAGCTTTGAGCCCTTATTTATTTGCTTTGGTGATGGATGAGGTCACAAGGGACATACAAGGTGATATCCCTTGATGTATGCTCTTTGCTGATGATGTGGTGCTAGTTGACGACAGTAGGGCGGGAGTTAATAGGAAGTTAGAACTATGGAGGCACACGTTAGAGTCGAAAGGGTTCAGACTTAGTAGAACTAAGACCGAGTATATGAGGTGCGATTTCAGCGCGACTAGGCACGAGGAGGGAGACGTTAGCCTCGATGGGCAAGTGGTGGTCAAGAAGGATACTTTTCGGTATTTAGGGTCGATGCTACAAAAGGATGGAGACATTGATGATGATGTTAGGCATAGAATTTCAGCCGGCTGGTTAAAATGGCGTCAAGCTTCTGGCGTTCTCTGTGACAAAAGGGTGCCTCAGAAGCTGAAAGGTAAGTTCTATAGGACGGCGATTCGTCCGGCGATGTTATATGGTGCTGAGTGTTGGCCTACAAAAAGGCGACATGTCCAGCAATTGAGTGTAGCGGAGATGCGTATGTTGCGTTGGTGTTGTGGGCACACAAGGAGGGATAGAGTACGGAACGACGATATTCGAGATAGGGTTGGGGTGGCACCAATTGAGGAGAAATTGATTCAACATCGGTTGAGATGGTTTGGACATGTCCAACGGAGGCCTCCTGAGGCGCCGGTGCGTAGTGGAGTTCTAAAGCGGGCCGATAATGTAAAGAGCGGTAGAGGTCGACCTAAATTAACTTGGGACGAGTCCGTTAAGAGAGATCTTAAGGAGTGGAATATCTCCAAGGATTTAGCTATGGACAGGAGCGCTTGGAGATTAGCAATCAACGTGCCTGAACCGTGACATCTTTTGTCTTGTGCCCTTTATGTCCCTTTATGTGTCTCCCTGTTTCTCGTCTCTTTTGGGTTTCATCTCTAGCCTACCCCAACTTGCTTGGGACAAAAGGCTATGTTGTTGTTGTTGTTGTTGGAGCTAAAAATCAACTCTGAAGCTCAGAGAAGTTCCTTCTGTTATGCCTTGCAACTTCGGGAAGAACATACCCTTGATGGTGAAGCTGCTGATGTTGTTAGCAGCGGTCTCGAATATATCGGATTGCGTCTCAAATGCCGAAGAGTGTGAAAAGGGTAGCTTGTGGGGTGCAGAACGGCAAACTCGTCATAAACCAGATTACGAGCAAGCGGGGGACGCAGAAACGCCGTGTCCATGGTGGAGCCTGGCGCCAGCTGATGCCCCAAATCCTGCAATTTGACGATCCATTTAAGAAGAAGTAAACCCGAACCGGAGTAAGACAGCTGAATCTGACGAGCAAGCAGCTTCCTCCCCTCCAAATTAACAGCACCAATTAGCTTAAACACGAACGGAAATGGCCGCAGCTACCTCAAACCGGCAGAAGACGCCGCCGCCGTGATCTCCTCCCCCTCGCGCGGGACCGGCGGCCGGATGCGGCGGCTACTGAGTGACGCCTTGAGGGTGGGGCAGCAAGGCAGCCCTACTCCGATTTGGGTGGATGCGGAGCGTCGCGCTGTACTGGCGACATGACAGAGAGGCTAATCCGAACGCAAAGTTTTCATCTTTTCTTCTGTGTCCTAATATAGCATAGAGTTGATTAATCCCACTATAGTAATGATTCCTCTCCACGTCGTCTTCTTTGGTTAGTGCGTTCAACTGTAGTCAAATTGCGGCGACTTTTCCCTACTCGGGGGCTAATCTGTGAAAATTGCGTCGTACAAATCTAATTAGGGGGTAACATGCAAAACTCTTGGATTGCAATTAGACCTCCGCAATGCGCTAGTGGTGCCTGGAAAAAAAAATGTAATCTAGTGAAGAGAATGGGCATCACTCCTTTTAGGCTGCAGTGATAGGCATCGCCTGCTAGGTTTCACAATATAGTGAAAATAGATAAACAATAAAAGCAATGAATAGCTTGAGAGAGATGAGGAGCATGCCATATTTTCTTATTTATTTATGGTGTGTTTGGTCGTGGAATCGAGGAGTTATCTCATGTTTTATGAAGTGATGTATCATGAGTTCATCTCATGAATTTGATATAATCAACTCATTTCTCATGCATATATTAATTATTAGCTCGTGAGGAATGAAATGGTGATGGATCAAATCATTCTATTCAACAAACCAAATAAAAAAAGTGAGAACTGAAAAAAAAAAAAAATGGACCACGTTATTTCTTAAACCAAACACACCCTTAGTAACTGGACATTAGAGCTTGTACATACACCTCTCCTAATTTTTCTAGATGGGCACCAAAAACTGCAGTGTATACAGTGGTACCCAAACCTTCCAACAATTCATTTGAAACACCACTTTAAGGGTTTGGTTGGATCGTAGCACTAAATAAAAGTTAGCTAATAGCTGCTATTTTTTTTAGCATGAGGCTGTTTTGATTCACCTACCAACTTTAAACGTGCCAATGGAACCAATAGTTAGCAGATCTTTAGCTAACAATTAGCAATTTCATTAGTAGATCGGTTAGGATCCACTAGTATTAATTTTAGCTGCTAATTTTTAGTGCTAACGTATACAAACAAGCAATAAGCCAACACGGTGGAGGGCCTTATGCTCAATATCTGAATTAGGGGTCTTTTAGAAAATATATGGGCCTGATTAATAGTCCCGATCAAAGTTGGGTGTATTTTTGGAAAAAAAAACACAGGATCGAGATTAGTCGCGGTCCAACAGGGGTCTTTTAGAAAATGCTTTGGGCTGATCTGCAAACTTGCGGTGAAATTTCCGGCTCCGGCTTCCGCGGGGTGGATATTGGATAGCGCGGCGCAGGAAAAATGGCGGCTTCCGCTCTCCACCTCCGCCTCCTCCCCTCGCCGCCGGCGGGTGTGAAGCTTCATCAGCGACAGCTACGCTCGGTGAGCCCCACGGGACCCTCTAATGCACCCTTCTTCTTCTACTCCCTTCTCGCTGCATTCCTGTTCGTTTTCGATTGTGCGAGAGGCGGAGCCACGCCTACCGGGGTTGCTTTGCTGCCCCGTGTGCCCCACACCGAGGACCCAGTACGCTGCCCGCCATGGCGCTGCGCCTCGACTTGGCAGAGTGGCAAGTATGGAGCGGTCGGGGGAAGTTTCTTCCGCTTAACTGTTCTGTTCCGTTAGGCTTGCCGGGTTGCCATTATACTGCTCTAGCATAAGAGGATTCGCGTCTGTCGAAGTGTGTTTCACATGCTTATGAACTCTCAGTCTCTCACTTATGTCACATGGAAACCAACGGTTTGATTGCGCAGTTAGATGACCTTATACCTTTTTTTTTTCGAAAGATCCGTTACCGGCTTTCATTGGATTAAGAAAATAGCACAATTACAAAGTTCCTAGCGGCACAAGATGCGCCACACCTTTTTTTTTTTTTGCTCAGGTCCCAGCATCAGGGACCCTCGCCACCCCTGGTTTTAATTGAACCCGATTTACATAAGACTAATAACACAACCAATTGAACTACCTAGTAGCCAGGCCCCAAGGCGGGCAGCAGCATATCCAAACCCCGGTTGCCAGCAAATGCCCAACCTTATACCTTCTTAATAAGAGAATTGCACAGATGGCCTTATACCTTTTTAAGAGGCTAAATTACAATTTTCATTATTCAATGAGCATACTTGGGCCTTGAATTGAAAGTATTTGATTGCTGGTTTAGTAGCTTCTGCTGGCGTCTTCACATACTTTAAAGCATGTGGGAATCAATGAAATTGCTGTGCAGACATGTGTTTTGAGATTGTGTGCTGTTTGTGCCTGATGTTTATTGCTGAAAATACAGAGGCAGGGTGGCCTATCTCGAAGATTTTCGAAAGTTGTGTCCAATTACGGTCTCACAACTCCGCCATATAAACTGGTCTGTAAGCTTGTTGACGCCAATCTCAAAAGATTTGTGTGCTGTCATTAAAGGAGTGTCGAAATTTTAACTTTGTTTACCTTCGTTTTGTGATACAATGTTCAGGATGCTCTGGAACCTTATATGAGCAAGAGGACAGTTGAACTTCACTGGGGTAAGCACCATCAAGATTACGTGGATGGCTTGAATAAGCAGCTGGCTACCAGCCCTCTGTATGGATACACTCTGGAGGATCTGATAAAAGAAGCCTACAACAATGGCAATCCATTACCAGAGTATAACAATGCCGCACAGGTAACTCGTTGTTGATACCCCGTTCATTATATTTTGTCTGCACTGATCATCTTCAGCCTGTCATTTGTTTTCTTTCAAAAAGAAAAACTGCAATTTGTGCTTTCGCCAATAGTAGGATGGTTTTTGGAGTTCCAAGCTTCTGTCTTCTGACATGCAGGTCTGGAACCATCACTTCTTCTGGGAATCAATGCAACCAGAAGGTGGTGGCTTACCTGAGGGAGGTGTACTACAGCAGATTGAAAAGGATTTTGGCTCGTTTATTAATTTTAGGGAAGAGTTTATCCGCTCAGCCTTACAACTATTGGGGTCTGGTTGGGTTTGGCTTGTCTGTAAGTTTCCTTTCAATTTTCTCTGATGTACAGGCACCACTGATTCAAGCTACTGATTTCCTGAATTGCTCTTTCTAAAGCTAATTTCTAAGTTTAGTTTATATTCCGCTGAATATTTGTTGCAGTGAAGAGAAATGAGAGAAAGCTTTCAGTGGTTCATACACGAAATGCTATCTCCCCACTTGCTTTTGGTGATATTGTATGTTTACTAGACTCCCTTTTTTCCCTTGATGTGGTTTCTAAAATGTTTAGAGTACAAATTTTGCAATGACATCCCATATTCTCTAATTGCAGCCAATCATCAGCCTAGACTTGTGGGAGGTAAGGACATGGACTCTGAGTTTATAGATTCTATTTTGTGCCAAATATTGACACTTCTCCTTTTCTCTCCAGCATGCTTACTACTTAGACTACAAGGTGTGCTCTAGTTCTCTTTTCTTTTGGTGCTTAACACCTAATTTTGACAAGTTGGTTATAACTTCGCAGAAAACATCTTTGGTTCTTTGTTTTTTCAACTTTTCAGGATGATAGGCTAGCATATATTACAAACTTTATGGACCATCTCATCTCTTGGGATACTGTCACTCTACGCATGATGCGGGCAGAGTCTTTTGTGAACCTTGGTGAGCCAACTATCCCGGAGGCATGAGCTACAAATACACCCTAGTTATCATCATGAGGTAAGAATGCAGTACAGTATTGAGATTCATGCTCATGCACCATTAGATATCAGGTTACATGGAGGTTTTATGCAAAGCTTTTCTTTTTTCTGTTTTAGTTAAGGTCAGGTCAGAGTCGTGCCCAAGGCTTAACCTGCCACTGAACTGAGATGACAATTGGAGGCTGTCGCTATCCCATTATTAGCACTAGGTCGATCTTTATTGGCAAGGAATACTGCTATAAAGCACCCAGTTCCTCACAAACTAAATAAAACAAAAAAAACATCCTACATTGAGCTAATTGATGCGATGTTCTTGCATCCACTATTGACTATACTCATATGTCAACATTAATTATTCAGGCCTACAGAGGATGGCATATGGTCCAGTTGTCTTCCCTTTTGGTACCTCATCTAAAAGCAAATATTTAATATCTTCTATCATGTTGTTCGGTGTGCAGCTTTTTAGAGTTTGATCCCTTGTTTTCGTCCACTGAATAGGTATCATTTGGATACGTCAGATCAAATCCTGCTGGAGGAACCAGAGAGTTGCAGAGTCTCATCTCTCATAAGAAATGCTTATCACCCTAATGTCATACACGCGATGAACGTGAAGATAAGCTGCTGGGTTTTCTCTATTGCCCTTGGATATTGCTACAAGGAAATCACTGGTCAGCATCCAGTTTGAAGACATGCAACAAAGCAGTTCTAGAAGCTTTGGAGCTGGTAGATCATGTAGTTGGCAGTGATCCAACTTGGGCTTTGAAGCCATGGCGCTTTCTCTAGACGGCTATGCCCATAGTGTTGTTAGAATAGTCTTCGTTCTGTGTTTTCATGACTTCATCATGCTAGTGTTCCGTTGTAGTGGAATGAGGAATGAACGATATTCTTGTTTTACTGGTTGAGGAATCCTAACAGTTTTGGATTGTAGGGAAATCTTTTACGTGTGCCAAACGCTGCAAGCATAGCCTACCCTAACTTGCTTGGGACAAAAGGCTATGTTGTTGTTGCTGCTGCTGCTGCAAACGCTGCAAGCATGAATTTTTTTTGTCTGAAAGGAAGTTGAAACTTCAGAGCTTGAATGCAATGCTATAGCCATCCAAAACCTGCAGACCTTGAGAGCCGTGTAACCGTGTAATTTATCACAGCGGCAGTGGTTGATCTGTGAAAGATATATGCGCTTCTAGTTTTGCTGAAAAGGACATCAGCAATGCATTTTCAGTGGAACTACTTCTCCTAGCTGCTGCATCAGCATAAGACTGAACATGAGAAAGCAGACTGAGCTATGCTTGAATGCTTCTGCCGCCAGACTCTGTAAAAGTTCAGCAGGAAACTTCTGAATCGCTATGAGCGTAGAAAAGAACGTCTGTAAGGTCGTGAGGAGACATTCCCGACGAATTTGATACGATGAACTGTCGTTGAGATATTCTAGCTGACAAAGCATCCACCACTCTCTTTCCCAGTTGCTCTGTTTCCCCTTGACGTCCATTTTGCACGTCCAAGACTGGATAGCAGTCGACCGATGCCATGTTCTCTGCACCCATCGTAAAATGGCGAGGCCCGCTCATTGTTCAATCCCCATCCCCTTGTAATTGTTGCAATCATCGACGACTGTAATGTAGCAAAGCTGCTTTTGACATTTCGAAGCCATGAGATAGCAGCTTGGGCTCGCAGCCATGACGGCTCTGTAGTCTGTACAAACAAACGGTTGCAGTACTGAAGGGTGAAGGCTTTTTCTCAGCATGGTCCTAGATCATCATTGATCCATCTTGTGCAGGGACAATGAATAATGACTCCAACCAAAGGCTTTCCTCCTGCACATGTTGTATCATGCAGGTTGTTGCACCAACTGCAAACAGAAAGGACGACACCGAAAAGACCTTGGCAAACTGTTCTGCACCAGTCCAAGCTGATGAGCGCGGCAGGTTAACCTGCTCAACCTGCCACTGGAGAGTGGAGAGCAGCCACTGATGTTCGGGCGTCGGATCATTGATCTACCTTGTGTGTAGGCAAGATCTGGTGCACCGGCCCAGACGCTGCTGGTGGTGATAGATAATTATTCAGACATCAAAAGACCGGCCCTGCCCTACGACAGTCGAACAGGTTCCCCAGAACCTGAATTCTGCGATGATTGCTGCGCCCTTTTTTTATGAAAAGAGAAGAAGAATAAATTCCATCGGAACGCATAGCAGCGGTACAGTACAGATAAATTGCGCGAACGAATGCGTTGTGTTCAGAATCGGAAGCGGGTGATAACAATAACAATAACAATAACAAAAGATGCGGTGGTTCAAACCATGGTTGGTTTACGAATGCTCAAACTGACAGAGTAAATCTCCCTTGTACTACGACATGCTTTATTATGTTTGCACTTGCACGACCAGACTAAAGGAAGCAGGCTACTGAAACTGAAACTGAATCATCATCATCATCATTAGGTAGATAGAAGAGACGGAGGCGATCTCCATCTGCATCTGGCTCGTCCTCAGGAGCCGGAGCCAGAGCCTCTAGTTGCAGCAGCAGCAGAGGCAGTCGAGGCAGCACTCGCAGGTCTCGTAGCAGCAGAAGCAGCACAGCGCCGTGAAGATGCTGCGTGTCACGAACAGTTGAGCAACACATGAGAGGAACAAGAGTTAGTTCAGCAGACAGTGATCTTCTGGCACGAAAATCGGGACGATGAAAAGTAAGATGTTTTAACGAGCATCCATTTCACGCGCAAACAAAAGCGCATGCTGGATGCTGAACAAGAAATTCGTCTCTCGGAGACGACGTAAGTAAAGCAGGCATGGTTCTGTTCTCCATGGATCTACAAGTGTACAATTAAGGACTTGCCGGTTTTTGTCTTCACAAAAAATTAAGGACAAGGAGAAATTGACGTACGCAGAGCAGAGCAGACTGCAAAAGAGCCAAGGTACGGATATTTGAAGGAGAAAAAAAGAACGCGTCGGGTTTCTTCTGAAGGAAAAAAAAATCGATCCAAGACAACAGAACACTGGAAACAAACTAACGGGGAAGCTACGAAGGAAGATCTGTGAGTGAGATCAAGTTCCCGGCCATGGCAACTAGACCTGAGCTGCTGACGACGGAACAAAAACCTCCTTTTTTTCCCTCTCTGAACTCACTCATGAGAGGAAGAAAGAAAGAAAGCATCTGGTCGAGTTCTGTCAGAAACGGAGACGGCGCTGTAGCTCACCAGGCGTAGAGGCAGCCCTTCTCCTCGTGGCGCCTCTGCACGTGCTCGAAGTAGGACATCTCCTGGGCGGACGGCGCGTTGTACATCTTCGCCTGCTGCCTACTGCCTTGCGGAGCTGTGGTGGTGGTGAACTGATGAACGAGCAAGGGTTTCGTCTCTCTCTCCTGATCTTCTTCTTCTCGATCCCTTGGTGTTGGTGGAATGAGTGGTGGGCTGCGGGCTGCTGGCTGCCTAGTGGGTAGAATTTATAGACGGGGAAGAAGAAGATGATGAAGCGAAGGGTGTACGTGTACCGGCGCTACAAGGCGCACGGACGAAAGCGACAGTTCGTCGCGTCTTTGGCAGTAGGACTACGTGGTCCCACCTGCCAGCGACGGTCTTGTACAATTATACAATTATTGGTGTGGTTTTCCACCCGATTGTACTCGGAAAATCCGCCCCATGAATTTCACACAAAAAATGGTTACGTTTCTGCGCCGTGAATGACGGACTAAAGGCTTCAGTCTTTGTTTTCGTTCGTCAGGATACTAGTTTCAATTCATAGATTTTTCTTGGAACAAGAGGCAGCCTCCTAATGTGAATTGCCTTTTTTTAAAAAAGGGAATAGGCAGTTCATTCTTGGTAGGCTGGGAAAGAGTGCAGAAACAAGTTGCAACTGGCAGCCGTTTCAGTCATGCTATGGATGCGCGTCCTGTCTGTGCGTGAGTGGGTAAAATCAGGTGCAACTGTGCAAGATCCTTCTTCCCCCTTGCCTCTCCTCTCCACTAGGAATTGTGATGCTGACAAAGGCCAGCAACAACTCCAACTCGCCAAGTCGCCATCTATCTACCGGCCAGCTACTTAAGATTCTCTCCCACTGTTTGGTGCCATGACATGGGGCCACTCCTTCGTCTGACGAGACATGAAAAAGGACTGAATCTCTAAACAGAAGAGAGAGAGAAAAAAGGAAGAGTGGCATACATACGCAGATCACATGCTTTTTACTGAATTTAAATATAACGCGTGTGCTGAACTTGCTGGTGAACTACCGGTGTTCTGAACCCCCCAGCATTGGAAATATGACTGAACCGAACAGAAGGAGAAGAAGAAGATCGTTCTCACCATCCGTAGAGGCAGCCCTTCTCCTCGTGGCGCTTCTGGCAGTGTTCGTAGTAGGACATGTCCTGCGGCGGCGGCGGCGCGTTGTACATCTTGGCTGCCTGGCTGGCTTCTCCTCTCCTCCTTCCTCTTCAGGTACGGTGAAGCAGGCAGCAGATGTTCACCGACCTCTGCTTCTGCTTCTGCTTCGGTTCTCTTCCTGCCTTGTGCACAGCAATGGATGCAGAGGCGAGGCCGTATTTATACACAAAAGGCAGCAGCGAGGCCACCATTCGTCAATGCCACGCGCGTCACCTTGGAAGAGTCCTTGGTTGCATCACAGTACGCATGCGACAAAAAAAAAAAGGTGCATGGAAGAGATGGTTTTCGTTTTGTTTCTACGGTATTTCTGCAGGCATAGGCACCTATGCTTCCTTAGCATCGAAGGTTTGTAAGCGATAGATGGTCATTTATTGCTAATGAATTCATTTTGATACTATATCTATCTATAAGATTTTGTACGCCAATGTCATCTTGATATATCTATAAGATATGTATATATCTGTAAGAGATGGAGACAACATTCAAGGTCTGACGTAATGGATGTGTTCTAAGTAATTCCTGGGTCAACAAAGAAAAGGGTGCGATTGCATTTTATATGGTAGCATGTGTTCCAGGTTTCAACTCACATTTTTCACCTAACCCTCTTAGTATATGTGTCCATAAGTTTTTTTTTAAATAAAAGAAGTATATGTGCTCATCAGATGATGTCATTTGCTCTTCCTCTGTTAGAGGTCATGCATGGGGCCATTAATTTTGCCAATCTTATAGTAAGTGGAATCGGTATTATTAATTAATGTGCACATCTTGAGTGAGATTTCTGTGGGCTCAAGATATATGCCTGAATAATAGTAAGGTGACACATTATTAGGAGGAGTATCAGATAGAGACATAGTGTATCTCGCTCTGCATTTTTTATGTAGTAGTCCAGGCATGATGATGTCGATCGCTAGCTTTCTGAATTGAACAGCATGGGACTCTTTGTGAAGTTGCAGTGGATTCTTCATTTTCAGGGTATCTTGTCAGAGGTTTCTGTGGGCTGAAGGTAACATACATATCCCTGATCATTGATCAAGGTGGGTGGGTGCATTCAGCATTCATAGGATCGGAGTACTATCTTGGGCTGGTCAGTGATAGATTGAAGGTTTCAGACAGTGATCGTCTACCGTATCCTGAGAAGGACTGAATAGACAGACCCCCTGGTTCTGGTAATCTGGTTGCAACTGCCACATTCTAAATTTCTAATCGTGTGATGCAAATCAATGCAGCCATATCCATCGCATGCATCCTCTCTGCAGCTTGCAAACGTGTTAGGTTGGTAGATGGCTTGCCACGAACCGATCGACTGCAATCATCAGCAAGGGGGGGGGCCAAAATTAAAATTAAATGTCGCCGAATCCATGTACGAGTATTTCCATTCAGAAAACTGGAGTCGCTGTTTTCGATATATTTTACTGTGTCGACAGGTCAGATGATATCTCCAAGTCCAAGTCAAGAGATAGAGTGTTGTCATCATGTCATCTCATATGAATGAATGTTTTGCTTAGTGGCTAAGAGATGAGAGAAGAGTACTCCTCGATCGAAGCAGCGGAACGCGGACTCCCAGTCATTGCAACTGTGAGGATTCTCTTCTCCGTCCGTTGCTGACCGTGACCGGTCGACGTGCTTTCTTTCATCAGCATCGACATGGACAGGGTCCAGACGTCCAATGGTCTCCATTATTGACCAACGTGGTGACCAATGCATGTCAACTTGCCAGGGGGACAAAAACTATGAAATGAAGAGAGTGACCAAGAATACTTACTACTGTACTATACTGAGTGCAAGCAATTGCCAGTCGTTGCCGCCCGCCACATTCGACGTACTACTACGGTATATACTGGGCGCCGGGACGGGTGGTGGAGATCTGGGCTCGTGTGCAGCCATGTGGGCCGCGGCCCACGCCAACGAGCCATGGGCTGGGTTGTTCATCCACAGAAGCGTCGTCGGCCATCGAGACACGTCCATCCAACATGGCAACATCATCCATGGACGGCCATAAGAGACAAGGATTCGTGCTCGGAACTGCCGATCCAGCGCCCCAGCCTGTAGCTGCTGTAGTAGGGACAAAAACAACGCTCTCCTCTCTCTCCTGCCTCATCCTCCGTCTGCGATCACTGAGTCCACACTCCACACGCCACATGCCACCTTTGTTTGATTTTGATGCTTTGCTAGAGAAACCTCCCAACTTACGCATACGGCATACCTATGCATCTCTACGACCGACAGCTCAAATACATATTAGTGACGGTTCAAGATATACATTATAGTGACAAGAAACAAGCATGTCTGTTATCTGTCCACACACTGCCATTATATTATGTTGTTGTTCGGCTATACTTATACCACTTGTTTAATAATCGTCTTCCACAATGACAGAGACGACCAATGCTTGATCCATGCATCATGTGTGTGCCTTGAATTGAATCGATCGGTCGCTGTTACCACGATACGGTGGCGGCGTGGCGCGAACAACAATTTTAAATCTACATTGCGGACTTCTTTGGTTCACTGGCTCGCAGACTTGTTTGACACCATGCATGCTATTGATTTTGAGCGTCGGCCGGCGACCATATCAACAAGCCAGGACGAGCACGACACAAACGAAGCCATATATTAGCACATTTCATATATATACACTAGTCTCTCCAACCACACGCACACAAACAATGGTTCATTTTATAAGATTGTTCTATACCAAGCCAAGACTAATCTTCATAAGTCCGCCATCGTATTAACGGTCTGTTTGGTTTATCAGTTGTGAAAAAGGATGCTTTGAGTTGCATGCTATGTGTCGTGGAAAATATGTAAACTGTGTTTGGTTCAAACAACTCAATCCGAAACCTACCCACTCTCTCTGCCTCCCTTAAAACAATGGTGAAACACTCTCTTTATTTCCATCCATTTGGAAAATCAGAAAGCCACACCCCAAAAGCAGGATCCAAGGTGCACTGGAAGCTTTCAAAAGCTCTTTTAGTTTGGCGTGGATTTGAGCAACACCGAGTTATTCGCCACAAGCTCGCGATGTGGCATCAAGGAATGTCGAGAGTCACGTACCTTGGCATGGTGTTTTCGTACGCCGAGCTTTGGATCCTTTCCTACATATATAGCTATGTCAGAGGTCTATTTATAGAAATAGTTTATAAAAAAAAAGGTAAAATAGGAAATTTTTACCACGGTCAAGTGCCTCTAGATGGATTGCTCCACCAACAGGGGTAGTAGCAAAGATTAATGTGGATGCAGCTGTGCCTGTTGGAAAGTCTTCGGACACGGCAACAACTGTTGCATTAACAAGGGGTGATGTAGGCATATATTCCTAGACGCCTTAGTGTGGTTGCGAGAACAGGATCACAAACCTTGAGTCATTGGAGGCGATGGCGCGACGTCCAGAGAAGGCTTGTGCTTAGCAAACGTTCTTTACCTAAGGAAGATCAAGCTGGCGCAAATGTTGTTGGGACCCTCAAGGAGGGTGGAATGTTTCCCTACAATTCGAGAAATCAAGGTGGTGGCGAAGGCATTTCAAGCGATAGAGTTTGTACATGAAAGCCGGGGCGTCCAACGACAAGGGTGACGAGCTTTTGAGGAACACGATTTATGTATTGTTAGGTGTTCCTCCAGAGGAAATTTGTAATCAGATTTCGCTTATTGACTACTAACCATTAGGCGATCCTAAAGAAACAGTGGATCTTGTCATTTATCCCAATGTTTGTCGTTTAGTTAGAAACTGTGAATATTCGTGACCATGAGGCGCGTGGCCCGGGAAAGCTGGAGTTACCGGTTGCCGCTGCAGAGGACACGAATCTCTGGGCCAGATCAAACAGGGCGTGTGCGACGCCTGTCTTTCGAAGCCTGGGCCTGCTGGGCTGGACTCTCCAGTTTCAGAGGCGCGACTCATCGCGTGCCAGGCCCAGGAGCCTGCTGCTGCTGTGTGCATGCTGCATGCAAGCGAGACCGGGAAATTCCAAGTTTTTTCGCTCTCTCTTTATCACATCAATTTTTAGACGCATGTATGGAGCATTAAATATAGGTAAAAAATAACTAATTGTATAGTTTGATTGTAAATCACGAGACGAATTTTTTGAGCCTAGTTAGTACATGATTGGACAAAGTTTGTCAAATACAAACAAAACGTGCTACAGTGTCCAGATTGTAAAAAAATTGCAATCTAAACGAGGCCCAGGAGACGACACAGCACAGACCAGACGCCAGATCGGCTGAGCAGACAAGATTCGTCCTCGGAACTGCAGACGAGCCGAGGCAGCTGCGAACATCGGTCTCCACTCCGCCTCCATCCCCACCATACTGCCACTACTCCCATGCTGTCTGTCATACAGACATACAGTACAGTTGTTCAGCCACAGTGTTCCATTCCATATCGATCGATCGCGCATTCAACATCGATCGATGATGCCTTCCATTCCAGGAGCAATCCACCAGCAGCACCTCAACTACCCTATCCATAACCCATGCCAATGCCATGCCTGCTCAAACTCGGCATTGTTTTGTTGGCTATCACAATTCACAACAATGCAATTCACAAGGCTTGTCTATTCGTCTTGGACAATGACACTGACGAGGCTGGCATTTTGGCATTTCTTCTCGCTATGTGCGTCCGATCCGGTCATCCGGAGGTAGGGTAGGGTACAAGTGTACAACGAAGCCAGCTCCCACGACCTTGCTAACAAGTGCCCCTCTGCGTTTTTTTTCTTTTCTTTTCTCTCTTTGGTATATAAACAAAAATCCATGTAAACTAGAATTCTGTGAATCTAGCAATTGTCCTCTCTCTCTCTGTTCCTTTCCTCTACGAAGTAGTACTAAGGACGAGCTAGCTAGTAAAGGAGGAGTACTGATGTTACACAACACACACAGCTATGCCACGTGTGAAGTACAAGATGTTCATCACTAGTACGTTCTTAACTATCATCAGTATGGTCCTTTTTTAAGTTTTTTACCTACTTGCATTGTCGCCAATAAACCATGGGGACCGGCTGGGGGGAGGAGCCACCACTGAAGAGTTCACAGTGTAAAAGCATTTGCTTGTTGCCGGGAAACGACAAGCCCTGTGCACAAAGGTCCTTATTCTGCTGTTTGCCCTGTGAGATTTATATATATAATCTAATTTATAGGCGTGGAAGAAGAGGAAAAAGATAGAATAAACCAGTTCAGGACAACTTGAGAATTATGTAAAGCTAGGGAATCTAAGTTTTTTTTGTTTATTGATCACTTAATTTTTACATACACTTGTTTATAAAAGCGTGTATATAACAACTGGCCAGAGGGCAAACAAACGCTGTAATAAATAGTCCGAATGTTAACCAAACAGAGTGTATGTAGCTAAAGGATTATAAAGCGTGTTTTCCTTTTCTCATCAAGAAAAGAAACAAAAATGCTCTGCTTAGGATGTCCGGAGCCCAGACGCTCCCGTTGTCGTGGGCCACAACGGCCCAAATGGCCCACTACATCTTTTTTTTGAGATGAACGGCCCACCACGTGCTCTCAATATTCCACTCCATAAGTTTGTAAAAAAAATTACTCCAAAACATTCGGAGCCTGGCTTCACTCGACTCACGCGACCTCCACTCGTCGCCAAGCCCGCGCCGCCGTGGATTCTGGCTTGGTCCACTATGAACTCTCCCCCGCAGGTCGCAGCCATGGCGGAGGACACCCCTAACGCTGCCGACGAGGGAAGCCAGCCTGCGACCCTAGAGGGATCTACCAACGCGGCCCTGGCGACTGTTGCGAGCGCCAAGGCCGCGGAGGTGCTGCTCCCGCCGCTCAGCATTTGGCCATCGTTGCAGCGCATGCGCGACGCCGTGGTGCGCCGCCTTGTGTAGACACTCGCGGCGCCCAGCGTTCTCTCCCAGCGCTACGGCGATGCCCCGAAGCCCGATGCCAAGCGTGCCGCCGCGACCGTCGAGGCCAAGGTCTTCGCCGTCGCCTCCAAGTCTGTTGCCGCTGAGTCCCCGGCCACTGTCGAGGAGGAAGCTACCGTAGTCCCCGACTAGGTAGGCCATTGTCACCAGCGATGTTATGTTTGAAGTGTTTCAGGTGTTTCAAACGTACGTTTTCAAGTGTTTTATCTGGATGTCGCTTATGTTACAATAGCTATATACGCATGTTGCGGCGTATGTTTCAAATATTCCAGGTGTTTCAGATGCATGTTGCAAATGTTTTATCTAGACGTTTCAAATGTAGATCTTGGTGTTGCACATGTTGCAATGGCTATACACGCATGTTTTAAGTACATGTTTCAAGTGTTTCATTTATTTTAAACGTATGTTGTAAATGTTTCATTTGGATGTTTCGAAAGTAGATATATTGTTGCACATATTTCTATGGCTGTACACGCATGTTTCAAGCGTATTTTTCAAGTGTTTCTCTGTTTCAAACATACGTTAGTTTCATTTGGATATTTTAAAAGTAGATCTCGAGGAAGCACATGCTGTTGCTGCTAGTGCGCCACCGTGGGTCACCATGCGCGCTGGTGGTGCTACTGCTGCTATGTGCATGCGGGCGTGTGAAACGAAGCGGGCTCAGGGTGGTCCCCGCGCATGCGTGAGCCCGCGCGGCCTCCGTAGTAGGATGGGTGCAGGCGCGAGGGAGTTCCGTGTGTCAGGTGCGGGTGCGGGAGCACCATAGCGTTCCAGATCGAACGTCCCGGCGCTAGCAAGTCCGAAGAGGAAAACCAGACAAGACCGCACAAGAGTTGTACTTGAATTCGCGCAAGAATTGACCAAGTAGATGGAGTCCCCACATAAGTCTGACTGCATTTCCATCCAACGCTACTTTACTAGTACTAATTTAATTAGACTTCCATACATGTATTCCCGTCAATTTTAGACCAAACTACAAGCCCACTCAATTAACAATTGTTTCCTGCAGCCTTCCTACTTGGACCATTTCCATTCATGCTGTTCCATAACCGATCGCGGCCGGCGGCCAGCCCAGAGTAGCCGACCTCCGATCTGAATGAGTATTGTGACTGTAATAATCCTAAGACAAACCTCTCCGTCGTTTCATCGACCTACGTAAGTACTCCACCAGTTTCAAATTATAAATTATTTTAATCTTGTCTTAATGCATGCATATTTCTACAGTTTTGCTGTGTATGTAAAAAATACATAAACACTTGTCTCGTATCAAACAAGATTTATTGTTAGATACACTATGAAGTATGTAGATTTCTATGGTGCATTTTTATTTAATATAAAAGTTAAAAGGAATTAGAGGTATAGGCACCGTTTGGATACCAAATTTTTTAGCAAAACGCTACGGTAGCGTTTTCGTTGTTATTTGACAAATATTGTCCAATCATGGTCTAATTAGACTTAAAAGATTCGTCTCGTCCATTTCGTCTAAACTGTATAATTAATTTTATTTTTTATCTATATTTAATGCTTCATGCATATGTCTAAAGATTCGATGTGACAGAAAATCTGAAAATTTTTACAAAATTTCTTAGAACTAAACATGCCCATATTCAAGGCCGGCCGGGAGCACTCCTTGCCGTGCATGCCATCGTTATCAACAAGTGACACTGTAGCGAATTGACAAGGGCACGGTCTTTAATTTCAGTTTTCAAAGTGGACAGCAGCACGCAGCAGTGCCTATATGCCCTATGCCTCCCAAAGTTTCGTCGATTTTTAATCCGCATGGCCGGGGCCCGGTTTAGTTGAAAAAAATTTGCAAAATTTTTCAACATTTTCTGTCATATCGAATCTTTGGACGCATGCATGAAGTATTAAATATAGATAAAAAAATAAAACTAATTACACAGTTTAGACGAAATGGACAAGATAAATCTTTTAAGCCTAATTAGGTCATGATTAGACACTAATTGCCAAATAACAGTGAATTTTGCTACAGTGTCATTTTGCCAAATTTTTGGTAACTAAACCATCCCCGGATCCAATTGACTTGGCTTTGCTCGCGGCAGCAGGATGTATACGACCATGCATGACAGCTCCACCCCCTGATGAACCACCGGCTGCCGCCTATGCATGCATGGTTTGCTCCCGCTGACAAATCCAGCATCGTCGAAGCCTCAAAGTCTGCAGAAATTCATGCGTAGAGTACACGGGTCTGTTTGGTCGCCTTTCAAGTTTCAAAAAAAAAGAGATGCGATGCGAACGGAAACGGACGGATCGGAGCGGAGGGCCTGAGAAATGAGGGGGGGTCTGCATGCAACTCCTCGGCCGCCGGCGCATTCGGAATCCGAATCCTTCCCAACAATCCCGATAATCGCCTGACACGATCGATCGTGCAGTTTGGACTTGGCCCTTGTTTAGATCCCAACTCGGGTGGCCGAATTTGCACAGTGCCACACTCGAGCACTGTAGCACTTTTGTTGTTTTGTGGTAATAATTATCCAAATTTTGATTAATTAGGCTTAAAATGTTCGTCTCGCAAAGTACAACAAAGCTGTACAATTAGTTTTTTATTTCATCTACATTTAGTACTCCATACATATGCCGATATTTTGATGTGATGAGGAATCTTCTTTTTACATAGTGGAATTTGGGGTGAATTTGGGGAACTAAACAAGGCCTTGCAAGCAATCCAAATCCTCCAACAGCTCCGCCGTGAATGAAGAAATGGAGATGAACCGGGAATGAAAGGAAAGAAGAGGTCCTTCCTTCTAGCTTTCTCTTTGGCCCGTTCGGCTGGGCTGATAAGCCGGTTGAAAAATACTGTTGACTGATTTATTATGAGAGAAGAATACTATTCTGGTTGAAAAATAAGTTGAAAAAAACGGATTATAAGCCGGATGAACATGCTCTTTCTCGTAGTGTGGGCAGCGAGTGAGCGAGATGCAGCAGCAGCTGGAGGAGTAGCACGGTTTGGTGCAGGTAGTTGGGCCCTACCTGAAAGACGGCCGGCCACCGGCCCGGCGCCGTGCACGTGGCCACCTGCCGCAGCCAGCCAAGAAGAAGAAAAAAGAAAACGAGACGCCACCCGCTTCGCGAAGCTACCATGGCTTCCCAAACTGCCCCTGGCAAGTGTCAGCATCGGCGGGCACCTGCTGGCCGCGGTGGCGCCGTGTCGACCAGACGCGCGCCCCGCGCGGGCAGGTCAGCCCGCCCGCCCGCCCGCCCGCCCGCCATCTCGGACGAGGCCAGTAAGCGCCGGTTGGATTCGTTGCGCGTTCCGTCTCCGATTTTCCATGGGTGCGCCGCGCGGATGGAGTCAGATGAGACAATGGCTGGCATAGAGTTAGGTACCGTTTGGTTACCACTGGATTTTAAGAATCTGGATAAAAAAAAATCTCAGAATTCTAAAATCCCATCCAAACAGACTTGGATTTTGCAGGATTTTAACTCACATGTACATAATCCAAGAAATATCAAAGATTATTTTTATCCCAAATCCGGATTTTAGAATCTCATCCAAACGGGACCTTACAATTTGCGTGCGGTGCGGCCCCCGCATGTTCAACAGTGTGCAGCCGCATGCTGGTTGCGACGCCCGGCCAGTGCTCACCTTTCTGACCTGACTACGTACGTGTACTAGTCCTAGTCCGTTTGGATAATTGTATCCTAATAATCATGTTCTCTTTCTTGAAGAAAAAGAAGTTCAGGGCAGCATGATGTGTTGGATTCTAAGATAAAGTCTTCTTTGATTTTTTTGAAGAAATCAAAATGCCTATTTTTGTCTTAGTTCGTGGATCTTCATTTTTTTTACATAAAACATTTATTTTGTCTGTCATTATCCTCGCATTTCGCATTCTAAACAAAGACATTCCTTATCCATCCTTGCATTATTCTAAATAAAGACGTGCTTTATCTAGATAGAACGTCGATGAGATTTCCGTGAAAAATATAAAATTCTAAAACATTTGAACTAAGGTTTGGTGGGTGCTCTACCTTGCTCAGTCTACCAATGGATTATGATGAGTAGCACGTCCATAGACACATGAGCAAATCTGAATAATCATTTGAACAAACTTATAGGTTGCGTTGTTATCTATGGCTACAAGACAAGGAAGAATTGGGGAAATATGGTTGCCAATCAGGAACTACCTCTATCCTCTTTGTCTTGTGAAAGTTACATGTTACATATCAATTCTATTGTTTTCTTGTTATTTTTTGCACACACATTTATACCTTAGATAGAATAAGGAGCTAAGCACATGTAAACATGTGGGCTACATACTTGTCGCATATGCAAGATCCTGCATTGGCTAATGATTAGACCCCACATGTTAGATATGTAGATAATTAAGTTGTGGCAGGATTATCCTAGAATTGGGCTATCATTGATGATTATAGGCTTAGAGATACTCCCTCTGTCCCAAAATAAGTGACGTTTTTTTACTTTCAGATATCTTGTTTGACCGTTCGTCTTATTTATAATTTTTATGTAAATTATAAAATAATAAATAAATCATTGTTAAAGTATCTCTAATGATAAAATAAGTCATAACAAAATAGACAATAATTATGCAAAAATTTTGAATAAGACGAACGGTCAAACAAGATGTCTGAAAGTAAAAAAAAAACGTTACTTATTTTGGGATGGGGGAGTATGTCCCTACTGCTTGATGTATTCCTAGGAAAAATATCCAACTGTCAACAATATAAGCACAAGTTGAGAGTGCGTCTTCAATTTGTCACGAGAAAAAACAACCAACTCCTAAAAAAGGTTTGGTTTCCCTAAGTTTTCATATTCCATCACAAGGAAAGAAACTCCCTTAGGGCATTTTGATTTTTCCTAGAAAAATAGAAAAAAAAAACCTATAGAAACACGCAGATTCCAGTATCAGATATGCTATGTACAAAACTAGAATAACCCACTGTACAAGATAGATGATGTTAGGTTTAGTCCCACATCAGAAATTGATGGTGGATCGGGGGAGCATAACATATAAGGCGGGATATCTCTCACCTATCAGGCTGACTTTTTGGTTGAGTTACGTCCAATGCCTTAATATGTTATGGAGCGGCTCCGATGAACCTGGGGCCGAGGGGTGCCGTCTTGTGGGTATAGCGAGCCGAGCTAGTATCCACTGTACACTCTAACATATGCAAAAATGTTTGATCCCAAATTATAGTTCTCTTTAGCTTTGTCATCTCTAACTTTGATGAAAGGTTCTAGGCAAAATATATTAACATCTACAATATCAAATATTACACTGTCAAGACATTCTTTTGCATATTTAATAAAACTAATTTCTTGTTGCAAATGTTGATGTATTTTTTCATAAGAAATAGAAAAGAGAACATAGATAAATCTAAAGCGATATATATCGTAATTTAACGGTGAATATATTCTAGAATAATGAATTAATGATGCACTTTATTTCAGGTAAACTAACTAATTACTTCTACGGCCTACAACAATCACCAAACGCTCAAGATACATCGTTTTCTTTGCTTTACCATCCACCAGTATGGCAGTACGTGTGGTCGAACCAAATTTCGTGTAGAACCGTCGGACAGCTATAGAACAAGGAAAAGGAGCAGAAAAAAAATCGGATTAATAATGGAAATCCAGGCCCACTGGTTCCGCTGCCCTGAACTGACCAAACCGGCCCTAGGGGCACTCTCGTCCTTTCACAGAACCGTATGCTCTACGCATACGTACCCACGAGTCGTACCCGTGTGTGTATATATATATTATCTCCACGCGGTCGCCACTAACGGCTCTGCTCCGTGGCCGCCTTTCAGAGAAGAAACAGAGGGAGGAAAGGGAAAAAAAACTCATCTCTCTCTCCCCCACCTCTCTCGTTGTGTCTTGTGTGTGAGGTGGCGAGCCCGAGGAGCGGAGGCCACAAGTCCAATCCGCCCGTATCTAATCCGCTCGAGCGCCGCGACGAGGAGGAGGGGGGCAGCGGCGGGGCGGGTCTTGATTCGGGCTCGTTCCTCGCGGGGGCGCACGCACGGTGAGTTCCCTGCGATCTGCGTGGTGCGTGCTACGAGTTTCCAGGGCGTGGCGGCGGCGCGGGCTCGGGTGGTTGATTTCGGGCTGCATTCCGGTTTCGCGGGATAGATCTGGCGGTTTCGTGCGGAGTTCTGTCGGTGCCCTAATGCCTGGAGGATTTTTTTTTAATCCGTCGGTTTTTGTGTTTAAATTTGCGGAAATTGACGGGGGTCACGGCTGAAATGTATGGATTTTAAGGTGGTGTTGTGCCTGGCCTGAATTGGGCACGAACAATGGCGCAGGTTTGGGTGTTGGGATGCTGTGGATTTCCCGGCAATGTGTTTCTGTTCTTAGCTGAAAAATTGGAGCTTTTTGAGGGATATGATTCGTTTTATTCGGTTGGAAACATGGTCCAACTGGCTTGAGCTGTATCCAGATAGAAGGTTGGTTGGATTTCTCTGGGTTGGTAGGCATTTGTTTGCCGCCCCCAAAACTTGTGTGGTTGTAGTTGAAATGCTTTCGAATGGTGGGGCAGTGATCCTCGCTTCCGAATTGATTCGTTTGGGCTCAACTGGTTCCAGTATTCTTCGGTGGTGGCCTTCCTTTGCTGAAAAGTTACATCTTTTAGCTGCTGGATGCCTGGATCCGGTGGCGTATGCCTGACCCCTAATTAATTCCAGGAAATTGTTTGCGGTTCTCATATTTTCTGTATAAAAAATGGAAATGTTCATTGCTCCTTTTTGTACTGTAGCTATCGGGATTCTGGAAGCCCCAAACTGGAAATTTTAACCATCGCAGTCACACAATAGCCATGTTCCTTTCGAGGTCTTATTCACGAGAATTGGATGGAAAATAGGGGAAAACAGTGGCGCTTTTGTTGTATATAAATGGTGGATATATACACCTTCTCACAATAGCTTCTGTTTTTGTTGATTCTTCTTCAGGTTGGCATCTCGAGAGTGAGACCTCGGCTTCTTTGAATCCTGACGCACGGTTGAGTCATGGCTGGCTCCCTTGCTGCCTCAGCCTTCTTCCCTGGCCCAGGGGCTTCTCCGGCAGCATCCACCAAAACATCGAAGAACTTGGCTGGTGAATTACCGGATAATTTGAGTGTCCGTGGCATTGTCGCAAAGCCTAACGCCCCTTTGGGGAACATGCAAGTGAAGGCTCAAGCACAAGCTCTTCCCAAGGTTAATGGCACCAAGGTTAACCTCAAGAATTCAAACCCAGACAAAGAGGAGGCGACACCCTACACTGCTCCCAAGACATTCTACAACCAACTGCCAGATTGGAGCATGCTTCTTGCGGCTGTCACTACCATTTTCCTGGCAGCAGAGAAGCAGTGGACACTGCTTGACTGGAAGCCGAAGAAACCCGACATGCTTGTTGATACATTTGGTTTTGGTAGGATCATCCAGGATGGGCTGGTGTTTAGGCAAAACTTCTTGATTCGGTCCTATGAGATTGGTGCTGATCGTACGGCTTCTATAGAGACATTAATGAATCATTTACAGGTGACACAATGATACTACAAAACTTAGTTTCTCTTCCTTTTTTGCTCTATTTGCTATTGGTCCATCTTTTTTTTCATTCTGGCTCACTTTATTTTGAAATTTTCAGGAAACAGCTCTTAACCATGTGAAGACAGCTGGCCTTCTTGGAGATGGTTTCGGTGCCACGCCAGAGATGAGCAAGCGAAACTTGATCTGGGTTGTCAGCAAAATTCAGCTTCTTGTTGAGCAATATCCCTCGTGGTATGTTTCTGCAAACTGTAACAACCCTTATCCATTTCTCGGAAAATGTCATCCTTCTTTTCGCTTCGAATCAAATTATAACAGTTACTCTTTCCACTCTTTATCGAATTGTCTGTTTTGCCCCTTGGGACATGCGGTTTCAAAATTAAGTGTTGCATGTGCTAGAAGTGTTACTATATGTTAGTAAAGAAGCTCAAGGGAAAACCATATAGCTCAATTTTGATCATTTCACTAATTCACTAGCATCTTGGAGATTTTGGACTGATAGTTTGTGCATTTCATAGATGGATAATGAAGCTTTATAATTTAACTGGCTTGTTGTATAGCATGAAAACGTCCTGTTTAAGTCTTTAGGTATGCACTTAGCTTTACTTGAAGATTAGCAGCGCAAACAGTCCTCATGATCCAGCCTGGGTACAAGCAAAACATTTAGACATTTTAGTCTAAAGTCTGCCGACCTGTGATGTCTTGGTAAAAAGAACCAGACTCTGGCCTTTAGGAGCAATGCTTCTATGGTCTAAGGATGCAGTGTTTACTTATGGTTTCAAAGATGAAAAATGTGTATCAGTGGTGCAGGCTTAAGTATAACTGGAATTTAAAATAATTCTAACTATCAATCAGAAGCACAAGAAAACAACCTCCCAATTTACTGATTTTGTTGTTCTGCACAGAGAACGAGTTTATTGCCCATATCCCCTTTGAGTGGGACTCCCATAGCCTGCACACTTTCAGCGGGCAACACCTTAATATGGATGGCTGCACCCAACCAAAACAATGATAGGCGGAGTTAAAAAAAACATTGAGATGCGCCTTGTAGTAGTGTCACTATTTGTTATGATTTATGGTCTAAGTATAGAGTAACCAAAGTATTGGAAGTTATTTATTTGGTAAGGCGATATATTAATGGCTTAGAACTGCTGAATTAAGTGGCGTTTGTCCGTGCTTCCTTGAATGCTTGAATCACAAAGATCCGACAGGCTGTACACCTCAAGAGATTAGAGCTGGCCTTTATTGTTGGAATAAATGATTTCATCCTAAGAAATAAATGGTGTGGGCTGCATTACGAAGATGTCATTGATCTGGATTCGTCGGCTCACTATATTTAATTTGCTATTTGAGCAAATAACTTTGAGTGCTCATAAAATCAATACGTGTTACAATGTTCATTTTGTAAAGTTACAGCTTGCAAGTTGTACAATTCCGAGTATACCTTGTTGGAGAATAGGAAAACAAATTGAACTGTTTGTTTTTTGGTTCAGATATAGTTGTGACATTTGCTTATGGGATGAAAAGTTGACTGAATATTTGTTGAAAAACTTGCTATAATTTAGGGGAGATATGGTTCAAGTGGACACATGGGTAGCTGCTGCTGGAAAAAATGGCATGCGTCGAGACTGGCATGTTCGTGACTATAACTCTGGACGCACAATCTTAAGAGCTACAAGGTCTGGATTTCATCTGGTTTTGCATTTATCGTTTTTGTCTCTTTGATGTGGAATTCCATCTTTGCTTATGATTTACTTACCTTTCGATTTTTTTGTTGCAGTGTTTGGGTGATGATGAATAAGAACACTAGAAGGCTTTCGAAAATGCCAGATGAAGTTAGGGCTGAGATAGGCCCATATTTCAATGGCCGCTCAGCCATAACAGATGAGCAAAGTGAGAAATTGGCTAAGCCAGGGAGCACTTCTGATGGTGATACTATGAAGCAGTTCATAAGAAAGGGGCTCACTGTAAGTAGGGTAACCATGCTTCATTTCTTAGCATCATGATTATTGTCAAAATGTAAATTTCTCATGGAACTCCATTATGTTGAACAGCCTAGGTGGGGCGACCTTGATGTCAACCAGCATGTGAACAACGTCAAGTATATTGGTTGGATTCTTGAGGTAATTTCTTCAGGGCCTGCTGCCTTTTTTTTCATCTTATTCAATGGTCACTGATCTGGCCATGTGGTGGTTGTTGGAGATCTCACTGGCATCACTTAAAAGTTTATAAAGCTTTGTGTACTTGTGTTTGTATAAGTCCTCACTAATGAATGATCAATTGGTGATCTGTATTTGGAAAGTAAACAGTGCTGCTAGTACAATGTATCTATTGAGATTATTAATCTCTACATAGTACGAAGCTGCTCAAAAGCCTGAATCCTTTTCATTTCTCCTTTTTTTTTTTCCAGAGTGCTCCAATTTCAATCCTGGAAAAGCATGAGCTTGCAAGCATGACGCTGGATTACAGGAAGGAGTGTGGCCGCGACAGCGTGCTGCAGTCTCTTACCACCGTCGCAGGTGAATGCGTGGACGGCCTCGCAGACTCCACCATCCAGTGCGACCACCTGCTGCAGCTGGAATCAGGAGCCGACATTGTGAAGGCGCACACAGAATGGCGCCCGAAGCGGGCGCACGGTGGTGAGGGGAACATGGGGTTTTTCCCAGCGGAGAGCGCATGAACTCCCCCTGAAGCAGAATCGGCTGAGCAAAGAAAACCGTGGGGGCAGCTCCTGCGAAGCACAAATCCTATGTTATGGGGTACACTAACGCAACTGAGTGAGTGTTTTGATTGGTCGCGAGAAGTTTGGCACATGGGGGAACGCCGCATTACCCACCCAACCTGGGGATTTGGCCAAGACGCGTTCGACAAGGCGGTTGTTTGTTATCAGGTCCATGGTCGCGGGAGGCTTGGAGGCATTGGTAGAGCATGTAAGGGGAAGCCCAGGAGATCTGAGGAGGAAGCGGAACGGATTTGAAGCTCGTGGAGTTGTTGTGAAGCGAGAGGACGGGGGATGAGTTTGTGTTGTGGGTTGCTAGCTGAACAAGAATGCATGCAGATGCAGGAGCTGATTGATGAGGCCGGAGTGAAGATTCTGCAGGGGATGATGATGTCGTAGTAGGTTAGGCCAGGTTGGGTGTGTAGAAGGCATTCCCCTTTGTAACTGCCTAATTTGTACATTCTTACCATCTCTGTCTTATTGATTGATTGATCGAATCGCAGACCTCCTGCGTTTGCATCCAAGGACAGGTAAAAAATAAATCTGAATGTGTGATTTAGGGTACTCACAATGCAGACTCTATTATAAAGTCTAAAGCTATTTATTACCTTGAATATTGTGGACTTAGAGTCTAAATAAGACTTGAAGTCTTGTTTTCTCTCTCTTTCTTCAATAAATATGTTGCCACATCAGCAAAATATTATAAATAAAGTGTAATAAATAGTCTTAGACTCTATGATAGAGTCTTGGGTTGCGAGTGCCCTTGCCGAGGTGGAAGCTTTGGGACCTCCGGAGGCCGGCAATCCTGATGTTCTGGCAGGTGCTGTGCAACCTTCTGGGACCATATATGTCTTGTAGTGCTAGATCTGCAATATCCAACCATTCAGAATTATTTTCAAGGAGCAGGAATTGCTCCTTCTGATGCAAGAAGTTTGTCCTGTCAAGTAAGGCTGTGTTTAGATCCAAAATTTGGATAGCCAAAATACACTGTAGCATTTCGTTTGTATTTGGTAATAATTGTCCAATCATTGACTAATTAGGCTCAAAATGTTCGTCTCGTAAAGTACAACCAAACTGTGCAATTAGTTTTTGATTTTATCCACATTTAGTACTCCATATATGTATCGCAAGTTTGATGTGACGGGGAATCTTATTTTGCATAGTGCACTTTTCAGTGCATCTAAACACAGCCTAAGTAAATCTTGCTGTCCTTTTCTGTGCACGGAAGGTTCAACCGTGAAGCATATTCAAACGTCTGGACGCCCTGCTTGGAACAAGGCACAGCGACGGTCAACCAGCTCCGATTTCTTCGAACTGCCTTGGCCGATGCGAAAACGAAAGTTGCAGTCCTTGGAAGGTTCGAGCAACGAGATGGGAGACGGAACCGTTGCTTTCAGTCTTTCACCTTTCAAGGACGGAGATGGCGAGTGCGTGAATGCGTACCTGCAGGTCGGTCGGGCAGTAACTGGCGGTGTCGGTGAGATGCGGCCACGGGAATCATGGCCGGTAACGCCACGGCACGGCACGACACGCCGCAGAGAAGAAAGCTAGAAAACTCAGCGCGGTGAGGTGTCGTCACGCGTCAGGCAACGCAAAAGTTTGGCTGGCGGTGGGTGGCGCCGGTCCGCCGGACCCGGAGGCCGGAGCCTAGAGGCTGGCGGCTGCTGGCAAAGCAGAGGACGACGGCCAGGGCCCGGGGGCCGGGGCTGGAGCTGGACCGAACCGAACCAACCACCTGCATTTCTTCTGGAGCTGGGCCCCGTGACAGCGCCAACCCAGCCATGCGCGCGAGACCGCGCGCGACGTCGCCGCCGGAAACCGGTTCCATCTCCGCACACCATATAACACTTCCGTTTCTGGCCAAAGCGTCGTGGGGAACGAACGAGGAGGCAGTGAAACGAAATGAATCGGGGTTAACATGGGCATTTGGAAAACAAAATTTCACGCGAGTGAGCATTGCCAGCGAAGATGGCACGACCACGACGGGCCACGGTTCCGGCACACGCTGCCGCCGCGGCGGGGGGCTGATGGCGACGCCGGCCGGTTCGTTCAGTTCAGCCGCCCGCCGGCTGCGGGAGCCCGGGTGATGGCGACGCACGCACGCTGCCGGTCCGGTAATCCGGCCGGCGGCCGCGCGCGCCTGCGATCCCCGCGTGGCGGGCGGGCGAGTGTGGAGCCCCGTCCACCGTCGTCGTCCCGGCGCGTGTCGCGCGGAGGTAGCCAGCTAGATCGCGTGATGGCGCGGCCGGCCGGGGACCGGGAGCGACCCAGCGAGCGAGAGCGCATTCATCATTGATCATTCCCTTCCCCCGGGGTCCCTGCTGTGGATGCGACGCACGATCACGATCGGATCGGCCGGGCAGCGCCTACTGTTTGCCCCCTGCCGGCTGCATGCCGCCGCACAGCAACGGGTGGTTCGCGCATTCATCCTGCGCATATGCCTGCCTGCCTGCCTGTTTACAGCGTACTCACCCAGCTGCCCGTCCTGTATCGGCTGCAGTGCACACTGCATACTGCACAATGCTGAACTGAACGACCGGCGTCGCCATCAGGCCCCTGCCGGCAAGGAGCGGCTAAGCAAACGGATGTAAAAAGGTGAAATAGGAAAAATAAAAATCGGCTAAGCCTGGGAAGAAACGGATGTAAAAAAGTGAAATAGGGAAAATGAAAATATGTTAGCGGCATTTATTAATGACTGAATTGAATCTATAATTTTTATAAAGCAAAACCCCCATTAGCCTAATTATCTAATATCTCCTTAAGCTATGCCCCACGAGCCCACAGCCGCACAAATTATGCAATGCATCCACCTCCACCCTATACACCCAGCCGGCCACTAATTTTCCCATTCACTCAACGCTGCACGTGCACTGTCTGATCATCTCCAAGCCGCTGCCTCTTCCCCTGCCTCACAAACCCACTGACGATGTTGCATGCGCACTGTCTGATCATCTCCAAGCCGCTGCCTCTTCCCCTGCCTCACAAATCCAGTGACGAATATTAAGGCCAAAGAAGCTGTCGTCACCTGCCAATAGCGATTGGACATTTGGACTCCTTCAGAAACCGTTGGAGCACGTATTGTTCTAACCAAGGATACGAGAAGCTGTGTCTCTTGATTTTCCTCAAGATTCATATATATTACCTCTCAGCATCACCGTGCGGCCACTCATCCCACGCCACGCCTCCAGGAAGCAGTGGTCGCAGCTGAGCCCTCCGCGGTGCTGCCTCGGCTCGGCAGCGGCAAGCCTCCATCGATCCCCGTGGCCATGGCGTTGTACATGCATGCTTCGCGGCCATGGCAAGTGGCCGCAGGAGCCTGCAAAAATGCTAGCAAGGCAACAGGCAGCCTGCGGATGCCTCAGGAACGCGCCCTGTGGTCACGTGTGTCGTCGTCGTTGCGGCCGGCGAGGGTACCGGTTAGAGGGCCCGAGTGCCAGTTTTTGCAGGAGCCCGCAGTAGCCGTTAGGCCAGTTTTTGCAGGCGGCCCAAGCAGGCTAGCAGGTCGGCCCGCACCTGCTTTGTATCCCTAAGCCAAGCGGTAGGGTGGAGTTATTATTACCTGGAACAAGGTGGATGTGGCGGCATGCGGCAGCTGCTTGAGCTTCTTATCGTCGTAGTAATCGGCGACGATGTGCAGCTCGAGGACGTGGCGGATGGTGCCGAGCGAGTAGTGGCCACGCCGGTGAGGTGGCCCATGTCGGCGTTGGCCACGGCCAGCACGGTGATGGTCCAGTCCCGGTTGATGTCGCCGGCCAGTTGCGTCTCGTTGAGCAGCTTGCAGAACTACGAGAACTCGTACGTCGTGCTTCCCCAGGATCTGCAGCCTGCAGGATGTCGAACCCCTCCGCCGCCGTGGCGGCGCACAGTACTCCAGCACCGCCGCCGCCGTCACCACGTCCAGCCGGCGTCGCAGGTCCATCGCCGGCGAGCTTTGGCTGGCTAGCTAGCGGATGGGGGCAAGGGGAGTTTGTGAGTGAAGCAGAGCAGTACTGGAGTGTCTGCGGCGAGCTTTGGCTGGTTGCTGCTAGTAGTCGACACCACCGCCTCCGCCTCCGCCTCCACCTCCGGCAACGCCACAGCCGGCGCTGGCGTCGGCACCTGCGCCTCCGCCTCCGCCTCCGGCAACGCCAGAGCCGGCTGGCGTCGGCAACAAGCGCGCGCTCTCTCCTCCACCGAGCAACAAGATTCCCGAATCGATAAGCAAAATAAAAAAAGTAAAAAAAAAAAAAGAGAGAACATCACTGAAAGCCCGTTACGCGAGAAGAGATGCCCAAAAAACAAATTGAAGCGGCCCAAAAGAAATAAACCCACACAAGATAGCACGGATCTCAACAAAATCTCAACCACACAAACTTGCCAAATTGAATCTTTCGTTGTTATTTGGCAATTAGTGTTCAATCATGGACTAATTAGGCTTAAAAGATTCGTTTCGTGAATTTCGTCTAAACTGTGTAATTAGTTTTATTTTTTTTATCTATATTTAATGCTCCATACATGTGTCCAAAGATTCGATGTGACGAAGAATTTTAAAATATTTTACAAAATATTTTGAAAACTAAACAAGACCTTACTCACCAGAGTAGCGCTATACTAGTCAAATCGAACAGCTTGTGCTTGAAACTACTTATACGAGAAAGATTTTTTCCCCCCATATTCTCAGTTCGACTAAAGACAAAAGGTTGGTACCGAGCTGAAAAACGTTACGACATTACCAAGAACACTATCAACCAAACTAGAGAAACCGGCAAACGCAGCGAACAGAGGCACCGGGCACCTCTGAATTGGCCTGGCCTGGCCGCCGCCCATGCGATCAAACTAGGATCCTATTTAGTTCCGCTTATCGATTCGTTTATAATCAATCATATTGCGGGGATTTTTTTGATTCGCAGTTGTGCTAGTTCAAAGTTTTGAAGCGACAAAAATAATCAAAGTATTTGGCAAGATTCTCAACTTTTTTAAGAATTGGATTATAAGCGGAAGCAAAAAGGACCTACATTTGCTCTGCTTGATTGCTTTCGCCTGAGGTCTTTGATAATTGGTTACTTTTTTTTTGAAACTTGGCATATCCATATTGGATCCTCATATGCCATACGCAACAGTTGAGATGTAAATTGAAACTAGAAAAATCATATAAAAATGAACAGATTTCAAGGTCATATCAAAAGACAAATGGCCCTGCTACCATCCGGACGTCCGTCCGAACGCTCATGGCTGCAGCGCCTGATGTTGTTGCTCCTAGGAAACTACGCCCCCTCACTTCGTGCCTCTATCTAGATTGCCCGTGCCCCCTCCGCTTCCTGCCGCACGTGGACGTCTGCGCCCCTACCGCCATCACCCTCCGCTTCCCGCACCCGCTGCCGAGCATCGCTCCATCCCTCTGTTGCCCCATGAGCATGAACGGCGCCCAAGCAGCTGCAATAGGCGGTTGTGGTAAGGTGGTCACATTGCAATATGTGCAACATCCCGATCTATTTTGAAACATTCAAATAAAAACACTTGCAACATATGTACGAAACAGCTGAAACATTTGCAACATGCATCTAAACACACTTGCAAAACACTTGGAAAACTCTTGGAAAGAACCATTGCAAACATATGTAAGATCCAGATAAAACGCTTGCAACATACACGTGAAACATATGAAACATACAGAAGAAACACTTACAAAGAACGTCTGAAAAAATAGATAAAACATTGGGAACAAACACTTGAAACATACATATGTATAGCCATTGTAACATGTGCAACATCATGATCTACTTTTTACAACATCAAGATGAAACACTAGCAACATTCAGATAAAAACATCTGAAACACTTGAAACACAAACTTGCAACATGCGTTGCGCAGCGTCACCTTGCTGTTTGGACAAGGTACCCGAGTAGCGCGGGCACACCAGCGAAGGATAGCACCGCAACGGCCAAGAGCTTCCACACGCCGGGGTTGAGGTCCCTGCCAGGGAGGTCTACATTGATGAGCGCTCGGAGGAAGTCGTCGTTGTCGCCCCCCACATAGCCGAAGACGTCCAACTCGTCGACCACGCCGGCGTTGACGAGGTTCTATAGGAGGAGTGGACGCGGCGTGATGGAAAACGCGGTGTGTAGCGACGAGCAACGGCGAGGCGGGAAAGCGAATGGG
This sequence comes from Saccharum officinarum, assembly GCA_020631735.1. Classification (NCBI taxonomy): domain Eukaryota; kingdom Viridiplantae; phylum Streptophyta; class Magnoliopsida; order Poales; family Poaceae; genus Saccharum; species Saccharum officinarum. The sequence goes on from CM036228.1 coordinate 14,255,880, forward strand.
GATTTCTATCGATAGGATTTTGTCGCGGGGTAGAGATGGAGGAGAGAGCGTAGAGGGAAGGAGACCGATAGCCTATTGGGCCCGGTCGCTGCGCAGCCCAGGAACAGGGGCGTCTGAATGTACATGTCCGGATGGACGCCCTAATCATAGTATTACCGAAAGACAAAAGCCTTTATGAAGCACATGCGCCTGGAGTTTGTTAATTTATTTTTAAAATGACTTTGTATCTTAATCCTTTCATGTGAGTATATATATGGATGCACTGTGAATATTTTAATTTTCAAATTTTTTCTAGCCAAGTATATAAATACGGTTTTCTGAATGGGTTTCATGTTTCCACTGTAGCCCTTGGAGCAGGCCGTGACAGAGCAAACTGACTCGATGCCTGGCCCCTGTGGCCCACTACGATCCGTCCGTAGATCATCCAGCCGACGGCCTGACGTGACTGGGAACTCAGACTGGGCGTTCGGTTTTAACCGACAATTCGGTTCGGTCTATTCGGTTTCCAAAAATTCCGGTTTTCAGACTACAGCACCCGATCGGTTTTCATGAAACTGAAAACCACACAATTTGGTTTCGGTTTTAACCGAACCACCCGAACAGTCAACACAGGATAAAAAATGCAGTGCATGACAAACCATTAACCATCGGCATCAGGCACGACTTGACTCTGATTAACCTCACAAGCAACAGTTTCATCGGTGTCCCCCATCTAGAAATCAGAAATGAAATTGATCGAATCAAAACTGAAGAACAGCAAGGATAACAGGAGAAGACCAAAAGAACTGAATGAAGAAGATAAATCAAAACTTGCATTGGAGGACTGCTCGGTCCGCGCCGCCGTTGCCTTGGTCGAAGAACTTCACGAGGGTGGTGCCGGTTTCCCTGCTCAAGCCCTCGCGTTCTGCTCAGGCCGCCGCCGCCGCCGCGCTCTGATTAGGCCGCCGCCGCCGTGGTCGCCAAATCGCCTGCCTGGGCGTGTTAGGGTTAGGGACGCTCGCTCACGGACTGCGGTTTGTGCGGCTGTGCGCTGCGGACTGCGGGTTGGGGACTGGGGAGATGAGGTGCGGCCATGCGGGCGTGGGCTGATGGGCCGTGGTGGGCTGGGGAGATGAGGGCATCAGGTTGCGTTGCTGGCTCACTGTGAATCGTAGTTTCTGCTGCGCTCTCATACATCGGTTGAATGAATCGGTTTTCGGTTTGGTTTGAGTAGAAAACCGAAGCCGAGGCCGAGAACCGAATTACGCAAAACCAGAAACCGAACCCGCACCTAAAAACCGAATAAATCGACATTTCGGTTCGGTTCGGTTTACTCGGTTTGCGGTTCAAAAGTGCCCAGCCCGACTGGGAACTAGGCGCGTCACCCCGGGTGGCTTCTGGCTTGACGCCTGACCCAACCCACGCACACGGGCTCCTTTCCTCCGCCTCTCGTCTAGTCCCTCTCCTACCGAACCCTCCCAATCCAAAGCGATTCCTCCGGGCCGCCGCCGTCCCGATCGCGCCGCGCCGCCGGGGCGGCGTCTCCCCGGCTGCCCTTAGCTCAGCTCGCGTTCCGGTGGAACAGAGAAGAGTTAAACTTTCGAATCTCTTCTTTGCTACCCGCATGCGCCTTACGGCCTCCGGCGGGGTTCGGATTTGATTCCTGTTGATTCCAGAGGTGGGGGGAATGGAGATCCAGTCATCTGCCCGGCCCATCGAGGGGCTGATGGAGAAGGTGCTGTCCGTGAACATCCTCTCCTCGGACTACTTCAAGGAGCTCTTCAAGTACAAGACCTACCACGAGGTGGTCGACGAGATCTACAACCAGGTGGACCACGTCGAGCCCTGGATGACCGGCAACTGCCGCGGGCCCTCCTCCGCCTTCTGCCTCCTCTACAAGTTCTTCACCATGAAGCTCACCGTCAAGCAGATGCACGGGCTGCTCAAGCATCAGGACTCCCCCTACATCAGAGCTGTAAGGAAACCTCTGGCCTCCCTAGTCTCGGTTTTCTGTTCAATGATCTGTTTGCTGTTTCCGGCTTTACAACAAGTTATTGCACGCGGACTGCTACAATTTTGGAGGATTTTGTTAGGGAATCAGACTCTGCCAAAGCATCGAACTCTACATGACTAGAAATGGCCCTCACTGTATTGTCATTAGCTAAAGCTTATCCGGTAGTACATGTAGTAGTCGTTAGTAGTGATAGACTTAGTTGGCTGTATTTACATGGAACTAACCCAAGTGATATATATGCCCATTCACACATGGCACTAGCTTGTTGGTGTCTCAAATGTTCAGTTAGTTTATCAAATAAATGAATTTGGCTATCAGAGTCTAATAATAGTTGGTTTATTTCAGATTGGATTCCTCTACCTGCGATATGTTGCAGAACCGAAGACGCTGTGGACTTGGTATGAACCCTATATCAAGGATGACGAGGTATTGTTTCTATTGCATTAGCACTTCTGCTTCTGTTGTATTTGTTTCACATTAAATTAAGCAGCAAAAGAACAACTGCTAGTTTAAGTGTTCAACCATATGTTTCTGAATTATATCCTCAAGTTTCTGTTGCATTGTTTCCACTTAAATGGTATGATAAACTTGTGTAACATAAACAAAGATCATCTTTTGATATTGGCACCTGCTATGTACTAAGAGCAGTACTTGTAGAAAGAATCAGATATAGTTGTAAAAAACTGAAGGCGGGACAATAGTTGGTTCCTATGTCTGTATTCTAGTCTACAATTAGAAAAGAACCGATGTTCGAAACATGTAATGAAGGATACATTGAAATGTGCAATCTTTGAGGCAAAATTGGTGGTTCTCTGGAATCCACCATTCCTGTCCTAGCTTTTGCTTCTAACACAATGATGTGCATATGTATGAACTTACTGCTTAGCCATGTGGATCTATCAGTGATAATATTTTTTTCATGCCTATACTAACATTGATTTGCCCATGTTTATAGCTGTAAAATATTTATTTATGCCCCCGTTTTACAGTTCTTTCCAGTGTCGATGTCTTAAATCTAATGCCCTACTCTTTCAGGAGTTTGCCCCTGGATCAAATGGTAAAATGACTACAATGGGCGTTTATGTGCGTGATCTCCTCCTTGGTCAGGTATATCTCTTGAAGTTATTTCACAATTCTTCCATACAACAAAACAGTATCCTGAGCTGCTATCACAATGTCTCCTTAGTTACCCAACTACATCCGAGGGCAGAGATCATTAACCATATTATTTTCTGAACCTAAATGCAATTAGTCTTTCTTGAATCACTCACCTGTTGATTTGGCATACTGAGGGGAAATTTCAATTGTGGAGTTGCTTTTAAGAGGAGACATCATCTCTTCCGCCAGTAACATCACTGTATAAGGTTTGTCATGATGTGTTGCTCAAAATTTCTTTTTTCACTGTTTTTCGCTAGGCTAACCTATGTTTCAAGTGGTTGAAGGATTCATAACATTTGAAATGGTTTCGTCTTGCTAGTTTGCAAGATAATTTACTCTTTTTTTTTATTTATTGAGGATTATATCACATGAAACATGTATGCCCATGGGGCTTTTGCCCATATTGGTTTCTAGTGACTTTTTTTTTTCATCCTGACATGATTCTTTGCCGAAGGTGTATATGATATGTTATCAAAGAAATAAGTCCATTTTTTTCTAGAGAAAAGCGAAAGGGTTCCAATGCGTTAAATATTATATAGTTGGTTTTTTTTGGAAAAGTACTAAAAATAAAAAAAGATGAGTAATCCGGATACTGATTTGATAGTTAACTGTAAAACCACTTTTTTCTTTTTTGCTGCTTGAATCCACATTTATTCCCAGTCAGATGCTCTGATATGTTGTATTGCAAATTTCTCTAAATTCTTCTATAATTTAACCAAGGCCCAATAGTTCATACATTTAATTGCCACGCTAGTTAGGTAAGCAGTGACATAAATTAAGATTTTCTGGTTTGTTCGGCTGTTCTTGTTGCTACTCTGGAGCAGATTTGTCGGCACTCTATTTATGGGTCCAGCCGATACACTATACATTAACGATGGTTAATTCAGTTTGCTGAAGGCAATTGCAAAACATTTGACTAAAGTGTTATGGTTTTTTGCTCACTGAACAGTTTGGTTGTTTAATCTTTTGTAGTAATGTAGTAATTTTAGAGGTGCGTACAATTGCCAACGTAATTTCTATGACAAATCATTGTTTATTAAATCACCATGATATTGACCTACCAGTCTGTATTTGTTGGTAACTCTGATGCAATTCCTCAGTGTTTCTTTTTTTTATATATATTACTCTATTAGATAAGTTTCAATTGAGGATTATTATTTTTCACATGTTAAAACAAAGTGTCAATGATATTTGTTATTTTTTTGCAGTACTATTTCGACAGCCTTCTTCCACGAGTGCCTCTCCCAATTCTCCGACAGGTCACTAGCCATCTTGAGAAGCTGAAGCTTCCAACAAAGCAGTCAGGAATGACTGGGGATTCCAATAGGCTTGAATCAAATGATACTGCCAGAAGGCCTCCTTCCGTAAAGGCTTCTTTGTCTGTCTCTTTTGGTCAGCGTGCTCCACACCGTGCATCCACAAGGGATTCTTCCCCAGTCCGAAGAACATTACCTTCCAAACAGGACAAGGAAAGAAGTTATGATGGTGACTGTGCAAAATCGCCACCAAGGAAGCGCAGAAGTCGGAGCTCTGAGCGCGATCATGACCCTGAGAGGGATCGTTCAAATCGTGATCGTGGCAGGTACAAGGATAGGGAGCATGATCGTTATGCTCGTGATCACAGAGACCGGGATCATCATCGGCAGAGTTATTCAGATAGGGATGACGAAAGGCGAGGCCGTGAAAAGAGGGACAGGGATTCTGACCGAAATAGACATTCAAGCTCCCGCAGGAGCAGGAGTCCAGTCCGTGGCAGAACTGACGGTGACAAACATCGCTCCAGCCCATTTGGTAGGGCACCAGAATCATCCAACCTGGCAAAGCTAAAGGATTTGTACGGTGACGCAACAAACACAAAGAATGATGCTGGCGATGATAGAGCTCACAGGGATTCTGGAACGGAAGAGGTAATCCGACTGGGAGGGGCAAGGTGGAGGTGAATCTCATGTTAAGGGACACCACGGCGGTGCATTTAGGTCCCATGAATCCAAAAATCATTAGTGTCAGAAGTTACTTAACTTGAACTTGCGATTTGAAAGATTTACTTTTATCCGACATTATGCTGTCAAATCTTTTTTACGTGGAGGTTCTGTTGTGCCCATGGTTGGTGCTACAAAATGTGCTCTGACGTCATTGGCATTGGCTGTTTGCTGTATGTCTGTGTCTTGCATCACATTTGTGATAAACAAGCCAGAATGACGCAATAACCACGTGTATATTTTCAACGTATGTTCCCTTTTTTTAAAAAGTGTACAATGTAGCCTTGCTGGCTCAAATTGCAAATGTACAACACTATTAATTTGTAAGATTCATTTTGGGGGCGGGGCTGCGCCACGTTACTTGCAAAAATCTTAGCAGAGCTTGACTGCTGCCGAGAACATCTAAAAAATCAAATATATGCAACTCTCTTTGCCAGATTATCGAGGGCAATCTCGCTGGCGCAAGTAAAGGCGAGCACGAGCAGGGCCTGCGCGACCAGTGACGGGGCCGGCGCGTCCGTGGTCCAGCAAGACCGGCGGGGCGACGCGGATGGCGGCAGCCATGGCTTGTCCGGGCGAGCTCGACGGGGACAGGCCTACACGGCCATGAATGGGAGAGCACACACAGCGTCAGGATGGTGGATAATTTTGGCCAACTCTAGGAATTCATGAGTTTTTATAGAACACGTCTTAAGGTGATTGGAGCCAAGGTGTTTGGGTAAAAAAAAAAAGGAAAAATCAGGTCTAGAGCTATTTTTCTGTGGATCTGGAGCACTTGAAGCTATCCTAAACAGGCTCGTACTTTGATCCAGTATATTGTTGTAATTGCTTTTGCCTTCCCAAGTAGTTGGTTCAGAAGAAAATAGAGGAGTTTGATCTGTTCTAATTTCTAGAAACAGTGCAAGATTTTTTTTCCCAGTTGGTTTGGTTTACTAATTGCTCTAGGTAGGCTGAGATGGAGATGTGAAAAGAAAAAAAAGAAGACGAGACAACTTTTACCAGTTCCAGGTGCTTATTGCTTACGCTTAACTGCATAACATGGGTGCGAAACTAGTACTAGACAGCTTGATGTTTCAAATTGCGGAAAGGCTCTTTGTAGGGCGTCCGTCCGGACGGATCCTGCACTCGCCCACGTTGTCCTCGCCCGCGTCACCTGCTCGCTCTGCTCGCGGGACGGATCCCGTCCTTGTCCGCGCCGCGCATGGCGAGCCCGACGCGCTAGGCACTTGCTAGCTCGCTCCTGGACGCGCCTCCCGTCGTGGCTGTGCTCCATCCGCCTGCCTCTGCCCTTGCCAAGGTCCGTGTCGCCGACGAGTTCCACACCGGTGACCTCCGCGCCACTCCGCGGCTTCGAGGCCTACCAGCGTCGAGCTCCACGTTGGCGAGCCTTTCCAAGCAGCAAGAAGATGCTACGTTGAAAGCGCATGTTGCAATAGTATGTTTCAAGTGTTTAGATGTTTTCGAGGTATGTTACAAGTGTTGTATATCAATGTTGCAAAAGTAGACCGAGATGTTGTATATGTTGTAATAGCTATACACGTATGTTTCAAGTGTATGTTCCAAATGTTGCATCTGTTCCAGATAAATGTTGCAAGTGTTTTGTCTGGGCGTTGCAAAAGTAGATCCAGATGTTGCATATACATGCATGTTGTAAGCATATGTTTCAAGTGTTTTCAGTTGTTTTCATATGTATGTTTGCTAGTGTTTCATCTGGATGTTGCATATGTTTGTAATGATTTTTAAATGTTTTTTAGACGTTTTCGCAAGTGTTTTAGACGCTTGTTTCAAGTGTTTCATCTGTCTTCTTTTGTATGTTGCAACTGTTGTATCTGAATGTTTCAAAAGTAGATCGGGTATTGCACATGGGATGCGGCCGGTGGTGCGAACGACGTCCGGGACGGCGTGGGACCACTACTAATGCGCTCCCTCACGAGCCCGACGTGCTAGGCGCTCGTTCGCTTTTGTGCGGGCATCGTCCGGACGCTAGCGGGCGCTAGCACGTCCTTTCAATTTGTCTTTCATTTTATTCGGGTAATGGTGAGGTCAGATAAGAAAAAGGACCCTGCACCCCATCTCATGATCTTAGCAAGCTAACTGGAAACTGCCTGGTCACGCTAAGCCTACTACATCAGGCTTATCACTACCGGGTCCGGAGACCTTATCGCCATCGGTTTTGCCCCTCAGTTGGTGAAAGTGGGTGGTTATGATGAAGTGGATTATCGCCGCTAGCTAGCTCAAACCGGCAGTGAAAATGATTATCGTCGTCGGTTCGTATGTACATGCAAAAAAAACATTTTTGCAGGTTTGTAGATAAGTCCACTTGCATCCCTAAATCCCATGATTGGTTTTGCTTTTCAGTATGATTAACATTATAATGGTACAAATGAGCACTCACAAAATCATTAAACAAAAGGCTTGGGGTGGTCCGGGTGGCGAGACCACCACCCCTCATCAGTTCTCCCCCAGGCAAAAAGGCGGCACCTAGGCGGACCCCGCCCAAGAGGAGCAGGCGGATTGCCGCTCAGCGGATGGACCACGTCCCGACGTCCAAACGCGGCGAAGTGCTCCTCATGAGGAAGATGGGGTTCCTGGAACCTTCAGCACCGCCCTCCTCTGCGGCTAAGCACTCGTACGAGTCCTTCTTCGAGGCCGACATTTCGGACGCTGACGCTGAGGCGCTTGTAGGGGGAGGTTGCGGTGAGACGCTGAGACGCTTGTAGGGGGAGGTTGCGGTGAACGAGTGTTCTAGGTTGATCCTATTGGATCCCAGGGTTGTTATTTTCAAAATGTAACTCTTCATGGATCCGGTCGGGCCGGGCACGACCACTCTTGTAATTTTCAAACTTCTATGATCTTCCTAATACAAAGATGCGCACACTCGTGCGTATTCGCGAAAAAGTAACTAACAGTAGACTTTAGGTATTTTTTCTATATAGCTAGCATTAAGAGCCCACATATTCATCAGCAGTATCTTCCTCCTCCTCCTCCGAGTATTCAAAATCTTCATCCTCCACCTCTAGGTCCTCATCATTGCCCGTGTCCTCCACCACCACTCCTGCAATAACATGTTTTTTTTATCTTCATCATCTAAATCGTGGCTGCTGCGTCGCGCGCGCGCTCCTGGCGCTCCGCGGCCCGCTCTGCTGCTCTGCGGACGTCGCGCGCTCTACGGCGTCTCGCGTACGCCGTGCCCCACATCCGGACGATGCGCACATACTCATCGGCGACTAAGAAGGTGGCGTCCACGTCCTGGTCCCCAAAGTTAAGAGACTAATACTACTAACATCACCTGCATCCGAGGGTGGTTAACGGGGACGAGGTGACTGAGGGCGTCCCCCATGGCGCTTCCTGGCCTGAATTTCCGGCCAGGGAAAGTGGTGGAAGCCGAAATTCGACGCAAGTATGGATCCCCGGTTTGTCACAATCCCTCTTCCCGATCTCTGGCGTTCTTCCTCGTCATTTCTTTTGGGCGTTGTAAGTTTCGTTTGTCTGAATGGAATGCTGCGCTCATCCTTCAATCGGTTATTGGCGGTGCTGCTGGCTCTTTTGGTCTTTATGCCCTGAGTGATCGTGTCTTTCGCTTCTCCGTTTGCTCGTCGGCGGTGGGGTTTCATATTTACAAGCTCCGGTCTTTTGAATGTACCCAATTCAAGATCTTCTTCAACCTCTGGCATAATGGGGGCCCAGATTATATTTCTGAATATCGCCGCTGGTGTGCAGAGGAAGAGTCGAAATGGTCCATAGTTTCCCGGCGTGGTGGTGTACCGACAGCTCCACCGCCGCCACCGCCGCTCACCGGAGCCAACTCTGTTCCGATCAGGTCCCATGATCGGCCAATTTTTTTCAAATTCTGCTAACGGTCAGGGTGTTCAAACTGGCCGTCAAACAGGATCTTCTAGCACGCGTTTTGCGGCCCGCCAGGGTGTTCAAACTAGCCGTCAATCAGGATCTTCTGGCACGTGTTTTGTGGCCCGCCATCCTCGTTCCTTCTATAAAATCAAAGATGGTATTCTGGGAGATCGTCCTTCTGGGCCAATTGGTACTTGCCATAGATGTCTAGCCCACGACCATGTTACAGCCCAATGCTTCAACCGACCCCGTTGCCGTGTCTGTCTGCGTTGGGGACATTTTTTCAGTAGCTCCTATAAATTTGCACCTCGATTGGTGCGCCCTACCATAGATCACTCTGGACTTGATCACTATCCTTCTAAGTCTCCGCCCCTGCCTGGTGGGGCTACCTTCTCTCCACGACGCTTCAGTTCTTTTGGAGATTTCTTTAAGTTTTTTACTGGCATTTCTCCACCCTCCCTTGTTACCATTCCGTGGAGCTGTCCCTGGCACATTACGGCGCCAGAGTTCATCAACGAAGTCGACGAAGGCGCCTTGGTGCCTCCATTGCGTCTCCCAGCCTCTCCTTCAACCCCTGATCGTCCTCGTCGATTCTCTTCCTTTGGTGAGTTCGCTTCCGTTATTCTTGGCATTCCCTCACCATAGTCTACTGTTCATGTTCTTTGGGTGGAGAAAACCCCACTTTCTTCAGTAACTCTGCCCCCTTCTCAGGATTCAATGGTGTTCCGCCTGATCGATCCATAGCCTTTCATGCCGCTTGGAGCTCAGAGACGCATTGTGCACGGAAGGCCTGTTATGCGGCGTGTTGTCATCGGTCATGTCACGTAGCAGAATAATGACATGGCCATTGCTTATCTGCAACCGATGCCTCAGGGCCCGATTAACTTCATGGCAATCCACAACATCATCGCGGACTTCCTTCATGCCAGAGGTATTGGATTTCGCTCGATGCAACCCTGCGTCCCTGCCCATTCGGCCAAGCCTATGTTCGTTTCAACTATATTTTTGAGCGTGACCTCCTTATTGGAATGGGGCCGATCCAGTATGGCAATGGTACCATTTCGTTTGTGCCTCACAATCAAGCTTGGAATAACCGCACTGCGAAAATGACTCATGAAGCCTGGGTCATGCTTTTGGGCCTCAATCTGGATTTGTGGACACAGCCTCTGTTGGAGAAGGTAGTTTCATCCTTTGGCAGACTGCTCAATTGGGAAGAAGACCTGTTCTATCAGTCTAGGGCTGTGGTTAAGATCAGGGTGTCAAGTTTGGATGAAATACCCTGGTTCTTCGTGTTTACTGAAGGCATTAACTTTGAATCCTAGAGCTGGAGTGTGCAGTGTGAAATCCTACAGGCCAGGATGCTTGGGGCAGGAGCTGAAGATGAGCAGTTCCCGCCAGATGATGATGACTTTGATCCTTTTGCTTTCCACTTCCATGGTTTTGGACAGCTTGGTCAGGGTCCCCCACCTTCACCAGAAGCTGATGCCCCTGATGAGCCAAATCCAGAGTATCTTGCAGCAATGGGATGGGGTTTGTGGCCTCAGCCAGTAGTGCAGCCACCACAGCAAGAGGAAGCTCCTGCTCTTATTCCTTCAAATCAGATTAATGTCAACCCTGTGCCTGTTCAGCCTGCTCCAGAACAGATCCTTCCTGCTGTGGCTAAAGTTGTCCAAGCTCAGGGCCCTTCTGTAGTTGCTCCGACACAGGTTGCTCATGATGATGTCCTTGCAATGGATGATCTTACTGACCACTCAGAGGAGGAGCTACAAATGCCACCTCTCATTGATGACCTGGCGGTGAAAATGGTAGCTTTCCCAAATTTACAGAACATGCAGCCTCTCTAGGTTGAAGAAGTACCTCTAGAGGACCTGGTGGACTTTGATGTCTTGGCGCCACAAGCACCCCTGCCTGCCGATCCACCAATTCAATTTGAAAATGTGCAATTGGGCTTTGTGGAGACCTTCACTCCTCCTGTGGACCCAAGCCTGTACCTGAACAAGGCCTATTCAAGGCCAAACCCAGATGCTTTACGGATGTGCGCCAAATTCTTCAACAATGTTGATCAGTCACTCCCTACTGTGTCCATTCCTACTCAGTGGATGAACTTTTTCACCCTACTGCTAATGAAACAGGCAACCTTTGAATGGGCAAAGGATTTTCTCCAATCCTCGGCTTGGGCTACTGTGGCAAAGAACTTTTCTGGTAATGGCACCCCCTTTTCTTTTTCTCTTCCTAAAGTCAAACCGAATGTTTCCATTGTTGATCTCTCTTGTGATGATTCTGAAGTCATGATTGATGCAGGCCCCACTGGCTTTGACCTTCCAGATCCTACTCACCTGCCTGGCAGTGCTAATGTTCAGGATGCTGAACCAGCAGAAAAGGACCCCTCTGTGCTACCCTCTAGAGTTTCTAAGGCCACTCCCAACGCCCTGCAGACTACTCCACCTTCAGCTCCACCTGTCACTGCCCCTACACCTCGTGGCAAAAGGGGTAAGTCCCTAATCATTTGTGAAGCAACCCTGCATCGTAGTGATAGATTGCATGGTATCTCAAAAGGATTTAAGACTCCTGTTTGCAAAGAGCGTTGTTGCCTTGGTTGTGACTCTAATCCACCACTCCTTTCTGCTTCTGTAGTCCGTGAACTGGGAACATCCTTTTGCAATATCAATGCTGAGCACTTGACTGAAGAAAAGCTTACCTCCAAGCCCACCAGAAGGGTGCTATTAGAAAGCCCAAAGCAAAGAAGCCCAAGGAGTCTGAAGAAGAGTCAGATGTTGGGGCCAAGCCCAAGAAGAGCAGGAAATGATGCTGAGCTGCTCTTGATCTTAGATGTCTAAGATTAATCTTTTGCTTTGCCTATAGTTTATCCATGGCTATAAGACAATGGAAGATTATTAGTTGGAACATACGGGGTATTAACTCTGAGAAAAAATGGAACTCACTAAGAGATCATGTGTCTGAATCGAATTGTGATGTTATCTATCTTCAGGAGACTAAGCGATCAGTGTTTGATAGTGCCTTTATTCGTATTATCTGTCCTGCTTGTTTTGATCGGTTTGAGTTCCTGCCATCTAATGGAGCCTCTGGTGGCTCTATCATTATCTGGAAGAGTGCTATGTTTTCTGGTAATCTTATCTTCCAGAATGAGTATGTTCTCTCAGTCTTGTGTCTCTTCCATGCATAACAATGCCACCTGGGTCCTGACAAATGTATATGCTCCTTGCACGCCATCTGGGAAACGTGACTTCATTCGTTGGTTTAAGAATGTCTCTATGCCAGTTGATGTAGATTGGATAGTTGTCGGTGATTTCAACCTCTATCGCAATCCAGAGGACCGTAACAGGTTAGGGGCAGATTTTGCAGAAATGCTTTTATTCAACGAGGTAGTTAGTACACTTGGGCTGGTTGAATTGCCTTTGAGGGGTCAGAGATTTACATGGATGAATAAACAAAACCCACCTTTGCTGGAGCGTCTAGACTGGTTCTTTACATCTGTTAGTTGGACTACAGTCTATCCTAACTCATTTGTCACCACTTTAGCTATGGAAACCTCTGACCATGTTCCATGTTTGGTCACTGTATCTACTGACATTCCAAAAGGGCACATCTTTCGGTTTGAAAATTTTTGGCTTCAGCATGAAGATTTTCTTACACAGGTCCAAGCGGGATGGGTCTCACCCCCTCATATCACTGACCCAACAAAGAGCATTACTGCAAAATTCAAGAATTTGAGACAGGTGCTGAAACAATGGAGGCAAACTCTTTCTGCTCTTAAAGACACTATCGAAAATGTTAAGTTAATTCTATCTTTCCTCAATCTTCTCGAGGAATTTAGAGATCTCAGTCTCATTGAATGGAATTTTAGAAAAATTATAGAGAGCAAATTGGTCAACCTCCTTCAACAGCAGAAGACATACTGGAAACAGAGGGGGAACATTAAATGGGTTACTCTTGAGGACGCCAGTACTAAATTTTTTCATACACAAGCCACAGTGATATATAGGAGAAATTTCATATCTCATCTTCTTGATGATCATGACAATATGGTGGTAATTCATACTGAAAAGGCTTAATTAATTTGGCTATCTTTTAGAGAAAGATTGGGTACTACTTCTTTTACTTCGATGGGTTTTGATCTTGCATCCCACCTCAGCCCCTCTGTGGACCTGTCTGATTTAGTAGCCCCTTTCTCTATTGCTGAACTAGATGCAGTGATTAAAAATCTCCCCTCTAATAAGGCACCAGGGCCAGATGGCTTCAACATAGACTTCATCAAACATTGTTGGCCCATTATCAGTTCTGATTTCTACAGCCTGTGTCATCAATTCTATGATAACCACTTGTGCCTCCAGAGCATTAATGGATCCCACATCACTCTTGTACCTAAGAAGGATGATGCTCAGAGAATATAAGATTTTAGGCCTATCTCTCTTTTGAACACTTCTGTGAAAATTCTCACAAAGTTGTTAGCCAACAAATTTTAGAAAGTTTTGCCTGCTCTTTTACATAAGAATCAGTATGGCTTTATAAAACATAGATCTATTCAAGATTGTATTGCTTGGGCTCTAGAATATTTACACATGTGTCATCAGTCAAAGCAGGAACTCATTATTCTGAAATTGGACTTTGAAAAGGCCTTTGATAAGGTTGAGCATGAATACATGTTACAGATCATGGAGCATAAGGGCCTTCCACCTAGATGGCTGCTTTGGATGAAAAGTATTTTTGCTTCTGGTACCTCTGCTGTTCTTTTAAATGGAGTCCCAGGAAAAGTGTTCCATTATAGAAGAGGAGTGAGACAAGGTGACCCACTGAAAGTCCTATGTTTGGTGTTGGTAATTAGTGACAATGCCTAAGTACTAATCCTATGCCTAAGTTGTATGTAGCATATGAGGATTAGTACATTCTAAGGTTGGTGGCAAGTTGGACATAGTGATGATGATGGCCACACTTGGATTTGGACGCAACCCTACGTGATCAAGGCAAAGGTATATGCTTAAGGGTTGTGTTTTAGTAACCAAGACACCTAGTGGGTGTGGTTACATTATAGGATAGATAGCCGTACTATAAAGAGGGGAATGACGCGGCTATTGAACTCCTAAGTGCCTCTATGTGTGCATTTCATAATCATATGCATTTGGATAGAACTAATAACGCCTCGAAAAATGATTGTGAAAATGCTAACACACTCGCACATGATGTGATCACTTGGTGGTGTTAGCACTTTTGCGATGGCGTTGGAGTTTGAGCCGTAGAGAGGGTTTGGGGTTCTCTCTCCCTCCCGTCGAGCTTGCGAGGTGAGATTTAGGCGTTTTCGAGGAGTTGAAACGACTATTTTCCACTACGCCGGAAGTCGAAAAAGAAACGAAGACGAACAGAGGTCACAGAGGTGACCGGACGCTAGACCAGACGCGGTCTCTGTTGCACATGGATCTATTTGGGCGAACTACATACACAAGCATTGGTGGCAACAAGTATGGCTTTGTGATTGTGGATGATTTCACTAGATACACATGTGTATTCTTTCTTATAGACAAGAGTGATGTATTTGACATATTCAAGAAGTTCATCAAGACAGTGCAAAATGAGTTTGAGACCACAATCAAGAAAGTAAGAAGTAACAATAGAAGTGAGTTTAGAAACACAAGAGTTGATGAGCTATGTGATGAGCTTGAAATCAAGCATCAATTCTCGGCCAAGTATACACCTCAATCAAATGGCCTAGTTGAGAGGAAGAATAGAACCTTAATTGATATGGCAAGATCAATATTGAATGAGTATAATGTGAGTCATTCATTTTGGGCCAAAGCAATCAACACGGCTTGCTTCTATAGCAACCGGCTCTATTGCCACAAGTTTCTAGAGAAGACACCATATGAGATCTTAAATGAAAGAAAGCCCAACATTGCATACTTTTGGGTATTTGGTTGCAAATGCTACATCTTGAAGAAGGGCACTAGATTGAGCAAGTTTAAGAAAAAATGTGATGAAGGCTTCCTACTTGGTTACTCAACTACTAGCAATGCTTATAGAGTTTGGAATTTTGCTAGTGGTCAACTTGAAGAAGTGCATGATGTTGAGTTTGATGAAACCAATGGTTCTCAAGATGAAGAAGATAACTTGGATGATGTGAGAGAAACTCAATTGATCAATGCTATGAAAGAAATGGACATTGGTGATATTAGGCCAAAGCAAGTGATTGATGTGGATGACAACAAAGATCAAGTGCTCTAAAGTCCAATTACACAAGCTTGTGGTTCTCTAATGCAAAATTAAGTTAGTACATCATCTCAAGTGCAATATCGACATCATCTCAAGTGCTCTAAAGTCCAATTACACAAGCTTGTGGTTCTCTAATGCAAAATTAAGCTAGTTCATCATCTCCAACTCATGATCAATATCGACATCCAAGCAATCAAGTCCAAGTGCTTCAACCAACTAACATTACAAGAGACCATCCATTGGATTCCATCAATGGTGACATACAAAGGGGAGTTCAAACTAGATTAAGATTGGTATATTTTTGTGCTCACTCTTCTTTTGTGTTAATGGAAGAACCCAAGGACGTTGATAAAGCATTGAGAGATCCGGATTGGGTAAATACAATGCATGAAGAGCTCAACAACTTCAAGAGAAATAAAGTATGGGAACTAGTTAAAAGGCCTAAGGATCACAATGTCATTAGAACAAGATGGGTCTTTCGTAACAAGCAAGATCAAGATGGGATAGTAGTAAGGAACAAAGCAAGACTAGTGGCTCAAGGTTACACACAAATAGAGGGTCTTGACTTTGGTGAAACTTTTGCCCCGGTTGCAAGATTGGAAGCAATTAGGATCTTACTTGTCTATGCTTGTGCTCACAATATCAAGCTATATCAAATGGATGTGAAGAGTGCATTTCTCAATGGGTACATCTAAGAGGAGGTGTATGTGGAGCAACCTCCTGGTTTTGAAGATAACAAGAAACCCAATCATGTCTACAAATTAAGAAAAGCTTTGTATGGATTGAAGCAAGCACCTAGAACATGATATGAAAGATTGAGGGACTTCTTGCTATCCAAAGGATTTGTTATGGGCAAAGTGGATACTACTCTCTTCACCAAGAAGATTGGGAAAGACTTGTTTGTGTTGCAAATATATGTTGATGATATCATATTCGGTTCAACCAATCAAGATTATTGTGATGAGTTTGGGAAAATGATGGCAAAGGAATTTGAAATGTCAATGATTGGTGAACTTAGTTTCTTTGTTGGACTTCAAATCAAACAAATAAAGAAAGGAACATTTGTAAGCCAAACTAAATACATAAAGGATATGCTAAAGAAGTTTGATATGGAAGATGCAAAAGGAATCACTACTCCAATGAGTACTAGTGGAAGCTTGGATAGTGACAAGAATGGCAACATGATGGATCAAAAACTATATAGATCAATGATTGGTAGCCTACTCTATGTGACAGCATCAAGGCTCGATGTAATATTTAGTGTATGCATGTGTGCAAGATTTCAAGCCTCACCAAGAGAAAGTCATTTGAAGGCAACAAAAAGAATATTGAGATACTTAAAGCATACACAAGATGTTGGATTATGGTATCCCAAAGGTGCAAGCTTTGAGCTAGTTGGATATTCAGATTCTGACTATGCCGATGACAAAGTGGAGAAAAAGAGCACTTCCGGGACTTATCAATTGTTGGGAAGATCACTTGTCTCATGGTCATCCAAGAAGCAAAATAGTATTGCACTATCTACCGCCGAGGCCGAATACATCGCCGCGGGTAGTTGTTGTGCACAAATCTTGTGGATGAAGGCAACATTGAAAGATTTTGGAATCAATTTCAAGAATGTGCCATTGCTATATGACAATGAAAGTGCCGTGAAGCTAACCAACAATTCGATTCAACATCAAATAACAAAGCATATTGATGTTCGCCATCACTTTATTAGAGATCATCAACAAAAGGGTGACATTGCTATTGAGAGTGTGGGCACTGAAGATCAATTAGCCGATCTATTCACCAAGCCACTTGATGAGAAGAGATTTCACAAGCTAAAGAATGAGTTGAACATACTTGACTTCTCCAACATGAGTTGATGCACCCCATATATGGCATGCCTCTTCTTCGAGCCCCAAGGTACAATTGGTTGACATGTCATACATTCTATACTAAGGACTTGTTTAGTGCATCTAGTCATAATTTACATGTTCTAGGCTCATTCATTAAATAAAATGAATTTGAAGTTTATATGGTGCCACTATTGTTTCTTTGCTATGTATGATCTAGTGGTAGCATATAACTTGTTTAAGTCGCTTGTGATCCTAAGTGTTTAATCTAGATCACTTGTCTAAATATTTGCTTCAACATGGTGCATGATAACCCTTCTAGTGAGGTGTGAAGAAGCTTTCCCTTGGATCAAACCGAAGCATTTTATTTATGCAAGCAATCTAGGTTGAATCACAAACTTGATCCTCACCCTATAATTCCACATGATAATCTATCTAAAATTGGTCCCTTGTGGTCATTGGTGCCAAAGGGGGAGAAAATGTTGTTCACAAAGATAGATTCTAAAGGGGGAGAAAACCTAAAGGGGAGAATTGATAAAAGAAGGGGATCAACTAAAATTTTGAGCACACAAGTAGGGGGAGCAAGCTCTTAAACATGAATGTTGCATTTCCATGTGCACTTTATATGTATGATGCATAGTTATGCATTTCTTTTATCGATACATTGCTTGTGTGGTGAATTGCTAGTATAATTTGAATGATGTATTGAGGTACTAGCATGAATAGGAAGTAGTTAGATTTTTCTTGCTTCATGTTTTTCAAAGTGGTACTAGAGCCTTGCTTATAATGTTGATCTCACGAGGTTTCTAGTTATGTTTGTGCTTTTCCAAGTGGTATCTAACTACACAAGGTGCTAAGATGGTGTTTTATCACTACTCCGATGGTATCACGCTTCAAAGGTCTATAATCTAAAACACTTAGCACCTATTGGTAGTCAATGCTCCTAATCTTTCCTATCTCACATATATGCTTCCAAAATCGAAACATATAGCATACATGTAGGGGGAGCCATTGCTATCAATTTAAATTCATGATCACATGTCCATAATTCTTACACATGGTAAAATACTTGGACAATGTGACATGGGTTCAATCAAAATTTTATCATAATATCTTTGTGAAAGGTTTGTCACCAATTACCAACAAGGGGGAGATTGAAAGTCCTATGTTTGGTGTTGGTAATTAGTGATAATGCCTAAGTACTAATTCTATGCCTAAGTTGTATGTAGCATATGAGAATTAGTACATTCCAAGGTTGGTGGCAAGTTGGATATGGTGATCATGTTGGCCACACTTGGATTTGGACGCAACCCTACGTGATCAAGGCAAAGGTATATGCTTAAGGATTGTATTTTAGTAACCAAGACACCTAGTGGGTGTTGTTACATTATAGGATAGATAGTTATACTATAAAGAGGGGAATGACACGGCTATTGAACTCCTAAGTGCCTCTAGGTGTGCATTTCATAATCATATGCATTTGGATAGAACTAATAACGCCTTAAAAAATGATTGTGAAAATGCTAACACACTCGCACATGACGTGATCACTTGGTGGTGTTAGCACTTTTGCGATGGCGTTGGAGTTTGAGCCGTAGAGAGGGTTTAAGGTCCTCTCTCCCTCCCGCCGAGCTTGCGAGGCGGGATTCAGGCGTTTTCGAGGAGTTGAAACGACTATTTTCCACTATGTCGGAAGTCGAAAAAGAAACGGAGACAAACAGAGGTCATAGAGGTGACCGGACGCTAGATCGGACGCGGTCTCTATTTGACCAGACGCGTCCGGTCAGTGTTCAGCGTCTGCGCGTGTCTCAGCTTTTTGATCGGACGCAGTGGCGTGTCCGGTCCCTATCGACCGGACGCGTCCTATCATTCAGGGAGCTTACTGGACTCCAACCGGACGCTGGCACTGTGGCGTCCGGTCAGTTCTGCAGCGCGTCCGGTCGCTGTTTCGTTGTGCGCTGCTCAGGCTTGACCAGCGCATCCGGTCCGTTATGGGACCAGCGCGTCCAGTCAAGCTTCGCGCGTCCGGTCGTTGCGTGGAGCGCGTCCGGTCGGTGGTTCACGGTGTAGGCGCTGTGCGATCGGCGCGTCCGGTCAGTTTGACCAGCGCGTCCGGTCAGCGTGACTTCGGCTGTTTCAAGTGCCTAACGGCTATATTCGAAGGGGTACGTGTATAAATACTCGTTGGCTGGCTCAAAACTCCATCTCTTGTACTTTTGACATACTTATGAGCACTTTGAGCTAAGCAACTCCCCTCCCACTCATCTCTCTTGCTTCTTTGCATATTCGAAGTGAGATTGAGTGATCCAAGTGCATTTGCATTGTGAGATTGCATCTAGTTGGCACTTGGTGGTTGATTTGCTACGGTATTCTTGTTTCTCTTGGTGGTTGCCACCACCTAGACGGCTTGGAGCAGCTTGGAGGCGTTGGCAAGAGTTGGTGATTGTTCTTGGCCACCTTCGGTGATTGTGAGGGGTTTGTGTCTACCTCGGCGAAGCGCCAAAGGCAACATTAGTGAATCGCTCATGTCATTTACAACCTTTTGCTATTTGGTAGGTTCTTGTGGCGCCTTTTGAGAGGCTCGGTGTGAGACCGATTAGCCACCGAAGCACGTGGTGAAGAAGGACACAACGGGGAATAGCGTGCCGACAAGCACGTGAACCTCGGGATAAATCTTCGTGTCATCACTTTCATATTGTGATTGATTGATTCCGGTGTTTGGTTGTCTTGGTATTCATTATTGATCATATTGGTTGGCTCAATACTTCGCCCCTCGGTGAAACTCTCCTAACTCAACTCCATATTACCTTCTTAGTTATCTTTGCTAGCTAGTTAGCTTTGCTAGAGTAGCTCCTTTGTGTAGCTTGATAGTTGTAGTTGTAGTTGTAGTTACCTTCTCGGTTTGACTTGTGCGGTTGAGTGCAAATATACTAGAATTGTGATTGGATAGGTGGCTTGCAAACACCCCGTAGGCTAAGCAAAACTCGCATCTCGCTATTTGTTATATTGATAAACTTGTTTAGCTTGTCTTTGTAGAAATTTTTAAAAGGCTATTCACCCCCCTCTAGCCATCAAGACCTTTCACCCACTCTCACCTCTTCTTTTTGTGTTGGCAGCTGATTTTCTCCAGACCATACTCAATCATGCTAGAGCCTCTGGTCAACTGAGTTTGCCCCTAAATTTGCTAAGTGATCATGACTTTCCAATTCTATAGTATGTTGATGACACATTGATTTTCATGAAAGGAGATCTCCCTCAGCTGACCCACCTTAAACAACGCCTAGCTGATTTTGCATAAGCTTTAGGTCTCAGGGTTAATTTTGAGAAATCCATGATGGTTCCCATAAACATTGATGATGCCAAGCTTAATTCTCTAGCTTCCTCATTTGGCTGCTCAAAAGGTACTCTACCCTTCACCTACTTGGGACTCCCTCTTAGTCTTTGTAAGCCATCAGTTGTAGATTTTTGGCCTCTGGTGTCCAAATGTGAAAGAAGAATGGTGGTCTTTTCCTCCTTTTTGAGTGAAGCAGGGAGATTGGAGCTTACAAATGCAATCTTAACAGCTTTACCAACTTTTGCTATGAGTTGCTTCCTATTGCCAAAAACAGTAGTAAAGCAAATTGATAAGTATCGAAAGCACTGTCTCTGGCGTGGTTCTGACATTAATAGCAGGAAACCGCCAAAAGCTGCTTGGCCCATGGTTTGTTTACCAAAAGATGAGGAAGGTCTTGGTGTGCTTGACATAACCATCCAGAATGAAAGTTTCCTACTGAAGCACTTGCATAAATTTTATAACAAAGCCCCCTCCCTTGGGTTCAGCTGGTTTGGGACAAGTATTACTCGAGGAACAGATTACCAGTTCAGAATATGATCTTCAGAGGTTCATTTTGGTGGAAGGGCATTCTTAAATTGGTCAACAAATTTAAAGACATTGCTAAAATTACTTTACAGAATGGCAACACATGTTCTCTCTGACATGATCTTTGGGGACCAGTAATTTATAGCCTGGAATTCCCTGAACTTTTTTCTTTTGTCACGAATGAGCATATCACCGTGTCAGTCGCGGCCAGCTCACCTCAACTGCATGACCTCTTCCATTTACCGTTGTCTGCTGAGGCTTATGACCAATTTCTAGATTTTTCAGTGGTCATTCAGAGTCTGCAACTTCAACCTACTCCTGATATCTGGAGTTATGTTTGGGGATCTTCAACCTTCTCCTCTAATAAAGCCTACAAGTTCCTCATTGGACACCAACAAATTCATCATGTCTATCGGTGGCTGTGGAAATCAGCTTGTCAAAATAAAAGGAAGATTTTCTTTTGGCTCATTCTCAAAGATAGGCTCAGCACTAGAGCCCTCTTACGAAGGCGTAATATGCAGCTGCCAGATTATAGCTGCGTTCTTTGTCATCACAATGTGGAAGAGGATCTGGCTCACTTATTGTTCCACTGCTCTTTTGCTAGTGCATGTTGGTCAACTCTCTCGGTGATTATTCCAAGCACCCCTGATCCATGTGCTGTTGTTGATAGTCTTAAACTACAGCTTGGACTGCCATTCTTTCTTGAGATCATTGTGACCATGTGCTGGTCCATTTGGATGATGAGAAATGATGCAATCTTCAGGGGTTTACCTCATTCAGTTCGACGCTGCAAACAGATGTTCAAGACTGAATTTGCTCTGGTTAAGCTAAGAGCAAAAGCACGACTTCGTCCAAGTTTGGATTCATGGATTGCTGCCTTTGTGTAATCTTCCTTATTTTTTTCTTTTCCTTTGTTGTCCCGTGAGGTGTTGTTGCTGTAAACTTTGCTTTTAACTTTAATAAATTCCAGTAGGGGGTAAAACCCCTCCTGTTTCATATAAAAAAAGCATTCATCATCATCAAAAGCCTATAGTAGCTCTAGATGGTTAGAACTTAGAAGTTATTAGTTTGTATAAAAAGATCATTATGATAGCATCATGTAAGGGCAAATATATACAGAAAAGAACAAAACACTATCTAGCAAAAGATAAGAAACAACCGTGTACACATTTTGATTTTAAATAAAAATCATCCTAGCGCATTCCATGAGTAATAATGGAAGATAATGGACAACGAGCTGACTCACCATCTTTGGAGTTCGTATTGTGTGCTGGAAGCAAATCATCCATGCATGGGTGTATATGAAAGACTCATGTGTAGCTGCTACCAGCTTATGGCAGCATCCAACTGGTTCAAATGACCCTAAATACTGTAACTTGGAGCTATCTAGGTAGTAAGCAAACCCATCGAAGTCGTCATTGGCCAAGAAAGCAATCTCTTTGTTTGGATGGTACCCCAAGAAATCCATTGTACTCATATTATCACAATCGTGACCATTACAATAAACACTATCTTGTTCTTCCACGTTGATACCACTGTCATCACTAGAGTCCCATCCAGTCTTCTCTATCCTCTGATTCTGTGATTCCTATCTGTCCACGGTCCAAGCGCCAGGACGCCTTAATTTTCTTTTTATCATCGCTGTTGTAGTGTTGCAAAAAGGAGGGCTTGATGTCAACCTTATACTTCAACTCCCACTCCGGCATTGGACGAGATTCTGATGCTTCCTGCAAAACCCATACTCGCAGCTGGTGCCAACGAAGAGCAGTGTAGTAAATCCCATGCTCCGATTTTCCAAGATGCATTTTTGGTTGCAAATTATCCGAGTACTCCTGTTCTAATTGAAATTCTCTCAAGCATGCTTCCTTACTCTTATATGGCCTCAAAAAGTCAGCAACATCTAATCTTGGTGGCATAAAAACATTATCCAACTTTGGTGTTTTGATCACTTGATACTTCTGCTCTAGCAATGACAACCTATATATATTATAAAAGAAATGTTCAGTAGCAAGCAAGCATATTAATTAGATTAATTAGGTCCAATCCAACATGGACAAAAACAAATAATACAAAATTTCCCACAGCCCCTGGTGCTTACCTCATGATGAAACCACCACGACAATGGAGGTAGAATGATCCCCGCCAGTACACGCCATTGCACCGGGGCGGATGATAAGTCATTGTTTCATTGCCCACACTATATGGTGCCCAAGGGTCTGACCACACATCTGATACTGTAATTGTGACATCATCCTCCCAAACATAGGCCCTGTTCACCCGGCTTATAATCCGTCTTTTTCAGCTTGTTTTTTCAGCCAGAATAATATTTTTCTCTCACGACAAATCAGCCAACAGTGTTTTTCAGCCGGCTTATCAGTACAGCCGAACGGGGCTAGTCTCTTTCTTCCCATTGGTCGGTTCTCGATGAGAAGACTTGCGCCACATACGAGGACGGTGGCCATTCTATTGATCCCTTCATGCGCATCTTGTAATCGTACTTGTCCCTTATAGATGACTGAAGTAGGGGCGGTCCTGCCCGACGTAGGGCCTGTTTGGTAGAGATTCGGCTTCGGCCAAAACAGCTTTGGAGTAGATTTACCTGAGGAGCTGAAGTAGTTTTTTTGGACCATTTGACAAAATAGCTTCTTCTGGTAGTCCAAAAGGACGAAATATCCCTAATACTCTTTTTTTCTTTGTTCTTTTCTTTTCTCTTTCTTTTTTTCTTTTTTCCTTAATGTTTGTTACCTTATTATTCTCTCCTCCCTTCTTATCTGCACCAACGCCGGCCTTATCGCCCCCATCTCAACCGCCCTTCTTTTTTTTCCAGTAATGATATACAGAGGACGTCCGACTCGCGCCGGACGCTCCGTATCCACTCGCTCGCCCGCATCCACTCGCTCGTCTCCTCCTCCATCTTATCCTCTCGCTCGCGCTCGCATGCCTCCTCCTATGAGCTGCTCCACCGCTCCGCCGCTCCAACACGCGCCGCACCCGCACGCCTCCTCCCCCATGCCGGCGAGCTGCCCCTCCCTTCCTTCCTCCCTCCCCCCTCTCCCTTCCTCCCCCGCTGCGACCTCCAGCTCCTCTATGCCGCCGGAGCCGTGGGCGATGGCGGCAGCTTCCGGTGAGCCGCGAGCCGCGCGCGTCCCCTCCCTCCCTGCTCTCTCTCTCTCTCGCTCTCTTACCTCCATGTTTCCAGAGACGAGGACGACGGTGCGGTTCCGACAAGGTAGGTGGAGAGGGATCTCGATCTGAGGCCTCCCTCCCCCTCCTTCCTCCCTCTGGATCTCGATTTGGTCCCTCCTCTTCCTACCCGCTCCTCCTCCTCCTTCTTCTCTCCCTCCTCTAGATCTAATGGTTTGGTGGTGGCTAGGGTTCCGGCGAGCGGGTTCAGATCTCGTCGTTGTTGCAACGGTTCTCTGTGGATGTTGCAGTAGTTTTGAGTCGATGTTGCAGTAGGTGTTCAGGTGGTGTTGTAGTAATATGTTTCATTGTGTTTCAGCAGCTTCAGCAAAATGTTTCAGCTATTTTTCTTGTTTGTTTCAATAACATGTTCAAGGTGTTTTAACTCCATCGTCCCAGTGTTAGATCTTTTTGTCTTTTTTGTTGTTGCAATTTATATGTTTCAACTGCTTGAATCTATTGGTGAAGCAGTTCGTTGGGTATTGTTGTAATACTACGTTTATGGTATTTCAGCGTCTTTTCACCCTTATGTTGCAGCGGGCATGCGGGGGACGAGCTGGGGGTAGGGAGCAAGCTGTGGTGGTGAGTTGACAGTGGGCGGATCCCGTGCGCTTGCGGGTGCCCCCGTCTTCCTTCCGCAGCGAGTGGAGGAAGGCCAGGCGGGTTCCTTTTTCTCTTTTTCTTTTTTCGCTTCTTCTGTGCAGGCAGCGCGGGGCGGGAGCTGACGAGTGGAGGGAGGGGGTGCGTCCGGACACCGCCTGGAGCCGGGCGTCCGGGCGCTAGCGGCCCCTTCTTTCTTTCTTTCTTTCTTTATTTCCTTCATTTTCTTTTCTGTTCTCTCTTATCCTCTTCACATCACCGCGTCCGTTCAACGCAGAACGCAGCACCCTGCTCCGCGTTCATCGGCCACCGGTTGACTCCTCCCTGCCCCAGCCACTCCGTCGCCGTCGCTTGCACCTGTGCTCACCCTGCGCTCGGCATGCCCGACAGCCTGGCAGCTCCGTGCCGACGGACCCGCGCCGCCCACCCCCGACGACCTCGCGGCTCGCGCACGGAGCTCCGACGGCCTTGCGCCCGCGCGGCAGCGGCGGCCTCGTGCCCGAGCGGCGCCGGCGACCCCACGCCCGCACGTCTCGGTGGGGGCAAATCTGCCCCCTGCGCTGGACCCACAACACCTCGTGGAGCTGGTTGAAGCTTGTTTTTCTGGCTCTAGTTCTCTCTCTCCTCTCCTCTCCTCTCAACGGGTTTCCCGCCGCTCCCGACGCAGAGCGGAGCCATTTTCTCTCGTTTGGCTGATGGAGTTGCGAAACTGCTCCTGGAGCTGGTCTAGGAGCCATACCAAATGGCCTCATAGTTGATGAACATGCCGCGTAGGCCGCGAGGCACTTGGTGCGCGAGCGCGAGGAGGAGACCCCGGCCTTTGATGATGGCACGCAGGTCCTTGGAGACGCTCCGTCACACGACAAGTTTTTTTTTGATAAGTCGACGGAAGGGGAGAGAATCCCCCACCTGGCCATTTTCATTCATTCATTGGCCTCACAAGGCCTGATAAATCAAGGTACATTTGGTTTTGTGCAGGGCGCTTACAACTTGAATAGATGCACATAAAGTCTACATTGCGTTAGCTAGAACTTGGCACCAAGAGGACGCAATCTCTTTGTCTGCTTTGGGCAGTCTTGCCCCCCACAGGGACGCTTCTGCTTTGCAAGCGGCCAGTGTTCCGGCCAAAGTCATGTGATCTGTTCTGAAGATTCTGTTGTTGTGCCATTTCCAGATGTGCCAGCAGCACAACAGTATGAAGGTCTCAAAGTGGCGAGCAGGGATGTGGCTTGGGTGCTGAATGTCCATGAGCATCTGAATCTGCCAGTCTGGTGATGTTGTGACACCGATCGCATTCCAGAAACTGCAAGCTGTGGTGCAACCGAAAATGATATGTGCTGGGGACTCATCTGAACCATGACAAGTTTCACATATTGCATCATCAACGATTCCTTTCTTCTCCAAGTTTATTTTGCATTGGATGCGTTCTTGAGAGAGTAGCCATGCAAAGAACTTCACCCGTGGTGGTGCCTTGTTTTTCCATACAAATTTGGCCCATGTGTCTAGGCTAGAGTCTGCATTTTTCATAGCACCGTATATGGTTGTGGTGTCTAGGCTCCCGTCACGTTTAAGCAACGGACTGCACCGTTGGTCTCTTCTGTCTGTCAAAAGGAGGTCTGTCAGCTTCTCTTGCATTTGAACTAGCTGCTCCTCTGCTACGTTGGATCGCCTTGACACCAGAGATTGCTCAAGACCTCCCTGGTAGGCTTGCGCAACTGAAAGTTCCTGGTTCTTGCAGTGGCTATGCAGTTCAGGGAAGAGGTCAGCCATGAGGTCATCCCCGTCCCAAGCATCATACCAGAGTGAGGTGGATTCTCCATTACCCAGTTTCACCGTCGTGATCGCCCGGTATATTGGCAGAAGTGCACGCAGCGAGTCCCAGTGCTGACCATAGAGGTTGCCTTGGAGCGATGCAATGTTGGCGTTCTGCCGTACCCAGTTGACCCAGGACGATTCTTCATCTTGATGTAGCTTGTGTATGAGTTTTAACAACAGACAGGTGTTGTGCACTTTCATGTCTCTGAGGCCGAGCCCTCCCCTATCTTTGGAGTCGCACACATGTGTCCATGCCACCAAGCTTCGTGCTCCGTTTGTGGTGTCAGTACCGGTCCAGAGGAAAGCTCTTCTACGGCGATCAACTTGCTCGATCACACTAGGCGGGACGACGAGCGCACACATGGCATATACTAGCTGACTATCCAGAACTGAATTCACCAATGTTGCACGACCCATGTGATTGAGGAGGGATGCTTGCCAACCGGCTAGATATTTGTCCGCTTTAGCAATCTGGGGGGCATAAGCAGATAATCGTAGTTTGTTATTAGACAGTGGTAGCCCAAGGTATGTTTGAGGGAAACCTTCACGGCGACATCCAAGAATAGAGATGCAATGGGCCACTATGTCTTCATCCATGTGGATGGGTACAACCGTGCTTTTGTCGTAGTTGATCAGCAGTCCAGTGGCGCTCGCGAATTGATCCAGCAGTGTGCGAAGCCCGGCAACATCTGATGGCTCACCACGGACAAGCAGCAGCGTGTCATCGGCATACTGAAGCACCGGACATCTACCCTGTTGGACAATCGGGTGCCTGATTGCGGGATCCATCTTGATCAGCGACTGAAGCACGTCTGCCACCAAAATGAACAAGTATGGCGATATTGGGTCGCCCTGCCTGAGTCCACGGCGGCAGTTTATCCAAGGGCCAGGGACCCCGTTTACCAGGATTGCCGAGTGTGAAGAGTGCAGAATGTGCAACATCCATCTTCGCCACTTGGGATCAAAACCTCTGATCTGCAGAATCTTGTCCAAGGCAGCCCAGTTAACTGTGTCAAAGGCTTTAGCGAAATCTAATTTGATTACCAGTGTGGGCATTTGTCGTTTGTGACAACACTGAACCAACTCCACGGCGTAGACAAAGTTTTCAGTGATGGACCGGCCCTGGATGAACCCAGTCTGATCCAAATCGATGAGTTTCTTGATTTGTGATTGCACTACGGTGGGAGGCGACGAAGGATGTCAGCGAGCAGCTCTTCAGGGAGGAGATCCCTGGGTGGCTGGCGCGGCGTGCGAGATCGTTTTCTCTGTTCAGGTGTTGGCGGCGGCGGCGTGGCCAGAAAGGGCGTGTTTGGTACGCCAGCCCGGCTGCCGCCCGCCAGGTGCAACTCGCGTGTTTCCTCGGAGTCTGTCCCGCACGGGATCTAAAGCACCTTGGGCCAGGCCTGAGAAAAAACGAAACCCCCTCCGTTTTTTCACAGCCCGGCTCATTCGTGCGCTCCGTGCGCGTGATGGAATTACCTCCCGATTCCCCAATCTCTCACCCACCGCTCCTTCTTCTCCGTGTGGTGCCTCCGTTTCTTCTTGCCGGCCGCCGCAAGAGCCAGCCACCGAAGCCGCGCCAAGCAGAGCGAAGACTCGTCGACGGAGCAAGGGGCGCGCTTGGAGCTCCAACATTTGTGGCAGGAGAAGGAGGTGTGGACGCCGCGGACGTAGCGCATGCACCGCGGGTGCACCCACACGCTGCACTCGTTGTAGCTGACCATCTCCTTGCCGTCGTCGAACTAACGCTGCAGGAGCAGTCCACCGTCCACGAGCCATCCACCCAGTCATCGGCGGGGTTAGGGCGGGGATGGGGGCCGCCGCCGCCGCCGCCATGGCGAGATGGGTTTGCGGCGGCTCCGGGCAGTGCAGGCGACCACCCTTCATCGGCGGCGAGTGGAGGAACGGCAGCTCAATTCACGGGGGACCCCTGGGCGCTGCACGCCGCCGCCACCTCCCACGCCTCCGACGCCGCCAAGTGCCCCTCCGCGGTCTCCCAAGTGTCCCTCCGCGGAAGCAGCGCCACCTCGACGAGCTCCAGGACGCCACGGCGCTCCTGCAGCGCGGGAATCACGACCTGGCGGCGCACGCAGAGGCCGCGCGCGGAGGGCTGGCCCTCGCCTTGCTCGCCAACGCCGCGTTGCGCGCCGAGGCCGCCGCGCTGTCCCGTCGGCTCGCGGCCACCCGCTGTGCTCTCGTCGTCCTCGGCCGTGTGTACGCCGGGGCCGCTGCTGTTGCCAGCATCGACGACAACTACTGC
Organism: Saccharum officinarum; assembly: GCA_020631735.1. Classification (NCBI taxonomy): domain Eukaryota; kingdom Viridiplantae; phylum Streptophyta; class Magnoliopsida; order Poales; family Poaceae; genus Saccharum; species Saccharum officinarum. The sequence continues at coordinate 14,284,636 of CM036228.1, forward strand.
CTCGGGTCGCGGCGCAGAGGTTGGCCCCGGCGAGCAGCGACGGCGCGGGGCGTGGGCGGCCTCGGCGGTGTGACGTCATGTGGAGGTTGCGACCGCGCGGGCGCCGTCGCCGGCGCGAAGATGGGCAGTGGAAGAAGAGGAAGGGCGACGGCGGCGCGTGGAAGAGTGAGGCGCGGAAGCAGCGTGACGGGTGGGGAGTGAACGAGCGGCGCGTATCGACTGCTCGATGAAATGCCAAAGAGAGACAGGGGAGGTAACGTCACCCAATTCCAGACGAGAGGTGACCATATCTAGCCCCGTTCACTTCCCATACAAATCCAAAATATTTTCTCTTCCACCTATCATATCAAATCTTTGGACACATGCATGAAGCATTAAATGTAGGTAAAAAAACTAATTGCACAATTTTATCTATAAATGTCGAGACAAATCTTTTGAGCCTAGTTAGTTCATAGTTAAATAAATTTTGCTAAATAACAACGAAAGTGCTACAAGAATTTTTCTCTAAAAAATTTCAGATCTAAACAAGGCCCTATTACCTCCTACCAAACACATGCTGGGCCAGGTCTATTTGGTACTAACCAAACAAGTGGCCTTGTACCACTTGGGACAGGCTCTGGCTGAGGCCAACCACGGCGCAGTTACCAAACACGCCCCAAGAGGCCGATTGCGTCTGTTTTCGTCTCGGATCCGGAACACTCTGAGAGCATCTGTAAGAGATTCCAAAAGGAATATTTAAATTTAGTGATTTAGTTATTATCTAAAATAGAAAACCCCTCGAGGAAGCATAGTGTTGCAACAGGCTTTCTAAATTTGCCCTTCTCCATATCTGGAACTACCGTGCCATCAAGTTTTATCTGATTTTCTCGAAAACAGATCGATCGCTAGGCCCTACATATTTGCCCGCGGTCAACCGCCAGCCTTCGGTTGCACCGTCAAAAGCCATCGGCCATCGCACACTCGTAAGAAATCCATCTACATAGAGGGTGGGCACGGTGGCTAGATGCGGCCGGCCGCTGGCCAAGATGCGTAGGCGTGCTGATCAAACCGGCAGCTGGCCGTTGCTGGATCCGCAGAACGCCCGGCCGCGGGAAGTGCGGGCAGAGAGCGGGACGGGTCCATGCGCGTGGGAACGCCCAGGGGAGCGCAGGAATCAGAGAGGACGAAGCTGATAGCGAGCAGCGTAGACTGGCCTTCTATAGCGACCGAGAAGCACGGGATACACAGCTAGGTATTTTAGAATTCCGGATGCAGAGGCTGTTGAAGACCTTTTTTTTTTCCTAATAATAGCTAAATTTAGCTTTACAAAACGATTTAGATCATCTCTTGGAGATGCTCTCAGGAAGGAAAGGAATTCCGAAACGTTTATGATGTGAAGCACGCAAGGCTTGGTGCACGCAAGCCCAACAGGCCCATCGGTCCGCCTACAATAAGAAGTTCGTCGGCCCAGCAAATATCTGCGACAAATGCAGGTAGGAACCCCGATGGATACAGTTTGCATGGAAAAAATCTACTTTGAAAAATCATAGTAAATTACAGAAAAATCATAAAATAGAAAATCTAATTTTGTTAGACTCCACATGAGCATATCTATACAGTGAACATATAATATAGTATACTTTAGTACAAAATTTTTGTTGTAGCTTTAGATCTATGTTTTTTTGTAATTAATTGCAATAATTCATAGCTGCAACTTCTATAATTATTTTGTTGGACTAAAGCATACCATATTGTATGTTTACTATCTAGATCTACTCATGTGAAGTCCAACAAAATTGGATTTTCTATTTTATGATTTTTCTGTGATTTACTATGATTTTTCAAAGATTCAGCCAAATAAATAAAAAAGAAAAAGACAAAACCTTCGTAGCAAAAACTTTGTACTAAAGCATACTATATTATATATTTACTATGTAGATCTACTGATGTGGAGTGCAACAAAATTAGATTTTCCATTTTATGATTTTTCTGTGATTTACTATGATTTTTCAAAGATTCAACCGAAATAAATAAAAAAAGAAAAGACAAAAAAAATGTACACTGTAGCAAAGCTACAGGTACTGTATCATACTGCCGTTACTGTAGTAAAACCGCCTTCAAAACCACTCGAGGGAGATATGCCGTTTACTGTAGCAAAACCGCCTTTAAAACCACTCGAGGGAGATAAAATGCACGGTTTGAAAAGTTGAGGGAGGTGGTTTGTCCGGTTTTGAAGTTGAGGGAGGAAAAACGGACTTTAGTGAGAGTCGGAGGAGGAAAAGTAGACTTTTTCCACGGATTTTTTTTCCTGCAGGGGTGCATGACACGCGGTGACACGCGGCAGGCATCAGTCAAGGGCGTGCACGCGAGATGCAATACGCCCGTCGCTCACTCAATTTTTTTCTCCCATTTTGGAGGCTGGAATTTCTTTTTATTTTCTAAAAGAACTCTCCATAAACCATTTCCAGTCCACCGGTTTCGGTGCATTGTCTCTGTTCTGCTCATAACGAAACCAGCAAGCTACTTCTACAAGCTGACGAACGAGTGAACAAGTGACGTGATCATGTGACGACTGAACAAGCTATTAGTACTGTACGTAGTTTCTACTGTCAGAATACGAAGGACAAAGTCATTGAGAAGTAGACAATTATCTAGTTGCCTTTCGTCGTAAATTTATCCAGCATTGAGGAGCTCTCGTTGGTAGCACAATTGAAATAATATTATACTCGTCAGTCATTTACGTTGCAAGTTGCAAGTTGCAAGTCGTCGCAACTAAAGAAAATTTAATAGGACGTGTTCTACCTAAAGCAGGACGACCAAGTCCGAGAACACACTAACAACTCTGTGAACCAGGCAATGAGGCAATTGCATCCGGGCCCACGCAATCAATTTTTATCAGCCTATTGCAAGAAAACATACCAAGTTGTCGATGTGATAAGGTAAAGTCTTCCCAAAAATATATCATGAGCGTGTCCTATTAAGGCCTTGTTTAGATGATAAAGTTTGGAGGCAAACTTTGCATAGTAAGTGTCCTGTCACACTGTAGCAATTTTGTTTTTATTTGGTAATAATTGTCTAAATATTGATTAATTAGACTTAAAATGTTCGTCTCGCAAAGTACAACAAAACTGTGTAATTAATTTTTGATTTTATCTATATTTAGTACTCCATATATGTGCCGGTATTTTGATGTGATGGGGAATAGGAATTCTGCATAGTGAATTTGGGAGGTAAACTTTGGAATCTAAACGAGACCTAAATTTTCTTTCCAGTGGCGACGACGACGACCTAACCGTACCTAACCATGCATGTATTAAAATTCCATGTTTCTGATCATGTTGCCTTGCGAAGAAAGTGCATATCCATGGGTACACTGAAATGATCTTATTTGTTTTAGCAACCAAGCTTTTGGCCGTACTAATGGGTGATTTTAGAAAGTATAGTTGTTTGGAGTATATATTTTCCTAATAAATATTGCTAATATATTTGGAATCAAAATTGACATATACTGTAGAGTGTAGGTACGTATAACTAATATTTTACATCATTTCTTGCGTAGCCGTGCGAGCGTTGCAATGGAAAAAAAGAAAATATATCAATCGCTCATGGCTAGGATTTTAAGAGACAAGACTTTGATTAACACAGGTGGGCAAAAAGTGAGTGAACTCCGAAAAGAACATTGATTTCTAGACGCAGACATCCTATTTTCAGCACCACCTCTAAATACCAATTAACAGAGGCGAGCCTCTTAAGTGGTCTATAAGTAAGCCCAAAACCTTAGAGGCCAAACACTGACCCTCGCATATATAGGGTCTATTTGGGAGAGCTTTAGCAACTTTAGATCCACCTAAATCCATCAGATCCACCGTGGGGCAGCTCCAACATGGATCTAGGTTTTACCCGAGTGTTTGGTACAACTCCAGCTCCGAGTTTACTCCCCTGTATCTCACTGCCACTTGGGTCCATGCATTAGATCTCCATCTCTTTCCTCTCCTTCCTACCGTTCGGAGGACCAAGCAACCATGGGCGGTGCGCGTGGCCGGCAACGGGACTCGTGTCGCGAGCCAGGGCACCCCCCACGCAGTCAGATTCTGTGGCGTGATTGGGCTCGCGGCGCGGCGGCGGAGCATGCAGTGGGGCAGAGGAGGCCCGTGCGACAGCGGAGGAGGCATGCGTGGTGGAGACAGCCAGGCTTGGGTCTTTCACGTGCGGAGAAGAGAAAATTTAGAACAAACCATTTTTTTTGGTAACCAGTAGCAGTGGTGGGTAATTTTCTTAACTCCACCAAACTTGTGTTTGGTAGAGCACCCGTTGAGGTGATCCTCTACTAGCAATCAACCTAAGCATACGATACACAAGCAATAAAAATGTCATCATAAACTGGACATAGTGTACCCTTTGTCTGAGCTAGTATCAATCTAGCTATGTCCTGTGTGCTATCCCTCTAACGATACATTGATTACTAGTTTGAGGTAAAAAAACTACATCAATCTACATTAATTCGACCTCTTTTATAAAATTTTAAACCTTTAATTTATTTTGTGATGACTATGAAATTCATAATATAAACTAATATTAGTAGTAATATGACAGTACCCTATTATGCATGATACAGCATTGATAGATTTGTCCCCCCCCCACCCCTAAGCACAGTAGATTCATTTAAATACTTATATAAGCATTTATATTTATAGCACAAAAAATATTAATTTCACATATTTTTTTATTAAAATATGATGATTTTGGTTAGAAATAGTGTAGATTTTTTTTGAAAGTTTGTTGAAACATATAATTGTGTATATTTTATCACACTAAAAAATACGATCACATTTGTTCGGCCCTCCTTAATCAAAATCGCTGGTTCCGCCTATGGTTTAGTCATGTACGCAATGTAATACTAAGTAATAATAGATTTGACACTGATATGATGTCTCACTTAATGGCCAAGCCTCCGGGGTGTTGTTCCCGGCTCTGTTCATGCACAGCAAGAGGAAGAACCGCACTGTGGCGAACACACTAGCTGGCAATACGTGGATACGGGATATTGATCATAATATGAGTGGGCAGATCATTGAGGACTACCTCCAACTCTGTGATATGTTATCCCCCGTAGTGCTGTCACAAGCTGGTGAGGACAAAATTCTCTGGGCTCGCTCTTCCAGTGGTGAATATTCAGCCAAGTCCGCCTATGATTTACACTTCCAGAACTTAGAGCGATGCAGTGTGGCCAAACTCACTTGGGAGACCAAGGCACCACCAAAATGCAGGTTCTTCATCTGGTTACTACTCCAGAACCGGATATGGACGACAACACGGCTACAGGTGAGGCACTGGCCAAATGAGTATTTCTGCCAACTTTGCATTCGGAACTTGGAGACTGCAGACCATCTATTTGTTGAGTGTCCAGTAGCCAGGAATGTGTGGCACCAAGTGGGGCTATGGGTGGGGGCACCGAGCCTCAAGCCTGAAAACTGGGCAGCCGTGGCCAATGTCAGGGCATGGTTCATTCATACGATGAAAAGTGTGCCGTCGCAGCTGAAGAATGGGCTGAGGTCACTTATAATACTGACCATCTGGGTGATATGGCGTGAGAGGAACGGCAGAATCTTCAAGAAAGAATTCAGACATGTGCCAAAGATCGTCGAAAGCATCATTGACGAAGCTAACATATGGGCACATGCGGGTAACAAAGGGCTGCAATTGATGTTGCAGATGCAGAACAATGCGCAGGGATATTCGGATGGACAGCCGTCTTCGGCAAATGTCATGGTTGCTAATCCTTTGTATGTAATCTAGCCTTTTATTTTTCTAGGGGTGGCCTGGACCTCACTTGTGAGCTCTGGGCAAAAAAGGGGCAGTGCGGCGCGACTTGTGCCTGCACACATGTTGTAATTACATTCTCCATTCTTATCGATGAAAGTTGGTAACGGATCTTTCGAAAAAAAATGATGTCTCACTTATTACATTTTGGTTCGGGCTCAATATGCTAGCCTCGCAACTGGTGGAGTATTTTGTGTTACTAGACAATTACTGTGCTCTCGTTAGATCGATATTCGAAATTCTGGCGAGGCATTATATATGTTGCAACAAGGTTATACTAATAATCATATAATCCACTTGAGTAATTGAAGATTATGGATTCTTATTAAAAGGTCAGCTTGCACCTGTCCACGTTGACAATTTTATTCTTACCCTCCCTCTGTCTCAATTCCTAATTTGCGTTGGATCTGGTCCTTATTTGGGCCTCGTTAAGCCTACAACCTTTGTGCCGCGATTGGACCCATGATACTTCTTTTAATTTCAATGATACATCATTATTTTGCTTACACTAGTACAAAAAAAAAACGTTTATACTGATGACACATTTTAGATTTCCACTTGCGTGTGAAATGCCAGTAGAAATGGTAACATTTCACTAATTAGTTGGTACCTGATCTGCATCTAGTAGATGCCTTTACTGTATTGGTTAAAATTGGGCTGGAATAGGACGACCCGGAGAATCAACAGTCAACTAGTAATTTGCTGGGCTATAAAAAGGGTGATGGGTTCTAGTTCCGATGCCATCTTCTGTACCCCACGCCTTGCGAAACTTGTTGGTTTGCTTTAGCGCTCTACTCCTTCAGTCCTATGGCCACTCGAGTTCCAATTCCAACTCCTTCCCGTGTTGTCCAAGTTGTGGGACGAGAACAGCATGATAGGGTGTTCAAGACACAAGACTTGAAAGGGTTGATTTATGGTTACTGCAACGAACCGAAAGCCCACTACACTGTGTTCTCCATCATTGGTGCTCAAAGCAGCGGTATATATCCATATCTATTTCTTGATTTCATTAGTTCACGGCAACACAATAATAGCAAGAGTTTGTTAATCAAATTTTCATTGTAAAGCAAATAAACCTAAGATGCACACAGCTAAAAACGCCACATGCACATCCAGTACACATGTTCACGAATTGTGAGGCTATATAGAGCCCCAAAACTTGCACTTCTATATATGTATACCTAATATAAAAGAGCAAAAATTTCTTCCCCAAATTTTTGTTCATCGCTCTCCTTCCTATTCATGTGTCCCTCCATGCTTTTTTTTTTTGAAGAATAAGAGTTCTAGCTAGTTTTATTACTGAGTAGTAGTACGTGATGAATACTCATACTCATACGACTCATATATACTCATACGAGTTAGAATAGCGTATGCCCAACCATAATACAAAGTTTGATTCCAAGTACTATAACAGATGACACAAGATATAAATTCTATTGCAACGCACGGGTATGCTTGCTATTCTTCTATAAAAAAGGCCAAAAAATATATACTTATGACAATACTATGAAAAGTCCAATAAATATAAGTGTGTATATATAGTCAATAAAGGTCTGTTTTTCAAGATCGACAATAATATTGAATTTTTTTACACATCCAACTAAATTCATAAAGAATATTCAAATCTGGTAAATGGATCAAACGTGTATAGTAGTAATAATCTATACACTTTTCATGAATTGTGTGGCTACATAGCCTTTGCATATAGGGGCTGTTTGGATGATGCACTGCCAGGTAGGTAGCTGGCCAGACAAGGATTGCAGCCCCAGGCGACTGAAATCTAACGCCTAAGAATCGTGCCTGACCAGGCAGACTTGCCTGGGGAGACAATCAAACAAGCCCACACTCCCTCGTAAGTAAAGATAAAAAAAGAGGATAAGGACTTAGTCTCCCTTATGTTAAATGACATGGACTGACCAAAATTAAAAGAAGATGACGCGTGGTTTGTTATGTGGAGCTAAAATTAATTCGGCTGAATTTTGTCAAATAATGTTGTTGACTTGCTCCCTCATAAGCACAAGCGAACAACAATATGCATCTTCCTTTTCTCTATTCCTTACACACAGATATTTGTTTTTTTTGTCACATTTGGGGGTGCACTCCCTAGATGTTAGTTTTTTTTTGGTCCCAAGCCTTATTTGGATGTCCATACATCCACCTCAATCCATGTGTATCGGGGTGTATTGGTGTGACATCCAAACTGCCACCGGATAGAGAGAAAAAACTTTATAATTCTGAAATTTTGGTGTATATGGCAACTGCACACGGCTAGCGTGGCAAGACCCTATGAAAAGACTCTTCCGCCCACATCCTTGGCGCTTTCCACTCACACCGAACCATGTGGTCGTTGCCCTCTGCAATTCTCCAACGATCGCCTCCTCCCTGTCCAGCACGGCAGGACCACACACACTGTGCTTCTTCTGCAGTCTCTCTCGCCGCTTGGTGCGTCCTGTCCTTGCGGCACCGACAGAGCTGTTCCCTTACCCGCCTGATGTGCACGTACGGCGGCCACGGCTTGGCATGGGGTCGCGATGGCCACACGGTATCCGCACAATTCAGCAACATGTGAAGAGTGCAGGATTGATGAGCTCCTTAGGTGCTGCCGACCTACGCCTTCAGCCTTGGCCCAGTTCACGGCCTTCATGTCCCACTGCTACTACAAAATCATCATGTCTAAAAAGTGCCTTCTTTTTTTTTAATAAGACTGCTAAATCTACAACCACCTTTAAAAATGGTTTCTGAAACGAGCCATATCTAGAAATGCATTTATAGAGACGACTAGCATTTTCAGCCGTCTATAACATACCCATATACGTAAAGGCGGCTCTAAATACAACTTCCTCTAAAAATTAGATTTCTAGAGAGGGTTGGGTCTAGAGCCGTCTCTAAAAGTATGTGCAACACAGTTAAATTCATAACTTTTTAAAATAAAGACAAATATAAATAAACTTTATATCAAAGTTATGTATCTCAAAGAGATCTACAAATTTGTAATTGACAATTTTTTCCTTTGAAATTATTTGGATCCAAAATATGTTTGAAGTTATCACATTTTGAAATTCAAATTTTAAGAGTTTTCGAAACAATCTCAGATAGAGAAACGAAAAAAAAACTAAAGTTACAGATCTCGAAAAGATATAAAACATTGCAGTTGAGAAATTTTTCCATTTGAAATAATATATGGTCTAAAAATTTAGTTTCAATCAACCCAGATGGAGAAATGACAACAACGAAAGTAGTAGATCTTGAAGAGTTATACAAGTTTTCTTTATTTAAAATCATTTATCTAAAGAAAATTACATTTGAATTTCTCACATTTGAAATTCAAACTTTTCAAATGACCTTGGATAGAGAAATGTCCAAAACCAAAGTTGTAGTACTCGACTACATCTACAAGTTTATAGTTGAATTCTTTATCATTTAAATTCGTTTAGGGTCTCAAATACTCATTTTAAAATCGGGTAAAGTGAATATAAGGGGAATGGATATGTCCTATTGATACAAGTAACCTTGGGGTGGAGTAGTTCGAAGATCTATGTGTGAGGCCATAGGTCTTAGGTTTGAATCGCTGGCCATGCAGTGTGCGTTTTTGTGCAACTTGTGACTGCCTGGTGGGGACTCCCCGAATTAATTTTTTTTGCTCCAAGACACTGCTGCCATCGCCTGGTGCTTGACGGTCAGGGACTGTTTGATGTGGTGTGGCCTCCCCAGGTTGAACCTTTTCGTGGCTTCCCTGGCTGCGAAGGAGCCTCTGCCTGGGGGATGACGAGTGGGCCCTTGAGCCCGGTGCCCCATTAGTTGGTGAAGTCGCTTGTCCTAATGTGTCACGCTGGTTGCGTGACCCTGTCGAAGGAGTGTCTAACGCCCGTTGAACGGGCATGTGCCGTGGAATCTCCGTACCTACCAGGCCTCGGATACCCCGCAAGTTGCCCATGGCTCAGGATGTCGGTTGATCGTCCGAGTGCTGGCTCGGGTCCGTGCTGGGTTTATAGTCAAGCTCGGGCTGCCGTCGCTCGGCAGTCCAGGGCCACGGTGACCCCCGAGCCCCGAGCATTGCCCACAGGCGTGCTCGAGCTCTCCCTGACTTCTTCTAGAGGATGCGCGCGAGCGTACCCGATGGGTATAGCCCCTGAGCGATCTGTGAGATCGGTCAGGGGGTTCATCGGTCGGCAGCTTCCTACCCGGGGACTTAGCATACCCATATGTCTGTGTCTCGTCAGGGGCCTTGCTAGAGTTGCTCTATAAGAAGAGCTTTTAAACTCTTAAAGAAATTTGATGGAGTTACAACACCAAATATGTTTGGCATGCTTAAGTATGCGGGGCCCTCTCTAGTCATGTAATGGATGTGCACAAAGAGAAATAGGTAGATGTTTTAGCTCATACATAGGAATAGATGGAGAAGGTTGGTCTTCTTCATCCACTATTAGCACGGGTTCTTTAGAGAGGAGATGGTATATGGTGAGTGATGGTTCCTAGATAGGGATGGGAAATTAAGAGCGGAATAAAAAGCCTTGACAAGGGGGAAGATAGTATTGGTGTCGATTTGTGATGGACAATAACTAATGGTGGTCGGCACAGGGGTACAATAGTAGTTTGTAGTATCTTTGTGTATGCTTGTGAGAGATGGAATGCAAAGGTCAAAAGGGTGCTAAGGATGTGAGAATGCAGTTGATGGCGGTAGCGATGGAGCTCACTGGTGTGTCGAAGAAGGCGAGGGAGACGGATTTCGGTTAGGGTGGGGTTAGGATGAGAGGGGAAAGTTTCTTAGTTTGAATAGTAGCAGAGATGAGCTCCGACTAGCATCAATGGTGGCAAAGTTTACCAGTTTGGCATAGGGGCCAACAAACAGAGTTACATTGGAGGAGAAAGAAGGTTGGTGCAGCCATGGGCCATTTCAGCATGTACCATGTGGCATGGGCAACACTTGTGCTAATGGTAGTACATATGTTTTGGACATCTCAGAGGTGAACGAAAGATGCATGCCATCAGCCATGGGAGGTAGGTATATCACAGATGGTTTGGGTCTACGCGTCTACTTTGGCTCTAATAGAGGTCCAAACAGAGGTCATACTGGGCTAGGGAGAGAGGAAGGACTGCTGTGCTAGGTTGGCTGAAGGGAAATAGGAAGCGGGTCTTGGTCCAAGGGTGGTTTTAGAGTTGGCAATATGATTTGAGTGTTTTAAACATTTCAAAAATAATAAGATTAATATTAATTCAAATTTGATATTTGAAGGGAAAAGCGTTTTGAGAACATCAGACAAAGCCAAGAATGCAACATGGTGTATGTTTAGTGCATTTATGAAGTTTCAGAGGGAATACATATTCTAGATTCATATTATGAACATATTTCATTTGTTTTTTTGTTGCAAAAATATTAAATTCATAATTCATATATATGATGCAATTTTAGTGGTTTTCATGAACGAGAAAAGGCATGTTGGTATTACATTAAGTGACATGTTAGAGGTAAACATTGTGTCTTATAAGTAATGGGGTTTTATTTTTAAATAGAAAATATTATTTATAGTTTTGTTTTTTTGTCAATGAACTAAACTTGCACAATATGTAAATCTTTGGATTTGATTTGGTTTTATCATGATGAGTCGAACTATATGTGTTTTTATTGTTTATATAATGTAAAAGTTTAATAGTTTATACATGTTGCGATCAATTGTTTAAGAGTTCAATATGCTGGCGGTCCTTAAACTTGTGGTGTTGTGCCACTTAGGTCCACAAACTCTCAAAATCGAAAGTTCGTGGACATAGGTGTCACAACCACAAGTTTAAGAACTGCCAGTGTATTTAACTCATTGTTTAAGTAGCTGCATTTTTTATTCGCACAATTATGAACATGGAGTTATTGGAAATATTATTTTCTTGAAATGAACAATACAATCATATGCGAGCTACGAATATTGATTTATTTGCTTAAAAAGTGACTGATAGATAATGACGCTTCACAAACAGATTAACCCTTATATATACTTCTAAAAAAAATTGCAGTAGATGCTATAGTTGCCATTATAATATTACACGCCGTAGAAAATGTTTCTCTCCACTTTTGGCTCTGATTTACCGAAACCGTGATGTATCCCCATACGAGAGGAAGTAACACACACACACACACACACACACACACACACACACACACACACACACACACACACACATATATATATATATATATATATATATATATATATATATATATATATATATATATATATATATATATATATATATATATATATATAACTCTACAGCTGGCTATAAAATAACTTATTCTGTAGCCACCTTGAGTTACGATAATTGCTATGCTAATTTATGAGATTATAGTAACTCCTTTCTATGTGATTTACTATAACATTATGGTAAATATCCCCATGTGTTATAGTAATTCAACTATCGTAAATATATACTGACATTGTCGTAAAATAGTATATAAAATTATCGTAAATAGAGGTGGCTACAAAATAACTTATTTTGTAGCTAGCCCATTGAAATAATTCCCGCCGGTCTTGCTACATGAGCAAATGAGCATGTTAAAATCCCATCGATCTTTGTACATGAGGATACGAGCAGGTTTTCATCAGTCACCTCTATTTACGATATATATATAGGGAGAGTATACTCTATAGCTAGCTACAAAATAAGTTATTTTATAGCCACCTCTATTTACGATAATTTTATATACTAATTTACGATAATGTCAGTATATACTTACGATAGTTAAATTACTATAATACATGGGGATATTTACCATAATGTTATAGTAAATCACATAGTAAAGAGTTACTATAATCTCGTAAATTAGTATAGCAATTATCGTAACTCAAAGTGGCTACAAAATAAGTTATTCTGTAGCTAGCTGTGTGTGTGTATATATATATATATATATATATATATATATATATATATATATATATATATATATATATATATATATATATATATATATATATATATAATGAGTTATAATTTCCATCTTAATTTGCATTATGTTAGTAGTTACTAATTTCTGTACCAAAGTTTTAATTTAATTGAAATAGTCATGTGCTCCCTTTTATTGAGCAGGGAAGAGTACGTTGATGAATACCATGTTTAAGACAAGGTTTCAGATGTTGGATCAAAGAACAGAAGGGAGGCAAGTCCATACCTTTTGGGAAATATTATAACTGGCGATGAAGTATTTTGTCGTACTAGCAATTTTTAAAGCATCCTTAATATGAGAGAACAGAGGTCCTAACAGTCGTTGAGCATGGTTCAATTAATTTTATTGACTGGAATGATGCGGCAGTGTGGTTCAATGCTGTACTACCTTTTAGGTTTTCCATTGGATCATTGGATCACTAGATTCCGGCCCTATCAACCTATTTTAGATTTTGAAGCTGGCAACCATGACCTATTGTCCTTGCTTTTGTGAATCGGATCAATTACTCAGTGGATCAACTTGGCCCATTTCTTTCCCCACTAGTATGCAACAGCCGTAGATTCTTACCCACCATAGCTCCCCCCACCCACCCACCCACAATTTTTTTTTTGAAGAAAATAGCTCTGCCCCATTGCAACCTGGAGCACAACAATTGTAATATACCATAGTTCCTGCCCCCTCTCCTCAAACACGGCCATGTGGCACCCTCATTGTGGAAGCTCTACCTCAATGTTTGCCTTAGGCCCACCTATTGCACAAGCCTCGGCCTCTGCCTTAGGCCCACATGTAAACTATCTCAAAGAAACAATTGGTTTCTTGAGACAAGCCTCAGCCTTAGGCCCACTTGTTGCATAAGTAGATCCTGTTTTGGCCCGCCTCTAGAGCAAATTTGGGGCATCTCTGAACATCTATTTTGTAGCAGCGAGGGCTAGACCACCATGACTCGAGTCGGCTGGACATAGCGGATTTTAAATGGAAGTTGCAAGAATCACATCATTATATTATTATGCATTTTTATGGTGTTATATTTTTCTTATTAGGCAAGCAACTACTAAAGGAATCTGGGCTGCAATATGCAATGATCCTCGCGCTATTGTGTTGGATATAGAAGGCTCTGATGGTCAAGAACATCAGGTATGTTTGCCTTTGTTTTAATATTCGTGCTTTTTTTTGCGATTCATATTGGTGCTTAAATTGTTGGATATCATTTGGCCATATTACACAAAATTAATAATATGGAGTCCCGTAGATTTACCACACCTGTTGGTCTATTGTCCACTAGGTAATGTCTTGACATCTTTTTTTCTAGATAAAATATGTATATTGTGGGGCTCACTATGCCCAAACAGACAATCACTACCGGCCTTTCACTGCTGAGTGATAATCACCGTCGGTTCATAGTATATCGCTGTTGGTTGAAGTCATGAACTTATAGTGATAGGCCACCTATCACTGCTGGTTTGTGGCCACGAACGGGCAGTGATAGCTCTTTTGTATTAAAAAAACTTTTCATATGAGGTTGGATCAAAATATGAAATTTATATCAAAATTATAGAGTTGAAAGAGATCGAAAGCCTTGTAATTGATAACTTTTAATTTGAGATAGTTTACATGCCTAAATATTAATATAAATTCTCGGGATCAGATCTGAGATGGTTAACGATGTCGAATGAAGACAAAGTCAACATCAAAGTTGTATCAACCAGATCTACAAATGTGCAAATAACAACTTTTTCATTTAAGACCATTTAAAGTATCAAATATATAATATAAGATTCAAAATTGTCTAGTTAAAAGAATATCATTAGTAGTATAATCGCAAGTATTGCTTAGATCAGATTCGAATACTAGAAAAGATAGAAAATTATCACTGTCGATTACACCACTGCTGATTATCTACTGCCAGATTACACCCCCACAGTGAATGTGTTTTCTGGTGCAGTGGCTGCTTAATTAGTTCGTGCTCTCGCATGACCCCCTTGGCTAAGCAAGCATCTCACCCCCGTACGCTGAAAATCGAACACTTAAAATTAGAATCGCAACGACTTTACACAATCATTAGCGTTTTCATTTTTTTTTTGATCGCAGATCCAACCACTGCAAGTTTCTTTATAGGCTATCTGCTATCCAAGATAGCAGCGTATAGCCCATGCTGCAACCTGAAAAAAAATTATATAGTACAGTATTCATTCTGTTTTTTAGATTTGGGGGGTACACTTGTATTATTAAGGAATTGAATGTATTACCTTAATAAAATATTATAGTACAGTATATCATGTAAGTATAACATAACCCTTGGTTTTGGAGCATTTAACAATTTCTTACAAAACAGGCCCTTAAACTTGTTAGAGAGTGTCATCAAGATCCACAAACTCCTAAAATTATAATATTAAAAAATATAATATTGAAATTGGAAAATATAATATTAAAAAATATTAACATAGACATATAAATTATAGAAAAATATATAAACTTAGCTCTTGATAAAGAACTAAATTTTTATTCTCTCATTCTTATACTCACTAAAATATTCTATAAGATTGCTCTTTTAACATTATTGTTGAAGCTAACCTAGTCACGTATACCTGATCACATACGTGGCACGGCCAGCATGACATGCAAAGGTGCCGCGCATCGATTCATGGCCATCAATTCAGAAATGTTAGAAAATTGTTCCAACCATGGCCATCAATTCATTAAAACCTAAACTTTCTTTAAAGAAAAACCTGAACTTCGTGAGTTCCATCTCCACAGGGTTTTCAATTTTAGTATTAGAAAATTTTCGGCCATTCTTGAAATTAGCAAAATTCAGCCAAAGTTTTTACAGACTTAAATATGAAGTGTGATTTCTCTAAATTTTTTAAATCTAAACAAAACATTAGCATGGGAAATGAGCACCTGATTTTCCCACCGCCATCGTGCAGCGGTGTCGTGCCCGCACCAGTGCTCCGCCCAGCACAATCTCACGCCTTCGCCTCGAGGACGCAGCGCTTTCCAGAGGCACCAATAGAGAACATACTTTCGATCTTAGCTTTTAGTCCTGTCTGGAATTTGGCCCGGAACTAATAAGAGATTTACTTTTAGTTGGCACAACCAATCGTGACTAGAATCCCCTACCTAACGAATAGTGCAGTAGACTTTTGCAACAAAGACTTTTAGTCTCGGTTGGTAACACTAACGGGGACTAAAAACCATCCAACCTTTAGTCCGGGTTGGTAGGGTGACCTTTTAGTCCCGGTTAAAGTTACCAACCTAGATTAAAGGTCTCCCTCCCAGGACTATATGTCCCCCATGGGTGAATTCAAAAGGACAGCGCTCAGGACATTGTCACATGTGGTGTGCAGTTGAGTTGGTAAGGAAGCTATGTGCAAGACAAGAGGTCCTGGGTTCGAATATCACACACCCAAGAGGAGAGGTTTGCAGGATTTAAATTATTTTTTAGTCCTGAGGATGGGTTTTAATCCCGGTTGCGTGACCAGGGACTAAAAGCCTGGACCATTAGTCCCGAATCCATAATCCCAGTTGGGAAACCGGGACTAAAGGAGTTTTTCAACCGAGATTAAAACCCACCTATCTACTAGTGAGGCACACATGATGGAGGAGCGTATAGGCAGGAGAGTGACCTGGCCGAGTACATTCACGTTCACGTGAACGTTCAGCCTATATGCCGAATATGTGTGCCCAAACCAGTGCTCCATCGGCTACATTCACGTTCACGTGATCTTAAACAAGACTCCATAACACGTTAAGTGCACCATGAATTTCGTCACCATCTTTGCTACTCCACATGATCCCACAATAATGATACCGATCATGATTGACTGCCCATCATTATGATCGTGATTCAAAGCATCCGTCACGTCTGAACCTAGCTGTAGCCAAAGGGTGTCTAACTGAACTGGTTAGGTGGCCTCGGTGGCACTTCTCAGGTCCCGAGCTTGACTTCCCGTGGAAGCGAATTTCAGGTTGGGGTTAAAAAAATCCACTCGTCTGTCCCACGGGCAAAGCACATGTCAAAAGGCCCGGCCCAGTTCTCACAGGACAACGGTGCCCCTGTGTCAGGGTGGGGCAGGGGTTCGGGGGTTTTCTCGGCCTATGTGAGAAGGTCTTCTCTTTTACAACAAGAGTTTTTTTTTTTCTAAACCTAGCTGTAACGTCTGACCGACGGCTATATAACATTAGCCACTAGTTGCTATGAACCGAATATTCATGTCTGGATGCATCCTGTTGATTATAGCTCATTAGACGATTTGAGTCACATGCTTGAAGTTTCCAACTCCACGGATCGAGTCGTCGATCACTATTGTGCTCCACCTTGTGCCATGTTCTTCTCGGGACACATCCGTGCAAGCCTTGCATGGGTGTGAAACATATCCATCGCACTTTCATGTTATCTTCTTCCAAGAATCTGACTTTGATACCAATTATTAGAAATGAGCTCTTTTTTTTAAAACCTTATTAGAAATTAGCTCTCATAGTGGCAAGTTGCCCACTAATCTCCATGCCTGAAAGCTAAGACAAACATGCTAGATCACAGACGATACCAGAGGCACGATATTTCTTGATGAGGTTTAGTTGAAACCTACGCCCTTGAGACATGACTACAGGCGCTCCTCCCCAATACCGTGACACTGGTTGCTGCAGGGTCATGCTAAAATGTTACCCCCCTACTGCAAGCCTACCACTATGTCATCATGGTTACAACAGTAGTTCTCTCTCACGTCGAGTTATGAGTCTGACTCCAACTCTACCCAATTTATATTGCGAAACATAAATCAAAGTGTTAGTGTAACCATAAATGTGTATAATATTCGACACACATGTGTGTCTAACACAAATGTTAATCAAAATTTATCCCTTTGAATCTGTACAAGCCTTAATTGGAAGAGGATAGAGTTTGGCATCTAGCGGGGTAGGCAAGGGTAAACACAATGAAAGAAAACAGCAGTGCTATATATGTAGACGACCAACTGATATATAGCTGCACTTAAGCGAGCAAAACTTTGTAATACAAACATACAAGTGAATTAACAAACTTTTTAATGTGATATATATGCAGCTAGAATCTGATAACATATGGGTAAAATATGAAATGATTGTATGACGATGTGTGTAAACATAACAACTCTAAGATGTCGAGACAAATTTCACTCTCTCCACAGGATGATCCAGGATTTGAAAATCAATGTGCACTATTTGCTTTGGTGATCTCAGATGTCATATTTTTTAATATGTAAGTTTCCAATCTTTCATATAACGTTTTGTCCTCCATGTTGGACTCATTTTTAATTAAGAGCATGTTCTTTTTCAGCAATCTGCAGGACATTGGTCGTATGCATGCTGCAAGCATTCCTCTTCTTCGTACAATTTTTCAGGTCAGTTTTTGAATAAAATACAACGATGCTCTTATTATCGAGTAGCAAGAGCTAATATCTATAAGTTTTGAACCCTGTCGCCATAGTGGGATATGTGTGGCATGTTATGTTTGGAACATATGACTGGAAGTATTGATTTGCGGCAATAGATGTCTTTCACATACAACTAGAAAAAGTAATTCCCTTTTTGAATGGCAGTTCCAAACCCCCTCCTAATGAACGTTTTATCTTGTGTTAAAATATCTTTTCCACTTTGTGGAACATATACCTTTTCTTCTGCTATAGCATCAGATGAAAAAAAGGCGCTCTAAGAGGAGAAAAACTGTTCCTTTAAGAAGGTGGAGAGACGTTAGAGATAAAAATTGTTGCAACCATGAGCATCACTTCATTATTAGAACAACCTGAACATTGTGAGGCACATCCTTGTAGTTGGTGATATCCTTTGGCACTCAAATTAGCTAGTTCCGTCCTCATGCTTTCCACATAATCTCTTGTGGGAAACCACCTTTTCGGTCATATTCTTGAGAATTTATATAGTGATTTCTCTTTGTCTTGTTCATGGAGTGTAGGAAATATGGGAGTCATCTTCTCTTCTCTTCTCTCTCTCTCTCTCTCTCTCTCTATCTATCTATCTATCTATCTATCTATCTATCTATCTATAATTTGATTACTACAAAATATTTTGCATTACAACTAAACGAAAAACAAGTTGCAATTGAATATTAATCTATATTTGCAATTGGTTACCATTGTAAGTTGCAACTCTACTACAGGTAGTAAAACTATAGTTTTTTTTATACATTTTTTAAAACTTTATCAAAGTATAGCCTTCATCAATCTTATTTTGTTTGGCACATTTTTTCCAACAATAGTCTTCAAACAGTCCGAAAGTCAGACTTATAATTTAAGAAATATTGCATTTTGAAAATCCGAATCATGAAAGATTCTTTGGGGAGTGAAGAGGGCAATAAAAACATAGCAGGAACAGAGGCAGTGACGGACCTAGGTTTTTACCTCTGGGTATGCGCAGCAAAAAATTTTCTTATGCAATTCGGTAAACCATATATAATTTGGTAAAACCATATTCTTATTCGGTAAAACCATATTCTAAAACCATATAAATTGTTCAAATGAAATACAAAATACTTTAAAATATAGCCATATAAGAGACATACAATATTACTTGTTGATCCGTCGCTTTCTCAATGACATGAATGTCTCAATTATATCATCTTCTCGATTCTGCTCTTCCACAACAGTTTCAACCGGAGGTGGGGTAGGGTTCAAAGTAGCTGCAGCCGGCTTCTTCGCTGCTTTGCAAAAAAAGGATCGAATGTCGCCGTTTCTCTTCATCATTCAACAATTCTTCTGAAAAATAGTTTATAATTACCAAACGTGTGAAACTCAAATAGTATTGATGCTAAATTGCTAATCAGTGATCTGTTGAACAAACTCACGAACACGAATTGAAATAATAAGAAATCACCCATAAATAAATAAATAAATAAATAAAAATATGACTATACGAGTACAATACAAAGTTTTTTTACAAATAAAGATCAATACCTGCAGTCCTGCAAGTCTGCAACTAAGTGCCGTCGGATTCGGAGTGCCGAACTGCCGATCAGTCGAGCAGTCGGCGGACGCGGATGATCCTGCCGTCCTGGGCCTCCTGGCCCGTGCGGCCGTGCCGCGCCGAAGGCCAAACTGTCGAAGCTCCGCCGAAGTGCCGATCGATGCCCGACGCGGCGACGCGATCCGCCCGAGTGCCCGACGCACCGTCGCCGAACTGCCAATTGCCAAAGATCCACCGTGGCCGGCCGCTGGGCGCTGGCGCAGAGACGAAGACGACGACAGACGACTCGACTTCTCCACGTGCAGTTACTCCCAGGCCCAGGCCGGCGCAAATTCCGCGTCCGCGGTATGCGCGCGTGCGGAAGCGCAGAAGCCGAACCGATTCGCTGCGTACTTGCGTGATTCGCTGCGTACTTGCGTGTGATTTGCTGCATACTTGCGTGATTCGCTGCGTACTTGCATTGCTTCCTCTCTCTCTTTCTACGTATAAATTTTCTATTATGTATGTATGACTGTTGGACCCAGGGTATGCAGTGGCCCACCCCAGGGTTACAGAGGCTAGGCAGCAGTGAGGCCGGGCGGACAGCCGGCGCAAGGGATGACGATTGACTAGCGGTGCAGGGAAGTTGTGTGCGTGCAGCCGTGTGGGGATGGTGTTGGTGATTGGGTGAAGTAGCGTGCGTAGGCTACCGGGAGTCTTTGGGGAGTGTTTTTCCTTTTTTTTCTTGCATGGCCGGCTTTTTCTTCGATGGAGTACTCAGCGTGGCACGGGAGGTGGGGTTTCAGACTTCTATTTCACGCTCACGCTCGGTTCCTTTGGCAGGAGAATTTGGTTGACTGAATTTTTTTTCATGTAATTCTTGTGTGTATAAAAAAATCGACAAAGAAATATTCACACCAATAGAAAATAAATTACTTTTCTTGTTTGTACTTTTCACGCGGATATGAAAATTATTTTCCTTATCAGTATATTACCCACACATAGAATTTTTTTTTCTGTCGGTTCGATACCTATTCAGTCGGTTGTCGCCCATCGGTAATTTTTCTACCAATGGAGGCCATAATGACATGGAAATTCTTTCCAGTACCATATATCTATACTGGCAGTCACTTATGACCACCGCCTATTAAAATGACATTTTGTATAGGTGGTCACTTGATAAGACGACCACCTCTAAAAATGACGTACCTCTAGAGTCAGTCATCTTAAACGACCATCCATTTTTTGAGATTATTAATTTCTAGTAGCCATGGGCCACTTGACATAGGGTAAAAGGCACAGGGAATTGTTTCTCGAAAAATAAAAGGATGAAGATAAGGTGCGATGGGTTGCGCATTTGACGAATGCGCGAGCCCGCTGTCCTCACCCAGTCCCTCGTCTTCCTCCTCACCCCGTCCGCGTCCTCGAATTCCTCCTCGCCCTGCCCCATTCCCCGCCCTTCATTAACCACAGGGCGGTACTAGCATTGCCATTTCCCACTGTTCTTTTTATTATTTGCAAGACCTTCAAATAAAATTTTTGATGGTTTTTTTTCTAGTGACAAGCTTGCAATAATGTGTCAACATAACGTAACTGCAAATTACGAGGACAGAGCGCTACCGGACCAATTATAAAACTATTTACGTATATCTTAATAATTATTTAGTATAGTAGAACAATTAATATGTATTGGTTATGTTCATTTTTAAGAAATTATTGTGAGTAAAACACATCCAAGAGGAAATATAATTTAGTCTCTACTGTAAAACTAATATATAAATGACATGATAAATATTTTTTTTATGAAAAGTAAAGCGTAAAAGAAGAATAAATAATGTGAGTTTGATCAAAAATTCAAAAATATCCATTATGTTCAAAGAACCCATATTTGTTCTGCATGGTTCCTAACTATCATTCCTACCGTTTGAAGTACTGGTACATAAAGTATCATAGTAACAGTTGTTATTATGAACCGGCCGTACAAATAGTGCATGTATTTGTACACACAAGTTGCACCAACTGGTAAAAATAGTGGTTTTGACTATCTTTTTTAAAAAAGTCGTAAACTGTACTAAATATAATATTCTTTTTTAGGGCAGTACTTAATGTAATATTCACCCTTTTCGCTTGCGTGCACATTACATTATATGCTTGTGTATCATATACAAAAGAAAACTAAGGCGTAGCTTATTATGTATTTATTACAAGTACAACATGTTAAAAATTAATTTCTAAATCTACCAATTTAAGTACTACCCCTGCCCTTTGAAATCGTTTGTTTCATGTTTGTATGGCATGACTATCCTTGTCATAGAATTCGCCATGCATTTGGATTAACGGAATGACTAGTGCCCGGACGTCTGAGCGAGGACGCATCGTCCCGCCCACCCCACCTGCCCCGCCTTTTCCAAAAAAAAAGCCTGCCCCGCCTGCCCAGCATGCAACTCTGCGCCTGCACGTTCTTGCATGCAACCGTTGCGCCTGCAAACCTACGCCTGCATGCTAGTGTGTCTACGCATACAGTTGTGTGCATCGTGCCTGCTAATGCCCACCTCGTGCTTGCTGATGCCCCCTCATGCTTGCTGATGCGCATGCAGGTGGAGACCGCTATGCCCGCGGGGACCGTATTTGCATGCGTCTGCTTTCTACGCTTGCTAATGTTACAACATGAAAACACTTTTGCAACATAGGTCTAAAACAGGTGAAACATTTATAAACAAACGTTTGCAACATTTGTGTATAGCAACTATAACATCCAGATAAACACATTTACAACATACATGTAAAACGGATGAAACATTTTGAATAGACGCTTGCAACATATGTTTGAAACATATGCAACATTGCAACATATGCAACATCCAGATAAAACACTTCAACATAGGTCTGAAACAGGTGAAACATTTGGAACATACACTTGCAACATACATATATAACCACTACAACATATACAATATCCAGATAAAACACTTGCAACATACGTTTGAAGCAGCTGCAACATTTGAAACATACACTTGCAACATACTTGTATAGCCATTGCAACATATGCAACACAAGATCTGCTTTTGCAACATCCAAATGGAACATATGCAACATACATCTGAAACGCATGAAACATACGGTTGCAACATGTGTTCATCTACTTGTTGCCGTCTAATGAAGGCTAGTTGACGCGGTGCGCGGCGCGAGGCACGAGTGGGGGCGCGAGGCACGGGCGGGGTGCACGGCATGAGGCGCGAGCGTGTGGGGCGCACGCATCGCGAGGCGGGTCTAGTGCGACCGTGTGAGGCGCGAGGTGTAGGGGCGCACGGCGAGAGACGAGGAGGCGCAACGCGAGGCGTGGGACGCACATGGCCCGAGGCGGGTCCGGTGCGACCGTGCATAGCGCCAATTTTTTTTGAGAAGTGCGAGTCACGAGGCGTAGGGGCGCGCAGTGCGAGACGGGGCCGCCCCGTCCGGACGGACGAGCGTCCGGATTGGAGCATTACCGTTGGATTAATTGTCTCCCTCGTAATCCATCCGGCAAGTTGTTCGTCAATGGCTAGTACTCTGATATGAACTGGTACAAACATAGGGAGCGTTTCTATATCGTTTTTACACAGTACATGTCGTACATGTTCCTCTTGAGAGAGTTAGGAATTATTACATGCTATATCCATAAGTTCGTAAGACCCTATTAATTTGTTTATTTAGACTGTACAAGTTATGAACTGGTACAACTAAATTATTTGTACCTTTGTAAACTGGTGTACAAGTTAGGCATGTTCTTGATGGTGTTATAATAGTAGGTAACAATATTTAGGAATTTGTGTCACACCCAAATTTTGAATAGCAAAATTGGAGGTAAACCATATGTGTGAAACATATAGAACAAATTGTAGAGAAAGAATATCAAGCTCAGTGCCTTATTACAATAACGAACTTTAGTTCAATACATAAATAAACATACTCAAAGTCTAGACAAGTGAAAGATAAATCTAAAGCAACTCCAGGGCGTCTCCAAAGCCACAGGATCCGGTCGACTGGTTGACCTCAACCTAGCTCCCCTCATAATAATCCTCATATCCAATGCCATCTGTACCCATCCGGGATTTTTGTCCAAAGAATAAAAGTAAACAAGCGTAAGTACATGTCGTACTTAACAAGATAATAAGGGGTTCATGAGGCTCAAAGGCTAACACGGGTTGAACTGCGGTTTGCTTTTAGTAAGTCAACATTTTAGCATCAGTTAGGTTTGGTTATGCTCAAGCCCCACTTCAACCCCAAGTTCATATACATGAATAAATGAATATTATGAGTATCTCATCATTATAAACATCATCAACAAGTGATCAACTATTTCATTAGTTTTTCGGGCCACCCGTGTTCGTGGGCACGACTGTTATAATAGTTTATTTAAACTCTGCGCAGAGGTGTACACTTCCACTGTGAGTCGTGAATTGCCCTTTCGCCCGAGGTGATCGGCCTCTTGACCCACTACCAAGGAAGGTCGGCAGGGTTCACTATAAAGCATTTCAAAAGTTCGTCTAACATGTTAGGGCCGCTAGGTTTCAGTGGCAAGCAGGTGTAGATCCCCCTCCCCAAATGGCACAAAGACACGAAGCCTATACACATAGGGACAGGAGCCAATCTATACCCGAGTCGTCAGACCCCTTTTGCGCCCTTGCAGGTAACCTCTAACATGCTAGAAAAGAGTCTTCATACTTGACTAAAGCCAGAGCCATATAGCCCCCCACAGTTGTACTGTATGTCCCAGCTTTTGCCAATGAATAAGTCCTTAGGTAGGGCCGGAGCATCATGATAATCAAGAGCTCCCTCGCCCTAAGTTCAATTACTAGAAGCAAATTTTAACAAGTGTTGCATATGATCACTAGTCATCGTTCAGGTCAAGTATATAATTAGTTGGAGCGCTAGCAATTACCCATATGCATAATTGACCCATCGGTGACAAGATCACAGGATAACAGAGGCTAGGATGTCCTTACGGTTATCAAATTGACACATGCACATGACTTTTAATTAAAAGGTGAATAGGACAACAAGAAATTTCCCATATTATACTTGCCTTGCTCATACTGCTCCTGTTGCTCCTGGTTATCACAGTAATACTCTTGGTCACCGACGTAGTACTCACCGTCTATACTCGATCAACAGGCAACAACACGCATTCCAAGTTCAATCATGCAAAGCAAACAAGAACTATAAATTAGAACAGTACACCAACATAGGTAAATCAATATAAAAGGTTTATAAAGTGAATCTACAACTCACTACAGTCACACAGACGCGAAGATCATATAAATCGGAGCTAGAACGAACAAGTTACGAATTAATTAAGATTTCCTATAACCTTTTTAATAGATTTAATCTAACCATGAAATTTAACAGTGAGTAACATGGCTAGCATTATGATATTTATGTAGATTATATCGCTACGATCCTAACGCAACTTGAACGGATCAATTTGGAGTTAAAACGAGAAAGATACGATGAAAATATGAACTGGATGGCAAAACTGTAAATAACACGAACTATTTATGAATTAAAATAAATAAAAAATCGCGTTTTTAAATCCAGCTGGGGACCGCGGGTTCAAATACTAAGAACCCGAGGGGCTCTTAAGGAAAAACACCACCGAAGGGGTACGGGACGCTCACGGCCGTCCGATCCAAGACGAACGGCCAGAAATAGAAGAGGGAGAGGGGGCGGCGCGTCCAGCCGGAGAAGAAGACAGACACGGCGGCCCGCCATTGCCGGCGGCGAGAAAGCTCGCCGGCGTGAGTGAAAATGGCCCTAGAGGCCACGGTTCGGCATGGGATTCACATGAGAAGAAAGAGGGGACGACGGGGATTCTCACCGTGGTGAAAACAAGGGCGGCGAGACGACGGGAGGACGGAACCCGAGCTTGGCGGCTCGAGCAAGGGTTTGTGACGGCCACGAACTCGGTGGTGGCTTGGAGATGGGAAAGGAGTGCGCCGGGGGTGCGGTGAGCCTTATAGCTTGGTTAGGCGTGGAAATCGGGCCGAATTGCGGAGAGAACGGGAGCGGGCATGGGACGCAGTGCGGTGGCGTCGGGATGAGAGCGAGCTCCTCCGTTTTCGTTGGGATTGGGTGCGGCAGTTGCTAGCTCCGCGTGGGAGAGTGGCCGCGCGCACGTGCGGATTGCCCTCGAAGCCGAGAAGCTTGGGCACGGTGCGGGTTTGGGGCAGCACCGAGATGCGGACGACTCCTCCCGTTTCGGCGGGAGGTTGGGGGTGACCCTGTAGCTATGGGCCCCATGTGTCCGCGGCAAGGGGAGTGGAGCCTAGGCGTCAGCGAGCCAGAGCGAGGGAGCGAGCGTGCGCCTGCGCTGGGCCGCGGCTTCGGCTGCGTGCTGGCTACGGCTTTGCTGCGCCACTGGGCCGGCCCAAGATGGCTGCGCTTGCGGGCCTGCGGGAAGGGTGAGGGAGCAGGCCAGCTGGGCCAGGCCGAGAGAGGGAAAGGAGGTCAAGGAAAATTTCCCCTTTTTGCTTACAAAGCTATTTTGAAAACCATTGCCAAGAGATTTTGAATTCCTTTTTCAAATTTGAACAAAACCAATCATCACATAAAAAGATATGCAGCAGCATGAGTGCATAAACATGTGTCTACCCTTATATTTGCTTTTTAATTTCACAAAAAATATTATTTCCCTAAGTTAAATGCTCAC
Source organism: Saccharum officinarum (assembly GCA_020631735.1). Taxonomy (NCBI): domain Eukaryota; kingdom Viridiplantae; phylum Streptophyta; class Magnoliopsida; order Poales; family Poaceae; genus Saccharum; species Saccharum officinarum. The sequence goes on from CM036228.1 coordinate 14,310,984, forward strand.
ACAAATACATAAATAAATCATTTCATCTATTTTGAAAAGATGCAAAATTTTGGGTGTTACAATTTGTTCTCTCAGTGTACATCCAATCTTCAGTTAAGCACATTAAAATTTTTGCCCACTTGTGATATTTTCTAGTCATCAAAATTTAAATCTGTTAAAATTTATTATAATTTAACATCTGGCATTTAATACGGCCAATTCAAATGTTATAAGTTGTATAAATGTTGTCTTCGAACATCTGACTGCGCAGGTATAAAGTTATACAGTGTTGTGGCCGATCAGCAGAACTTTAACAGAGACATTGATTTGATTGGCAAGTCATTGGCTCACGCCGCAACGGTTTGTTTCTATCTCATTCTCCAGATCATATAGTACATCTCTTACTTACCATCTATCGGTTTTCCAGCTGCTTTGTGGTCCATAATTCATTACAGCACATAATCCATTCATCCATGAGCATATATGTTCTAGGGTTATAAAATATCTCTGCTACCGTTATATATCATGAATAGAGATTGTTTGCTCGAACAGGCGTTATTAGACGAGCTGAAGTGGTAGGGACTACTCTTACTGCTGATACTATCATTGAAAATTAAATGTATGCATTGCAGTAAGGATATGCACATAAAAAACATGTTTTTTTTTCTAATTCTGGAGTCTAGAGTCCACAAATATGTCATTCAATGGAGGCTGGGAGAAATTATGTAGAGGAAACTTGAACTACTTGTTTTAGTCTCCTAGTATTCGATGGACAATTGTTCTATATAACGCATCTACTAATCATTATTGGCATAATTAAATATCGCAAATCATTCAAATTTCTCACCATTTGATCCTGCCTCATGATTCTCATGCGCCGGCCTTCTTCTCTCGCGAGAATATTAGTCAAATTATTCCCATACCCGCTAACAGTTAGCTACTAAAAAATAGTTGAGGTTCTATATATTTAGATCCTCAGCTAACTAATGTCTCAGCTAACATAGCTAATAGTTAACTAGTAAGGACGGGCCTAAGGTTGATGGTGGTGAGTGGAGGCGGCAGGGGCAAGTAACATCGAGATGCGGTGAAGAAGAAATAGGAGTATGTATCAGGTGGAAGGCGTGGTGGAGCTCACCGGCAGTCCATTGCTAGTAGCCCGGATGATGCCAGTGTCATAGCAAATGAGGTGGGGGCCTTGCATTGGGATTTCGGAGAGGGAGGGAAGAACTGAGCCATTGGATCATATCAAATAGTCCTAAAGTCGTAAAAGCACAAGCATATAACAGCAAAATTTACTCGAATATATAATAGCTATGTATTTTTGTTTTTTAAAAAATAACTATGTATTTTTACATTCTTTGAAGGTAAAGCATATCAGGGACATCATTATAGGTACCACAGCAGGGGCAGTAGTAGGCGTAGCATCCGCGGTTGGTGGGGCATTTCTGGGAGCAGGACATGTTGTTGCTGGGTTGTCGTCTTTGGCGGTGGCTGGATCAGGGGCGACTATGGGCCAACTGGCACATCAGGAATCTGAAGCGGCCTCTGAGCGTTCCGCTCGTGAAACCTTGTTGAAAGTGCTGGAAGAAGGTGAGGACGACACTGATGAGAAAGCAGGACCAGATTCAGGTGCATCATCGTCCTCGTCAAAGTGATTAATATAGTATAATAAAGGTGGACATGAGCTGCATATGTATGCACTGCTGCGTCGTCTGGACGTTTCTGTTGAAATATACAGTATAAACGAGGTCGTCATGTCAGACCACTATATTGCATTTCCATCCAAAGGAGTCGTTTACATCCTACGGTCAATAATAGTGTACGTAATATGTACTGTATTTCTGCTTGGTTTTTTGCTTAATTACTCCAGACACGTGTATATGTATAATAAGCTAGAAGGCGCGCACACACACGTGTGTGTGGATGGATACTGGAGGCTTCTAGCCTGCTACTGTACAATATAACGATGATGTATTCTGGTTTATCGTGCTCTTGGCTCTATTTAGGGCCTGTTCGTTTCGCTGGTTTATTGTGCTGAAAGCACTGTTCGCTGGTTTGTTGTGAGAGAAAAACACTGCTGGATGGCTGCTGATTCTGCTGATAAGTCCAAACGAACAGGGCGCCTCTTGAGTGATTGCGTGATCTGAATAAATTATGTAGAAGAACACGATTTACCTGATGTTGCATATATATACCCCGCAGCTTTAATCACATTTGATTATACTTGAACCACCTATAGTAGACGCATGATGTGACAAAAGTCTTGTAATAATCTATATCCTCTCCACTATGCGCCCACTGTGTGCCAAACTGAGACATGATGCCAGCCGCTGGCGAGATCCCGGTGGACACGCGGGGCACGTAAACTTCCTGCCTCGATCTGGCCGGGACAGACGGCGGCGTCGAAGGCATTTTTTTTCCGTCCTAAGGGCATATGCTCTTAGCACATTCACAATTGGATTCGCATTAAGAAATATGTACACACAGATTTGCATTGAGATGTGTGTGGTCCATGTGCCCTCGAGAGCACATTTTACTTTACCCGGCGGCGTCTCCATCTCCATGGTCGGCAACATCCAGCAGCAGGGGTTCCTCGTGTCTGGAGTGATGAGTACGTGATAAGCTAGTGTTTCATTCTCCGTTTACAGAGTGGAGTGCCCAAAAGGATGAGTACGAAGCGTCTTGTCGCCCTGTTGGGCTGTTTGTGTTGTTCTCTGCCACGTTTTTGCAATGAAGAACTGTTCAGCTGTTGTGCTGCCGCTCGTGCGTCGTGCGTCGTGACACTTTTGCAATGAAGAACTTCCTTTTTTTTTGTTTTTTTGGGAAAGAAGCGGGTCGTAGGCTCGTAGCTCACCGGCGATGCACGCATGAGCGGAGCTACAGGGTGGTCCCTGTGGTCCGCGGACCACCCTGCAGTCCAGCCAAAGCCTATAGGAATTAGTAGGTATTGCAATCAGTGCTATCAGCCTTTGGAAAGGTGAGTCGTTGTCCTAGGCTCCCAGCACCCAGCGCCCGTCCGTGTGCTCCTTGGAAGGCCCTTTGTATTCGTATTGTGAGTTGCGGCCATCCGTTTCCCTTCCCCTTCATATTCATCCCTGCCAATTGCAACCATGGCCAGCCAACAGACGACCGTGCAGCGGCTGCCGGCGGTGAGAAGCGCTACAGCAGCGCATTCAGTCTCTCGTACGTCTCAACTTTCCAGCAAATTAGCCTGCTCGCATTTCCCCTATTTTTTTCTTTGCTCTCCGTCTCTCTCGTACTAGAAACTAAGCAAATAAGCCCTAAATAGAGCCAAGAGCAGGAACCATCAGCCACTATGCATTGTTAGCAGCAGCTGATACCTTCACAACAAAAAAATGCACAAGCGACAACGTCAAGATATGCGAAATTGATTTAGGTTCTACACTCACAGGACACTCTATTTCATTTTAATTGTAGGAGTTTTTTTGCAAGATTGGATTATTGGAATAATAAATTGAAATATTATAAGATTCTCTTACAAATCTATTGAACAAGATATTTTCTTACAATTAAGTAACGGTGGAATAATCAATACTTTTGTGGCTAATTAGTTTTTTTAAAAAATACTTTCATGGCGAATAGAAGGCGCAAGCTAGCTGAAACGATCTCGATTTTCCTCGAAGGAAAAATCCACAGATACGATTTATAATGTAGTAGATCACGAGAGCAATCCATTACATTATCAATTATCAGCTAATATTATAGTCATACATCGTAGAATTATAAGTTACAAGGCTTTACAACACTGGTTATCACACCTATTACATAGATTAATCTAGCAGAAATGCACACACATCTTCATCAGAGTCGTTGTAGCGCATCGGCAGGTGAAGGCTCCTCATTCACGGCAGTCATCAGAGTTGGCGTAGAATGTCAGCGGGCGTAGACTCCATCTTCTCAACCACACTTGAGCGTAGGCACGAGACCATCTACTCCTAATCCCAGTCCTCGTGGTCATCGTAGATTTCGTCAAAACCTGTCCAAAATCTATCAGTATGATTTGTACTGGCCACTGTCTCCCACCCTATGCTTTTGCATATGCTTTGTGTTAAGTGGAATGCAAGGGTAGAAGAAAAGACCTATATATGGTTGTAGGTTTCCTATGCAAGTTCATCAATATTTTATAATAATAGTTCATCAGGTTTTAAACCATCACAACCACACGTTCTCTCATCCCATCACACACATCTCACCACACTCTCACACTCTCTAGGCGGCAAGGACGACTTCCACTCGTACCTTGCCTCAACGGCCAAAAGCCGGATCCAACACCAAAACCCAGGGGAAAGGTAGAAAGGATTCCTCTCTCTAATCAAGTGAAGCGTAGGTCATAGGAATGTCCATAACCGTGGACGTGGCTATACGTATAGATTGATCAACTTTGCAGAGCGTGTACACCTGGAAATCCACAAGATCGCCATCCTTGGCGGTGCCCCGCCTAGGTTGATGTCGACTGCCTCCCAACCGGTACAGTACCACCCTACCACTCAGCCCTGGACCACCCCGGAGTCCATCGAAACGCTAAGACTGTGAGACGTAGTACCGGGCCCCCAAGGTCACTACGCTATCTTAGGAGGGTGTGGGCCCCTATGCCCGTACCTCCCTACACTATCACCTTCCAACCTAGTAGTAGTGGCACCGCCCTAGTCAGTCGGGTAATCGTCTCTCACCCATCGGGAGCGAGTGGTGTGCACGAAGGGTCCTATGATTCCGGTTCTCAAGACATACCAGTCCTTAGGGGGACCGGACAGGATATCTTCTTAAGGGGATAACCAACACCCCGTGCCTCGACGGCACCTCCACCGGGGATAACAAACACCCCGTCTGCTCTCACCTGCACTCGCCACAGGTACCTCTCACGAGGGATGCCTAGGTCGCACCCCACCGGCATGACTTGCCCCCAAAGACTCGTCGTAGGATCCTGTCCGATCGACTCAACCCTCACCACACACCCAAGACGCACGCCAAGATCTTCCCAAGTTTATTATCCAATTTTACCAAGTTAACAGCACCACGTGCCTTATCCACTCACGTTATCCCTTCACCAAGCATCACATCACACGTATAATGCGTAGTGAAAGTAAAGCAGTAAGTAGAATGCAAGCGTCTAGCCTAACAGCGGGTGTGCAGGGGAATATGTTGCGACAAGATAATGGCTTACAAGCAGTTTACCATGCAACCTATCACAGTTCAATTGCAAGAAAGTAAAGCACTAGCATCTATATGTAGCATGTCTAATAGGTTCTACGAGGTTGGGTGGGACGTGGAACACATGTTAAAAGTCATATACGAGATCCTCGGTGCACTTGTAGTCGTACTCCTCCATAGTCCTTCCCCCATCTGCATGTTCTTCCTCCAACGGGTTCTGATCCGATCAACGCTATCCTCGACGCAAATACTTCGTTACAACGACAAGCGAAAGAGCAATCAGACCACTAAATTTAGAAGAACTGCGAAGAGAGACAACTGAGCATGAGAAGAACAACTACACCGAAGGAAGACCAAGGAAGAAGCGACTTAGCCCTCTCGGCGGATGTCCGATCCCTGAGCCAAGGAACAGAAGTGGTTGTTTGCTATGCACAAGCTTAAGCCTTAGCCTAGCCAGTACTTTCTGGGTCGATCGTGTCGACCTGTATGGCTTAAATAGAAATGACATAGGCCCTAACTCATCCTAAGCGAACACCACGGCTTGCGGCTTTCGATCCAATCATCATGGAGACTGACGAGAACCAAAAAGACTGCAAGCAAGAGAAGTTCCATTCCCTCTCAATCCGTACGCCATTATATTTGATGAGAACCAAGATAGGGTAGAACGGGGAGAGAAGAGTAGAGGCGGTCTACTTCTCCCAATACACACGTCACGGCAAAAGATGAGGCATCGGAAATGAGCGACACACAAAATAACACGAGCGCCCAAATAACTTGTAGGGTACCAAGACCTAGGTGTACTAAATGCACCGAGACATCCGCAGGGTTCTTAGCGGTGCGGTTGTCACTGCAAGAACCAAGGAGACACTACGGTCTACAAGGTACAAGCATACAAGGGTTCAGCACGACAACCAAAAGACTGGTAAAGACACAAGATTCACCTTCCTCTAATCCACTCGCCATAGCAACGACGAGAATCGGGGAAGTGGAATCAAATGAGCAACAAACACCAAACAAGCCAAGGGCTCAATCCACATCTTACTGGATCGATGGGGATTGAGAACAAGAGAGGAAGAAGAAAGAAGGGAATCCGCACTCCTTCGACCAACTCATCATGGAACGGACGAAGGTTGGACGAAAGGAGGCATGATCCACGATCCAAACCAACTCATAGGGCACCACAACCGTGCAACTAAATGGCACAAGGCTACTCCTACAGCTCATAGTGATGCGGTTGTCATCGCTAGACCCGAAGGGAACGCCGTGGTAGAAGTGGTACAAACATACGAGGTGGTTAGGACAAGAACAAGAGAAAGAGAGGTAGAGCCCGATGGTCATGGCGAGGTGAACTCGCAGCCACAAGCTGTACCTACATGAGTTGGCTCCCGCTGGTACCACGATTGTCGTCCCCTAACTCATATCCCGCTAGATTAGGTCTCACAGGGCTCAAATGGTGCGGATGAGAACCACGTCGTTAACGACATCAAGTCCATGGTGACCGCATCCTAGGGACGTAGGTAGGAGCTTTCGATCATGTCACCATGAAGATAACAAAACATAGGTGAACGAGTTATGCTCGGCACCACGGCCACGGCGGGATAAACCCACGACCGAGATGGTCGAACACAATGCTTCCCAATCGGCTCGAAGGCACGGTCCATAGAAGAAACACGAAAAACCCATAAAGGACCACAAGACACATCAACGAACCATGACTCGACGTGGAGTAACACTTCTCTATAGCAATCACAAGAAGATAGATAGACCGGCGGTGAAGGCACGGCACGGGCATAGAATAAATAGAGATATCATGTAGATGGACAAGAATATATGATCAATAAAGATAGGTCATGTAGTAAGTATGAATGATGATATATAGATATATGATCAAGTATGGAAAGTCAAGTATGAAATGAAAAACAAGGGCTTGCCGACGTCGAGATTGGCGTTGACTAGGTTCAAAGGGTCGACCTTGATGGTGAAGGGCCGCGGTGGAGTGCTCCAGCTGGCTGCGGCTTGCTGTTATCCGAAACGTGGCAGCAGGCTTCCAGTAGGCAGCGGAGCTCCGGTGGGGCGATATGGGGCAGCCACACCTAGGAGAATCGAGGCATACCCCTCCCTGCAAGCAAACATCCACGACACGAAGGCCGAACACAAAGAGGACGAGGTGAGGTGGTGTTGCTATTCTCCAGTGACGGAGAGGAAGGCCCAGCAGAGAGGGGCTCCGGTATCCCTGTGATGTCAAGAGCACACGGCACGAAGGCCAGTTTCAGTTCGATGACGACGATGAGTACAACAGTAAAGAGAAAGAGGAGGGGGGCTTTGGTGGGTATGGAGCTCACCGGCAACAACAAGAGCGGCTCGGTGGCGAGGTCACAGTCAGCTCACAGCTTCTCGATAGTGACCACTACTTCTTTGGCATGGGTTGGGCAGAAGAGGTACATGGCTTGGTGGAGCACAACGGCGAGGTCGCCGTGCTGCTGCCGGCCGACGGAGGGGGCGGCTTGGCATCATGGTGGTGCTCCACTGCTTGGTGAGATGGAAAGCGAACGTGGTTCAGCGCAGTGGGGCCGAGGCCGCGGTCACCACGGCTAGGCTGGGGCTCGGCGTGGATGTAGCAGCACGTGGTGCGGTGGTGCCTCACGGTGGCGAAGGCAGAGGGCGACGTCACGGTTGGCCACACAGCGAAGAGGGAGCAGTGGAGGCCGGTGTACTAGACGGGCGCGGTGAGGTCGTGGTGAAGCTCCGTGGTGAGGGCGTCGGGGTCGCCCGGCTCGGTTCGCAGGAGGCACTTGGTGTGGACGAAACTCACGGTCCCATGTGTGGCGAGCGTGACGTCGCGGACAGGAAGGCCGGGGTCACGGCATACCGCCATTCGGCGCACGGCCTAGACACGAGGCGCCAACGTCGTGAGCAGAAGAGTGGCACGGAGAGGAGAGATGAGCGCTGGAGAAGAGGAGCAGTGAAGGGGAGGCGCGGATGGAGAAAGGAGGAAGAAGTGGTGGCGGCTTCGAGAAGGTCCCGGGGAAAGCGGCGGCTACGGCGCCCTTTTATACCGCGAAGGCTAGGGTTGGAGCTCCCTGTGTCCTATAGTGAACGGCGGCGATCCTTGGGGTGCGGGCCGAGGGCACGTGGCGGCCATCTCGTGGACGAGCGGCGGGGAGCGGGGCTGGCGCATCGCGGTGGCACCGCGGGGCGGAAGGGCGCGGGAGCTGGGGCGCGTGAGGCGCGGCGGTGCGTGTCGCCCAGAACGCTGGGGGCGCGGCCTAGGGTTGGGCGCGCGGCTGGCCTCGCTGGCGGGCCTGCGGGTGCTGTCCGTGTGGGCTTGCAGGGCCACTAGCGGAGCTGTGCTGTGCGCAAGTAGGCCAGGCAGGAGCTGGGCTGCGGCGCTACGCTACTGGGCCAGATGGCCGTGAGGTGGAGAAGGGGAGGTCAGCCAGGCTTGCCGCTGGGTTGGGCCGGTGGGGAAGGCAGGAGGCGGTCAGCTGGGCTGGATTGAGGAAAGGAGAAAGGAAAAAAATTAGATTTTCCTTTTTATGAATAGAGAATTTTGAGAGGGAAAATTCCCGAGGGAGTTTTTGGGAAAATTACGGTAGGAGATCGGAGAATGGTCTAAGGGAGATTTGAGAGAAACTCCAAGGGGATTTTAGGAAGGGATTCGGATGGGATTCAAAAGAGATTTAGCGGAGGGAACTTGCTATGGTTTCGTGCACTCCAACACAAAACCCTAATCCGGTAAAAGAACTCTGGCACACTCCTACAAACAAATCTATATGTATGCAACGTTTCGGCAGTGAGTTAGACTCGGGTTAGACCTAGAAGCTACATGCTTCACTCAATTGCAGGAAATTTTTTTAAAAAGCTCGTATTTTTGTTTACTCGGAAACCCGGGATGTTACACTAGCCTAAAAGAAAGAAGTGGTGTACTGTTCTTCAGTTATTATAATTATGTAATCTACAATTCTACATTAAGCATGCTAGACTCGTCTATTTATGATATTTGTATGTCCACTTTAACTTAAATATATCGTGTTTCGTAATTTATATACTTGTGTATCGATATGTTACAGTTATGGTAGTTATTTAAAACAAAAACAATCAGTGGACCACCTTTAACTATACATCCTAGCTACGCCGCAGGATGCACGCAAGTATTCCCTGTGCCTCTGGCCGGCCCTACTTCGACCGCTTTATTCCCTACTCCTCTTGAGGTCCGCAGTATAGACATTCAAGCAGGAGTCCAGTCCGCGGCACAGCTGATGGTGGCAAACACCGCTCCAGCTCATTTGGTAGGGCACCAGCAACCAGAACCAGAATCATCCAGCTTCTTTGTCTGTCTCTTTTGGTCAGCCGTGCATCCCCAAGGACAAGGAAACAAGTTATGGTGGCCACCATGCAAAATCGCCACCAAGGAAGCGCCCAAGTTGGAGCTCTGAGCGTGACAGAGCTCACAGGGATTCTGGAACTGTACGGTGATTCAACAAAGACAACGAATGATGCTGGCGATGATAGAGCTCGCAGGGATTCTGGAACTGAAGAGGTAATCGGACTGGGAGGGGCAAGGTGGAGGTGAATCTCATGTTAAGGGACACCACGGCGGTGGCGGTGCATTTACGCCAATGAATCCTAACATCATTAGTGTCAGAAATTACCCAAGAAACGATGTGCTGTATGTCTTAACTTGAACTTGCTATTTGAAAGATTTACTATCAAGTTTTTCCGACATTATGCTGTCAAATCTTTTTTACATGGAGGTTCTGTTGTGCCAATGGTTTTTTTAAAGCGTGTAATAGCACGTGCTTCATTAAGTGGAAGTGAGAAAGTTTATAGCCTTCCTAGAGTCACAGCGAGGAGTCGTACACATTTGGGAGAAAGCACAAACATAACTGAAAGAAGGGCGAAAGGGAGAGGCCCTCCACCATGAACCTAAACCAATGAACCTGCATAGGAAAATACATTAACACAAAGCTGTCGACAAAAGAGATGGAGCCGCGGTGGCCAAGCATTCACCGAGAAGCACAAAATGACAAAGCATCCGTCGGGGAAGAAGGGGTGCCAACACGCCCTCAGCACACAGGCGTGAGGGGGGCGCTCTCGAAGCGACACAGAAGGGGGGCCAACACGCCCTCAGCCCGCCGGCGTGAGGGGGCCACGCCCGAAGCGACATGGCAGCAAAGCATCTGCCCGAACAAGAGCAACGTCAACGATGGCAAAGCATCCGTCAAAGAGCAGCGACAGCGGCGAAAAGCATCCGCTGCGAAGAACTAAACGACCGTGGCAACACCCGGTAGGCTGGATAGATCCTTGCGAAGAGTAGCATGGAGCGCACACAGGCACAACACAGGAGCAAATCCGGTGAGAGCAATGGGAGAAGGGCTGTAGCAGTGCTCCATCGATGCCTTGAAGAAGGAAATTGACGTCCGCAGACGCCAATCAACGCCGGAAGAAGCACATGAGTAGGACTTTCAACCCTGGCCTGCCCTCGATGAACCGAAAGTTTGACGACGCCTCAAAGAAGGTACATGGCACATGTTGCGCCACCGTCACCGGCCCGAAGGAATCAGGCAGGGTTTTCACCCGGTTTCTGCGAGTATGCTGAGGCAGGCCACTCATGGCACCTGTAGTGACAACACCGACGGCAACCAAGGTCGTTAGCACACCACCGCAGCACTTGCCAGCAGACCGCCGCCCCCGGCAACTCGAGCGTCAGATCAGGACACTGGCAGGCGCGGGCTCGAGCTGGCCGCTGCGTCCCCAGCCCCAAGCGAGAGGGGTCTCCCCGAACAGGTGAAGGCGACGCCACGGGACCGCCAGATCTGCCCAGGAGGAGGGCAAATCCAGCCCCGACCGCCACCACCGTGGTCCTGGAGCCACCAGAGATGGGAGGTCACCGGTTGGCCGCCATCGCCGCGGCAGCAGGGCAGCACTGGCCTCGGCCACGCCCCGTGCGTCGAGGGGAGGGGGAGGGCGACCCACAGGCCACCTGGACGGAGGACCACGCCAGGTCCGACCGACGGGGGCTCGGATCCGGCTGGCCGCCGCTGCTCCGGACCGCCAGAGCGCAGAGGCGCGGCCCCGGACCCGCCCTCGCCGCCCGGAGGAAGGGAACCCGGCCGCCGCCCAGAATGGGGGGAAGGGCACCACCATACACCAGATCTGGCCCACAGGGGGGCCGGCCGCCACCGCTTGCCACCGTTTGACGCCGGAGGTGTAGGGAGTGGGGTGGAGGGGGGCAGGAGGAGCGAGGGGAGGAAGAGGGAAGCGCGAACGGCGCCCTTTTTTGGGAACCGCCGCTGGCCGCCGCCGCCGCACGCCGAAGGGCGGCGATGGCGTCCGGGAGGAGGGGGGTGCTCGGCGCCGGCGTGATCGCCCCTGAGTCGCCCGATGGGGGGCGCTCGGGGGGAAGGGTCTTCCAACTTCAGTCAGCAAGGAATTGTACCCATGGTTGGTGCTACAAAATGTGCTCTGACGTACTTGGCATTGACTGTTTGCTGTATTCCTGTGTCTTGCATCACATTTGTGATAAGCAAGCCAGAATGACGCAATAACCACGTGTATATTTTCAACGTATGTTCCTTTTTTTAAAAAAAAAGTGTACAATGTAGCCTTGCTGGCTCAAATTGCAAATGTACCACACTATTAATTTGTAAGATTCATTTTGGGGGCGGGGCTACGCCACGTTACTTGCAAAAATCTTCTCAGCAGAGCATGACTGCTGCTGAGAACATAAAAAAAAAATCAAATCAAATATATGCAACTCTCTTTGCCTGATTATCGAGGGCAATCTCGCCGGCGCAAGTAAAGGCGAGCACGAGCAGGGCCTGCGCGAGCGCGACCAGCGATGGGACCGGCGCGTCCGGGGGCTAGCAAGACCGGCGGGGCCGATGCGGATGGCGCTGGCCATGGCTGGTCCAGGCGAGCTCGATGGGGACAGGCCTACACGGCCATGAATGGGAGAGCGCACACAACATCAGGATGGTGGATAATTTTAGCTAACTCCAGGAATCCATGAGTTTTTAGAACACGTCTTAAGGTGGTCCATAAATCCATGGATCTGGCCCCACATCTGGAGTTTTGACGAATTTAAATATGTGGAGCCAAGGTATTTGGGTAAAAAAAAGAGTTAAATGCACCAGTCCATTAACTTGTGAGGATGTTTTAGTTAGGTCCATCAACTTTCAAAGTGGCCTTTTGGGTCCATCAACTTTGTATGTCATATCACTTAGATCCATATTCCTTAACGTGGGCTTGTCATGTTGACGTGGCATGCTGACTTGTCCATCTCAAGCAACTATTGACCCTTCATTTCATTAAACACGTTGTGGCCGCACGAGCAGGCGCCACCGCCGCTGTCGCGGCCACGCGGCACCGCGAGCAAGCGCCGTCGCCGCCGCTGACAGAGATCCGCGGTTGGCACGAGGCGTACAACTTCACGTACGACCCGGCGACGGAGCCGTACAGGATCGTGCATGTGCCGTGCTACCTCGATCGGACTGGTGACTTCAACGTGCTGCAAGTGTTCACGCTGGGGACGCAGTGGGGTGGCGTGATGTCCTGGTCCTCGGCGACAGCTACCGCGTGGATGCCGGGCTCGTCATCATCAGCGACGTCACGCACTGGGTCACCAGGAACATAGAGCGCGTTGAGGAAGAGTGCAGTGGCGGTGGCACCTGCTCGCACGCCCGCGTGGCCATGATAGCGGCTCGCCCGCGCGCCCGCATGGCCGCGGCGGCACCTGCTAGTGCGCCCACAAGGTGTTTGACGAAATGAAGGGTTCCCAGGATGCGCGTGCTCAGCCAGCTGCCTGCAGTGCACGGCGCACCGGCGGTCTGGGGCTTCGGCGTCCTGCAAGCGTGGCCGCAGTGGCCAGCGGCCGTCTGGTCGGCCGGGGCTGCCGGCGACGGGCTGGCTTGTACCCGTGTCTCTGGGGGCCGGCGGCCGGGGCCGTCAGCGCTCCAGCCCCTTCCTCCCCCGGCCACGGTGGTTCTTCGGCGGCGGCTCGTTCTTGGCGTCTGGCCTTCGATCCGGTGCCCTTTCGCTGGATCTAGCGGCCACTCGGCCGGATCTGGTGAGGTCCACTCGGTGCGTGTGAAGGACCTCTGCAGCGGTGTGGGGTGCGTTGTTTGGCCGCGGGCATGCCGGCGGTGGGGCAGTGTGCCCGTACGCGTGCGGTTGCAGGTTTCCAACATTGGCGCGATGCACGCGGTTTGGCCGTGGGCAAGCTGGCAGTGGGGCCGTGTGCCCATGGGCGCCCTCCCCTCTTTGCCGCTCTCTCTGTCCGTCTCTGGCCGCTGAGAGCCTACTCTGCCTCTTGATGGGGAGGACAGAGCACCGGGTGGGCAGAACGTAGGCGCCGACTATGCCTATGCCTGCGGCAGCGGTGACAGCATGGTGGTGGTGTCGGGACGTTGCTGCTGCGATGCGGGGCAGTTACGATGGTTTCCTGATGAAAGTCTTGCTCGACTTGTTGTCCGTGCCGATGATGATGGCGCCCGTGGGCGTCATGTTCCTTCTTGGAGGCGTCGTCGAGGTACCATCTGACATCCCGTTGTGTTTTGATCTCCGAGTGAAAACCCAAACCGGTGATCCCGGACAAGCAATGGTGGCATCTTCCCATGTCATTCCCTTCCTAGAGGCGTTGCTTTGGAGATCATTGGCACCTCCTTGTGCCGAGGACCCGTGGAGGGGCTAGCTCAGACCTTCTCTCCTTGCCTCTTGCTCCCCTCTTGGGTGAGGCTGGCCCTGGCGGTCGGTCGTTGCCGATGTTTCGACGAGTGTCCTCCTTTGGCGCATCTGCTCTGTCGACGCTCTCCTTGAAGGTGCCAGAATATCAAATGCCAGGTGGTGTTTCCACCGCTGCCGCTATTCCCCTCCACTCCCCATGGACGGCGTTGGATGGTGGTACGTGGGCCTGGATGTGCTGGAGGATGTCACCATCATTTCATGGGAGGTCGTCGTGTCTGATGATCCTTGGCTTGCGTGTCTGTCACCGTTCCTTGATGGTGCCAGAATATCAAATGCCAGGTGGTGAGCCCGGATGTGCTGGAGGATGTCACCATCAGCGAGGAATGGTGGAGGGCACAATGGTCACGGTGAAACCGCCGAGTATATTGTTCGGTGGGGGCGCAAATCGACGTTTGGTTGGCGTCTTTCGGCTTGTGTCTAGGCTTATTGTCACAGAACCTCCTAATTATGATGGCCCACATATACCTGTCATCATCATAATGACCTCTGACAACCGTACTTATGTTCCTCATAACTTAAAAGGCCTGCTTTCCTCCAAACAGGATCCAATCAAAGGAGTATTGCAATATTACAACAGTTTATTCAAAATACCATCAGAGTAAAGTAGCGGAAGTCTTACAATAACTTAAGTTTACAAACCACAGTTTCCAAACTTCAAACCTTGTGTAACATTATTACAAACTGGTAGTAGGGAAGTACCAGTAGTAACTTTATTACAAGCACACAAACAAAGTGCCTTGCCCAGAGGCCACATATTCTACTCGTCGTCACTTTCTTCAGCCACAACGGTCATGCAACAAGGCTCAAAGCAGACTTATTCATGAACCGCACCTGCAACAAGGGGTTTAACAAACCCTGAGTACGAGAGTACTCAATAAGACTTACCCGACTAAGAAAAGACTCCAAGAGCATGCCAGCTTTAGGGAATCAAGGTACGGGTATTCAAGAATCAAAATTTCTTTTGCAGAAAAGCTTACTAAAATAAGTCCTTACCTTCATTATTTTACTTTTACCATTGATGGTTCATTAACCAATTCTAAGTGATCCTAATCTAGATCAAAGTAATTCTTATTAAGACCTTTCTCATTCTTTCTTTCAATTCCAGTTCTTAACTACGATGTTGGAGCAAGGCCAAGACTCCTTTCTCGTGGAGCAACGACGATTCGAACCGCTTCATTTACCCAACTGGGGATTCCTAACCACACGACATATGTAGAACCGAATCTTGCATATATCACCTCTTACCTGAGTAACCCAAAACCAGAACGTGTCCATCGCCACCCGAGAGCACAGTACTCTTCGAACCTGGCCCAATTCTAGCCTCGAGGGTACACTCTACTCTCGCCATCTCTCCACTCCTAGTGCGAGGTTAGACGTTCTCATAATAAAATAGTTGAAGTAAGGCTTACCCGACATGGGTACATGACTAGTACTAATAAAAACTCCATGATGCGAGGGACAACAACGTACGGTCCTTAACTGATAAGGCGGAAACACTACATTGAGACTCCTTTCCCAATGCATGTTAGCAGTGGCCAAATCACCCGCCCGATCTTACAAGTTTATTCTCATATTTCAATATTTATCAAGTATGCCATCATGGCCATATAAACATTCATTTAAAAAGCTTAACTCATAAGCATAGCAAAGCATACTACGCATTTTTAGTAAAATAGGTATCAAGGGTGATATCACAATAATCAAGGATGACAATGCAGCAATTGGGTTATCACTCAACTCCTAAATACTTAATGCAGTAAACCCTAGTATAAATAATAAAGATTTGTAAAACTCAAGGTAGGGTTTAAATACACCGGGGCTTGTCTCGCTCTGACGCAACGACTGACTCGGACTCGAAGACTCCGACTTCCAGTCCGGAACCCACCGACAACAACTCTTCTCCGGAGACTTACTCGCCAACTTCGACTTCCTCGAAAGCGGGAACCACACGAGTATATAACATGTTTCAACATGATGCGGTGATAAACATGATGCTTGATGATGATATGCCACGGTTTACGACTTGAGTACAACTTTCCTTCGCGGTACAATCACAAAACAGTAAAATCTACTAACTAATAGCGATAACTTAAGTGATACAAACGTTTCTTACCAAACATGTTACTAACGAGCTCAATCATGAAATTAAGGTGCCAAGGATCACCAAAAATTAGTGACCCAAGGTCATCACTCAATCAAAAAGGCACACAACACTTAAAGTTAACAATTTAACAATTATTTAAACATTTAATTAATTAGGGCATAATTAATAATAAATCAAACTTTACCTAATTGAGCTTAAACTTTTTCTAAGGATTAATCATGGCCTAAAACAGGGTCAGAATAAATTTCATAATTTTTGGATTATTAATTTAATTACTAAAATTCATGGAAGTTGCATTTAATATTTAATTGAACTAATTAAATAACTTACAAAAAGTAATTAAATTTAGCATTTAATATTTTTCCTAAGTAGTTTACATCTTGAAAAGATTACACAAAAATTTTCACTATTTTTGGAGCTCTACAGAATTTTTAATGAAATAAACAAATACTATTACTATTCACATTTTTGAAAAAGAAAAACAAAATTCATCTCGGGCCGCCTTCCCTTCCTTCCTCCGGTTCGGCCTAACCGAACGGCCCAGCAGCATCGCGCCCGTGCTCCCTTGCTTCGCGCTCGCGCGGCCCAGCAGCACGGCCCGCCCGCGCGCGCTCTCCCTCACTCTCTCTCTCACTGACAGGGGGCCCTGCTCGTCAGCCCGGGTCAACCCCGGCTGCAGCGACGCTGACCGCCGGTGAGCTCGCCGACGGTGAGCTTCCCGACAATATGGTCTACACCAACAGCTTCGCCTCCCTCTCCCGAACACGTTGGTGCCACTTTGACCCACTCTAGCAACCCCGAGCACCAACGTCGACGATGACGACGGCGACACCAACTCCGGCGATGGCGGACACAACGGACGACAACCTCTGCTATGGTAGCGACTAAACTAAGGAGAGCTTCATGCTCAGGAGCTCACCCAACACGTGCTGACACGCTTTGCCGAGACGGAGAGGTGGTGGAGTGGATGATTCACAGCGGCGGCGCTCCGGTGAGGTGAGCTGGTGGCGGAGATGGCGTTCCGACTAGGCTGGGGTAGTAGAGTGCAAATTAGCAAGCTTATGAGCACCACGACATCAAGGCGGTTCTAAGCGTGAAGACGCTACTAGTTGAAGCTCACCGGAGAAGGCTGTCGACGACAAGGCGGGTGCGGCGGAGCTCTGACCGGAGCTGAAGAAGACACGTCTTCGGAGGCAGTTTGGGGTGGTGAGATGGAGTGATGGTGGGCTCAGATGAAGCGTGGGGTTATGGCGGAGCTAGCCGCAAGAGAGTGGCTTGTGGTGCAGTGGTGGTGATGAATTTCGCCGGCGAAAACCAACGACGGCGACGGCTAACAGAGGAGGGAAAAACAACGATGACGAAACGTCCTTATATAGATGGCCAGGGAACGCGACGTGGCCGCGGGAAGGTGCGCGAATGCAAGCTGGCCAGCTGGGGTGCGCGAGAAGGCCATGGAAACCGCCCCGCGGCTCGCCGGCGCCCATGTCGTCTGCTGCCCTGCTGTGATTCGTTGGGGCACTGTAGCTCTCCCCCCCAAACTTGCAATTTCAAACTATTTTCTCAAATTACTCCCAAATTCATGTATCAACATGAAAAATTCCCAAGATATGAAATCTTTAGAATTTCAAGATCTACAAGTTTTGTATTGAACAATTTTTCAAATTCGAAGTAAATTTTGAAATTTGAGTTTAAATTCAAAAGGGGACAATTTTTCAAAATTTAGTAATTTAAAAATTACTTTGGATTTTATATTAAAACTTCAAAAACTCAAAACACCAAAGTTGTACATCTAGCCAAGACCTACAACTTTTCTATTCAAACCATTTTCAAATTCGGCCTCCATTTTGAAATTTCAGTTTGGGGATAAAAAGGGGTCAAATTTGAAATTTGCTTCTTTTCAAAATTGCTCCACATTTTACACTAAAACTTTGAAACCTCAAAACACCAAAGTTGTAGCCCTTGAAAAGTTCTACAAACTTGGTTTTAAACTTTTTCCCAAATTTTGCTTAGATTTTGAATTATTTCAAAAGGGGTAAAACAAGGTTTTGGATTTTAGGGTTTTTGGAGGAATTTTCAATTGAAATTTGTTGCTACCTTAATTGGTGATTATTTAATGATCAAACCATCATCCAAGGGCATCATTTCGACAAGCATAACATGGTTGCCCAAATGCCACTCTTGGTTGATCAATTTAGCTTTTGAAAATCTTTTTAATATTTTCCCAAATTTGAATTCAAATTCAAATCGGAAGACTCGCGACAAGTTTTTGGATTCCAATTCAAACTCAAACTTGGAGCTTCATTTTACGTGTAGTACTTGAGTTCATACCCTACACTTGACACTAGTGTGTAACACGGTCACACACCTCAAATTACGCAGGGCATGGACTAAGTATTTGCGGTGGCATTCAAAATTAGGGTTTTCGGTTCGAATCACACCACTGAGAAGCACATCCAACCTAGAAAGGTAAACTCATTTTAGTTAATGCATAACAGGGTTGACCTAATCATGGATGCTTTGCGATGCAATATGATGACATGGCAGGTTAATTAGGAACCATAACACCCGAGGTGTTACAGCCCTTCCCCTTAAAGAAATCTCGTCCCGAGATTTAAAGCCTTGAGTTAAGTAATAGAAAAGGAAACGTGTCAAACAAACACATTCAGAACTTGTCTACAAAACAGGTAGGGGGTTTTCTGCATTACAAAAATTTAAAAGGACAGGTTATAATTTAAAGAAGAAATTGCAACCTAGATAGAAGCAAAGAACTCGAGGAAATTCTCCCACAGGTAATCTTCTGATTCTCACGTGGCTTCTTCTTTTGAATGTTGGTCCCATTGTATCTTGTACCATTTGATTGTTCTACTTCAGGTAACACGATCCTTTCGATCCAAAACTCGGACAGGATATTCAGAATAAGTCAAATCTGGCTCAAGTTCAACTCCTTCAACATCAATAACTTGATCAAGCACTTGAAGACACTTCTTCAATTGCGATACATGAAATACATTGTGCACGGTTGACAGTTGTTCAGGCAACTTTAATCCATATGTCACATTTCCACATTTTTCAATGATTTGGAATGGTCTAATATAACATGGTGCGAGTTTGCCCTTGACTCCAAATCGAGTAACTCCTTTCATGGGTGACATTTCAGATAAACATAATCTCCCACTTTAAACATTAAGGGTCTACGCCTCTTATCAGTATAACTCTTCTATCGAGACTGAACAACTTTTAAACTCTTCTAAATCTGCTTGACCTTTTCTTCTGTTTTTTTCACCAGATCAACTCCATAAAACCGTCTTTCTTCCGGTTCTGACCAGTTCAACGGAGTTCTGCATCTACGGCCATACAATACTTCAAACGGTGCCATTTTGATACTCTTTTGATAACTATTATTATAGGAGAATTCTGCTAACGGTAAACATTCATCCCATTGATATTGATAAGTGAGAGCATAAGATCTTAACATATCTTCTAGAATTTGATTTACTCTTTCAGTCTGTCCCCCAGTTTGCGGATGATAAGCTGTGTTGTAAAGAAGTTTAGTACCTAGTGACTTTTGAAATTGTTTCCAAAATTGCGAAACAAACTGAGTACCTCTGTCAGTAACAATTGTTTTGGGTATTCCATGCAAACTCATAATCCGGGCAACATATATTTCTGCATATCTAGATGCTCTATAGTCAGTCTTCACAGGTACAAAGTGAGCTGATTTAGTCAAACGATCCACAATAACCCAAATTAAATCAAAGCCTCTTGAGGTCTTAGGTAAACCAATAATAAAATCTATATTGATATCTTCCCACTTCCAAGATGGAATGGGCAAGGGTTGTAACATTCCTGCCGACTTCAAATGTTCAACCTTCACTTTACGACAAGTGTCACATCTGGCAACATACTTAGCAATCTCAATTTTCATTTTAGTCCACCAGAATCTCTGTTTCAAATCCTGATACATCTTATTACTCCCTAGATGAATAGAAAATCTTGTATTATGTGCTTCATCAAGAATGAGCTGTCATAACTCTGAAACTTTTGATACCACTAACCGGTTCTTGAACCGCAATACATCAGTATCATCAATACTAAAATCTGTCTGTTGACCTGTTCTAACTTTTTCTTTGATGTGGGCTATACCGGAATTCTTTCTTTGAGCAGATATAATCTAATCTTTGATTGTTGATTCCACAGTGACATTGGTTAACTGACCTTGCTGGACTATTTCAATATTCTACTTTTCTAATTCGTAACACAAACTATAATCCATTGGCTTCACAGTCATACAATTGCAATGATTCTTTTTACTAAGTGCATCAGCAACAACATTTGCTTTTCCAGGATGATAGTGCACTTCTAAATCATAATCCTTTATTAACTCAAGCCACCTTCTTTGCCTCATATTTAGTTCTGACTGAGTAAAGATATACTTCAAGCTTTTGTTATCTATATAAATGTGGCAAGTATTACCTAACAAGTAATGACGCCAAATTTTCAATGCATGAACCACATCTGCTAGTTCAAGATCATGAGTTGGATAATGCTCTTCGTGACACTTCAACTGTCTCGAGGCATAAGCAATGACTCTGCCTTCTTGCATTAATACACAACCAAGGCCAATACCAGAGGCATCACAGTATACATCAAATGGCTTTTTTATATCTGGCTGTGCTAAAACTAGAGCAGTTATCAGTGACTTCTTTAAAATTCTAAAAGTCTTCTCACATTCTAGAGACCAGATGAATTTGGTTTGGTTTTTCAACAACTCCGTGATTGGCTTGGCTACCTTTTAAAAGTTAGGTATGAATCGACGGTAATAACCCGTCATTCCTAGAAAACTTCGGACTTCATGAACTGAGATTGGTGGTTTCCAATTCAAGATATCTTTCACCTTACTAGGATCAACTGCTACTCCCTCGGCTGACAACACATGTCCTAAGAATTGTACTTCCTTTAACCAAAACTCACATTTACTAAACTTGGCATACAGTTGATGATCTCTCAGACGAGTCAGAACAACTCTAAGGTGCTCAACATGCTCTTCTTCACATTTAGAGTACCAGAATATCATCAATAAAGACAACCACAAACTTGTCAAGCTCCGGCATGAAAACTGAGTTCATCAAATACATAAAATGTGCCGATGCATTAGTGAGGCCAAAAGACATAACTAGATACTCGTACAATCCATATCTAGTAGTGAATGCAGTCTTTAGAATATCTTCTGGTCAAATCTTGATTTGATGGTATCCCGATCGAAGATCGATCTTTGAAAATACCTTTGCCCCCGCAAGTTGATCAAAAAGTATATCAATGCGAGGCAACGGGTACTTGTTCTTAATGGTTACTTTATTCAACGGACGATAGTCAACACACATCCTTAAAGTCTGATCCTTCTTCTTGACAAAAAGAGCCGGACATCCCCACGGTGATGAACTAGGTTTGATGAAACCTTTTTCAAGCAACTCTTGCAATTGAACCTTGAGTTCGGCCAATTCATTTGGTGGCATTCTATAAGCTCTCCTGGATATTAGGGCAGTACCAGGTTTTAACTCAATTACAAATTCTACTTCTCTGTCCGGTGGCAGACCAGGTAGATCATCTGGAAACATATCTGAAAATTCACAGACTACCGGTATATCACAAATTTCTTTCACTGAAGTTGCACATATCCTCTCAACGGTTCTCTTTGGAATAGGAAGTTGGATGAGAAGATGAGATTTATTATCTGGCAAGTTCAACCTTATAGTTCTGTGCAGTGCATCTATAATAGCTCCTCGTTGGTACATCCAATTCATACCCAGGATTACATCTATATCATGTTTCTGTAATATTATCATTGAGGTAGGAAATATATGCCCACCCAACTCTATAGGTACGTCACGTACCATCTCCTTAGTACACAGTCATCCCCCGGGCGACTGAATAAAGAAATCCTCTTGTGTTCCCATAATTGGAATGTTATGCTTTGTAACAAAGGTGCGATTTATGAATGTATGCGATGCACCAGAATCAAATAACAGTACTGCTGGATGATTAGCAACAGGGAACATACCCATCATAATAGGTTCTCCCTCTAGAATTGCACTTGCTTGGGTGTAGAATACACGTCCCGTCTTCTTCTTTTCACCCTTACCCTTCTGGACATTCAGATTATTATTCTTACTCTGAGGCTGTTGTTGTTATGGTACGGGAGCTCTTGGATAATTGGGGTTGTACTGCCTTGGATACGGGCAGTCCTTTGAGAAGTGGCCTGGCTTTCCACAGTTATAGCAGGAAAAGTTATGGGTTATTGGGCTCTGATTTCGAATACCAGGGGCATTCGGCTGTTGTGGATATTGCTGGATTGCGGCAGGACGGATAAACGTCTGCGGCCGAGCTTGGTATTGCGGTGGACGATAAGGAGGGCAGAAATAATTCTGAGGGTGGTAGACAAACTTTTGGTGCTTCCTAATGCCGCCTGATGAGCTGGACAACACCTGCTTCTTTTTCTTTGACTCTTTGTGAATGCGGGACTTCTCTTCTGAAGCGATAGCGACATTGACTACTTCATGATATGTGGCATTATAGCATGTGACCAATGATGCCTGAATCTTGGTATTCAAACCCCTCATGAAACAACTCTTCTTCTTTACATCAGTGTTCACATACTCAGCTGCATACTGTGACCGATGATTGAATTTGTCAACATACTGAAGAGCTATCTAGTTTCCCTGTTTTAAAGAGAGAAACTCTTCTAACTTCATGGCCATGACACCATCTAGAATGTAGTGTGCTCTGAAAGCATCATAAAACTTTTGCCAAGTGATACGATGGCCAACGGGCTGTGCGGCGACCAGATTCGCCCACCACGCCCTGCGGCACCCCTAAGCTGCTGTGCTGCAAACACGGATTTCTGGTATTCCGTGCACTAGATAAGTTTAAACTTTTGCTCCATTGTTCAGAGCTAGTCATCCGCCTCTAGCGGCTCATCGGCCTTTGAAAACACCGGTGGATGAGTATCGGTGAAATCCACATAAGTGGTTTCTCCTCCATTGTTTCGTCCCCGACGACCCTGATTTCCGTTCTGATTCTGGGCCAACAGAGTAGTGGCATTGACCAACGCTGCAATAGCTTCTACCAGAGTAGGTGGGAATGGTGAGGGATTTGGAGCATTGTCCCCAGCCTGAGAAGTTCCAGTATCGTTCATCTGTTGTACACAAACCATGCTTATTTACATTGCTTTATTGAATTAGAAAGCAGTTAGTACAGTACTAGTACACACATCAACCTTATTTTATATTATTTTTTACAAACTTGCTCGCAAGCAAGCAAACCAACCCCGCTAAGGTTCTTAGAAAACAGGAAAGACTACTATATTACATAACTATCCATTTTGACACTTCACTCCTCATCATCATCATTGATCACTATCACTCCATCCTCATTCTCCTGAACACTTGCACCAGTGACATAACTTGCCTCATCCTCACTTTCCATCATGGGTTCATTTTCTTTCGGATCCTCTTCCTCATTATCCTCTCCACCAAGAACGACCATGGCACCGACATTATCTTCTACCGCCTGGGGCTGATGATTGGGATTCATCAGGTCGTGTAACCTATGGACTTCCTCATGCAGGATTGTATTGTACTGCTCTAGGTGTGTCGCATAAAGCTCCAACTCTCGAACACGAGCCCTAGCTTCTGTCTCCTTTTCTAGAGACTCATTCTGGCACTGCTTCCAAAAATGCATGTTGCGATTCAGTCGCTCTATCTCTGACGTAAGCCTTGCGACCTCTGATTGGGAATCCAGGTTTGGATTGCGACTACTGCTCCCTCCATCACCTCTGGTTGCCAACTGATGACGTGGCACTCCTTGCGGATCAGTTTTCTTGCGAGGAGTCGTCTTCACACGCGCCATCCTGAAGCAAGACAGAATTAGAAAGATGAGGACAGATGGGAGGGATCTGAAGGTTAGCATGAATAGGATTGAACCTTACTTAACCCAAACCACTTTAAAAGGGAAGATAACTTAAGTAGGTTAATTAAACATGATGCATGCATCATACTTACGAACTAACAGAAAAGTTTAAGTAACACATGCAATAACATTTGTAACTTAGGGCAATATAACATGATACTTCACTACGAAGCTTTCAAATATGAGCTAAGGAAACTACAGAGAGTAGATTGGGATAAGCCAAAAGCAATTTGGACCAAAATATTAATATTAAGTTTGTTTGATCCAAATCATTTTAAAGTTTTGTTAAGTAATACTACAATAACTCCAGTAATTATGCTCTGGTACAAGCTGTCACAGAACCTCCTAATTATGATGGCCCACATGTACCTGTCATCGTCATAATGACCTCTGACAACCGTACGTATGTTCCTTATAACTTAAAAGGCCTGCTTTCCTTCGAACAGGATCCAATCACAGGTGTATTGCAATATTACAACAGTTTATTCAAAATACCATTAGAGTAAAGTAGCGGAAGTCTTACAATAACTTAAGTTTACAAATCACAGTTTCTAAACTTTAAATCTTATGTAAAATTATTACAAACCGGTAGTAGAGAAGTATCAGTAGTAACTTTATTACAACCACACAAACGAAGTGCCTTGCCCAGAGGCCACACATTCTACTCGTCATCACTTTCTTCAGCCACAACGGTCATGCAATAAGGCTCAAAGCAGACTTGTTCATGAACCGCACCTACAACAAGGGGTTTAACAAACCCTGAGTACGAGAGTACTCAACAAGACTTACCCGACTAAGAAAAGACTCCAAGGGCATGCTAGCTTTAGGGAATCAAGGTACGGGTATTCAAGAATCAAAATTTCTTTTGCAGAAAAGCTTACTAAAATAAGTCCTTACCTTCATTATTTTACTTTTACCATTGATGGTTCATTAACCAATTCTAAGTGATCCTAATCTAGATCAAAGTAATTCTTATCAAGACCTTTCTCATTCTTTCTTTCAATTCCAGTTCTTAACTACGATATTGGAGCAAGGCTAAGACTCCTTTCTCGTAGAGCAACGACGATTCGAACCGCTTCATTTATCCATCTAGGGATTCCTAACCACACGACAAATGTAGAACCGAATCTTGCATATATCAATTCTTACCCGAGTAACCCAAAACCAGAACATGTCTATCGCCACTCGAGAGCACAGTACCTCCTCGAACCCGGCCCAATTTTAGCCCCGAGGGTACACGCTACTCTCGTTATCTCTCCACTCCCAGTGCGAGGTTAGACGTTCTCATAATGAAATAGTCGAAGTAAGGCTTACTCGACATGGGTACATGGCTAGTACTAATAAAAACTTCATGACGCGAGGGCCAATAACGTACGGTCCTTAACTGATAAGGCGGAAACACTACATTGATACTCCTTTCCTAATGCAAGTTAGCAGTGGCCAAACCACCCGTCCGATCTTACAAGTTTATTCTCATATTTCAATATTTATCAAGTATGCCATCATGGCCATGTAAACATTCATTTAAAAAGCTTAACTCATAAGCATAGCGAAGCATACTACGTATTTTTAGTAAAACATGTATCAAGGGTGATATCACAATAATCAAGGATGATAATGCAGCAATTGGATTATCACTCAACTCCTAATTACTTAATGCAGTAAACCCTAGTATAAATAATAAAGATTTGTAAAACTCAAGGTAGGGTTTAAATGCACCGGGGCTTGCCTTGCTCTGACGCAACAACTGACTCGGACTCGAAGACTCCGACTTTCGGTCCGTAACCCACCGACAACAACTCTTCTCCGGAGACTTGCTCGCCAACTTCGACTTCCTCGAAAGCGGGAACTACACGAGTATATAACATGTTTCAACATGATGCGGTGATAAACATGATGCTTGATGATGATATGCCAAGGTTTATGATTTGAGTATAACTTTCCTTCGCGGTACAGTTGCAAAACAGTAAAACATACTAACTAATAGCGATAACTTAAGCGATAGTAACATTTCTTACCAAACATGTTACTAACGAGCTCAATCATGAAATTAAGGTACCAAGGATCACCAAGAATTAGTGACCCAAGGTCATCACTCAATCAAAAAGGCACACAACACTTAAAGTTAACAATTTAACAATTATATAAACATTTAATTAATTAGGGCATAATTAATAATAAATCAAACTTCATCTAATTGAGCTTAAACTTTTTCTAAGGATTAATCATGGCCTAAAACAGGGTCAGAATAAATTTCATGATTTTTGGATTAATAATTTAATTACTAAAATTTATGGAAGTTGCATTTAATATTTAATTGAACTAATTAAATAACTTGCAAAAAGTAATCAAATTTAGCATTTAATATTTTTCCTAAGTAGTTTACATCTTGAAAAGCTTACACAAAAATTTTTACTATTTTTGAAGCCCTATAGAATTTTTAATGAAATAAACAAATACTATTTTTATTCACATTTTTGAAAAAGAAAAACAAAATTCATCTCAGGCCGCCTTCCCTTCCTTCCTCCGGTTCGGCCTAGCCGAACGGCCCAGCAGCATCGCGCCCGCGCTCCCTTGCTTCGCGCTCGCGTGGCCCAGCAGCACGGCCCGCCCGCGCGCGCTCTCCCTCACTCTCTCTCTCTCGCTGACAGGGGGCCCTGCCCGTCAGCCCGGGTCAACCCCGGCTGCAGCGACGCAGACCGCCAGTGAGCTCACCGACGGTGAGCTTCCCGACGACACGGTCTACACCAACAGCTTTGCCTCCCTCTCCCGAACACGTTGGTGCCACTTTGACCCACTCTAGCAACCCCGAGCACCAACGTCGACGATGACGACGGCGACACCAACTCCGGCGATGGCGGACGCAACGGACGACGGCCTCTGCTACGGTAGCGACTAAACTGAGGAGAGCTTCATGCTCAGGAGCTCACCCAACACGTGCTGACACGCTTTGCCGAGACGAAGAGGTGGTGGAGTGGATGATTCACAGCGGCGGCGCTCCGGTGAGGTGAGCTGGTGGCGGAGATGGCGTTCCGACGCGGCTGGGGCAGTAGAGTGCAAATTAGCAAGCTTATGAGCACCACGACATCAAGGCGGTTCTAAGCGTGAAGACGCTACTAGTTGAAGCTCACCGGAGAAGGCTGTCGACGACGAGGCGGGTGCGGCGGAGCTCTGACCGGAGCTGAAGAAGACGCGGCTTTGGAGGCAGTTTGGGGTGGCGAGATGGAGTGATGGTGGGCTCAGATGAAGCGTGGGGTTATGGCGGAGCTGGCTGCAAGAGAGAGTGGCTTGCGGTGCAGTGGTGGTGATGAATTTCGCTGGCGAAAACCAACGGCGGCGACGGCTAACAGAGGAGGGAAAAACAACGACGACGAAACGTTCTTATATAGATGGCCAGGGAACGCGACGTGGCCGCGGGAAGGTGCGCGAACGCAAGCTGGCCAGCTAGGGTGCGCGAGAAGGCCGTGGAAGCCGCCCGGCGGCTCGCCGGCGCCCATGCCGTCTGCTGCCCTCCTGTGATTCGTCGGGGGCACTATAGCTCTCCCCCCAAACTTGTAATTTCAAACTGTTTTCTCAAATTACTCCCAAATTCATGTAGCAACTTGAAAAATTCCCAAGATATGAAATCTTCAGAATTTCAAGCTCTACAAGTTTTGTATTGAACACTTTTTCAAATTTGAACTAAATTTTGAAATTTGAGTTTAAATTCAAAAGGGGACACTTTTTGGAAATTTGGTAATTTAGAAATTTCTTTGGATTTTATATTAAAACTTCAAAAAATCCAAACATCAAAGTTGTACATCTAGCCAAGACCTACAACTTTGCTATTCAAACAATTTTCAAATTCTGCCTCCATTTTGAAATTTGAGTTTGGGGATAAAAAGGGGTCAAATTTGAAATTTGCTTCTTTTCAAAATTGCTCCACATTTTACACTAAAACTTTGAAAACTCAAAACATCAAAGTTGTAGCCCTTGAAAAGTTCTACAAACTTGGTTTTAAACTTTTTCCCAAATTTTGCTTAGATTTTGAATTATTTCAAACGGGGTAAAACAGGGTTTTGGATTTTACGGTTTTCAGAGGAATTTTCAATTGAAATTTGTTGCTACCTTAATTGGTGATTATTTAATGATCAAACCATCATTCAAGGGCATCATTTCGACAAGCATAACATGGTTGCCCAAATGCCACTCTTGGTTGATCAATTTAGCTTTTGAAAATCTTTTTAAGATTTCCCCAAATTTGAATTCAAATTCGAATCGGAAAACTCACGACAAGTTTTTGGATTCCAATTCAAACTCAAACTTGGAGCTTCATTTTACGTGTCGTACTTGAGTTCATACCCTACACTTGACACTAGTGTGTAACACAGTCACACACCTCAAATTACGCAGGGCATGGACTAAGTATTTGCGGTGGCATTCGAAATTAGGGTTTTCGGTTCGAATCACACCACTGAGAAGCACATCCAACCTAGAAAGGTAAAATCATTTTAGTTAATGCATAACAGGGTTGACCTAATCATGGATGCTTTGTGATGCAATATGATGACATGGCAGCTTAATTAGCAACCATAACACTCGAGGTGTTACACTTATCCTTGAGTCTTTTTAAGCTCTTGTGCCATGGCGTTGTAGTCTCCTTGTCTAGCTGTTGTATTTGTGGTTGTGCCACTTTTCGCCCTTGTGCTAGGGCGCTTGTGGTTGTTGTTTTTTATTCGTGGTTAAAAGCCACAATCTCTCTCTTGAGCTAGGGCTATTGTAAAATGTGTAATTTTCGAACCATGATGGGTCCACTGGACCTAGATCAATAAATTTAACCTCAGGTGGGGAGCCTCTCCCCCCGGTTGACCCCTCGAAAAAAGGTCAATAGTTGTTTCAAATGGACAAGTTAGCAGGCCACGTCAGCATGAGAAACTCACGTGGAGGAATATGTTCCTAAGTGATACGTGGCATGATTATTTTGAAGAATAATCTTTGTTGCTCTGATGAGTAATTATTCCATGGTTAATTAGGCAACACTTCCTGCTGGCTAAACAAAATAGGTAAGTACATGTGACGCGACTGAGGTGTTTTGCCTTCATCTTCGGGTTCCGGATTTGCCGATGCATGGCAGACGGCACCGGGATCGTTCAGCTCTAGACCGCACGAATCGAGTTTGCACTTTCACGGGCGTGCCCGGTGCCCCGGTGCGCCCACCGTCCGCCCAGTGTCAGAGAGCGTGATCGAGCTTCACACGGCGGGCTGGCCGCGGGAGATCAGCCACGACCACCGGGAGTACGCACGCTCCACTCCTTGATCCCGGCAAGGACAAGGTGAACCCTAGTGACGACGTGTTCGTGCACTACGCCTTCTTCTTCGGGCCCGGCGAAGTTGCGGCGATCCAATCGCAGGCCCCGGCCGCCCTGTGCTCCACCGCTTCGCGGTTCGTCGGCCTCCACATGTTCGTGAACGGTCAGGATCCGGAGCCACCGGCCGGTGCCCGCGGGCTACAGATGCAACGGCTGCCGGAGTACGCTGTAGCTGTAGGTGTTGGCAGTGATGGAATCCAAGGCGTGGGTGTCACGTGAGGGGTAGGCGGAGGGACGTAGGGGAGAGCGGAGCGACAACGCGTTCGCTTTCATGGTGGCGTCGGCACCGGCCGGGGAGCTCTGCAGGAGGCCCTTCCGTACACGTTGCAGCTGCTGGTGGAAGCCATGGCGCGGGCGTCACGTGTGGGCACGCAGAGGTAAACGGCAGGGACGGAGGGGCGAGCGGGGGCAAAGGGAAGAACACGCAGACGATTGGTTACCTTTCGTATTCCTGCCTTCCTGGTGATGTCGATTGATTGGCTCGTATGAAACTCGGAGTTCTGGCGCGTACACGCGCACACGAAGGGAGTTTGGACACCAAGAGCTTTTACTGTACCAATTCCGAATATGAGAAGGGCCTTAACAGGTTAGGCTTAATCTACCCAATTGGAAATCTCTTGCAGTAGCTTTTACTATAAATCCATTTCTTCCACAAAGCTCCTGTGACCTAACTATCTAGATAGAAGCCTCGCAGTTTGCAAAGAAGTAAAGCTTCTGGCTTCAAGTTCACAGGTATGAGAAGACCTGAGAGGAAAGAGCTGCGTTTTCGGGAGCACTCGAAGGAGTTTGGACGTCGGACTTCGGGCGCGCACACGAAGGCAATTGGACGAAAGCTGTCCGTATTTTTTTAGGTGGTACTGGATATGGAACACTTGGAGGTGTCCCAAACAGGCCCGTACTTTGATCCAGTATATTGTTGTAGTTGCTTTTGCCTTCACGAGTAGTTGGTTCGGAAGAAAATAGAGGAGTTTAATCTGTTTTAATTTCTAGAAGCAGTGCAAGATTTTTTTCCCCATCTGGTTTGGTTTACTAATTGAGCTAGGTAGGCTGAGATGGAGACGTGAAAAGAGAAAAAGAAGAAGATGAGACAACTTTTACCAGTTCCAGGTGCATGCTTATTGCTTACGCTTAACTGCTTAACATGGGTGTGAAACTAGTACTAGACAGCTTGATGTTTCAAATTGCGGAAACGCTCCTTATAGGGCGTCCGTCCATCCGGACGGACCCCGCACTCGCACTCGCCCCCGCCGCCCCCGCCTACGTCGCCCGCTCGCTTTGCTCACGGGACAGACCTGGTCCTCGTCCGCGCCGCCCCTGTCGCCCGCCTGCGCCGTGCACGGCGAGGCCGACGCGTTGTGCTCAATCCGCCTGCCCCTGCCAAAGTCCGTGTCGTCGACGAGTTCCACACCGGTGACCTCCGCGCCACTCTGCGGCTTCAAGCTCCATGCTAGCGTCGAACTCCGCGTCGACGAGCCTGTCCAAGCAGCAAGCAGATGCTACGCTGAAAGCGCATGTTGCAATAGTATGTTTTAAGTATTTCAGATGTTTCCGATATATGTTGCAAGTGTTGTATATCAATGTTACAAAAGTAGATCGAGATGTTGCACATGTTGTAATGACTATACACGTATGTTTAAAGTGTATGTTCTAAATATTTCATCTGTTCCAGAGAAATGTTGCAAGTGTTTTGTCTGGATGTTGCAATAGTGGATCTAGATGTTGTATATACATGCATGTTGCAAGCATATGTTTCAAGTGTTTTCAGATGTTTTCATACATATGTTTGCAAGTTTCATCTGGATGTTGCATATGTTTGCAATGATTTTCAAATGTTTTACAGGCGTTTTCGCAAGTGTTTCAAACGCTTATTTCAAGTGTTTCATCTGTCTTCTTTTGTATGTTGCAACTGTTGCATCTGGATGTTTCAAAAGTAGATCGGGTGTTGCATATGACATGTTGTCGGCGGCGCGGACGACGTCCGAGGTGGCGCGGGACCACTACTGGTGGTGCGCTCCCTCGTGAGCTTGACATTCGAGCGCCTAGCGCGTCCGTTCAAATTGTCGGTCATTTTATTCGGGTAATGGTGAGGTCAGATAAGAAAAAGGATGCTGCGCCCCATCTCATGATCTTAGCAAGCTAATTGCAAGCTGCCTAGTCACGCTAAGGCTACTACATCAGGCTTATCACTACCAGGTCCGGAGACCTTAGCGCCATCGGTTTCGCCCCTAAGTTGATGAAAGTGGGTGGTTATGATGAAGTGGATTATCGCCACTTGTTCAAACCGGCAGTGAAAATGATTATCACCGTCGGTTCATACATGCAAAAAAGCATTTTTGCAGGTTTGTAGACAAGTCCACTTGCGTCCCTAAATCCCGTGATTGGTTTTGCTTTTTAGTATGATTAACATTATAATGGTACAAATGAGCACTCACGAAATCATTAAACAAAAGGCTTTGACAGTTGGCTAAGTAACTAACAGTAAACTTTAGGTATTTTTTTTCTATATACCTAGCATTAGGAGCCCACATATTCATCAGCAGTATCTTCCTCCTCCTCCGAGTATTCAAAATCTTGGTCCTTCACCTCTAGGTCCTCATCATCGCCCGTGTCCTCCACCACCACTCCTGCAATAACAGTTTTTTTTATCTTCATCATCTAAGCATTCATCATCATCAAAAGCCTGTAGTAGCTCTAGATGGTTTGAAGTTATTAGTTTGTATAAAAAGATCATTATGATAGCATCATGTAAGGGCAAAGATATACAGAAAAGAACAAAACACTATTCTAGCAAAAGATAAGAAACAACCGTGTACACATTTTGATTTTATATAAAAAAACATCCTAGCGCATTCCATGAGTAATAATGGAAGATAATGGAAAACGAGTTGACTCACCATCTTTTGAGTTCATATTGTGTGCTGGAAGCAAATCATCCATGCATGGAGTGTATATGAAAGACTCATGTGTAGCTGCAACCTGCATATGGCAGCATCCAACTGGTCTAAATTTCCCTAGGTACTGCAACTTGGAGCTACCCAGGTAGTAAGCAAACCCATCGAAGTGGTTGCCCAAGAAAGCAATCTCTTTGTTGCCCAAGAAAGCAATCTCTTTGCTTGGATGGTACCCTAAGAAATCCATACTACTACGAATATCGAAATAAAGATGATTACTGTAAACACTGTCTTCTTCCACATTGATATCACTGTCATCACTAGAGTCACAATAGAGATCATTACTGTAAACACTGTCTTCTTCCACAGTGATATCACTGTCATCACTAGAGTCCCATCCACAATCCTCTCTACTATCATCTGATGATCCTATCTGTCCACGGTCCAACATCCAACATGCCTTAATTTCTTTTCTATGGACTCGAGTATAGTGTTACAAAAAGGAGGGCTTGATGTCAGCCTTATATTTTAACTCCCACTCTGGCATTGGACGTTCTGACGCTTCATGCATAACCCATACTTGCAGCTGGTGCCAACGAAGAGCAGTGTAGTAAATCCCATGCTCTGATTTCCCAAGACGCATTGACGGTTGCAAATTATCCAAGTACTGCTGTCGTAATTGAAAATCTCTCAAGCACGATTCCTTAGTATAATATCTTCCCTCAAAAAAGCATCAACATCTAATCTTGGTGGCACAAAAACATTATCTAGCTTTGGCGTTTTGATCACTTGATACTTTTGCTCTTGCAATGACAACCTATATATTATAAAAGAAATATTCAGTAGCAAGCAAGTATATTAATTAGATTAGGTCCAATCCAACATGAACAAAAACAAATAATACAAAATTTCCTAGAGCCCCTGGTGCTTACCTCATGATGAAACCACCACGACAATGGAGGTAGAATGATCCCCGCCAGTACACGCCATTGCACCGAGGCGGAAGATAAGACATTGTTTCATTGCCCACACTATATGGTGCCCATGGGTCTGACCACACATCTGATACGGTAACTGTGACATCATCCTCCCGAACATAGGCTCTTTCCTCCCATTGGCCGGTGCTCGATGAGAAGACTTGCGCCACATATGAGGACGGTGGCCATTCTATCGATCCCTTCATTTGCACCTTGCGATCATAATTGTTCTTGTTCCTTACAGATGACGGCAGGTCCTTAATTTCCTGATGAGTGTACTCACTGTAACATCGGAACTCTGGTTTCCTTTTGATTCCAGGCTGAATAGGTATCTTTGGCTCGCTGGGCACCTGTTCTGCAAAGAAGAACACTTCGTAGTGCAGTGAGACTGTGGGATCAAAGACGAGGTGCATCGGGTAAATGCCACCCCACGGTGGTGGAGGAAGCTGCTCCCACCTTCAATGTCGCGGGGTTGCACACGTCCAGCCCGTTCAATGTCGTAGGTGGATAAAATCCAACGGCTTCAAACCTTTTTCTTTTCTTCTCTAAGATGCTGAATAAATAGATGGTTAGCAGACACTAGTAGAAAGATGATTTTTCCCGGCGCCTGTTTTTTTTTTTTACTGACGGTTTTAGCTATCACGCGCCAGTAGAAATGAAATGGTGGACCCCAAGACCAAAACCGCATGTAGAAATGGGGATTTCTACAGGCGGTTTGTTAAGACAACCGCCTGTGAAAATAAGATATTTCTACAGGCGGTTGTCTTAACAAACCGCCTATAGAAATCCATTTCTACAGGCGGTTCGTTAAGAAATCCGCCACTAGAAATACCCGTGTTTTTTAAAATTCGATTTTTTCAAACGATCTCGGATGAGAAAACACCCAAAATAAAAGTTGTTCGTCTCAAAAAGTTATGAAACTTTGTAAATTACAACTTTTTAATTTGAAATCATCTTGTCAACGAAAACTACGTTTGAATGGTCTCAAATTTTAAATTCAAATTTTGTAAACGACCTCGGATGGAGAAATGACCAATACGAAAGTTGTTCATCTCAAAAAGTTATGAAACTTTGTAGTTGACAACTTTTTGATTTGAAATCGTTTAGGACCTCAAATAAGCAAATTACACACGGATTTGTATAGTATGTGGGGAACCGAAAGGGCATATGGACACATGTGAGTGTATGGTGCAGTGGTAGAGGAGGCTCCACGTGTAGCGCGCGATTTTTGCGCGAAAAATTGTGCGACTTGCGACTTCGGCGGAGACGGGCGGGCGCTAGGCGGTGGGGTCCTCCCCTAATTAAAATCCTTTTTTTGCTATTTATTTTCGGGTTTTTTCGGGATTTTTTTGCACAGAATTGGTCCATTTTTACTGGCCTCCAACGCAGGTGGTACTGAAAAACGCCAGTAGAAATAGGTTACCAACCGCCTATATAGTATACCCGTGTACTAGTGAGACAAAAGTTCAGACAAACCAACTGTATACAACATGGTTTTTTGCGAAGTCGCAAAAAAAACATGGTTTTTTGCGTTAGTACGCTCTGTGCTCTACGGCTTAATTGCTCTCTGTCTCTATCTATATGTAGATAAAAGGGTTTGCCACAATTTTTTAGTATTTATTAATTGCAGTTAAATAAAGGATTTTAGCTATTTGCACGTTATATATTATTGTCGTAATAAGTCTCATTATTTGTTGGTTTGCTTTCGTTTATGTTTTTCTAACCTTTTGTTTCTTTGCTCCCTCTCAATTGATTATTAAACAAAGCTCTATCCTCGGCCTCGTTCTCAAATAAAAAAGTGGCGGTGGCGCATGGCTAGGGTAGGGGATGAACCGGCCAACAACAAAGGCACCCCGGCCGTCGGTTGGCACAACACCGCTTGGGTTAAGAAAGGCAGTGCGCCGAGGGATGAGTCATTGATGACAGATAATGTGCGCGCATGGGCTGACATTGACGGCATCCACACAGATGACGAGTGGCAATAGAGATGGAAGTGCAGGCAGGAGGAAGACGATGACTTGTGAGCCCTATGTGTCAGGTAGTGGAGGTAGAGAGGAGTGGCAGGGGCATTTTGGTCCAATACAATGGCATAGATCAAATTAATGTTATCCAAAATAGCTAAGTCCATCTATCCAATTATCGGTTTTAACAATAACTAGTAGCGTGCCCGTGCGTTGCTATGGAACAATTAAACTCTTGTACTAAAAACACACGGATCGCACGATAAGATAATAATACTGTGAAACTAAATACCGACGTTAAAGTGACATTTAATCCAAAAAAACAAAGTTCGTGAAATTAATACGGTCACGGAGAGTGCGACGTCGCAGGCTTACCAACTCTACCTTATAGATCTTTCCGTGCATTACAACATGAACAAATAATGCCATCACATCCATTGTGACAAGAACAAAATAATGCACGACAATTTTAAATTTATACGTGTGTTGTACAAATCTAGGAATATCTATTGTCTTTCCTAGCTTCACCTGGTTTGTTGCGGCCTTGTGGGTTGCCAATATTCTTAATCCCATATCGCGAGCATTAGCTCTTACTTTTGTTGCATAGATAGATATGAAAAGTTCAACCTTCCAATCTGCCATCGTGCGCCTGCCACGCAAGCCGCTGCCGACACCACGGCCGCCACACTGTCCTGATCATGATGGCCCTCCGCTCCCCACAACTGCGGTGGCTCAGGTTGCTCACGTGGAGGCGAAACGTTAACTATCAAAATTAGCATCTAGCTTGTATTACATAAAGATTGGATCATGTCTCTAGAAGAAATACAAAAAACCATGAATTAACCGGTGCTAACACCCGGTGCAAAGATTGCCATTAGTTGGAGATGCAAATAATTGTTTCTGGGTAAAATGCAACCATCTACAAGGAAAACTTCTAGAAATCAACATATATTTGTTAACTTGATTGAACCAACAATCATAACTTGCAGAACTCAACAAATGGAATGGAGTTTGATCTTGCACCATTTTTTTCCCTACAAGTAGGATTTCTAAATCATACTCAACAACTTTTTTAGTCAACTTATAGAAAAGGTTTGGAAAAAATAGTATAATATCAATGCATCTGCTAACTGAAAAGAAGCACCTAGCCACCTGTTGAACAGACAAAAGGAAAAAATGTAGATAGAGAAAAAAGTGGGAGTTGACCTAGAGGAAGCACTGAACTGTCTAGCAAAGTTCAGTGAATCCCCTGTCAACTGGTCACAAGGCAAAGTTCATCTACAACTAATATCAATCTTTGCACCTGGTGTTAGCAGATGGATCATAAATGAACAAATTTATTTTCTACAAGATATGCAAAAAAAGGGGAATAAAAAAATCCTCTATTTTTTTCCAGCAGAATCAACAGTGTCCATGTCAGCAAAGGGAAGGTTTAGTTCAGGCTGCTGTAGAGGAGATCGTCAACAAGTCAGCCTACCTTCACTGAAAAATCCTTATAAAAATATACAGAACAAAGAGTAGCTCAAATGCATGGAAGGAGAGAAAAAATAAAATGAAATTGGTATTAGGCCTTTTTCCACCTACAAAGGACTTGGTTTAGACTGATCCACATAACTGAAAGAACAGAAAAGGATAGCTACAGCCTACAATGTCTTGCCAATTCATTGAAAAAAAAACATTTCTCACTGCCTCCTTGCATGTAAGATACGACCACAAACTTTTCATGAGATATGGAAACAAACACAAAGGCAAATTTAATAAACAAATTATTATTTTTATGTCAAGCAGAAAACGACATGCCTTTTGACCTTAGCATCATGGAAACATGAACATGTTACTTGTTCTAGGAGGGAAACTGAATGAACCTTGGGCAGGTGCCCCTTGCCCTGCTACATCCTTGTATTATTGATCTTCATGCCATTTCCTGCTTCACTAATTTGATCAGTACCTGCAAAGCCTCCCCAAATCACCGAATAGTTAATCTTAGAGCAAAGCCAGAAAATTGACAGTGCAAACCTGAATGCAAAATTGGAGCATAACATCCTATCCAACTAAGATTTGAGGACCTTTTCCTGCAAGTAGGGCACACAACAACAACGTCCCCAACGCTAAGCATCTCCATAATGTACCCCTTTGTGATTCAAGGAAGCAAACCTCCCTAAGTTCAACGGACTGGGTGAGCACCTGACCATATAAAATAATTCTCTTTCACAACAGAAAAAAGTGATATTAGCTGTTTTGAAGGAAAGTCGCAACAAATAGCCAGTGTCCTATGTCCATGTAAATAGTATTACTTAACCAAAGCAAATCAGATTATCACAAACACTCGAATGATAGGAAGGCAATTCCTATGCTGTCTATGCGTGGGAAGAGCATTACTTCCTCAAATCAGATGAGATACATGAAGGCCAGGAACTCACCAAGTGGCTTGATATGATGACCTT
Organism: Saccharum officinarum; assembly: GCA_020631735.1. Classification (NCBI taxonomy): domain Eukaryota; kingdom Viridiplantae; phylum Streptophyta; class Magnoliopsida; order Poales; family Poaceae; genus Saccharum; species Saccharum officinarum. Next base: position 14,348,567 of record CM036228.1, read on the forward strand.
GGCACCCTTGCTGATGAGGTGCTGGGTGGTGCAGGAGGCACAAAATTGCAGTTCCAATGTGCTCCCGAATCTAGGTCCATCCACATGTGGCTCCTGCAACTGCATCAAAGCAACACATCATTTCGCTATCCCGAAAACTGAATCACAGAACTAAACATGTCCATGATATTGTTCATCAATGATGCTGACCATTGGATGCTTTGTAGTTCTTATAGCCGCCACATGATTTGACTCGCTTTTTCAATATTGCAAACAATTATTATTGCTACATTCAATCAAGAATAGATGACGTTCAGTCAAGAATAGATGCAACTACTGTTTGATACTAAGTGAGTTCAGACCTGAGCCCTCACAACAAAATGCAGAGAAAGGGAGCACCCACCTTTGATCAGGTTGAGGTTGCATGGCACGATGCACTCGTCGTACTCGGTGTCGTCCTACGTCCTGCTCGGTCTCAGTGAGGAGCTGCAGCCCGTGGCCGCTGTAGTGGAAGAAGAGCGCATCCCTGGGCCGCGCCTCCACCACGAGCCACTCGAGTTCCAGCCAGACATTCTCCACTTATGCAACCAGATAATTCACCTCCATGTAGTGTAACAATAGACATGTGACTTGAACACAAATCCATATATCAGTTCTGTTCAAAGAATGCAGTGCAAAAATAAAGGGCAAACCAATTAGGTACAAAAGCACAGTATTACATCTAGGCTGTGATATAATGCACAGGACGAAATTAACAAAAAAACATAAAAAAGAAAATGGCACATGAGATCAGTGGGAGGATTCATTTCTTAGAACAAATAGATACAAAAATATTGTATTGCCATGCTTTTCTCAAAACGAAATCATTTTCCCTGTGGAACCCCCACAAATGAAACTGAAAAATTATAAGATATCATGGAAAAGACATATACCAAGAGGTTGGATCTTCAAGCTATCATCCTTCCATGCCAGGTTTACATGTATTTATGCTATTATGAGCAGTGAACGATCACGACACCTAGAACCTTACATGACAACAAAATAGAAGAAGCATCGGTTGCTGATTTTATTGGGAACAAATCAATGGAATAAGCATTAGTTACTGCTTTTACTGGAACAAATCAAAATCGTTGTACACAAAAAGGTAAAGAAAGAATATAGGAAACCTGAGAAGAAATCCCTATGCCTGTATCATGGCCCTAAGCATCTCACCATCTCCCAAGGTTTGAAAGTTACAGCTAACTTTCAAAATACTTAGGCCTCAAACTAACTTGCAACACACATGAGGAACATAACTATATGATCTATCTTATATATTATATAAATCATATGTATGCAGGTCAATTTTTTTAATGTCAGCTTACTTCTTGCCAAGAAGTTGCCCCATCCTAGCTTCCCGGCTGCCACACTTGTGCAATGTCACGCCACGGCACTTTGAGCTCCCCCTCGCAAACCCTATGCTTTTGGCGCCGAAGTATGTGCACGAACTCCTCCTTGGTGCAATTCCTCATCTGGAAAGCACACTCATCATTCCACCGCAAAACTATCTGATCATGGAGAACTGTAGACGCCACGTGATATTTTCATGCAACTATTAACTGCTTCAAATCTAGGAGAAATGGAGAACATCTGTCATTCATTTATTTCCATGAGTTTGGTGACTGCAGGACGAATCACATTTAGGAGAAATTAGCATTTATGAATCAATCGAAGTGGGAAATCAAAGGAGAACAAATCAAGTACAGCCAGTAGATCGATCCCCATTGCAATGCCACCGGACAACCTGCCTCCATGGTTCCACCTATAGTTTCAGAGAGAATCAGAAATTTATGGATCAATAAAATTAATGGGAAATATGAACGAACATCACAAAGATCAAAAAGAGAATCAAATAAAATTGAGTGGATCAGGGTATGACCAGATCTTGGATTTAGCCATCAGCGACATTGCTTATTTACATGATGGAGCAAAAAAACTAATAACTGTGATGGACACCGTGGCCCTGTGAGGGGCGCATAGCAGCCCGGCCTCAAGGATCATAGGATCCGAGGCCGGCTGAACTCCTGCGTCCTCCCCAGCGGACCCGGGCGCTCGCATTCGAAGAGCAGTGGTCCCCAGGGAATAAGGCTGTCAGGCGAGACAGCCTTGGCGCCGTGGCCTGCGTCCGGCTCCGACGCCTTTCCCGTCTCCTTTGCTGGCGTGTGCTGAGCCTTGGCCGCGGTATCCTCACTCCAGGCGTGCGCCGGCACACCCTCCAGGTCAATGGATGCTCAAGTTGTTTTCCAGTGAATGATTTGGATAAACTACAGTACAAATGTGGATGCTCAAGTTGTTTACATATAAGTTGTTCTTTTAGTTGTATTAGCTGTTTGGATAAGATTTTCGTTTGAAAATCTATATATACCTATACCTAATAATAAAGAGACAAAATTTCAGGCTCTTTTTTTCGTCCATCCATTTTTTGGTCTGTTTCCCCCTAACTACCGGACAATGGAGATTTCTTCCTTTGTCCAGACTTATATGACCCGTGCTCAAGGAGTTCCATTATATTGCGTCTAGCGATGACCCATACAGACAAGTCTGACTCCAATACGTATTGGATTCGTCCTAGAGACAAATTTTTTTCATCGTCTGAGATCTTACATGTGTAAGATGTAAGACTCCTCCTCAATTAAGATTCCTCCGAGACCTCGAAAAAGGAAATCATACCAGCCAAATTATTAAGTTCGAGGACTCCGACACTAATACAAGCAAAAAAAAAAAGACTCTTTTTTCTCTCTTATATGGCCGCACTTCCCCTCGCGTTCTTTTTCACCGTGGAATTTCCTACACCAGCCTGGAACCACCTCTCCCGTCTCTTTCACCCTAATCCCTGTTCCTGTTTGCGTCCTGCAGCGGCAGCGAGGCCCATCCTGCATGCGACGGCCATGTGCGGCTCCCTCCGCAAGGCATCCTTCAACCGCGGCCACAACACAGCAACCGTTGCACGTGTACCGCGATGCTGCATGGCAAAGTACATCGTCATGAACGACCTCACAGTGACGCCCAGTCTCCAGTGTCACGCCGCTAAAGAGCCTCGGCGTCCAGGACCTCGACGCGCTCGAGGAGAGGACCGTCAATATCAGCCACGAAGAGGTAAAGATTGATCGACTTTAATTTTGTGCGTAGATGCATGGCCGCGGCCTCCTTGCTTGCTTGTATGTAGATGCATGGCATGTACGAGGTGCATGTGCATACAGGCCAGCAAAGAATGGGTGCCGGCGCCATGCATGCATGGCGGCGTCAAATCTTCGCGCCCGCGTCCAGCACCCATCCTCCAGGTCCAAGCTTCGCGCGTGTACAGCACTACGTCCTAGCATCTGGTCTTCATGTGTACATGCAGCAGATCGATCTAGCTTGCGACGTCGCTCCGTCTTGAACATGGCCCCGCCGGACCTCGGCTCCATGAAAGACCCACCGACGCCAGATTGTGTGTGCAAGGGTGTGTTCACTTCGCGAAAAGTAGGTGAAAAGTTACTGTAGCATCTCTCGTTATTATTTGGCAAAATTTGTCCAATCATGGACTAACTAGGTTCAAAAGATTCGTCCCGACATTTACAGACAAACTATGCAATTAATTATCTTTTTTTACCTACATTTAATGCTCCATGCATGCGTCGAAAGATTTGATGTGATGGGTGGAAGAGAAAATATTTTGTGTTGGGATGGGGAAGTGAACAAGGCCCAAGACGAACAAGATTAAACTCATCTCAGTACTCCCATGGAGGACGTGAACGCTATCTCTCCTTGCTTCTCGCCTCCTTCGATTCCTCCGACTCAGACAATCCACTTATATCAACAATCCATGCATGCGATCGAGCACTGACTTTCGGTCTGACATATTTCTTTCTACTTTTTTTTTTGTATTTTTGTCGTCTGCTAATGCTATATTTGCACGGACGCTTGTAGGCAATGGACATTCTTAAAGTAATGTTGCACCGTGCTGACAGATGCGTTCCTGAAGAGCACACATAGATAACGAAACATGGAATTTATCCTTTAGCTTTTTTCAACACCCTTATTTAGAGTTTTAAATCTGGCCGGCCCAATGAGCATCAGAGATGACCTGAATCGCCACAGAAGGAGAGTGCAGTAGAAGCAATGGAACATTGTACCGAGTTTTGGGTATCCCGTCTCCTGCTACAGGAACAGCACTGGAACAAAGCATGAGAGTTGGTTGGGCCCTTATCTTCTTATGAGACGATTATGTTAGTTCTAGGGTATTTTAAAGAGCTTGGACGAGGTGCACGTGCACAGCAGTCCTGGGGTGCATGCTGCTGCTGCATTAAGGCACTCCGAGGAGTGCACCACCTCATGTAAAAGGTTTTGGAGAAATTAGTTTAGTTTAAACCAATTTAGATGAGCATCATCTCGTAATTCAGATCAACTTAGTATTCTTAATTGGCACCTCGTAGTACTTTTAACTAATGCAGTTGCATGCAAGAGACATAACATAAAGGGAAAAAAAATAATTATTCATTGATTTGGTTTTAGCATTCTATAGTCTCTATGATTGAGTTATTGACTAACTAATACATTTTGTCTCATAACTGAAGAATTGTATATTGAAGTAACGAACAATTCTGAATTGTGATATGGATTGAATTATGGCTTTATATATTGTTGATCAGAAAAAGTCTTCTATATGATATAGAAATTGTCTTTTGAAAATTTTTGTTAGAAAAATATGTTTATCAAACATGTGCGTGTATAGTTTCAAAAGCAAGAGATAATTAGTTCATAATTTCATATTCATATTGGATTCGTCCTAGAGACATTTTTTTTGTCATAATTAGATTTTTCGTCCAGCTTAAAACGTGGGTCCCTGTATCCATAATTGTGTTTGTTCCTGCATCCGTATTATTTTAGATTTTCTGTCCGCCTTCTGAGCGTCCGTATTTCTTCTGGTTCCCTTCCATCGAGTTCGTGTCCGCTTCCTTTTTCTCCTTCCGGTTCCATACTTTTTTTTCTTTTTTCTTTTCTAGATAGACTAGAGTATCTAATGTTTTTCTTATAAATATAAGTAATAAATATATGTCTTTGAACCCATAACTTTTATTTAATAAAAAATATTTTCACCACTAAATGTGAAATTTATTTTTATTAAAATTTGAATGAGCCAATGATCCAAAATCAATCGGTGAACTAAAATTTTAAGTAGTTAATGTCTAATCTAATCAAAATAAATTTATGTCTAACCCGTATGCATATATCAATGTGACTCTCGACATGGGCTACTATGTGGAAATTAAGAAAGAGATCTATTAGAATCATGAACGGACAAACCAATCATTGACACGAAACTCATTACCGACTTTGATCAGATAACAGAATTACAAGGTAGTCGATAAAATCATGTACCTAGAAATGTAAGTCTACCAACACAATGATAGTAAGAAACTTAAAGTTATGATATATTTTACGACTAATTATTTTTATACCTTACAACGAAAAAATATCTATCAAGGTTATATTTTTTATTTGAAAAAAACTTAATAGGATATTATTATATTATTGTCAATATTAACTTATAGCATAGATGTCACAATTATTATAAAATAGATTATTAATCTAATGGGAACCGTAAAAAATAAGTAGAAATGTAACATTCTCATTTTCCTTTAATGTTTGATAGGTCGGCATGGGGCAGTGATCCTGCGTGAGCTGCCAACTGCGTGTGCTGGAAGCCCAATGAAGGGGGACGACAGATGAGGGGTGCGTGAGGCAGTGTGCGCAAGCGAGAGCAGGGCGAGGGTGACACTGGCAAGGAGGAAGAAGGATCACACGGTTCCCAACGATGTAAACCTTCTCCTGTAGCAATGCACGGGCATATTTCCTAGTAATAATTAAGACCCATTTAGATTCCATGGTCTGAATCCATGATTATGGTCTGAACTCTGCAGGTATTCATCGGCTGCCCGGCAGAGATCTTAGGCACCGTTTGGATGCCGAAATTTTTGGCAAAACGCCACTGTAGCGTTTTCGTTGTTATTTGGCAAATATTGTCCAATCATGGTCTAATTAGGCTTAAAAGATTCGTCTCGTCCATTTCGTCTAAACTATATAATTAGTTTTATTTTTTATATATATTTAATGTTTCATGCATGCGTCTAAAGATTCGATGTGACGGGGAATCTTGAAAAATTTGGCATTTTAGGGTGCAACTAAACAGGCCCTTAGTTAGTGCTACATACATACTGCAGCAAGTGAGCATCAGATTCCATCAGATTCAGTTAGATCAGCCAGTGTTTGAATATAGGAGTACTACGCTATATCAGGTTCGCTCAGAGACTGTGTTCTGCATCCAGCTGCGACTGCGCCGTGGAAAGACTAGAGTTTACCCGTGGCCAAGTATATATAATCTGAGTTTGAATCTGCGGGCCAAAACCAAAAGACGGCGTGAGATCTGAATGACTGAATCTGTTGTGTTTGTACATGTACTTGTACTTGTTAGTTGCTCCCCCAAGGAATGAAAACCATGCATGGTTCAGGAGCAGTTTAGGCCGTGCAGTGCAGTCATGCATCATGCCCGTCTCTGAAATCTTGGCATCGTAATATATGCCCAACAATGACAAATCCACGCAATGTTCAAGAGATGCCCACTGCGCCGCCGCCGTCAGAGGTCGGAACCGCGTGGCGATAAGAACAACAAAACGCCACATGATCAATCTGGAGACAAGAAGGATAACAGGAGCAAAGTTCGATCGGGATGTTCGCTCGTGAGTGCCGTTGGCGTCTCTGCCTGACAAGCAACGTACGTGCTGCTGTGCAGTGTGCACTATGGCCGGGACGTGCTCTCAAGCGCCGGCATTCTGCTTCTCTGGTTCTCTGCCGCCGTGCGCATAAGAAAGTATATGGTGTGAGGACCCTAAGGCCAGCGCGCACCCAAGGCAATGCCTTCGCGACACGCCACGGCTTCAGCTTCCTCTGCATCCCAGCAGTGAGACAATAAGCGCCAAGCTGTTAATTTTACAAGACCCTCATGATCTCTAATGACCACCCCCACTGCAGCCGGCTCCTGAATTCGGTAGAAAGGCCCCATCCACATTGATCTTTAGAGTGACTTTGCCGATTCTTCACAACTGCTACCCGCCCTTTACCTATCAGGGCGCTCTTCTTACCCTTGCTGTCGGGCTGCCCATTACTCTGTCGAGCAAGCAGGAGAGAATCCATGTAACGTGTTAGAAAGATAACTGATCCCTCTATAGATATCTTTTGTTCAGCCTTCAAAGTGCTATTCCGCACACTCCAAACACGCCACAGAAGCATAAGAAAGTTTGCTATCACCTCTGCAGAATATTGGTTTAGGATGAGGAGCAGCCAATCCGGTCCTGAGTGCACCAAATCATTTTCAGCCGGAAGCAACCAATGAGCTCTCATTGCCTGACGAAGTGCGACCGCATGGGGACACTGAATGCAAGCACGGAAGCAATCTTCCCGCCCAACACCACACATCTCACAGGTATCTTGCTGCACCAAGTGACGATAACACTTATTTGCCTCTGTAGGTATACCATTGTTAGCAACTTTCCAGGCAAAGACCTTGACCTTTTCTGGCACATGTGCAGACCACAAGGTTTTCCAAACCTGCCTACCATCAGATGATGTAGAGCTGCCACCAATCTCTCCTTCACCATGCTCTCTCCTCATTGCCAACCGATAGGCACTTCTGACAGAGAAGATACCGGGTTTCTCAAAATTCCAAGCTACATAGTTGATAGTCCTTGCAGCTATGCCGAGGAAGTTTAATCTTGAGTATTTCTTCAACGTTGCATGCACAGAAAAATCTCCTTACAAGGGTTTCGTCCCATGAGCCTGAGCTGTCATCGATTAAATGTGATACCCAACGGAGCCTGCAACGCCGAGTGCTACCAATTGGTTTCATGCCATGTTCCCTGGGAATCCAATTGTCACGCCAAATTCGGATGCTCTTGCCATCACCGACCCTGTATAGAACACCATGCTTTAGGAGATCCAATCCATGCTCAATCCCTCGCCATGACGGCGAGGCATCCCCTGCAATGACAGTGTCAAGTAAATTGCCCTTCGGGTAGACTCTCGCGCAAAGACTATCCGGGGAAAATATCAATCTCCAGGCTTGCTTCGCTAGGAGCGCCTGGTTCACCAAACGGAGATCTCTGAAACCCATGCCGCCAAAGCCCTTAGGCATTATCAATCTCTCCCAAGGAACCCACTGGACTCTCCTGCGACCATTCTCTGAGCCCCACCAATAAGCTTTGATATGGCGCATTAGGCTATCACAAAGTGTGACAGGGAGTTTGAACACACTCATCACATAATTTGGTAAGGCTTGCGCAATAGATTTGATAAGAATCTCCTTACCAGCAGCAGAAAGTTCCTTCTCCTTCCAATAGATTTGATAAAAATCAACCGACATGGCTTGACCCGTACCGCGGACGGAGGCAATGCGCCTCAACTGCGCCGTGCGCGCAGGCTGATCTGATTCTCCTCCCAGGTGAAGTGACACAATCTTTTTTCGGGGTTGCGAGCGACAGGGAATTCTGCGCAGTTATGCTTCGCCCTGATACGACATACAAATACAATACAGATCGACAAGGGAAAGGGATACCACACGTACGTACATGTAGCCTCTCGCTGTACGTCGCCGTTGTGACGACACCTCACTGCATGCCACCACACGCCAGAGGATTTGGCTTTCGCTGTCCCAGTGCCTTATTGACGCTTCTCATCTCTCTCGCTCTCACAGGTGAAGAGCCATGTCCAGCCTTGTTTTCCTCAGGAATCACGTTGCTCTCAAATCAAAGAATCCCAGGGTTATTTTGTTCCATCTCCACGGATTCGGAGCTGTCCTTTACGCGTTAGATCGACCAGAGCATCATACATGCATGATGGCCACACATACCAAACCAGTTCCCGAGCCAACTGAACCTCTTCTTCAAAAGCAGCTATCATGTCAACTGACGAAAGGTCGCTAGCTTAGAATTCACCACACGACAAATGGACATACCACTCTTTTCCGGTGTCGTTCTAGCTTGTTATATGGAGGCTCTCATGGAAGGGAAGAATCCTTTCAGAGGTAGTGGCGGGGTGTGGTGGTGACGGCGGCTAATCGCATTTCGTCTGACCTAGGTCCTTGGAGGTGGATGCATGGTTTCCAGGCAGGTTGACCAAATAAGCTCCACCTTTCGGTTTTATTTTGTCAGAAGTGCACTCTGCTGCTAGATCCACTTTATGGCGCTACGTATGATCTCTGAATGTCTCCTATTTTCTACGAACACAACTTTCAGCATGTTCTATGGTGAACTCTGCAGGCATCCAGTCACCTTAGCAGAGATGTCAGTTGCACATGCTGCAGCATTTCAGTATCAGAATAATTTTCATGGACCATGGTTTGAAACAATGAACAGATGTGAGAGTGTGAGACACTGTTCCAGAGCATATTTCAGAGTAAATCCCCGATAATAAGGTTGTCTGATGAAGTGACAATACATTCTGTGATGAAGATTATATCATATATAAATCATAACCGGTTACCTATAACAGCTCATTTTCTCTTCAGAGAACCTATAACAGCTTTGAATTCTCGCAATCAATATCATTAAATAGGCATTGGTAAACAAGCAAAACAGATTCTGAAGCCAAGCCTCAAGATCTGATGGAACGGAATGATACTAACATGGGCAAAACTTTCGGCCCACAACTGCAATCATATACTGCACGTAACCTTGTCCAATAACATCATCATTACAATGAATGGTTAACAAAAACTGTGATCTCCTAGGAGAAGTCATGGCTATGGTAATCTGGCATATTTTACTACATACCTCTATAATAGCAATTATTCAAACACTATTCATTACAACTGGCTCCCCGCCCGATTCATTGATTTGAGGGCATGGAAGTTGGGCATGCAAATGTTCCAAGAAGAAAGAATTGCCTATGTGTTTGACAAAAGAAGCATGCCTGGATGGCCAGATCGACACCAAGTGTAGCATGCATCTATATATGTCAAGATTGGGGTTCATTTGAAAGACTGGACAAGCAACAGGTGCCTGAAATGGCACTGACATCGGCAGTTCCGGTGCTTCAGAATAAAACTGGGGCCACATTTGTTATCCTCAGAAAAAATTTGCAACCAATGAGCTGTGCTTCCCTCAGCCCCTATTCATGTTGAGTTAGCACTGCAAGGAGCAAAATAAGTAATTACTTGCAGCGAAAAAAAAAGACCACATTAGAATTAATAAGATAGAAGGTAGCTAAAACTGCATTATGTTTTCAGGCACTTAGACTGAAGACATTTAATATCAAGGTTCCTCAGCAACCCAATGACACTGTCATCCACAAAACTAGATCAGAATATTTGTAATAAGCAGGAGCGGATAAACCAGCACATCTATTACAAAGGTCAAATGAGGGAGAGGTGAATTGACGATCTTGTAATCTATTATTACTGCAATTTAATCTCCTGATTAGTTGCCAATAGTGTGTATTGAGATAAATTGGGTTGGGAACCCAAACTTTGAGGACAACAATGGGTTTAATTGTATTAAACTATGCAGCACGGATACAGATGCGTGGATAGGGCAATTTCCTAGAAAACATGATACGCGGATACATTTTACTATTTTTTAATAAATAAATAATAATGCAAATTAAAATTGTGTGTCTAAAATTTCAGTAACCATACTGGAGTAATGCTCAATTACCAACATTCTATCTAAAAAAGGAAGTCAGGAACACACAAAATCAAGCAACGAGAACTGCAGAAGTAGAGTAGAATAGTAGATCAAGTATGAAAAGGAGATGTATTCATGGGAAGTTGCCAGCAGCTTGTTTTGCTTCTGAATCGTCCCTTTCCTGCACCTTGCCCCTGCATCGCGGAGCTAGCTGCAGCCGTGGCGGACTGGTGGGTGCCAGGCCGTCCCTGCGGGCGTGCAGCCAGGGCGACGGCGCAGGGCCTCCAGTTCTGATAGGCCTCCAATTTTCTAGTACCGTAACTCATATAGCTAAGCAGATTTTGTTTCGTTGCCCAAAACAGGATCGCCCACTAGCAAGCTTAATAAAACAATGGTTTCTGGCCGGCGCACGGCATCGTTTCGTCTCCGAGTGCTGTGATCCCAAACTTGTCCATCTCCTATCGGCCACATATCGCGAGTGACAGTAACGGCGAGGCACCGAGAGGCGAGGCCTGAAGCTGAAGCTAATACTTATCATTCATATTTTTTTTTCAATTCATTCACAGTGAACTATAGCGAGCAGCGGATCGGTCTCTAAATTTTGTTCTTTTCATCTAGACTCGCCTAGTGGACTAGTATTTGAAGATTGAAGGCATATCTTCTGCAAATTGATCTAAAAATTTTGAATCAATTGGCAAAGGTATAAGAAAAAACAAAGAGTAAAGATTTTTTTTCTAGACTAATAGACCTCATTTTTTAGTTTTGTACAGGGCCTCATATCTCCTCGGGACGCCCTGGTGGGTGCTCCCAGCGCGGGTGCCGGCGCCAATTGATGGCACTGAGTGGCAGGGAGGCGAGCAGTGGCGCGCGTGTGCGCAGCAGGCGACGCAAGGGGTCAGGGGCTTGCGGCGCAGCAGTGGCACATCTCCTGCACAGGAGGCGGTGCGAGGGGGCAGGGGCTTGTCACCGGTGGACAGCAAGTGGTGGCGCATCTCTAGCGCGGGAGGCAGCACGCGTGAGCAGAAGGCGGGCGCCGTGCAACTATGGGACGAAAGTCGAGGCTAGAGTGTGGACAGGGCAGATAAGGGTGCTTGTTGGGCTGGGCCGTATCCCAGAGGCTGATACGTATCAGGTCACGAACTCTATATTTCCTAAATTAAACAAAAACAGGATACTCGGATGATACGTATCCAAGCCATATCGGATGATACGTATCCGATATGCGAGATACGTCACCTTCCTGACGTATCCGTGCTACAGAGTCAAAACTCAAAAATTTCACAACAGTGAATCACCATAGGCAAAACTTGGGGTTTCCGCATTTGCCAAAGAATTCTAAGCAGACGAAGCTCCTTCATTGTCCGTACCCTGCTGTTCCTCACCCTCATCCCCATTTACAAAAACTCTCTTCAGGTTCATCAGCATCATCTGTGTTGTGCATTTCATTCTCTTCCAATGCCTGAGAACAATTTTATTCATTATTCCAAAAGGTAACAAAAATTACAGTCGTCGACAAGGAGAAATAATGAAATGATTGCATATCAATCAAGACATAAGGAATGGGCCGATGTGAAAATGGATCATAATAAATATCAAGTTCCTAAGAAAACTCCATAGTGCATAATTGAAAATGGACAATAAGAAGCAGAATGCACATGAGATACCTGTTGATCAGGTTCTCCATTTTCCTCAGCTGCATCTTCAAGTTCCTCATGCTCAATGACCTGCATCCTTTTGAAAGCTTCCACAAGAGTCATGTCTGACTTCTCAGCATGATTCAAGTACTGGTCAGCAGGAGGATAATGGCCCCTGCACATAAAGACTTATGTTATTGCAAAATTTTTACTTAATCAAAAACTGTGAGGTGGTCAGGGCTCAAGACTCAGAGCAGATGCAATAAAATATTGGTGACATTACTCTTTGGAACCAATAAGCAGTTTCTGCGATTCAATGTTTTTTTAAACTTCTGGTAAGCAATATGCTAGAACAAAACATAGTAGTTTGTGTGATAATGTGTACCTCTGAGAAGCAATGTTTTTTTCTACAGTTAGAGCAACCTGCCAGTCTTCAAATAAATTTGGATATTCAGAAGGATCTGCCAGAGACTCTGCAGCTTTTGATTAATCTGCATACAATGTACAGACAAAAAGAATAAGATAATAGCATGAATTTTTTTTCGAAAAGCACGACACTTTTTAGTAAGAAGACTAAGATGGGAACATTAAGAAATTACTTTACTGAGGTCGTTTCTCCAAATTGCTACTATCTCTGGTACTTTGCTAGGAAGATATGATCGTGCCATTAATGCAGCTTCAGGTATACGGTTACTGCAGAATACACAAGATAAGGTTTAGCTCTAAAAGAAAGAGCACCAAAACAAGGATTTAATCACAGCAAACAAGATTTACCTGTCTACGAGCAACTGTATGCAATCTTCCACTTTACCAAGCATAAAAAGGCAGAGGAAAGCAACATTGTTTTTTCCATGTTCTTTTGCCAAAGAAGCAAGCTTTTCAATTCCTTCAGCATATCCAAGAGATGAGTACAGTAGCAACAAGCCACTTAAATCATTCGCTTGAAGAAGGCATTCCTCTGCCAACTCTAGCTGCAATGTAGAGTTGTGGCATACCCATGCCAATAAGCTAGCATTCACGAGCTAATACAGATAGGATATGTTCAATTTAGGTCATGTCTCAATTAACATCATTCCGATTTGCATGGAGAGTTTTGGCAAGGAAAACATGTTCCGTTGAAGTTTTGAGAAGATTAAAGGCCCCGACCCAAAACAATTTGATCACAAAAAAACAAACGTCACACTACACAAGAGGCATCCCATTCTTGAGAACTTGTTTCTTAGCAATGTAGTTATTTAAATGTCAAATACAGACTTTCATAAGGTTTAAGAGCCAACCTTGCCTGTAGACATTGCGAGTTCACCCAACTGCTTCCATTTAGATTGACTTTGTGCTTCTATGGCAATAGCCTGTACAGTAAATAGGCGTGAGAGGTCTTATAATATATGTTAGTAATTTTGCAGCAATGCATGGCAATAGCCTGTACAGTAAATAGGCGTGAGAGGTCTTATAATATATGTTAGTAATTTTGCAGCAATGCAGTAACAATACCTCAAAATATAGTCTACGGTATTAGAAGAAAATTAGTGACAATATAATCAGTACCTTTGCAACTTCTAATTTTCCAAGCTGCACAGCTAGGTCAAACTTGTAGTCAGCATCAGTGGCTATCTCAAGAGCCTCTTCCAACATACCTCTCGATTCCAAAAAATGAGCAACACTGTCAAATGAAAGAGAAACAAGAACTGAGGTTAGAAGAGAACAGACTCTAAATAAAGTTGGACAAAATACACAAAAATGGCAGAGAAAACTAAGTATATTAATTCAGTAAATTATGAACATGCACAAGATAAAAAACAATATTTAGTTTTTACTCCCTCTTCCAAACTATAAGATGTTTTGACTTTTCAAGATACATTACTTTTACTATGTATCTAGACATAGTGTACATCCAAGTGCATAGCAAAAACTATGAATCTAGAAAAGTCAAAACGTCTTATAATTTGGAATGGAAGGAGTACAACATAAATATACCCTTAAAGGAGTCTATTTAGATATGGCTTACATCAGGACAGTTATGTGACACTGATATATATACATCAATTTAACATATAAACTGTCTTCCACGAAACAGAAAATGGGCCTAAAAGCAAAGACAAATTAGAAAAAAAAAAGGAGCATACAAAAAAAACAATTTATATTTTGGAACAAACAGGTAATCACAAACCTATTATATTGCGCCTTTGGTATGGACAATAAAATTTCATTTGCATGTTCCAAATCCCCACGCATCACAAGGGTCTTGTACTCAATCAAACTCAGAAGTATTGTGTACCCAATGACACTGTACCAAGCTTATATGTTAGTCACAGAAATTAACAGATGCTACAAAAGAAAGGAAGCATTGGTTTTGAGAAAACGCACTTAAACTCCTTGTCAATAAGATAAACTCGACTTTGGTTCGCAAGATATCCCAATAGGTACATAGGGCGATCCAAATGATACATTGTAGTGACCTGTAAGTATAAAGCTTTGAAGTCATGACACACATAGTGCCCATATAGAGAACTTAAACAGAAGAAAATGTTTTCGAGTAGACTATATTTACCTCACCACCAACGCAATAATTTAGGCGCGACGATGAGTTGTTATAGATAAAGCAGTCTCCAACCCAAATTCCAGTTCTCACTCGCTCATTGACCTCATGAAGCAGCTCAAAAGCATCTTCGACACCTTCTTCGTCCACAGGCTTTCCACCTTCTAGATAAGAAGCAACAATATCTCTCTGCAAAGCACAAATCATACAATTATTTTGTGTTATAATCCCCATGCATCGCAAGGAGGTGGGTAAAAGAAGGAAAAAGAAACAAGATAATAATCATTTGAGGATACGATATCTTACATTGTACTTGAGGATGTAGAATGATGTATCACTTGCTATTGCAACTAGGTCACCACTATCAGCCCAGTAAACGTTCTATAAAGTATAAACACATGATAAAGGTTAATAGTAAACTCAAAACATACAAAATTTCCACCCAAGAAAAAATAATACTTGACTCACCTTAACATTCACATCGATTCGGCGTATTAGTCTACAATCAGCCCAGTCATAAAAGCAGATGAAGTCACTAGAACACATAGCCAACAATACCCCACCAAAAATACGCTCTGCTGAAAATGAAGGGCGAATAGTTTTCTTCTCCTAAAAAACCAGATAATTCAAGTCACAGGACACAATTAGAATGCCAAAAGATTACAATGTGCTTTTTTGAGAAATGATTCAAAAAAAAAAGGCTAGATCACAAACTTCACATTCGCTTCTACAACTCCTAGAGAAGTGATATGGCTAATAAAGGTGAGCGGGCAAGGGACATGCAACAAGCATAAGTTATGAATCTCCAATGAATTGTAAGCCTTAGTAACAAATCATGGGAAAAACTAGCTGCAGAAATCAAAAGCACAAGTAGAATTTTTTCCAGAAACATCACTGAATAAAGGAACACATGATGAAAGAAAAGAAAGCTAGAAGAGTCAACTGAATACTAAAGGAGCAAAGGATGCATCTTTACAGATGCCAAAACTAGAGGAAATGTTAGGTAATTATGAAAGAAATTAGAAACATGAATCTGATTAAACAATTTATTTATATAGAAAAACAATAAACTAAAGTAGACCATGTACCTGAAATGATCTACTGTAAGTCTTTATTCTTGATGTACTTTCCCTAATTGCATATTCTCCTTCTGATGACCAAACAAATTCCAGTGCAGTTCCAAATGATCTATTCCTCCAGGCCAGGGCAGTATAAATTATGTACTCGCCATCTCCACATACAACAACGAACCGTCCATTAGGGTTATGCTTCAAGCTCTGACCAACCAAAACGATTACTCACAATCAGATTATACACCACTCAAGATTAAATAAAAAATCAGCACTGCCAAATAAGAAAAGAAAAAATGACCAGTTAATAACTACACTATAAACCTGCAATAGTAACAAATTTTAGAATACAAAGAATATATCAGCATCCAAAAGTACCTGTGGGTACAAATCACAGCTTCCTAACTCTTTTACAGCCAAGGGTAATCTCTCTCCATCTGTGGCCTGACTTGCAAAATACAATAACATGTTAGACAAGTGCTTGCTAAATTATTTCATTTTATGCTGAAACAGACCAACTTACCTCAAAGCCTGCACCGACTGTCTTGATATTTACAGTTTGTATTTCATTATGTTTCGCCCAAATGATTTTCCCACTGGTATCCATACTTGCTATGGGTACTTCACGGCCCATTTTTATCATAATGGTCCCCTCGTCATAACCAATCACCATCCTAGACAGTAACCAAACAGTATACTTGTTTCAGTATTAGAAAATACAGTGGGCCCGTAGGCAACTACATAAGGATAGGACCTACTAGATACCAAAAATCTCAACCACAGGGACAAAACAACCCGTTGGCTGTCTTAAGAATGTGAACAACTTAAGAGCTACAAGCATGAACATTGCAAGAAAGATAGAAATGAACAGTAGACATGAAATTGTAGCAGTAGCCGCCCATCGAATAACATGCTGGGTTTATACGAAGTTTGAAACCACTAAACAATCAACCATACTGCGTTCCCCGTGAGGATATCAGCTAACTAGTGTGGCCCTCTTTAAGGCAAACAAAAAACAATTTGTAGATAGCATTTACAGTTGATTTACTAGCAGAATGACACAACTACACATACATACCATTAAGAGACACAAAGTGATATGATGCTTCTAGTTCTACTCAAAAGTGAAATGCTATATTAATAGCCAGTACTTGTTTTCATATCACGACTAATCGCGATTAATCGTGATTAGTCGTCCTTCATGTAACTTCTCACTTGCTTGATAAGGCATTCGATAAGGTTTGTTCGATCAGAAACCTTATCGTCCGACTAATCGCGAATTAGTCACGATTAGTCGTCCGAATCAGGCTAACTGGACGACTAATTGGGCTGGTTGTAGGGAGCAACTCGGCCCCTTTAGCCGGCCCATTAGGGCAAGAAACAAGAGGGACTGAGTGAGTGAGTGACCTACTCCCAGAGCTGCAGCCGCCGCACGATTTCCAGCTCCCGCTCGTCACTTTTCCCTTCCCGCTCTGCCTCTACTCTCTCTGCAGCCGCCGGCGCCGCCGGCACCTCCGCCCGCGTCTCCTCCGCCTGCCCGTTGTCCGCAGCTCCCGTCCGTTGCTCCGCATCTCACCGTCATCTGCATTCTCCGTCCGCGGCTCGGCTCCGCATCTCCGTCCGCGCGTCTACCTCTGCCCGCGCCTCCCACCTCCGCTCGCGCCTGTCTCCTCCCCTGCCGGAACCAGCTCCGCCCGCCTCTGAGGCTCCTCGACGTCTTGAGGACGGACGCAGGAGGCCTCAAGCATCAAGATGAGCACAGACTCTGAAGGTTAGTGTCTATGTCAGATTGCCTCTGCTACTCGATTGTTGAACTGTTGTTAGTTCTTATTTGTTAAAATTTGTGTACAGATTGCCTCTGCTACTCGATTGTTGAACTGTTGTTAGTTCTTATTTGTTAAAATTTGTGTACTTGGTTAAGTTGTTTTGCCTTGCTCTACTATCTACTACTCTTTAAGGTCTTGTTTTTCTGCTTTTTTGCCTGTTTAACTCACTATATGTTCTTTCTTTGTAATTCAGAATCAGCCACAACCACAAGTCAGCAGTCAGCTTCAGCCATCAGCAGGCAGCAGTTACAGGTAAGAGGCCAAATCACCATGATACTGATTCATTATGGGCATGATTACATATATTTACATCATATATATATAATATATATATATATATATATATAATATATATATATATATATATATATATATATATATATATATATATATATATATATACATATAATATATTATATACATACATGGTCGATCAGGTCATCCAGGCACAAGGACGACTAAATGTCCGACTAGCCGACTAGATCAAATCAGGACCGACTAATCGACCCTGATCGACGACTAATCGACCCTGATCGACTAATCGGTGGTCATTACGACTAGCCTCGATAATACGATATGAAAACATGAGCCAGTATCCATTATAACTGACAGCACTACTGAAACAAAAGCAGAATGCAAATGATCTTACCTTCTTGATCCCTTCATGTATCCAACAGCCCAGACTCTCTCAAGGCCATAGTTTAGTGTGTTCTCAAGTCTACAAATAGTTCAAGGTATAAAACAAAGAACATCTCAGGATATGAAAAGAGTAACACAAGCAGTGTTCAGACTCAATCAGTATAGGACATTTTCCAGATTATCACAGAGGCAAGAA
>CM036228.1:14367243-14435111 GCA_020631735.1 Saccharum officinarum
TCTCTTTGCTTGGATGGTACCCTAAGAAATCCATACTACTACGAATATCGAAATAAAGATGATTACTGTAAACACTGTCTTCTTCCACATTGATATCACTGTCATCACTAGAGTCACAATAGAGATCATTACTGTAAACACTGTCTTCTTCCACAGTGATATCACTGTCATCACTAGAGTCCCATCCACAATCCTCTCTACTATCATCTGATGATCCTATCTGTCCACGGTCCAACATCCAACATGCCTTAATTTCTTTTCTATGGACTCGAGTATAGTGTTACAAAAGGAGGGCTTGATGTCAGCCTTATATTTTAACTCCCACTCTGGCATTGGACGTTCTGACGCTTCATGCATAACCCATACTTGCAGCTGGTGCCAACGAAGAGCAGTGTAGTAAATCCATGCTCTGATTTCCCAAGACGCATTGACGGTTGCAAATTATCCAAGTACTGCTGTCGTAATTGAAAATCTCTCAAGCACGATTCCTTAGTATAATATCTTCCCTCAAAAAAGCATCAACATCTAATCTTGGTGGCACAAAAACATTATCTAGCTTTGGCGTTTTGATCACTTGATACTTTTGCTCTTGCAATGACAACCTATATATTATAAAAGAAATATTCAGTAGCAAGCAAGTATATTAATTAGATTAGGTCCAATCCAACATGAACAAAACAAATAATACAAAATTTCCTAGAGCCCCTGGTGCTTACCTCATGATGAAACCACCACGACAATGGAGGTAGAATGATCCCGCCAGTACACGCCATTGCACCGAGGCGGAAGATAAGACATTGTTTCATTGCCCACACTATATGGTGCCCATGGGTCTGACCACACATCTGATACGGTAACTGTGACATCATCCTCCCGAACATAGGCTCTTTCCTCCATTGGCCGGTGCTCGATGAGAAGACTTGCGCCACATATGAGGACGTGGCCATTCTATCGATCCCTTCATTTGCACCTTGCGATCATAATTGTTCTTGTTCCTTACAGATGACGGCAGGTCCTTAATTTCCTGATGAGTGTACTCACTGTAACATCGGAACTCTGGTTTCCTTTTGATTCCAGGCTGAATAGGTATCTTTGGCTCGCTGGGCACCTGTTCTGCAAAGAAGAACACTTCGTAGTGCAGTGAGACTGTGGGATCAAAGACGAGGTGCATCGGGTAAATGCCACCCCACGGTGGTGGAGGAAGCTGCTCCCACCTTCAATGTCGCGGGTTGCACACGTCCAGCCCGTTCAATGTCGTAGGTGGATAAAATCCAACGGCTTCAAACCTTTTTCTTTCTTCTCTAAGATGCTGAATAAATAGATGGTTAGCAGACACTAGTAGAAAGATGATTTTTCCCGGCGCCTGTTTTTTTTTTTACTGACGGTTTTAGCTATCACGCGCCAGTAGAAATGAAATGGTGGACCCCAAGACCAAAACCGCATGTAGAAATGGGGATTTCTACAGGCGGTTTGTTAAGACAACCGCCTGTGAAAATAAGATATTTCTACAGGCGGTTGTCTTAACAAACCGCCTATAGAAATCCATTTCTACAGGCGGTTCGTTAAGAAATCCGCCACTAGAAATACCCGTGTTTTTTAAAATTCGATTTTTTCAAACGATCTCGGATGAGAAAACACCCAAAATAAAAGTTGTTCGTCTCAAAAAGTTATGAAACTTTGTAAATTACAACTTTTTAATTTGAAATCATCTTGTCAACGAAAACTACGTTTGAATGGTCTCAAATTTTAAATTCAAATTTTGTAAACGACCTCGGATGGAGAAATGACCAATACGAAAGTTGTTCATCTCAAAAAGTTATGAAACTTTGTAGTTGACAACTTTTTGATTTGAAATCGTTTAGGACCTCAAATAAGCAAATTACACACGGATTTGTATAGTATGTGGGAACCGAAAGGGCATATGGACACATGTGAGTGTATGGTGCAGTGGTAGAGGAGGCTCCACGTGTAGCGCGCGATTTTTGCGCGAAAAATTGTGCGACTTGCGACTTCGGCGGAGACGGGCGGGCGCTAGGCGGTGGGGTCCTCCCCTAATTAAAATCCTTTTTTGCTATTTATTTTCGGGTTTTTTCGGGATTTTTTTGCACAGAATTGGTCCATTTTTACTGGCCTCCAACGCAGGTGGTACTGAAAAACGCCAGTAGAAATAGGTTACCAACCGCCTATATAGTATACCCGTGTACTAGTGAGACAAAAGTTCAGACAAACCAACTGTATACAACATGGTTTTTTGCGAAGTCGCAAAAAAAAACATGGTTTTTTGCGTTAGTACGCTCTGTGCTCTACGGCTTAATTGCTCTCTGTCTCTATCTATATGTAGATAAAAGGGTTTGCCACAATTTTTTAGTATTTATTAATTGCAGTTAAATAAAGGATTTTAGCTATTTGCACGTTATATATTATTGTCGTAATAAGTCTCATTATTTGTTGGTTTGCTTTCGTTTATGTTTTTCTAACCTTTTGTTTCTTTGCTCCCTCTCAATTGATTATTAAACAAAGCTCTATCCTCGGCCTCGTTCTCAAATAAAAAAGTGGCGGTGGCGCATGGCTAGGGTAGGGGATGAACCGGCCAACAACAAAGGCACCCCGGCCGTCGGTTGGCACAACACCGCTTGGGTTAAGAAAGGCAGTGCGCCGAGGGATGAGTCATTGATGACAGATAATGTGCGCGCATGGGCTGACATTGACGGCATCCACACAGATGACGAGTGGCAATAGAGATGGAAGTGCAGGCAGGAGGAAGACGATGACTTGTGAGCCCTATGTGTCAGGTAGTGGAGGTAGAGAGGAGTGGCAGGGGCATTTTGGTCCAATACAATGGCATAGATCAAATTAATGTTATCCAAAATAGCTAAGTCCATCTATCCAATTATCGGTTTTAACAATAACTAGTAGCGTGCCCGTGCGTTGCTATGGAACAATTAAACTCTTGTACTAAAAACACACGGATCGCACGATAAGATAATAATACTGTGAAACTAAATACCGACGTTAAAGTGACATTTAATCCAAAAAAACAAAGTTCGTGAAATTAATACGGTCACGGAGAGTGCGACGTCGCAGGCTTACCAACTCTACCTTATAGATCTTTCCGTGCATTACAACATGAACAAATAATGCCATCACATCCATTGTGACAAGAACAAAATAATGCACGACAATTTTAAATTTATACGTGTGTTGTACAAATCTAGGAATATCTATTGTCTTTCCTAGCTTCACCTGGTTTGTTGCGGCCTTGTGGGTTGCCAATATTCTTAATCCCATATCGCGAGCATTAGCTCTTACTTTTGTTGCATAGATAGATATGAAAAGTTCAACCTTCCAATCTGCCATCGTGCGCCTGCCACGCAAGCCGCTGCCGACACCACGGCCGCCACACTGTCCTGATCATGATGGCCCTCCGCTCCCCACAACTGCGGTGGCTCAGGTTGCTCACGTGGAGGCGAAACGTTAACTATCAAAATTAGCATCTAGCTTGTATTACATAAAGATTGGATCATGTCTCTAGAAGAAATACAAAAAACCATGAATTAACCGGTGCTAACACCCGGTGCAAAGATTGCCATTAGTTGGAGATGCAAATAATTGTTTCTGGGTAAAATGCAACCATCTACAAGGAAAACTTCTAGAAATCAACATATATTTGTTAACTTGATTGAACCAACAATCATAACTTGCAGAACTCAACAAATGGAATGGAGTTTGATCTTGCACCATTTTTTTCCCTACAAGTAGGATTTCTAAATCATACTCAACAACTTTTTTAGTCAACTTATAGAAAAGGTTTGGAAAAAATAGTATAATATCAATGCATCTGCTAACTGAAAAGAAGCACCTAGCCACCTGTTGAACAGACAAAAGGAAAAAATGTAGATAGAGAAAAAAGTGGGAGTTGACCTAGAGGAAGCACTGAACTGTCTAGCAAAGTTCAGTGAATCCCCTGTCAACTGGTCACAAGGCAAAGTTCATCTACAACTAATATCAATCTTTGCACCTGGTGTTAGCAGATGGATCATAAATGAACAAATTTATTTTCTACAAGATATGCAAAAAAAGGGGAATAAAAAAATCCTCTATTTTTTTCCAGCAGAATCAACAGTGTCCATGTCAGCAAAGGGAAGGTTTAGTTCAGGCTGCTGTAGAGGAGATCGTCAACAAGTCAGCCTACCTTCACTGAAAAATCCTTATAAAAATATACAGAACAAAGAGTAGCTCAAATGCATGGAAGGAGAGAAAAAATAAAATGAAATTGGTATTAGGCCTTTTTCCACCTACAAAGGACTTGGTTTAGACTGATCCACATAACTGAAAGAACAGAAAAGGATAGCTACAGCCTACAATGTCTTGCCAATTCATTGAAAAAAAAACATTTCTCACTGCCTCCTTGCATGTAAGATACGACCACAAACTTTTCATGAGATATGGAAACAAACACAAAGGCAAATTTAATAAACAAATTATTATTTTTATGTCAAGCAGAAAACGACATGCCTTTTGACCTTAGCATCATGGAAACATGAACATGTTACTTGTTCTAGGAGGGAAACTGAATGAACCTTGGGCAGGTGCCCCTTGCCCTGCTACATCCTTGTATTATTGATCTTCATGCCATTTCCTGCTTCACTAATTTGATCAGTACCTGCAAAGCCTCCCCAAATCACCGAATAGTTAATCTTAGAGCAAAGCCAGAAAATTGACAGTGCAAACCTGAATGCAAAATTGGAGCATAACATCCTATCCAACTAAGATTTGAGGACCTTTTCCTGCAAGTAGGGCACACAACAACAACGTCCCCAACGCTAAGCATCTCCATAATGTACCCCTTTGTGATTCAAGGAAGCAAACCTCCCTAAGTTCAACGGACTGGGTGAGCACCTGACCATATAAAATAATTCTCTTTCACAACAGAAAAAAGTGATATTAGCTGTTTTGAAGGAAAGTCGCAACAAATAGCCAGTGTCCTATGTCCATGTAAATAGTATTACTTAACCAAAGCAAATCAGATTATCACAAACACTCGAATGATAGGAAGGCAATTCCTATGCTGTCTATGCGTGGGAAGAGCATTACTTCCTCAAATCAGATGAGATACATGAAGGCCAGGAACTCACCAAGTGGCTTGATATGATGACCTTGGCACCCTTGCTGATGAGGTGCTGGGTGGTGCAGGAGGCACAAAATTGCAGTTCCAATGTGCTCCCGAATCTAGGTCCATCCACATGTGGCTCCTGCAACTGCATCAAAGCAACACATCATTTCGCTATCCCGAAAACTGAATCACAGAACTAAACATGTCCATGATATTGTTCATCAATGATGCTGACCATTGGATGCTTTGTAGTTCTTATAGCCGCCACATGATTTGACTCGCTTTTTCAATATTGCAAACAATTATTATTGCTACATTCAATCAAGAATAGATGACGTTCAGTCAAGAATAGATGCAACTACTGTTTGATACTAAGTGAGTTCAGACCTGAGCCCTCACAACAAAATGCAGAGAAAGGGAGCACCCACCTTTGATCAGGTTGAGGTTGCATGGCACGATGCACTCGTCGTACTCGGTGTCGTCCTACGTCCTGCTCGGTCTCAGTGAGGAGCTGCAGCCCGTGGCCGCTGTAGTGGAAGAAGAGCGCATCCCTGGGCCGCGCCTCCACCACGAGCCACTCGAGTTCCAGCCAGACATTCTCCACTTATGCAACCAGATAATTCACCTCCATGTAGTGTAACAATAGACATGTGACTTGAACACAAATCCATATATCAGTTCTGTTCAAAGAATGCAGTGCAAAAATAAAGGGCAAACCAATTAGGTACAAAAGCACAGTATTACATCTAGGCTGTGATATAATGCACAGGACGAAATTAACAAAAAAACATAAAAAAGAAAATGGCACATGAGATCAGTGGGAGGATTCATTTCTTAGAACAAATAGATACAAAAATATTGTATTGCCATGCTTTTCTCAAAACGAAATCATTTTCCCTGTGGAACCCCCACAAATGAAACTGAAAAATTATAAGATATCATGGAAAAGACATATACCAAGAGGTTGGATCTTCAAGCTATCATCCTTCCATGCCAGGTTTACATGTATTTATGCTATTATGAGCAGTGAACGATCACGACACCTAGAACCTTACATGACAACAAAATAGAAGAAGCATCGGTTGCTGATTTTATTGGGAACAAATCAATGGAATAAGCATTAGTTACTGCTTTTACTGGAACAAATCAAAATCGTTGTACACAAAAAGGTAAAGAAAGAATATAGGAAACCTGAGAAGAAATCCCTATGCCTGTATCATGGCCCTAAGCATCTCACCATCTCCCAAGGTTTGAAAGTTACAGCTAACTTTCAAAATACTTAGGCCTCAAACTAACTTGCAACACACATGAGGAACATAACTATATGATCTATCTTATATATTATATAAATCATATGTATGCAGGTCAATTTTTTTAATGTCAGCTTACTTCTTGCCAAGAAGTTGCCCCATCCTAGCTTCCCGGCTGCCACACTTGTGCAATGTCACGCCACGGCACTTTGAGCTCCCCCTCGCAAACCCTATGCTTTTGGCGCCGAAGTATGTGCACGAACTCCTCCTTGGTGCAATTCCTCATCTGGAAAGCACACTCATCATTCCACCGCAAAACTATCTGATCATGGAGAACTGTAGACGCCACGTGATATTTTCATGCAACTATTAACTGCTTCAAATCTAGGAGAAATGGAGAACATCTGTCATTCATTTATTTCCATGAGTTTGGTGACTGCAGGACGAATCACATTTAGGAGAAATTAGCATTTATGAATCAATCGAAGTGGGAAATCAAAGGAGAACAAATCAAGTACAGCCAGTAGATCGATCCCCATTGCAATGCCACCGGACAACCTGCCTCCATGGTTCCACCTATAGTTTCAGAGAGAATCAGAAATTTATGGATCAATAAAATTAATGGGAAATATGAACGAACATCACAAAGATCAAAAAGAGAATCAAATAAAATTGAGTGGATCAGGGTATGACCAGATCTTGGATTTAGCCATCAGCGACATTGCTTATTTACATGATGGAGCAAAAAAACTAATAACTGTGATGGACACCGTGGCCCTGTGAGGGGCGCATAGCAGCCCGGCCTCAAGGATCATAGGATCCGAGGCCGGCTGAACTCCTGCGTCCTCCCCAGCGGACCCCGGGCGCTCGCATTCGAAGAGCAGTGGTCCCCAGGGAATAAGGCTGTCAGGCGAGACAGCCTTGGCGCCGTGGCCTGCGTCCGGCTCCGACGCCTTTCCCGTCTCCTTTGCTGGCGTGTGCTGAGCCTTGGCCGCGGTATCCTCACTCCAGGCGTGCGCCGGCACACCCTCCAGGTCAATGGATGCTCAAGTTGTTTTCCAGTGAATGATTTGGATAAACTACAGTACAAATGTGGATGCTCAAGTTGTTTACATATAAGTTGTTCTTTTAGTTGTATTAGCTGTTTGGATAAGATTTTCGTTTGAAAATCTATATATACCTATACCTAATAATAAAGAGACAAAATTTCAGGCTCTTTTTTTCGTCCATCCATTTTTTGGTCTGTTTCCCCCTAACTACCGGACAATGGAGATTTCTTCCTTTGTCCAGACTTATATGACCCGTGCTCAAGGAGTTCCATTATATTGCGTCTAGCGATGACCCATACAGACAAGTCTGACTCCAATACGTATTGGATTCGTCCTAGAGACAAATTTTTTTCATCGTCTGAGATCTTACATGTGTAAGATGTAAGACTCCTCCTCAATTAAGATTCCTCCGAGACCTCGAAAAAGGAAATCATACCAGCCAAATTATTAAGTTCGAGGACTCCGACACTAATACAAGCAAAAAAAAAAAGACTCTTTTTTCTCTCTTATATGGCCGCACTTCCCCTCGCGTTCTTTTTCACCGTGGAATTTCCTACACCAGCCTGGAACCACCTCTCCCGTCTCTTTCACCCTAATCCCTGTTCCTGTTTGCGTCCTGCAGCGGCAGCGAGGCCCATCCTGCATGCGACGGCCATGTGCGGCTCCCTCCGCAAGGCATCCTTCAACCGCGGCCACAACACAGCAACCGTTGCACGTGTACCGCGATGCTGCATGGCAAAGTACATCGTCATGAACGACCTCACAGTGACGCCCAGTCTCCAGTGTCACGCCGCTAAAGAGCCTCGGCGTCCAGGACCTCGACGCGCTCGAGGAGAGGACCGTCAATATCAGCCACGAAGAGGTAAAGATTGATCGACTTTAATTTTGTGCGTAGATGCATGGCCGCGGCCTCCTTGCTTGCTTGTATGTAGATGCATGGCATGTACGAGGTGCATGTGCATACAGGCCAGCAAAGAATGGGTGCCGGCGCCATGCATGCATGGCGGCGTCAAATCTTCGCGCCCGCGTCCAGCACCCATCCTCCAGGTCCAAGCTTCGCGCGTGTACAGCACTACGTCCTAGCATCTGGTCTTCATGTGTACATGCAGCAGATCGATCTAGCTTGCGACGTCGCTCCGTCTTGAACATGGCCCGCCGGACCTCGGCTCCATGAAAGACCCACCGACGCCAGATTGTGTGTGCAAGGGTGTGTTCACTTCGCGAAAAGTAGGTGAAAAGTTACTGTAGCATCTCTCGTTATTATTTGGCAAAATTTGTCCAATCATGGACTAACTAGGTTCAAAAGATTCGTCCCGACATTTACAGACAAACTATGCAATTAATTATCTTTTTTACCTACATTTAATGCTCCATGCATGCGTCGAAAGATTTGATGTGATGGGTGGAAGAGAAAATATTTTGTGTTGGGATGGGGAAGTGAACAAGGCCCAAGACGAACAAGATTAAACTCATCTCAGTACTCCCATGGAGGACGTGAACGCTATCTCTCCTTGCTTCTCGCCTCCTTCGATTCCTCCGACTCAGACAATCCACTTATATCAACAATCCATGCATGCGATCGAGCACTGACTTTCGGTCTGACATATTTCTTTCTACTTTTTTTTTTGTATTTTTGTCGTCTGCTAATGCTATATTTGCACGGACGCTTGTAGGCAATGGACATTCTTAAAGTAATGTTGCACCGTGCTGACAGATGCGTTCCTGAAGAGCACACATAGATAACGAAACATGGAATTTATCCTTTAGCTTTTTTCAACACCCTTATTTAGAGTTTTAAATCTGGCCGGCCCAATGAGCATCAGAGATGACCTGAATCGCCACAGAAGGAGAGTGCAGTAGAAGCAATGGAACATTGTACCGAGTTTTGGGTATCCCGTCTCCTGCTACAGGAACAGCACTGGAACAAAGCATGAGAGTTGGTTGGGCCCTTATCTTCTTATGAGACGATTATGTTAGTTCTAGGGTATTTTAAAGAGCTTGGACGAGGTGCACGTGCACAGCAGTCCTGGGGTGCATGCTGCTGCTGCATTAAGGCACTCCGAGGAGTGCACCACCTCATGTAAAAGGTTTTGGAGAAATTAGTTTAGTTTAAACCAATTTAGATGAGCATCATCTCGTAATTCAGATCAACTTAGTATTCTTAATTGGCACCTCGTAGTACTTTTAACTAATGCAGTTGCATGCAAGAGACATAACATAAAGGGAAAAAAAATAATTATTCATTGATTTGGTTTTAGCATTCTATAGTCTCTATGATTGAGTTATTGACTAACTAATACATTTTGTCTCATAACTGAAGAATTGTATATTGAAGTAACGAACAATTCTGAATTGTGATATGGATTGAATTATGGCTTTATATATTGTTGATCAGAAAAAGTCTTCTATATGATATAGAAATTGTCTTTTGAAAATTTTTGTTAGAAAAATATGTTTATCAAACATGTGCGTGTATAGTTTCAAAAGCAAGAGATAATTAGTTCATAATTTCATATTCATATTGGATTCGTCCTAGAGACATTTTTTTTGTCATAATTAGATTTTTCGTCCAGCTTAAAACGTGGGTCCCTGTATCCATAATTGTGTTTGTTCCTGCATCCGTATTATTTTAGATTTTCTGTCCGCCTTCTGAGCGTCCGTATTTCTTCTGGTTCCCTTCCATCGAGTTCGTGTCCGCTTCCTTTTTCTCCTTCCGGTTCCATACTTTTTTTTTCTTTTTTCTTTTCTAGATAGACTAGAGTATCTAATGTTTTTCTTATAAATATAAGTAATAAATATATGTCTTTGAACCCATAACTTTTATTTAATAAAAAATATTTTCACCACTAAATGTGAAATTTATTTTTATTAAAATTTGAATGAGCCAATGATCCAAAATCAATCGGTGAACTAAAATTTTAAGTAGTTAATGTCTAATCTAATCAAAATAAATTTATGTCTAACCCGTATGCATATATCAATGTGACTCTCGACATGGGCTACTATGTGGAAATTAAGAAAGAGATCTATTAGAATCATGAACGGACAAACCAATCATTGACACGAAACTCATTACCGACTTTGATCAGATAACAGAATTACAAGGTAGTCGATAAAATCATGTACCTAGAAATGTAAGTCTACCAACACAATGATAGTAAGAAACTTAAAGTTATGATATATTTTACGACTAATTATTTTTATACCTTACAACGAAAAAATATCTATCAAGGTTATATTTTTTATTTGAAAAAAACTTAATAGGATATTATTATATTATTGTCAATATTAACTTATAGCATAGATGTCACAATTATTATAAAATAGATTATTAATCTAATGGGAACCGTAAAAAATAAGTAGAAATGTAACATTCTCATTTTCCTTTAATGTTTGATAGGTCGGCATGGGGCAGTGATCCTGCGTGAGCTGCCAACTGCGTGTGCTGGAAGCCCAATGAAGGGGGACGACAGATGAGGGGTGCGTGAGGCAGTGTGCGCAAGCGAGAGCAGGGCGAGGGTGACACTGGCAAGGAGGAAGAAGGATCACACGGTTCCCAACGATGTAAACCTTCTCCTGTAGCAATGCACGGGCATATTTCCTAGTAATAATTAAGACCCATTTAGATTCCATGGTCTGAATCCATGATTATGGTCTGAACTCTGCAGGTATTCATCGGCTGCCCGGCAGAGATCTTAGGCACCGTTTGGATGCCGAAATTTTTGGCAAAACGCCACTGTAGCGTTTTCGTTGTTATTTGGCAAATATTGTCCAATCATGGTCTAATTAGGCTTAAAAGATTCGTCTCGTCCATTTCGTCTAAACTATATAATTAGTTTTATTTTTTATATATATTTAATGTTTCATGCATGCGTCTAAAGATTCGATGTGACGGGGAATCTTGAAAAATTTGGCATTTTAGGGTGCAACTAAACAGGCCCTTAGTTAGTGCTACATACATACTGCAGCAAGTGAGCATCAGATTCCATCAGATTCAGTTAGATCAGCCAGTGTTTGAATATAGGAGTACTACGCTATATCAGGTTCGCTCAGAGACTGTGTTCTGCATCCAGCTGCGACTGCGCCGTGGAAAGACTAGAGTTTACCCGTGGCCAAGTATATATAATCTGAGTTTGAATCTGCGGGCCAAAACCAAAAGACGGCGTGAGATCTGAATGACTGAATCTGTTGTGTTTGTACATGTACTTGTACTTGTTAGTTGCTCCCCCAAGGAATGAAAACCATGCATGGTTCAGGAGCAGTTTAGGCCGTGCAGTGCAGTCATGCATCATGCCCGTCTCTGAAATCTTGGCATCGTAATATATGCCCAACAATGACAAATCCACGCAATGTTCAAGAGATGCCCACTGCGCCGCCGCCGTCAGAGGTCGGAACCGCGTGGCGATAAGAACAACAAAACGCCACATGATCAATCTGGAGACAAGAAGGATAACAGGAGCAAAGTTCGATCGGGATGTTCGCTCGTGAGTGCCGTTGGCGTCTCTGCCTGACAAGCAACGTACGTGCTGCTGTGCAGTGTGCACTATGGCCGGGACGTGCTCTCAAGCGCCGGCATTCTGCTTCTCTGGTTCTCTGCCGCCGTGCGCATAAGAAAGTATATGGTGTGAGGACCCTAAGGCCAGCGCGCACCCAAGGCAATGCCTTCGCGACACGCCACGGCTTCAGCTTCCTCTGCATCCCAGCAGTGAGACAATAAGCGCCAAGCTGTTAATTTTACAAGACCCTCATGATCTCTAATGACCACCCCCACTGCAGCCGGCTCCTGAATTCGGTAGAAAGGCCCCATCCACATTGATCTTTAGAGTGACTTTGCCGATTCTTCACAACTGCTACCCGCCCTTTACCTATCAGGGCGCTCTTCTTACCCTTGCTGTCGGGCTGCCCATTACTCTGTCGAGCAAGCAGGAGAGAATCCATGTAACGTGTTAGAAAGATAACTGATCCCTCTATAGATATCTTTTGTTCAGCCTTCAAAGTGCTATTCCGCACACTCCAAACACGCCACAGAAGCATAAGAAAGTTTGCTATCACCTCTGCAGAATATTGGTTTAGGATGAGGAGCAGCCAATCCGGTCCTGAGTGCACCAAATCATTTTCAGCCGGAAGCAACCAATGAGCTCTCATTGCCTGACGAAGTGCGACCGCATGGGGACACTGAATGCAAGCACGGAAGCAATCTTCCCGCCCAACACCACACATCTCACAGGTATCTTGCTGCACCAAGTGACGATAACACTTATTTGCCTCTGTAGGTATACCATTGTTAGCAACTTTCCAGGCAAAGACCTTGACCTTTTCTGGCACATGTGCAGACCACAAGGTTTTCCAAACCTGCCTACCATCAGATGATGTAGAGCTGCCACCAATCTCTCCTTCACCATGCTCTCTCCTCATTGCCAACCGATAGGCACTTCTGACAGAGAAGATACCGGGTTTCTCAAAATTCCAAGCTACATAGTTGATAGTCCTTGCAGCTATGCCGAGGAAGTTTAATCTTGAGTATTTCTTCAACGTTGCATGCACAGAAAAATCTCCTTACAAGGGTTTCGTCCCATGAGCCTGAGCTGTCATCGATTAAATGTGATACCCAACGGAGCCTGCAACGCCGAGTGCTACCAATTGGTTTCATGCCATGTTCCCTGGGAATCCAATTGTCACGCCAAATTCGGATGCTCTTGCCATCACCGACCCTGTATAGAACACCATGCTTTAGGAGATCCAATCCATGCTCAATCCCTCGCCATGACGGCGAGGCATCCCCTGCAATGACAGTGTCAAGTAAATTGCCCTTCGGGTAGACTCTCGCGCAAAGACTATCCGGGGAAAATATCAATCTCCAGGCTTGCTTCGCTAGGAGCGCCTGGTTCACCAAACGGAGATCTCTGAAACCCATGCCGCCAAAGCCCTTAGGCATTATCAATCTCTCCCAAGGAACCCACTGGACTCTCCTGCGACCATTCTCTGAGCCCCACCAATAAGCTTTGATATGGCGCATTAGGCTATCACAAAGTGTGACAGGGAGTTTGAACACACTCATCACATAATTTGGTAAGGCTTGCGCAATAGATTTGATAAGAATCTCCTTACCAGCAGCAGAAAGTTCCTTCTCCTTCCAATAGATTTGATAAAAATCAACCGACATGGCTTGACCCGTACCGCGGACGGAGGCAATGCGCCTCAACTGCGCCGTGCGCGCAGGCTGATCTGATTCTCCTCCCAGGTGAAGTGACACAATCTTTTTTCGGGGTTGCGAGCGACAGGGAATTCTGCGCAGTTATGCTTCGCCCTGATACGACATACAAATACAATACAGATCGACAAGGGAAAGGGGATACCACACGTACGTACATGTAGCCTCTCGCTGTACGTCGCCGTTGTGACGACACCTCACTGCATGCCACCACACGCCAGAGGATTTGGCTTTCGCTGTCCCAGTGCCTTATTGACGCTTCTCATCTCTCTCGCTCTCACAGGTGAAGAGCCATGTCCAGCCTTGTTTTCCTCAGGAATCACGTTGCTCTCAAATCAAAGAATCCAGGGTTATTTTGTTCCATCTCCACGGATTCGGAGCTGTCCTTTACGCGTTAGATCGACCAGAGCATCATACATGCATGATGGCCACACATACCAAACCAGTTCCCGAGCCAACTGAACCTCTTCTTCAAAAGCAGCTATCATGTCAACTGACGAAAGGTCGCTAGCTTAGAATTCACCACACGACAAATGGACATACCACTCTTTTCCGGTGTCGTTCTAGCTTGTTATATGGAGGCTCTCATGGAAGGGAAGAATCCTTTCAGAGGTAGTGGCGGGGTGTGGTGGTGACGGCGGCTAATCGCATTTCGTCTGACCTAGGTCCTTGGAGGTGGATGCATGGTTTCCAGGCAGGTTGACCAAATAAGCTCCACCTTTCGGTTTTATTTTGTCAGAAGTGCACTCTGCTGCTAGATCCACTTTATGGCGCTACGTATGATCTCTGAATGTCTCCTATTTTCTACGAACACAACTTTCAGCATGTTCTATGGTGAACTCTGCAGGCATCCAGTCACCTTAGCAGAGATGTCAGTTGCACATGCTGCAGCATTTCAGTATCAGAATAATTTTCATGGACCATGGTTTGAAACAATGAACAGATGTGAGAGTGTGAGACACTGTTCCAGAGCATATTTCAGAGTAAATCCCCGATAATAAGGTTGTCTGATGAAGTGACAATACATTCTGTGATGAAGATTATATCATATATAAATCATAACCGGTTACCTATAACAGCTCATTTTCTCTTCAGAGAACCTATAACAGCTTTGAATTCTCGCAATCAATATCATTAAATAGGCATTGGTAAACAAGCAAAACAGATTCTGAAGCCAAGCCTCAAGATCTGATGGAACGGAATGATACTAACATGGGCAAAACTTTCGGCCCACAACTGCAATCATATACTGCACGTAACCTTGTCCAATAACATCATCATTACAATGAATGGTTAACAAAAACTGTGATCTCCTAGGAGAAGTCATGGCTATGGTAATCTGGCATATTTTACTACATACCTCTATAATAGCAATTATTCAAACACTATTCATTACAACTGGCTCCCCGCCCGATTCATTGATTTGAGGGCATGGAAGTTGGGCATGCAAATGTTCCAAGAAGAAAGAATTGCCTATGTGTTTGACAAAAGAAGCATGCCTGGATGGCCAGATCGACACCAAGTGTAGCATGCATCTATATATGTCAAGATTGGGGTTCATTTGAAAGACTGGACAAGCAACAGGTGCCTGAAATGGCACTGACATCGGCAGTTCCGGTGCTTCAGAATAAAACTGGGGCCACATTTGTTATCCTCAGAAAAAATTTGCAACCAATGAGCTGTGCTTCCCTCAGCCCCTATTCATGTTGAGTTAGCACTGCAAGGAGCAAAATAAGTAATTACTTGCAGCGAAAAAAAAGACCACATTAGAATTAATAAGATAGAAGGTAGCTAAAACTGCATTATGTTTTCAGGCACTTAGACTGAAGACATTTAATATCAAGGTTCCTCAGCAACCCAATGACACTGTCATCCACAAAACTAGATCAGAATATTTGTAATAAGCAGGAGCGGATAAACCAGCACATCTATTACAAAGGTCAAATGAGGGAGAGGTGAATTGACGATCTTGTAATCTATTATTACTGCAATTTAATCTCCTGATTAGTTGCCAATAGTGTGTATTGAGATAAATTGGGTTGGGAACCCAAACTTTGAGGACAACAATGGGTTTAATTGTATTAAACTATGCAGCACGGATACAGATGCGTGGATAGGGCAATTTCCTAGAAAACATGATACGCGGATACATTTTACTATTTTTTAATAAATAAATAATAATGCAAATTAAAATTGTGTGTCTAAAATTTCAGTAACCATACTGGAGTAATGCTCAATTACCAACATTCTATCTAAAAAAGGAAGTCAGGAACACACAAAATCAAGCAACGAGAACTGCAGAAGTAGAGTAGAATAGTAGATCAAGTATGAAAAGGAGATGTATTCATGGGAAGTTGCCAGCAGCTTGTTTTGCTTCTGAATCGTCCCTTTCCTGCACCTTGCCCCTGCATCGCGGGAGCTAGCTGCAGCCGTGGCGGACTGGTGGGTGCCAGGGCCGTCCCTGCGGGCGTGCAGCCAGGGCGACGGCGCAGGGCCTCCAGTTCTGATAGGCCTCCAATTTTCTAGTACCGTAACTCATATAGCTAAGCAGATTTTGTTTCGTTGGCCCAAAACAGGATCGCCCACTAGCAAGCTTAATAAAACAATGGTTTTCTGGCCGGCCGCACGGCATCGTTTCGTCTCCCGAGTGCTGTGATCCCAAACTTGTCCATCTCCTATCGGCCACATATCGCGAGTGACAGTAACGGCGAGGCACCGAGAGGCGAGGCCCTGAAGGCTGAAGCTAATACTTATCATTCATATTTTTTTTTTCAATTCATTCACAGTGAACTATAGCGAGCAGCGGATCGGTCTCTAAATTTTGTTCTTTTCATCTAGACTCGCCTAGTGGACTAGTATTTGAAGATTGAAGGCATATCTTCTGCAAATTGATCTAAAAATTTTGAATCAAGGTTGGCAAAGGTATAAGAAAAAACAAAGAGTAAAGATTTTTTTTCTAGACTAATAGACCTCATTTTTTAGTTTTGTACAGGGCCTCATATCTCCTCGGGACGGCCCTGGTGGGTGCTCCCCAGCGCGGGTGCTCCCGGCGCCAATTGATGGCACTGAGTGGGCAGGGGAGGCGAGCAGTGGCGCGCGTGTGCGCAGCAGGCGACGCAAGGGGTCAGGGGCTTGCCGGCGAGCAGTGGCACATCTCCTGCACAGGAGGCGGTGCGAGGGGGCAGGGGCTTGTCACCGGTGGACAGCAAGTGGTGGCGCATCTCTAGCGCGGGAGGCAGCACGCGTGAGCAGAAGGCGGGCGCCGTGCAACTATGGGACGAAAGTCGAGGCTAGAGTGTGGACAGGGCAGATAAGGGGGTGCTTGTTGGGCTGGGCCGTATCCCAGAGGCTGATACGTATCAGGTCACGAACTCTATATTTCCTAAATTAAACAAAAACAGGATACTCGGATGATACGTATCCAAGCCATATCGGATGATACGTATCCGATATGCGAGATACGTCACCTTCCTGACGTATCCGTGCTACAGAGTCAAAACTCAAAAATTTCACAACAGTGAATCACCATAGGCAAAACTTGGGGTTTCCGCATTTGCCAAAGAATTCTAAGCAGACGAAGCTCCTTCATTGTCCGTACCCTGCTGTTCCTCACCCTCATCCCCATTTACAAAAACTCTCTTCAGGTTCATCAGCATCATCTGTGTTGTGCATTTCATTCTCTTCCAATGCCTGAGAACAATTTTATTCATTATTCCAAAAGGTAACAAAAATTACAGTCGTCGACAAGGAGAAATAATGAAATGATTGCATATCAATCAAGACATAAGGAATGGGCCGATGTGAAAATGGATCATAATAAATATCAAGTTCCTAAGAAAACTCCATAGTGCATAATTGAAAATGGACAATAAGAAGCAGAATGCACATGAGATACCTGTTGATCAGGTTCTCCATTTTCCTCAGCTGCATCTTCAAGTTCCTCATGCTCAATGACCTGCATCCTTTTGAAAGCTTCCACAAGAGTCATGTCTGACTTCTCAGCATGATTCAAGTACTGGTCAGCAGGAGGATAATGGCCCCTGCACATAAAGACTTATGTTATTGCAAAATTTTTACTTAATCAAAAACTGTGAGGTGGTCAGGGCTCAAGACTCAGAGCAGATGCAATAAAATATTGGTGACATTACTCTTTGGAACCAATAAGCAGTTTCTGCGATTCAATGTTTTTTTAAACTTCTGGTAAGCAATATGCTAGAACAAAACATAGTAGTTTGTGTGATAATGTGTACCTCTGAGAAGCAATGTTTTTTTCTACAGTTAGAGCAACCTGCCAGTCTTCAAATAAATTTGGATATTCAGAAGGATCTGCCAGAGACTCTGCAGCTTTTGGATTAATCTGCATACAATGTACAGACAAAAAGAATAAGATAATAGCATGAATTTTTTTTCGAAAAGCACGACACTTTTTAGTAAGAAGACTAAGATGGGAACATTAAGAAATTACTTTACTGAGGTCGTTTCTCCAAATTGCTACTATCTCTGGTACTTTGCTAGGAAGATATGATCGTGCCATTAATGCAGCTTCAGGTATACGGTTACTGCAGAATACACAAGATAAGGTTTAGCTCTAAAAGAAAGAGCACCAAAACAAGGATTTAATCACAGCAAACAAGATTTACCTGTCTACGAGCAACTGTATGCAATCTTCCACTTTACCAAGCATAAAAAGGCAGAGGAAAGCAACATTGTTTTTTCCATGTTCTTTTGCCAAAGAAGCAAGCTTTTCAATTCCTTCAGCATATCCAAGAGATGAGTACAGTAGCAACAAGCCACTTAAATCATTCGCTTGAAGAAGGCATTCCTCTGCCAACTCTAGCTGCAATGTAGAGTTGTGGCATACCCATGCCAATAAGCTAGCATTCACGAGCTAATACAGATAGGATATGTTCAATTTAGGTCATGTCTCAATTAACATCATTCCGATTTGCATGGAGAGTTTTGGCAAGGAAAACATGTTCCGTTGAAGTTTTGAGAAGATTAAAGGCCCCGACCCAAAACAATTTGATCACAAAAAAACAAACGTCACACTACACAAGAGGCATCCCATTCTTGAGAACTTGTTTCTTAGCAATGTAGTTATTTAAATGTCAAATACAGACTTTCATAAGGTTTAAGAGCCAACCTTGCCTGTAGACATTGCGAGTTCACCCAACTGCTTCCATTTAGATTGACTTTGTGCTTCTATGGCAATAGCCTGTACAGTAAATAGGCGTGAGAGGTCTTATAATATATGTTAGTAATTTTGCAGCAATGCATGGCAATAGCCTGTACAGTAAATAGGCGTGAGAGGTCTTATAATATATGTTAGTAATTTTGCAGCAATGCAGTATACAATACCTCAAAATATAGTCTACGGTATTAGAAGAAAATTAGTGACAATATAATCAGTACCTTTGCAACTTCTAATTTTCCAAGCTGCACAGCTAGGTCAAACTTGTAGTCAGCATCAGTGGCTATCTCAAGAGCCTCTTCCAACATACCTCTCGATTCCAAAAAATGAGCAACACTGTCAAATGAAAGAGAAACAAGAACTGAGGTTAGAAGAGAACAGACTCTAAATAAAGTTGGACAAAATACACAAAAATGGCAGAGAAAACTAAGTATATTAATTCAGTAAATTATGAACATGCACAAGATAAAAAACAATATTTAGTTTTTACTCCCTCTTCCAAACTATAAGATGTTTTGACTTTTCAAGATACATTACTTTTACTATGTATCTAGACATAGTGTACATCCAAGTGCATAGCAAAAACTATGAATCTAGAAAAGTCAAAACGTCTTATAATTTGGAATGGAAGGAGTACAACATAAATATACCCTTAAAGGAGTCTATTTAGATATGGCTTACATCAGGACAGTTATGTGACACTGATATATATACATCAATTTAACATATAAACTGTCTTCCACGAAACAGAAAATGGGCCTAAAAGCAAAGACAAATTAGAAAAAAAAAAGGAGCATACAAAAAAAACAATTTATATTTTGGAACAAACAGGTAATCACAAACCTATTATATTGCGCCTTTGGTATGGACAATAAAATTTCATTTGCATGTTCCAAATCCCCACGCATCACAAGGGTCTTGTACTCAATCAAACTCAGAAGTATTGTGTACCCAATGACACTGTACCAAGCTTATATGTTAGTCACAGAAATTAACAGATGCTACAAAAGAAAGGAAGCATTGGTTTTGAGAAAACGCACTTAAACTCCTTGTCAATAAGATAAACTCGACTTTGGTTCGCAAGATATCCCAATAGGTACATAGGGCGATCCAAATGATACATTGTAGTGACCTGTAAGTATAAAGCTTTGAAGTCATGACACACATAGTGCCCATATAGAGAACTTAAACAGAAGAAAATGTTTTCGAGTAGACTATATTTACCTCACCACCAACGCAATAATTTAGGCGCGACGATGAGTTGTTATAGATAAAGCAGTCTCCAACCCAAATTCCAGTTCTCACTCGCTCATTGACCTCATGAAGCAGCTCAAAAGCATCTTCGACACCTTCTTCGTCCACAGGCTTTCCACCTTCTAGATAAGAAGCAACAATATCTCTCTGCAAAGCACAAATCATACAATTATTTTGTGTTATAATCCCCATGCATCGCAAGGAGGTGGGTAAAAGAAGGAAAAAGAAACAAGATAATAATCATTTGAGGATACGATATCTTACATTGTACTTGAGGATGTAGAATGATGTATCACTTGCTATTGCAACTAGGTCACCACTATCAGCCCAGTAAACGTTCTATAAAGTATAAACACATGATAAAGGTTAATAGTAAACTCAAAACATACAAAATTTCCACCCAAGAAAAAATAATACTTGACTCACCTTAACATTCACATCGATTCGGCGTATTAGTCTACAATCAGCCCAGTCATAAAAGCAGATGAAGTCACTAGAACACATAGCCAACAATACCCCACCAAAAATACGCTCTGCTGAAAATGAAGGGCGAATAGTTTTCTTCTCCTAAAAAACCAGATAATTCAAGTCACAGGACACAATTAGAATGCCAAAAGATTACAATGTGCTTTTTTGAGAAATGATTCAAAAAAAAAAGGCTAGATCACAAACTTCACATTCGCTTCTACAACTCCTAGAGAAGTGATATGGCTAATAAAGGTGAGCGGGCAAGGGACATGCAACAAGCATAAGTTATGAATCTCCAATGAATTGTAAGCCTTAGTAACAAATCATGGGAAAAACTAGCTGCAGAAATCAAAAGGCACAAGTAGAATTTTTTCCAGAAACATCACTGAATAAAGGAACACATGATGAAAGAAAAGAAAGCTAGAAGAGTCAACTGAATACTAAAGGAGCAAAGGATGCATCTTTACAGATGCCAAAACTAGAGGAAATGTTAGGTAATTATGAAAGAAATTAGAAACATGAATCTGATTAAACAATTTATTTATATAGAAAAACAATAAACTAAAGTAGACCATGTACCTGAAATGATCTACTGTAAGTCTTTATTCTTGATGTACTTTCCCTAATTGCATATTCTCCTTCTGATGACCAAACAAATTCCAGTGCAGTTCCAAATGATCTATTCCTCCAGGCCAGGGCAGTATAAATTATGTACTCGCCATCTCCACATACAACAACGAACCGTCCATTAGGGTTATGCTTCAAGCTCTGACCAACCAAAACGATTACTCACAATCAGATTATACACCACTCAAGATTAAATAAAAAATCAGCACTGCCAAATAAGAAAAGAAAAAATGACCAGTTAATAACTACACTATAAACCTGCAATAGTAACAAATTTTAGAATACAAAGAATATATCAGCATCCAAAAGTACCTGTGGGTACAAATCACAGCTTCCTAACTCTTTTACAGCCAAGGGTAATCTCTCTCCATCTGTGGCCTGACTTGCAAAATACAATAACATGTTAGACAAGTGCTTGCTAAATTATTTCATTTTATGCTGAAACAGACCAACTTACCTCAAAGCCTGCACCGACTGTCTTGATATTTACAGTTTGTATTTCATTATGTTTCGCCCAAATGATTTTCCCACTGGTATCCATACTTGCTATGGGTACTTCACGGCCCATTTTTATCATAATGGTCCCCTCGTCATAACCAATCACCATCCTAGACAGTAACCAAACAGTATACTTGTTTCAGTATTAGAAAATACAGTGGGCCCGTAGGCAACTACATAAGGATAGGACCTACTAGATACCAAAAATCTCAACCACAGGGACAAAACAACCCGTTGGCTGTCTTAAGAATGTGAACAACTTAAGAGCTACAAGCATGAACATTGCAAGAAAGATAGAAATGAACAGTAGACATGAAATTGTAGCAGTAGCCGCCCATCGAATAACATGCTGGGTTTATACGAAGTTTGAAACCACTAAACAATCAACCATACTGCGTTCCCCGTGAGGATATCAGCTAACTAGTGTGGCCCTCTTTAAGGCAAACAAAAAACAATTTGTAGATAGCATTTACAGTTGATTTACTAGCAGAATGACACAACTACACATACATACCATTAAGAGACACAAAGTGATATGATGCTTCTAGTTCTACTCAAAAGTGAAATGCTATATTAATAGCCAGTACCTTGTTTTCATATCGGACGACTAATCGCGATTAATCGTGATTAGTCGTCCTTATCGTAACTTCGTGCTTGATAAGGGCATTCGATAAGGTTTGTTCGATCAGAAACCTTATCGTCCGACTAATCGCGATTAGTCACGATTAGTCGTCCGATCAGGCTAACTGGACGACTAATTGGGCTGGTTTGTAGGGAGCAACTCGGCCCACCTTTAGCCGGCCCATTAGGGCAAGAACAAGAGGACTGAGTGAGTGAGTGACCTACTCCCAGAGCTGCAGCCGCCGCACGATTTCCAGCTCCCGCTCGTCACTTTTCCCCTTCCCGCTCTGCCTCTACTCTCTCTAGCAGCCGCCGGCGCCGCCGGCACCTCCGCCCGCGTCTCCTCCGCCTGCCCGTTGTCCGCAGCTCCGTCCGTGGCTCCGCATCTCACCGTCATCTGCATCTCCGTCCGCGGCTCGGCTCCGCATCTCCGTCCGCGCGTCTACCTCTGCCCGCGCCTCCACCTCCGCTCGCGCCTGTCTCCTCCCCTGCCGGAACCAGCTCCGCCCGCCTCTGAGGCTCCTCGACGTCTTGAGGACGGACGCAGGAGGCCTCAAGCATCAAGATGAGCACAGACTCTGAAGGTTAGTGTCTATGTCAGATTGCCTCTGCTACTCGATTGTTGAACTGTTGTTAGTTCTTATTTGTTAAAATTTGTGTACAGATTGCCTCTGCTACTCGATTGTTGAACTGTTGTTAGTTCTTATTTGTTAAAATTTGTGTACTTGGTTAAGTTGTTTTGCCTTGCTCTACTATCTACTACTCTTTAAGGTCTTGTTTTTCTGCTTTTTTGCCTGTTTAACTCA
Source organism: Saccharum officinarum (assembly GCA_020631735.1). Lineage (NCBI taxonomy): Eukaryota > Viridiplantae > Streptophyta > Magnoliopsida > Poales > Poaceae > Saccharum > Saccharum officinarum. Next base: position 14,390,332 of record CM036228.1, read on the forward strand.
CTATATGTTCTTTCTTTGTAATTTCAGAATCAGCCACAACCACAAGTCAGCAGTCAGCTTCAGCCATCAGCAGGCAGCAGTTACAGGTAAGAGGCCAAATCACCATGATACTGATTCATTATGGGCATGATTACATATATTTACATCATATATATATATATATATATTATATATATATATATATATATATATATATATATATATATATATATATATATATATATATATATATATACATATATATATATATACATACATGGTCGATCAGGTCATCCAGGCACAAGGACGACTAAATGTCCGACTAGCCGACTAGATCAATCAGGACCGACTAATCGACCCTGATCGACGACTAATCGACCCTGATCGACTAATCGGTGGTCATACGACTAGCCTCGATAATACGATATGAAAACATGGAGCCAGTATCCATTATAACTGACAGCACTACTGAAACAAAAGCAGAATGCAAATGATCTTACCTTCTTGATCCCTTCATGTATCCAACAGCCCAGACTCTCTCAAGGCCATAGTTTAGTGTGTTCTCAAGTCTACAAAATAGTTCAAGGTATAAAACAAAGAACATCTCAGGATATGAAAAGAGTAACACAAGCAGTGTTCAGACTCAATCAGTATAGGACATTTTCCAGATTATCACAGAGGCAAGAATAATTTAACTCAACCAACCTAGGAGGAACTAGGTGGGCATTGTAAATAAGAAGGAATAGGCACCCAAATTCAAGTTGAAGAGGACTCGAACTTGGATCTGGGTGGTGGGAGTGCACACCACACCTCCCACTGAGCCAGGCTCCGTTACTAAGACTGATTCCAAAAACAAGTACTCCTTCCATTCCAAATTATAAGATGTTTTGGCTTTTCTATACATTGCTTTAAACTATGTATCTAGACATAGTGTATATATCTAAGTGCATAGTAAAAGCTATGTTTCTAGAAAAGCCAAAATGTCTTATAATTTGGAATGGAGGTAGTATTTGTAATTTTGGTAAGCAAAATAGTTAAACTAACCACTGTCCTTTTGTTTCACACCCTACTTGTCACTACACAGTGTACACACAGAATGTAATTGTGCTATCCTGCATGCAAGACAGGTACTGACACACATGCAAAAAGGAAAAATATAATGCACAGACAGGGGTTTGGTGAGGGATGTTCAATTGCATGCTATCATAAGAAATAATAGAAAGGTATCGTATCATAAAAAGGAAAATAAAGCATATTTCGTTCAATGACATGGCAGACAAGCTCATAAATTTAAGTTAGCACACCATGGAATTAATAAGTTACCGTGGGTTTGAACTTTTCAACCACAAGAACAGAAAGTTAAATACCAATGTCATGCCCATAGGCCTTTACATTAAAATTAGTTGTGCCCAATTGTACTAGAAACAAGATAATTGTTTAGCATTCTGATTTATGACGAAGTCAGTAGATCTGTGTTTCAGGATGGAGAATTGATAATTGATAAATGGCCAAATTGTAATAATGAAAAAACGACAGACCTCTGCTTATATTTACAAGCAAACATAGAGATAAATAAAAACATGTTACCTGTAAGTTGTTGAATGCCATATACGAACTGTACCATCTTCAGATCCAGTAATGATTATAGGGAGCTCAGGATGGAAACAAACAGCAGAAATATTATGTGTATGCCCTTCAAGTGTCTGAACACAGCTCTTCGTCTGGTAATCCCAGACCTATTTTGCCATAAAATGCACCATCATAGGACTGCATAGAGCAACCAAACATTCAAAACATACAGCTAATAAGTACAAAAATGTACCTTTGCAGTGGAGTCATCCGAACCAGTAATCAAATAGGGCCTGTCACCACCAGTGAAGTAGTCAACACAGTTGACACCCTTTTGATGTCCATCGAGTGTGAAGTTTGGATCCGGAGAGCCCAAACTCCATATCTGCAATCTCAGAGTAAGAAGTATGAATGAACAAGATCACATCATGACTCAGTCGCAACTAACATCTTACTGCATAATATTGTAAAGGCATACCTTTGTAGTGCAGTCAAGAGATGCACTTGCAAAGGTGTTAATATCCTTTGGATTGAAAGTAACCTGCATCACATAGTGTGAATGTCCCTCAAATATTTGAGTGCACATCCACCCTTTATCCCAGTCCCACAGTTTTATTAGCATGTCATCAGATGATGACAGCACATATGGTAGAGTTGGATGGACCGCAACACATCTGATGTAATCAGTATGAGCCTCAAAAACTTTAACTTTGTCCATGGTATTGTAGTTGTAGACACGAATGAACATGTCGTCTGCACCAGCTACAACCCATTGTTTCCTTGAAATAAATTTTGCCGACCTCACTGAAAATAAGTTTAAAATATACATTAGCATCATCCTGATCGCCAAAAGTTCTCATTCCACGTGAATCTAAGTGCTTTGGATACCTGGCAGTTCTGAAACTTCAAATGATTTCACCATTGCCTGAAAAGGTATATACAAAAACAAACATGTTAATGAATAAAATTCTCAGAATCCAACTCTATTTTTATGGCAACAACAAATATATACTTGTTATAAGTAAAATGACAACAATGCACTGGTAAATCATATCCATTCATGACATATACATAGATCCACTAGCTGGATCCTAATTTCCCAGAAATGAGACAACATTTCTTATGTCATACTCATGATTTTCACAAAATCATTTTTGATTTCTTATTGTAGTACCTAAGATAAATACCACATTTTGTACTCAAGCATACAGATCTGCAGAACTGCATGTGCATATACATGATATGCAATAGTTCGACAATGCAATTCAGACACATTGGTTCAGACCCACAATCATGAAGGTGAAGATTGGTGACAGAAATGGAACAGAAACAGGTCATCTTATACAACGATGTAAAAGGTCATTAGGCTAACACCTTAGCTCACAGAAATGGAGACTGGCTAAAAAAGGGAGGACATAATCGTCATAGCGGAGCCAATATGAAGGGTCACTCGGTGGTAAATGAAATTGAACTATCAACGGTAACCCAGGATCGAAAATTTTCAGTGTAGATTCTAGATGCGTAATAATGTATCAGAACGATCAAGTGCTGTTTGTAGCCCTAATGACCTATATGCTTGAACAACATATAATGAGAGAAATAAACAAGGTGACCATAAAGTAAGCATGCCAGCCTACCAAACAATAGGCAGCACCATAGATCATAGCAACAGCAAAGACGTCTGGAATAAAGGATCCAGCATTACGAGAGAAAACCCTAATGTTATGCTTTGTTCATATCTTATTTGCTAGCATTGGTATGAATTCATGCACATGTCGTTTACGAAAACCAGTTAGGGCCCTTACGGCCTTACCTGTGCCTGATAATCCCAGATGCAGACACTCCCCGAGTACAGGCTCGACAGGATCCTGCACAATGCAAACCACGTATAATCAACAATAAGAACAAGCACACAAAAACGGTAAGCACAAGCAGCGGCAATGGCTGAAAATTCAGTGAACGGCCCCAGAACAGAATCGGAACTTACCATGGCTCCGTGGGATGCAAATCCACCGACTTGACCCTCTCCGACCGTTGAGCGAACTTCCGCTGATCACCACCAAGGAAACAAAATCAAACTGAAATCAGCGCAAAATCAAAGCGGCGCGAACAGTAGAAGGACGACGTGGAGACCGAGATCCAGTGAGGCCGGGCAGGCGCACCTTGATCTCCAACCTGAGCGGCTGCGGGGAACACGAGCGGAAAACAACATTGGTCAGATCTCTGAGCAAACAAACGTCATGAACCGGGCTCGAGAAAAACCGGCGAATGGATTGGAGATTCCCGAGCGGGCGGGTTCAGATCCACGTACCATGGTGGCGGCGGCGGCGTGGACGGCGCGGGGTCGAGCCGGGCGACTGCGCTAAACCCTAGAGATCCCCCAGTGGCGATGGGGTGGTGGGGCGCGGCGAAGAGGGAGCGAATCCGATCGCGAGCTCGGTGGCGCAGGCGCGGCGAGCGCCAGGGAGGGAGAAAACGGAAAAGGGTCTGACAGATGAGGGAGGTTTTGTGTGACCATATGGAAGAGTTCGCCAAAATTCACTTAGGCTGTGGATCCCTGAAAAGGGGTAAAAAAGTACTGTAGCATGTTTTGGTTTTATTTGGTAAATAGTGTTCAACCGTTGACTAATTAGATTTAAAACGTTCGTCTCGCAAAGTACAACCAAGCTGTACAATTAGTTTTTAATTTTATCTACATTTAGTACTCCATGCATGTATCGCAAGTTTGATATGACGGAGAATCTTTTTTTCGCATAGTACTTTTTTTTAGGAACTGAACACAGCCTTAACAAATATCGTGATTTAACAACTTGCTAAGATATATGACAAGTGAAAAAATAGGGTCTCTCTAACAGTTTGCTATTTTAGACTTGGTAAAATAAGAAGAGACCCGCTAAACGAACGAAGAGTCCCGCTAAGAAACGAAGAGCTCCGCTAAGAAACGAAGAGCTCCGCTTAAATACGCACGTGGAGCCGGATGCGCGAGCGATGCGCGCTCGCGCTCAGCGCGTAAATATACGTGTGGAGGGGGAAGATTTGCCAAGTTGCTAAAATTTGACAAGTTGGATGTCAAACTGTTGGAGCACAATTTTTTCTGTTTTGCCAAAAATAGATGGATGCCAAGTTGATTTGGCAAACACTTGGAGATGCTCTAATTTAGTTACTTTTTATTTTAATCCAAATTAGCACCTGGAAATTATTGTATTGTGTTTCCCAAATTGCAGACTGTGTGCCGCACATGCATAGCCCACCATTTTTTTTGTTTCGTTCATTCATGGCCGGAGGCAGTCGCACGAGCTCAGTCGCGAGCAATTTCAGCGTCACTATTGCGGTGGCACTAAACATTGAGATTATGGCTGCCTGTCGACAGCGTCCAAACATGCTAAGATACACACATGTTATTAAAAATTATTATATCCATTCGATAATTAATCATGTATAAATATTATTTGAGTATAATCAGATCGATCTGTGCCATTTCACATTTACGAATTTGTTCTCTTCTATCCGTGTTCGAAGTTTTGAGCTCAGCCTACGCGGTGACTATTTGGTTCAACAAGAGGACTCGAGTCTCTACAGTTCGACGGATCCAATGGTACTCTAGGCTCCATCAGCAAGGTATTTCCTTTTTAGATTCAGAACGTGTAGGCCACGGACTTCTGAACGGGGCTAGCATCCGGACGACCGCACGTGTTGTGCTTGTTTTATGTGGGGCCCGCACCACTCTGTGTCGCGCCGCACCATGGCTCGCGCCGCTCCATGTCTCACTCTCACACCTTGGCGTCCGTTCCACACCCACGTGCTTGCAGGCGGGCCCAGCAACTGCAGCAGGTGACTGCTGCAGATGGGGTCCCATTGCAACATGTGCAACATCAAAATCTACTTTTACAGCATTCAGATGAAACACTTGCAACGTACATTCGAAACAATTGAAACACTTGCAATATACGTCTGAAACACTAGGAAAACAAGTGTGTAACCATTGCAAAACATGCGCAATATCTAGATAAAACACTTTGTAACAAATGTGTGAAACATGTGCAACGTCCGGATGAAACACACTTGCAACATTTGTCTGAAAAAAACAGATGAAACATTGGGGACAGACGCTTGCAACATACGTGTACAATCATTACAACACATGCAACAACCCGATCTACTTTTGCAACATCTGTATGAAAACGCTTGAAGCATACCTCTAAACGCATCTGAAACATTTGAAATGTACACTTGCAACATGCATCATGTCCCGTCGCTGCCGGACGCACCGCGAGTCTTGCTGTTAGCGACCTTCCTGACTGCCTGACACTCGCGACCACAGACCCACTGAGCAACTACATCCTCGTCAACGTTGCTGGGCGAGGCGTCCCTACCCGATCTCGTATGCATCGTCGGAAATCGCCGCCAAGGGAGGAAGGGAGCGCGAGGTGCAATCGGAGAAGCCCGCTTCGGGGTATGGCCACATGGATCTCGTGATGTCGCGAGTTGAGGTCGACAACGGCGAGGACCTTCTGGTGAGGAATGACAGCATCGGCAACACAGAGGCGGAGTGGCCGTGGGCGGCAGACACGGCATCGAGCCGAGCAGGATGGGGCACACCGGAGGCGGAGTGGGCGTGGACATGGGGGAGCAGACACGATAGACGCGGGAGGTGGGAGGGAGGAGAAGGGGGATGGGGCGCACCAAAGGCAAAGTGGGCGTGGCGCGGCAGATGCGGGGTCGAGGCGAGCAGGTGGGGGCGTCGCGCGCGACGCACGGCAATGAGGCAGAGTGGGGTGCCCGGCTGATGTGGTGAAGTGAGTGGGGCCTTCGTTTGGGTTTCGGTTCGGATTTCTGTCGCGGGCGGAGGATAAAGCGGCAGCGTAGAGGAGCAGACCCGTTGCCTGTTGGGCCCAATCGCTTCGCAGACCTAGGAACGGCACGTCACACGCCCAGACGGACGTCCTCACCGAAGCATTATCATTTTACACTACAGATATAAAAATACAGGCATCAATGTTGTTTCCTTGGCAAGATAGGATGCCATCGGCTCAATCTTCAATCTTTTATTTTCTCAAACCAATGTTGTTTGAACGAACCAAAATTCTCGATTCCTGAGCTTGAGGGGGCTGGTTCTCAGTATAAGCTTGATTTTTGTTTCACCGAGACCATATAACACTACTCAAGAAAGATGTTTATACAAATATAAAAACACCTCTAAAAAACTCTTAATTAAGTAATAAGCATAATAAGTATTTTTCTTCTCCTAGCCGGGCCTAAGCATGATGGAAGGGCAAAATAAGGCCCTGCACTAATCCAAAGATTGTGTTGTGTGTTCTTCGTCATCGCTGGGGTGGTCCTACACGCGCTCTATCATTCCACGGGAAGCAAGTCATCCGGCCTGGGGACCCTTCCGAGCACTGGATTGGAAAATAGAGCACTAGTAAAAACATAGAAATAGTATATAAATACATATGAAAAACAAAGAAAGGATGAAAAACCACAATTTTTTTTTTGTAGAAATCGAGATCTAGATGAGCTATAGGGAAACACACAAGAAACTATGAAATATGAGCAGATATCTTTTCTTGCTCATGATTTTCCTTTGAAATCGAATGCAAAGTAAAGTTTCGTATGTTATCCTACAAACAGTTTCTGCGAACCAAAGATACTAAATGACACTACAGGCTCATTTGGCACGGCTCTAGCTTTGAGATTTATGTTGGATCTATAGTTTTTAGGCTAATTGAAGTGGTTTAACTATTTTTAATTAATCTAAAAATTAAATAAAAACTAGTCATGTAACTACACTTAATATTTCTGCAACTCTAGATCTAAAATTTTCTAGAGTTAGAGCTCTATCCGAACATGGCCTATAGTAACTTCATTCCATAGGAATAATAATACCATATCTTTTCGTTTTGTTTTTTCTACAGTCTAAGGAGGGCCTCAGTTAATAAGGAAGCCTGATTTGATAGAATGGATTTTTAAGAGCCATGAATAGTTCTAATTGATGTTTCAACTTATGTGGCCAATCAAGTCCAATATGGCAGCTTCTTGTATACGATGTAACTATTTTGTCAAATGAATAAAGCTTGTTGAGAGAATTTTTTTTTAAAAAGTCTAATTCATGCTAGAGCTTCCTTATAGATACTCCTGGCAAAGAAAATTTAGAAAAAACAACAATGAATCGATAATCTAACCATTTTTAGCGAGGCACTACAACCTAGTGCTTAAACGCATCATTACGATATTCATGGAGAGTTATAGACAATCTATTTTGGACACATGGGCCTAAATATGATATCTGAATTATCAAAGCAGTGTCCAAGGTTGCTCGAAGCACGTGCAAAATATCTAAGAGCCTATCTAATTAATGTGGAATGTTAAAATTTCACTTACATGACTTGTCACGACTCACGAGAGACCTACCACTTGCTACTTTATCTTATTGGGCGGGTGAGCAAGTGCAGGCCAAATTTTTTCACCACGCCCGTTGGAGAAAATTGAAGTAAAGGCATACTTATAATATCGTTCTAGAGACCATTTATTTTTTTCTATTGGAATTGAAGCATGGTACCGGACTATATTGATGTACCATTTCTGGCTTTTGTGAAATAGTAAAATTTATAAATATAAATATATTTAAATAATTTTATATTATTATTCTAAAAAATACATAAAGCTCAGCTTAAGATAATTGATTCAACAAGTTCGTAAAATTGTACATCACATGGAGTGCTATTTGAGTTCCAATCGGTAGTAATATGTCCAGAATAGCCAAAAATGATCAGTATGGACCAAAACGGTGGATATTGGGCGTAATGGAGCCACTTCTATGCTAGCTAACAAGCTAGTCACTTGGTACCGAAATGGTATTAACATGCCTGAATAGAGGAACCATACGGTCACAGATGGCGTCATCGTGTGTAAAAAATCTTGCACATGTTTGTAGTAAACAACGCATCCAAATGAAAATCTAGATGCACCATGATTTGTTATGACAAAAAAAGCTTTAAAACCATATCCCAATTAAATATATTTGGATGATATTTTCCTATTGAATATTTTTTTAATAAAACTAAAGTTTTTTTTATCGTGTGGAATAATTCTTAGGTTTAATTGGTGCATTCTTATAGAAAAGAAAAGTTCCAAGTCCACAAGAAAAATGTTCCGGTTCAAAAGAAACAAAAAAATGTTTCTAACTTCATAAGAAAAAAGGTTCCACCTTAATAAAGTAAAAAATATTTCATTTGCTCATTGTAATGTTCGAATAAATATTATGGTTCAACTAATTGAAAATTAAAATGTTCCACTAAATATTGGCAGCATGAATGAAAAGAATAAATACGTGAAGATTAAAAACTTATAAAAAAAGAGAACGAAAGAAATATTAAGAAAAAAAGATTGGGTCCATGTCCCAGGCTCCCAGCGGCAGGACCGTGTGGGTGCGCTTCCACTGGGCCGAACAGCCCCCGACTGGGCAATCGCCGCCGCCGTTCTCTCCGCGTTGTCTCTCTCTCGGCGACAACTGTGCTACCGCCGCCGCCGCCCTACACCAGGTGCCCAGTTGTTCGTCGCGCCCTTCGGCGGCAACGAGCACCCACCAGGTATGCCGGCCCCTTCGTTTCCTTTCCTGCTCCGCTGTGCGAAACCGAGCACCTAAGCTATTTGGCTATCTGTAATTGGATCCGATCTAATTGCAAGTGTTAAGTGTATATAAATGTATTATGCTTACTAAATTCGTTTTTTTTGGTAAAATTATCGGGTGTACATGGATGTTGTTCAGCGCGCACAAGATCGGTCTATCTCAGTTGACACCGTATATAGAACTTTAAATTAAGACAGCAGAGTGGTGCAGTTCGGTTTCACAATAAAATGTCCGGTTCCAAGAGAAGCCTCCCGTCTTGGATGGGTTCTTCTAAAGATGGAGAGGACGATTCAAGCAAGAAGAAACATGCAGGCACCTCCCAGAAGGCTCAGAAAGGGCCTGATTTCTCCAAACTTTTGGTACCTATCTATTGACCACAGCTACAATCAGATATATGTATGTATACTGTTCTGTATTGATGATTTCATACATCTGTGTAGGACGGGGTGGTGTTTGTGCTGTCAGGGTTCGTGAACCCGGAGAGGAGCACGCTTCGTTCACAAGCATTGGACATGGGGGCCGAGTATCGAGCCGATTGGACATTGGACTGCACCCTTCTTGTTTGTGCATTTGTTAACACCCCCAAGTTTCGACAAGTTCAGGTGGATAATGGAACCATTATCTCAAAGGTGGGTTCTCAGATATTATCATTCTTTTGAGCTTTTTGGCAAGCCCCTTCAAGCAAACAATTCCTATTCCACCAACTTTCAGAGCTAACAAAACTGGTTATGGTCTTGCCTTCTCTCAGGATTGGATCTTTGAGTCTTACAAGCAAAAAAAACTTGTGGACATTGAACCTTTCCTTATGCATGCTGGAAAGCCATGGCGGAAAAATAAGGAGCCTGTTCAAACTGACCAAGGTGATAGATACTTTCACCAGAAATATCTTTTATGGGCACAAGATCTTGTTTTTGGGTGCTGTTATGCATGTCCATAAGTTATATCTGATATACACTCTCAGTATCCACACGTTTGTCGTTAGAATTCATGATCATGTCAGCTTATCAATAACGTAGCACTTATTATGTGGTCAAAAAGCTCTTCATTATTTCCTTTATGAATTTCATCATATAGTTCTTTCTGTGCTTATTTTCTCTTTCTGTGAACCTTATACTAGGGGTATAACTGTATCATGTTGTTGCACTAATAATGTGATGCACAGCAAATTAAGCTTAGTAGCTTACTCTCTCAATAAGTATTCCAAATGTTAAAATGATCCTTCATTTCTTCTGTGCTTCAAAGGATGGTACATTCATAAACTCCTGTGTAAACTTAGCCACATTTAGCTTCTTTCACATTTTTCTAGAAATTGCAGTAAGTCAAGGGCGCGCATTAGTCATAGCATACACCTTTAAATGGACATAATATACTGGTTTTAGCCTTTTTTTTGTTAACAATTCTCTAAAGCTTCGGTGATGATTTGTTATATTGGCAACCTCAAAGAATCACCATTTGATGACTAATTTGTTAAAATATGAATCATCCTTGCAGCTTTGGGTGCTTATCATTTTCCCTTGTATAATTTCACATGAAATCAATCGATTTAAAAGTATCATTTATTTATTTGGTCCTGTTGGTCTAGATGAGAAGGAGACACACAAAGTGCATCAAAAGCAAGTTCAACAGTCTCGCGTCAAGCCATCCACCTCTGATGCCACGGAGGTCTCTTCTGTTCAAAGTTAACTTATGAAACAACCAAAAACCAAAAATTTGATGATTATGATGTTAATAACAAGATGATGTATTTTCTGAATCTGGGAGCTGGTGATTTGAATATTATATGAGTATATTGGTAACATACTTCCTGGCAAACCTGAATACTTCAATTATCTGATGGCTTTAACATTTCTTGCTATTTAATGTATATGTAAAGTGTTCTTTTTTTAAGGAACATCAGTATCTATGAAACATTAATATACCTTTTTTCTTTTGTGAGAATATCCGATGTGTGTATATTCAGGTTGGAACCAACTATGCATCAGAGTTTTATGCTCAGTCAGGATAATCTACAGCCTATGATCCTTTCCATTATTTTTATGTTTTTTGTTAAGCATTAAATCCATCCATCAAATGTTAAAGAGAACATGAAAAATTGTGTAAAAGTATTTTGTTGAGTTAATAAGTAGTTGAGTCTGGTAGTGGTAGGATAGGGCATCCAGCTCGATCCTTTTTCTTTTTACAAAATTCATTGATTTTGTTCAGCGCTACCTGTTTCCGAGTGAAAATGCCCTAAATTAGAGAACTTTTCTAGATAGAACAAGATGAAGGCAACATGAGTGCTTGGAACACAGGAGCTTTGATGATTCTGTTGCATGCTTTTTTGTCCAATAAAAACTCACAATAGTTTTTCCCCTTTTCCGTACAGGCAGGAAATTTAGAATCTGCAAACAAGTGCTTTTCTCCCTCAAAAATAAAGCAATGGGCCGTGGATGATTTGGCACAGACTATGTCATGGCTGGACAGCCAAGAAGAGAAGGTGGGCGCACCTAATGAAAAAAAACATGTATTTATGCTGTAGCCTTTTTGTTTAGTATTGTCTCTGCTTTCCAAGGGTCTTTCAACAGATGAATATAACCTTTGCTTTTTTTGACTGACTTATCTTTCTCTGGTTTCTTTCCTGACAGCCAGAGCCAAGTGAACTGAAGACAATAGCTTCTGAAGGGGTAATCACTTGTCTGCAAGACACCATAGAATCCCTTGAGCAAGGCAATGTAAGGAATGCAATATCACCATTCATCATTTATAAAGTGCATGTATTAGCATATTGACTTTTTTTTTTGCAAAATATATTTGTATATTGACTAGTACTGGTAGTCAACATAAACTGTGCTATATATGGTGATGTGTTAGAGCACATGTTCACTGAAACGCTGGTCGTCGATAATCTTGAAAGCAAAAAAGGAAAACACTGCCTAGAAGCCAAATTTTGTTCTGGTTTCATTGCCATTGAGATTATGCTTTTAGTTTAAGTATATCATAAGAACTGGAATGGATAGTCAACGCAATGGACCAAATAGCCGGACCATGTTCTTTTCTTATTGCTCACACTGATGATGTGTTGTATTACAACTCAATCAGTCTCGGTTGACTATGAAAAAAACCTTTTCAGGATATCAAGGGAGTTGCAGAGCAGTGGAGCTTCGTCCCCCATGTTGTCAACGAACTGCTAAAACTAGATGGAGGTGGAAAAGGTGCAGCTCTGCCCAAAGAACAACTATTGCAACTAGCAGCCAAGTGCAAGAAGATCTATCAGGCAGAGTTTGCTCGCTTGGACATCGATGGCAAGAACAAGGATAAGCATCAAAATGATCCACCTGTGACCGAGCATCGCAGGAAGACCAAATCAGATGATGACCACTACGACAGCGATGAGACGATAGAAATGACAGAGGAAGAGATTGATTTCGCATGCAGACAGCTCCCTGGGCTATGCGGATGATACTCCACTAGTTGAGATGTCAGGTGTGTGTGGCCCCTCTAGAACAGAAGAGGAAGGGTACTGGATATATAGCCGCCATCTCTAATAATCATTATTTTCCTGCTGCCACCCAAATTAACCGTACGAGTATTCGGTTTCGGTTGTTTGATGACGACGGGTATTTTCATTATACGAATCCTGCACTAAAAAATGGGCCAGCCGTTAACCTGTGAACTGTTGGATCGAGCCTACTCGTGACGTGGTCTGTCCGATTGCGGGTCGTTGGTTCAGGTCTCCGCTCGCTTCTGTGCGACCCGAACACTCGCGGTTCATCGTCTCTTATATCCTCATCCGTGTAGCTCCAGGCTTCGCCGCTACCGGCCCTCTCCCCACTGCCTGCCACGCCGCCCGTGAGGGAGGGAGGAGGATGAAGAAAGAGCAAGGAGGAAGTTGTTTATATATCTATACTAGTTTTTTAATCCAACAATTAGGGAAGCTATATAAATTAATCTGACGGCTAGAAATAATCAGGCCGCCATTGTGCCAACCTATTAGTCGTGTCGTGCCCGTGCCGACACTATAAGCCTAAGTCGCAGCTTAGTCATGGCACTAACACTATAGACTTCGTGCCGTGTCGTGCTCGGGTCGTGCCTGTGCCGTCCCATCGGGCCTAGCCTATTTGGCCATCCATAAGGAAGTCTGAGAGGCGCCAAGTAAGTGAGGAAGTCTGAGAGGATAGTAGGAGAAATAACATGGAGCCTACTATCGGGTCAACAGGGAGGAGCAGCGTGGGCGGAGAAGTGGCATGTGAGGGTGGACCGGTGGAGGTTCAACGGTTAGATCACAGAAAACAGAGTCAATCTAAGGGTTGTGAGATGTCGATGACGTGGCACGTTGGGGTTCAAGCTTTATAACAGTTAATGACTTCTACTGGCCTCCCATCATAACACAAGCGCTTCTCACTCCCACCACTACACCGCTCACCACTCCATAGTTCCACACATATCCAACTCACCGCTTCCATAGTTAACACTACTCCGACGACACGCAGCCCAGAGACCAGTAGTGGTGAGCCGTTCTTTTTACCGTTCTTCTTTGTTTTATCCGCATTTACCGAGTTGCTGCATGTTTATTCCCCGTCTAAACAGTGGCCGCTACCCTATTCCTCTTCGGGCCTGGTCTCAGTTGCGCCTCAGAAGGTGCTCGAGTCTTCGGGCCCGGTCTCAGTTGCGCCTCTGAAGGTGCTTGAGCTGGAAGGGCACTGCCGTGCCAAGCTTTACTAGCACTAGGAGGCCGTGGTTAGCCTCAACTACTTTCTCATCTTTGCAACGTTTGCCTCCAGCGTGATCGGCAAGCCGATGGCGGCCTCCAGAGCCTCGATGCCAAGCGGAGCATGGTGATGCGTGCGGACACGGGGATCGGCTGGCTTCTTAACTTGGCTGCCTCTCTCCTCACGCTCAACACCTATCTATACGTGCATCCTCCAGGCGTATGCGCCGGCCCTAGGGGGGGTTCGAGCTGTGCAGTGGCACAGGGCCCTCGACGTCAAGGGGCACCATCCCCAATATACGTGCTCCCTCGGTCCCGCAATGAATGACGTTGGGGAGTAGCAGCTGAGTGTCTCCGTTCACACCGTGTGCCATGTATCTGGACCTTCCTCTGTCCACATTCACGCAATCACCGATGTACCTGCTGAAAAGCTAGAACATCCACCTTTCTGAGACAAAGAGAGTAAGCTCTAGGTATAGGAGCACAATAGCCCGTAGGAAAGTCAGGAGCCCAGGACACGGAGAGGCACGTACGTAAACGTGAAACACGTCCATCGTTTTGGCTTCCGCGTTGGCGCGTCGAGTTTCCCCTTCCACCACGCGGGCGCTCCGTTGCGACCTGCGACTATGCGTTGTGCTCGTGCCATCGTCAATCGGTCGTGCGCCCCTACGTCGTGGAGCAACCAGCGCGTGGCCGCTGGCCGCCGGCGCCCAACCCACTCTCTGTTCAAGCACTAGCGCCCTGTTTTCCTGTCTTATAAGCCGTATTTTTTCAGCCAACGAACAATGTTTTTCTCTCACAGCAAATCAGCGAATAATACTTTCAGTCATGGCTTTTCAGCCAAACGCACAGGGCGTCGTAGACAAGACATCAAAAGTTTCGTACGGAGGTACCCAATAATTGCTCCCCTTTGATTGATGCATGCCAAGTATATATATTTAATCAAGATTTAATTTGCTTTTCACCCCAACCTTTTTCATTAGAATACATGGATTTAGGAATCCTTACGGTTACGATATGATGTTAACTTTTTTTGAGGAACACAATATGATGTTAACTAGGGCAGCGAATAATTTTTTGGAGTTGTATTAAAGGGCCCATCTTTCTAGCTTCGCTCCAGGTCTCTAAACTGATAGGACCGGGTCTGCCGTATCTCGGCCTCTTCGAGTGCCTGCCGATGCCGACCCGGGTTGGCATCTACGTGACATACGTGTTGGTCGGTGGCATTCTCAGTTTCATGTACTTCGACAATGGGAGGATTATTTTGATAGAGGGTGTCTTGTCAATTGCCATGGCGGCTCTAGGGGGGCTTGAGCCCCCTAGCTGAGCATCGCGTTCAGGCGATGCCCTGGAGGCCGTTGTCGGGATGTGGCGCTTCACATGGTTAGTCATGGCCGCACTACCGATCTAACTTAGGGCATGAGCGACGGCTCCAAGACAGATAAAAACACTCAGTCGTAGAACACGACAACCCAGAGAAACCTAGCCTACACGTACGTGCACACGACGGTGGCCAGGGTGTAAGAGCTGTAGAAGGAGAAGCGAACGCCAACACTAAGGCACGAGAAGACTGCCACCTTGGGCTCCAGCAAGCAGGTGTAGGTGAGCAACCCGAGCCCATCCAACAAACTCGAGAGGAGGACTGCAAGCACCATGCACCCGCGCAGGAACCTCCTAGCGAGTGGGTGCATGTCATTGGTGATGGTGTCATACTCGCTCACGGCCACCTCCACCTTGCGAGCCCACACAACGCCATGGAGAACACGATGGAGCCACAATGTGGGCCTGGAACTTGCCAATGCCCTGGTAAACTGGCACCTAGGCAATGCAGACGCTGGGATGGCTGACCAACGTCTGCGGTGGCACGACAAGGCCTAGTCCGAACATGAACAGGCCAGGTGATCAGTCCGACGTTCTTGGTTATGACTTATGAGGACCTCGGTGCACCTTGCAAAGTGTGTCATGCTGTGGAAATCTGCAAGAGACATGGATGCCGCGCACGCAGTTTGGGTAAGATCAAGATATCAAGTATTAAGAAAAGAGATTAAGAAATAATAAATAAGGTATAATATCATAGAGATCAAAATATCAATAATATAAGTACTAATTTTACGAAGCCAACATTTGGAGTCCTAAATATGCGAAGCCTAATGTTTATATAGTTTTAAAAACAATTATCTCCCTAATAAGCCCTTATATGCCCATATAATTTTAGCCCATAAAATGTGAAGATACAACAAGAACTAGAACAGCTTCACAGTCGTATACTCCC
Source organism: Saccharum officinarum (assembly GCA_020631735.1). Classification (NCBI taxonomy): domain Eukaryota; kingdom Viridiplantae; phylum Streptophyta; class Magnoliopsida; order Poales; family Poaceae; genus Saccharum; species Saccharum officinarum. The sequence continues at coordinate 14,406,469 of CM036228.1, forward strand.
AAATTCTGACTGGCTTCTCATCCCGCACGCCACCCAACCATCTAGTCACAGGATCACTATGCTAGCCTCCGCCATTGCCCGACGTTATTATCAGTGCAATCTTGCTGTCACTATGCTTGCACGGTCTACAATCCTAGTAGATATATAAGCCCTAGATGTTATTATTTCTAGATATATTGCGTTTACTTATTCCAGTATTTACACATAGAATTATGAGATTTTTTGTTTATTTTTTGTGTTGAATGTATACGAGTATTGTTTTGGTTAATATCAAATCAGATTTTGCTTTCTATGTTGTTTTCAGCATAATATGTTTTTGTTGGGAACAAGCTCAAATAGTAGAGAGAGAAAGGGAGAGATCATTGTGTGTGTGGATGTGTCATCATGCCCATTGTTTGATTCTAGTGCAGCTCAAACAGGAGGGGGAGTTACAAAGAGAAGGGGATAATGAGCTAGGGCTTTAGAGTGAGGGAAACCACCCATTGCCTTGGCCCATGGGCGATATATATAGGGAGGAGGGAGGAGCTAGTCTTCCTCGCTACCCTCTAATGGTTTACAATTTATAAACAAGTCCTTGGACCATTATTTTTTGAAAGTAATGGCAGGAGCTCTGCCTTTCAATTAAGAAGAATAGAGTCCTTGGACCATTATAACTAAGGCTTTTAAGAAGGGAGTACAAATAAGCATGGTTAACTCCCAACAGTAGCATATTCTTCTCTCTCTCTCTCTCTCTCTCTCTATATATATATATATATATATATTATAACTAAAAAAAATGAAAGGAAGACTCTACTCGGCAGGACGACATGCGCCGCCCTGCTTTGCTCTGCCTGGCAGAACAAAACGCGATGCGATTGTTAAGGCAATTCCCACTTTGTGCGCCCTCTGGCAACTCGATCAACACGTGAATCCACCCGACGTCGTGCACCCTCCCTCCCTCCCGCGATCATCAGGCAATCGAGCGATCACCCCCTCCCCCCCACACACCCCACAATCATCAGGCGATCGAGCGAACCGTCAGTAGCCTCGCCCTGTGCACACGCTCCGTGAAAAAGAGGAAGGCCCCCAATCACCACGAGCATGATCGACGTCTGATATCCTCCGTTTGCTCGACTTACATCGCACGCCCAACGTACATCCGCTCGCCCCAGCACATCAGGCTCCCCAATCACCGCGACTGTGTGATTGACATCTGACGTGAGTATCTCCAAGAGTCTTTGTAAAATTTACTCTTTAAATCATCATTTAAAGAGCCATTTGAGTAAAAATCGTTTTTTATATTTTTGTACTCTCCAACAACTTTTCTATATCTTATGCATAGTTTAGAGAGTCATTCTCGCGTTCCATCTTCGGCTAGCGAGAAATCGGGAATAGATGACGTGATCTATATTTAGATGTCCAATTGAAGAGACTATTGTATGGTATTTCTTCATCAAAATTTCTATTTCCGTAAACTAAGAAAGATATAAAGAGATGCTGTAATTGTTGTTTCCCTTCAACTTACAATCGCGGTGTCATTGTTATTTTCCTTCTGTTCTTCCCTCATCCTCGAAACACGTATGTAATTGATTTCGTTGCATTCTGATTTCCAGCCTTCCTTTTCCTTGCTGATTCCTATGATCCTGTCGTCATCGCGCACAGGCTTCCCCGCCCGGCTGGCAGGCTCTCAGTCGCCTCCCACCCCATCCTGAGCCACCCGCAACCACCATCGCTTAGATCGATGGTGCTGGGACCGGGAGGGGAGACATCGCTTCCCCGGTGACGCGACATAGCGCCCTCGCCGTCATCGCTCGTCCCCAATAACCTGCACACAGCGCACGTCTGCACCAACTTCCTTCCCCAGTGATGCGGCATAGGGCCCTCGCCGCCGTCGCGCGGGAAGGCGTGCGAGCGGCATGCACTCGCGACGCTCGCGAATCAGCAAGGTGTCACATAGTAGGCGTGCAAGCAGCATGGGTCCTAATGACACAGAGATTCTGCCTGGTCTACGTATGGTATCCCCTTCCGCTTGTCGATCGGTATTGTATGTCGTATTCACAGCGCGAGGAAAACACGGCGGCAGAGAAGAAGCAGAATGCTGGCGCTTGAGAGCGCGTCCCTGTCACTTGCCTAGTGCACACTGCACAGCAGCACGTTGCTTGTCACTTGTCAGACGGAGACGCCAGCCAACTCGGCGTGTGGTCAGCACATGCAGCACAGGCGACACATGCGCCTGCCAGGCTGCCACTCGGCACTCACGAGCTAGCGAACATCCCGATGGAACTTTGCTCTTGTTATCCTTGTCTCCAGATTGATCATGTGGCGTTTTGTTGTTCTTATCGCACCACCTCTGATGGCGGCGCAGTGGGCATCTCTTGAAGATTGCGTGGGTTTGTTAATTGTTGCTTGTTGGGCATATTACGATGCCAAAGTTTCAGAGACGGGCATATGATGATGCACGCCTGCACTGCACGGCCTAAACTGCTCCTGAACCATGCACGGGTTTTCATTCCTTTGGGGAGCAACTACAAGTACAAGTACAACAGATTCAAACTCACGCCGTCTTTTGGTTTTGGCCCGCAGGTTCAAACTCAGATTATACTTGACCACGGATTCAAACTGTAGTCTTTCCACTACACGGGATTCAGAAGACTGTCTCTGAACGAACCTGATGTACCGCAGATTCGAACATGTACGTGCTAGTCTTACTGAATCTGATGCTCACTTGCTGCAGTATGTATCTAATATATCTCCGTTGGGCGGCTGAATACCTGCAGAGTTCAGACCATGATAATAATAACGGCATAACGAAAGTTGTGTTCACAGAAAGCAAGAAAAGATTCAGACAACAACGATGCCCGTTTGTTACGACTCTGGGACTGACGAATCCATGTACTGTATATCCATTGTGCTTGTGCGTCGCATCATGAAGAAGGAGAAACGAGAGGATGGTGGCCGTCCTGTGCTCTCGTTATCACGACCTATGTTGCAAGCGTTTGTTCAAAATGCATCTATTTCAGATGTATGTTACACGCGTTTTTGATGCACATGTTTCACACCTACGTTGTAAGAGTATGTTTCAGCTATTTTAGCCTTATATTGCAATAAGTGTTTTCATGTTGTAATTTGCAAGTGTTTTTTTTATATATTGCATATGTTTCACACACATGTTGCAATTATATATTCTAAATGTTTCATCTGCTTCAGTCATATGTTGCATCCAAGTGTTCCATGTTTCAGAGGTAGAGCGTCATGGGGGGCACGACCTGGGCACTAGGGGATGGGCCGCGGCGATCAGTGGGCCATCGGTTCGGGCGCTCATCGCACCTAGGATCCTGTGGACGGGGCGCGCTCGTCCTCGTGCCGACTCTCGAGTCCCGCCCGCCCAGAGATAGGGGGGGTCCGGGGGAAGGAGCGGTGGGCGTGTGGGCGTCTAGACTCGCAGTCACGAAGAGAGAGAGAGAGAGGAGAGGGCCAAGGGGGAAGGAGCAGCTGACACGGCCTTTTCCGCGAGCGCGGGTGACGAAGGTTGTGCAGGCGTCTGGACACGCGCTTTTGTCTGGACGTCCGGGCGCTCCTGTAGTCTTTCTCTTTTCACGACGCAGCTGGATTCGGAACACTTCTCTGATAGAATTAACGAACCTCATGTAGCGCAGTAGTTGATGTTACTGAATCTGATGCCCACTTGCTGTAGTATGTACTCCCTTCGTCCCAAAAAGAAGGACGTTATGGGATGTGTGCGGGTCAAACTTTCTCAACTTTGACTAGGTTTCTAGAAAATATGTGCAATATTTATATCTCCATATAAATTTATTATGAAAGTATATTCAACGATCTATCTAATGCTACTAATTATGTACTATAAATATTAATATTTTTTTATAGATAATTGGCTAAAGTTGTAACGTCCCGCCTCCTCGAGGACGAGCTCGGTTACATCTGGCCGCTTTCTAGGACATAGACTGCCCTCACAGACCCACCACAAGTATTTTCTGCGCACTTTGTCCCGGTCGGTCACCCATCGCTCCAGGTAAGTACGCTTAACTTAGAGTTCTTTAGGGATGGACTTCCAGAAAAGAAGTTACAACTTATTGGTATGAGTATCATATTAATCCTGTTAAACCCTGAGCTGGGATGTTACAAAAGTTAAAAAAAAATTGACTTCCCGAGAAGCGATAATGATATCTATTTTGGGACAAAGGAGTACATATGTAGCACTTGGCCCTGTTCGGCCAAGCGAACCGGGCAAGTGTAGATCTCTGCTGGGCGGCTGAATACGGCCCTGTTCTGCAAGTCATGTTTCGGCTTGTTTCAGCTTATTCTCTCTCACAGAACACTATTGAATCAGCCGAAACCAGCCGGCTTTTCCACCAGCCGAACCAGACCAATTGCAGAGTTGGGAGTTCGGACCATAATAATGGCGTGACGACAGTTCTGTTCACAGAAACCATGAAAAGATAACGATGCCCATCTCTGTTACGACAGTGGGACTGACGATCCATGTGTATGCAATTGCTTGTGGGTCGCATTTATCATGGTGGCCGTCCTGTGCTCTCGTTATCACGACTACTCCAGGTCAGCAGCTAGTAGCTAGCCGGAGAGGAGCGCAGCGACTGTCCTTAGCAACAAAAGAGACGAAAATATCCTCGGAGCCACAGATACAAAGTCGGCAGCGTGGAAGCGAGGGAGCGACAACTGATATGCACGCATTAGTTCCTGCAGCAGAATACGCGTGCTCCGCTTACGGAAGGCGCGGGGTGCAGGGCACTGGCATGGGTTCGCGAAGGTCGGTCATCGATCGGTGTCGGGGGTTGGCAGGTTCGATCTCCTGTGGCAGTATGCATGGCTCCGCCGTCTGCCCTCCGCGGATGGGCGCCGTTGCCGCCGTGCGCGCAGGCTCATTCGATTCTCGTCCCCAACCATCAGCTGCCTGCTTCTCTTGTCTTTCCGCCCGATGCCACCCGACCGCGTCATCAGCTGCCGCCGTGCATGGTGGACACATGGACGCGCATGAGCACGAGCCACGTACGCTTGCATGCACCACCGTCCACGTGCTGCTTCTTCTCGATCTGCTTGTGTAAAGCCACGCGAACCCGCCGATGGATCGAGATGACATGCGTGCATGTCCCGACGCGACGCGACGCCACGCGCGCGCTAGCTGCCGCGTGTGGCATTCACGTGCGCCCGGCGCGCTTGCTTCCGTTCCTTGCCTGTCGGCTGTTGCTGGCCGCAGGTTTTTCGCCGGCCGCCCGCGGGCTGCCGACTGCGAGGCGCTTGCGTGGTCTGCCACCGGCCACCGCCACGTTCCCCCGGCTGTGCGCGCACGCAGGCCGACGGCGACGGGTCGTTTGTTCCGCTGCTCACCCCCAAGTGAAATTAGGCCGGCTTTCCGCGCGTCGAAGAGTGAACGTGCATGCTGTACGGATGGGACGACGGACGACATGCCCGCGCGGCGCTGCGTATTGCCTTGTTGGGACGGAGACCAGGAAGAGAGAAGAACCAACGAAGAAGCTAGCCCTGATTTTTTTTTTTGATCAAGGAGATTCATTCATTAAGAGGGAGACGGATTACAATCCGAGATCAGCAGGTTCGAAACGCAGGCCGGGGAATAAGACCACCACCCAGCTCATGTTTTGCCTGTGACCCGTTTAGCAAGTGTATGCGCTATTTGTTACATGGTCGGTGGAAGCCGGAGCGCGCCCCCTCAGCTCTATACCGCGCCCTGCCGCTTGGCCTGGCTGGATCGGCGCGCTCGGCGGAGGTGGATGTGGCTATTGCTCGCCGTCGACTACGGGCGCGGCCTCAGCGATTGGCTCAGGGGGGGGGGGGGGCGGTGGATTTGGTTCTCCGGCGGCCGGATCTGGTCCTCTTGCGCTGGATCTGAGCGCGTTCGGCGGCGGTGGTGGCGGCCCGTAACCACCGGCGAGGGCGGCCGACAGCGACACTGGACAGCTGCGACGCTGCCTTGCTGCCCTGGGCTTTGGCGGCCTGGGGCCTGGTTGTGGCTTCAGTCTTGTACAGGGTTGAGATCCGGATGGGAATGATGGGCGGCAACCCTTGCTTGGCAACGGTAGCATTGAGACCTGTGCAGGGGTCGGGGCATTGGTGAAAGCCTTGCCCTTTCGGGCCGATGACGGCAACGCCTCCGGACGCCGTTTACTTCCTTGGAAGCGTCCATCGATCAGCCCCCTCCTCGTGCATGGAGCTTTCTTCCTGGGTGTAAAACCTTAACCTTCTGGTTAGGCAATGGCGGCACTTGTGGTGTCGTCCCCTTCGTTGGAGGCGTCGCTTTGGAAGCTCATGCTTTGCTAGTCATGGTGGTTGCCGATGAGGTGGAGATCTAGTTGAGGATTCGGGGTTCAGTGTCCATGGTGTCGGAAGGTGGCAGGGAAGAGGACATTGGCGCAGCGTTTGGAGGGCTTGTCATCTGTTTGGTGGAGGGCGACGGTCCAGGAGGGACCGTGTGCTAGTTGCGCTCACAAGATGGCGAGGAGGCCATCATAGGCAGCACCCATGAAATTGGCGAGGAGGCCGGCGTGGGAGGTGATGGCCACCAGATTTGCATTGTCGAGGTGACCTGCGTGGTTTTGGCGACGGGTGGTCCCGCTCAGGGGCGGCCTTTCTGGCGTAAGGAGGTCTTCTGACTGACAGTTGGAGGACCCATGTGACATTTCTACCTTTGATGAAGCAGCTAGGTTGCTGGAAGCTACGGTGTATGTGCCTGGATCTCGACTTAGTCGTCCGGGGTTTGGCGGTGCAGTGTGGTGGCCGGAATTGTTGGTGGCTCTCTCTTTATTTTTATCCTATAACTCTAATAAGGAACAACCATATGCATTGGTCGATGCAGAGGCTGAGATATTAATATATTCCCTTTTCTAAAAAAAATAATAAATGTTGTTTGATTTTGCACCAAGCCAGCTCTTCCTTCTAACAGATCTTGTGCACCAAGTTTCATGATGCAGAGACGGAAGCCCTAGCAACCGTACAGTCGATCAAAACATGTCAGATGGATTCCGATTCCACTCCACAAACTTCACAGTTTGCAATTGGCTCTATATGCTTGCGGTGCAAGACCTGCTGAGCCGGAAGGAACTCATGAAGGACCCGCCACCAGAAAACTTTGATCTTAGGTGGCACTTTCAGTTTCCAGATTTTCTGCCAGCAGCTACTCCTAGAACCGCTTGCTGTTTGTTCGTCATAGTCTCTTATACGCGCCGAATCAAGGAGTCTGTAGGCCGATCTGACAGAGTACGAACCATGTTTCTCGGGTTCCCAAGCCCACACATCCTCCCATTGGGACCTTGCCATTGTACGCATGATGGTTGCAGCGTCCACCGAAAAGAAAGTCTATTTGATGACCTCCTCATTCCACTGACCATTTTCCGACAACAACTCAGAAACAATTGTCACCGTCTGTCCTTCAGCTGGCGTGAGCTGGCGACCACCGAAATGGTTTGGTAGCCACCGATCACTCCAGATGTTTGTCGAGACTCCGTTTCCAATTCTTCTGATTATCCCATGAGATAACACCTCTCGGCCTGCAAGGATCGCACGCCAGGTGTGACTTGCATGTTTCCTCCGTGTGCTATTCAGAAAGTCACTGTCATGGTAGTATCTACCTTTAAGCACCCTAGCACACAAACTGCTCGGATGAACCATAAGCCTCCAACCTTGCTTCCCTAGCATAGCTAGGTTGAAGTTTCTCATATCTCTGAACCCCATACCTCCTAGAGCCTTCGGATATGTGAGGCGCTTCCAATTTAGCCAGTGAATGAGTCTGTTGTCTGCGGAGCGGTCCCACCAATAGCTAGCAATAGGAGATTTCATCTTCTTACATGTCGTTTTTGACAAAAGAAAACAGTTCATCGAGTAGGTAGGGACTGCCTGGGCCACTGATTTCAGGAGAACTTCCCGTCCAGCACAGCTTGCCTCCCTTCCACTCCAAGTTCCAATCAGGTTCTTTATCCTTGTGGGCATAAACTCGAAAGCTTCAGAGGTTGAGCGGCCCACAGCCGTGGGAAGGCCCAGTGGCGGATAATGGCTGGATTTACCACTAAATTACTGTAGCAAAATCTCAAAGTCACCATTAAATCTTCATGCAAATTAACATCTCCATTGTTTTAGCCCCCCTTGATTCCCATCCTGCATCCGCCACTGGGAAGGGCCAAATACTTTTCGGCTAAAGCTTCAGTTTCAATGTTCAGCGATTGCCGCACCTCATCTTTCATATCATCTGTGCAATTCCTGATGAAAAACACTGCTGACTTATCACGGTTTACCAGCTGTCCTGATCCTTGACTGTACATATCGAGCACTTCTTGCAGTCGTAAGGCCCCTCTTTGCGATGCTTTTGAAAACACTATGCAGTCATCTGCAAAATAAGTGTGAGATCCAGGAGGCATGGACACCCACGCGCACACCTCTGGATAGATACACCGGCCCCCTCGACTTCAACAAGCAGGACAGACCTTCAGCACACAAAAGGAACAAATAGGGGGATATGGGATCACCTTGGCGAATTCCCCTAGTCGGCCTGAAAGATTTAGTAAGAACACCATTCACGTACTAACAGGGATGCTGAAGTCACACATCTCATGATCATAGATACAAAAACATTGTGAAAACCCAGCTTCAACATAACTCTTCTCAGGTATTCCCACTCAACACGGTCATACACTTTGGCCATGTCAAGTTTGACAGCACAAGCTCCCAGTTTTCCTTTCTTTCTTTTCAGGTAATGCGTGCATTCATAAGCTATTAAAACATTGTCCGTGATCAATCTACTAGGGACAAAGGCACTCTGTTCTTCAGACACGATCTCATCTAAGAAGCCTCTTAATCTGTTAGCAAGAACTTTAGAGCACAATTTGTAGATGACATTGCAAAGTGAAATTGGTATGTAATTCTTCATTTCCTGTGGGTGTTTCACCTTTGAAATAAGAACAATAGTATAGTAGTATAGCATTAACCTCAGCCGGCAACTCACCACCATTAAGAAAATCCAAGACTCCCTTGGTGATACTCGGGCCAAGTAGCTTCCAATGATGCTGAAAGAAACCCGCTGTAAAACCATCAGGGCCGGGAATCGAACCTGTGTACGTCCACCAACGTACGTAGTAGTATCTTGTTTTGTTTATTACAGTGCAGGATGCATCAATGCACAATATAGTGCACTGTCATCGTTCGTTCGTTCACATGCATATAACTAACTGTAAAAAAAATCGTAATAATATATGGCGAAAAATATGGAAGCACTCACTCATTGCACGCGCATATGTTCCGTGAACAAGGACCGTCCGATTGGCGTAAAACCCCTTTCGATATCGATCACTACGTACCGGTAGTGGTGCGTAGCCTGGTGGGTGCAACTGCAACCCTTACTGCGCAGAGAATCTACCACGAATATTCCACACTGACTAAAAAGCCCGTAGGAGTAGCCATGATTAAACTGAAGGACAAAGCGAGGTCAAACGCTACCTACATTACACTACAGATGAGTTGCGACTGCATGCGATGGTGAGTGAGATCATTCTTTCGTCTTTTTCGAGCAATGAATGATTACCTGGAGGACAAACTTTGCCGTTCCACACTTTTAATTTGATTTATTTATCGCTTGCGTACTAGTTCTACTTCACACGCTCAAACTCTTTTATTTGGAACCCAATAGTCCAATTGTGCACTGCAGAGATTGATGTACTTTCGGCACCTTGCTGCTTCTTTATATCAACAACTAACTATATATTTTGCTAGTCAAATCTTAAAAGTTCCACTTAAATCGAAATCTTGAAATATACTATTTAACATTTGACTGTGATCAGAGGAAACAGCTCATGATTGATTTATTATATGTATTTATATGCCTAGTAGATATACTAGTACCCCCACTAGCTAGAAAGATAGATAGATGCTCGCGTCGCCTACCACTAGCCGCTTCCCCAAAAGAAAAATGGATTATTGGAGCAGTACGTATGAACGAGCAGTGTAGTGCACTGTGTAGTGTAGGTACGTTGTGTGGTAAAGGAGATTCTCGCCGCTGCCGGCCTCTCCTTCCCTCGATCGATCTCTTCTCTGCAGCGTCACATCGATCTATCCTATCCTAGCGTTTTGTTGGCAGAAATGTAATGCATGGGATACGATTACAAATGTTGGGTATTAATTTGTTTCAGCCCCCTCGGTAATCAGATGCCGCGTTATTTAATACGGACTAGCTAGCTAGCAGACAGCTGATACCGCTCCAAATCGAGTGGACTTCTTCGCGTGGGTGTAGAAGCTGCTGACACGAACCGCGCGCCTGGTGCTGCCTCTTCACGTGCAGTGGGCGTGCAGGATCTCTGTAGAGAACAAAAGGCGCTCGGTGCTGGCTGCTGAGGACATGAGAGTGAGTGAAAGCGTTTCCATTACCGTCTACAACCAAACAAATAATACTGTGATCTGATACATACACCCTGTTCGCTGCTGATAAGCTGGCTGGTACTGTTTTGTTGTGAGAGAAAAACACTGTACCATGACTGATAAGGTCAAGCGAACAGGGTGATTGTTTAAGTTTCCGGTTTAATTGGATTCCATTACCATTTACATTTACACTTACCAACCAAACAGCACCTAAAGTCCAAAGGAACTCTCAAACGGCTCATAACTCATCACTCATCAGCGTCTGAGCGTCTCACTCTCACTGCATGCATGCATGCATACGTCTTGTGATGGCAAGGAGGATCACGCTCGCGTCGCTTACCACTCTCACTGCATGCTGCATGCATGTGTACGTCTAAACGAATATATAACGTGCAGATACCGTGTGGCGTACGTGTGATGACCATGTTCGCTTAGGTGATAAGTCATGACTCAAAGTACTGTTGGCTGATTTGTTGTGAGAGAAAAATACTATACCATGGCTGATAAGTCAGGCTGAACAAGTACGACACAAATTGTGCAGTTTGTTGTTCTCTGCGTGTGGCCGTCGTCCCCACCTGTCTTGACACGTCGTACGATAACCCTATATATACTCCATCCATCCCAAAAGAATGTAATCTAAGAATTCAAATCTTGTCCAAAAAGAATGTAATTCTATGTTTTGATCAGCTTTTTCAAGTGAGATCCAGCCAATAAAAAAAACCATCGCATGACTCATGGCATTGGATAATGTAAAGTATTTTGAACTTGTGGAGAATTCTCTAGATAAAAAGATTACTTCCTATGAAACTCTGTAGAATATAGCAGAGGTACCTGCGTAATTTTATATGTCCACTAATCTAGCCTTAAAATTTGAGAGGGAGTATATTCGATCGACCTCAGCAACGAGGAAGCATTAAATATTCAGAAAGCAAGCCACACATGCATGCATGCATGCAGCACGAGGAAGCAGACATGCCATGCCAGTGATGATGCCACGGCCGGCCGGCTGATGAGCGGCGGCTACTTCCAATTAATCATTTTTTGAGCTCACGGTACGTACATACAGTGAGTCAGTGACCGATGCATGTCTTCAAAGCTCAGAATGATTCGTCGGTGCACGTACGTTTCGTGGCTTGAACCGATGAATTAAACAAGGGACAAAGAGATGTGCGAATTTTTGTTGTTTGGCTCAGCAAAGATGATTCTTCTTACTGAGAAACCACTATATACAAATTAAAGAGCATCGCCAAACGGCCTCTAAATAAGCCTTCACGTATATACAACAAAATCGTGAAGATGATGATCAGTTGTTGATCTAAGGATCTCGCGTGTCACAAAGTCGATCGATATCATTATATCATATACCATGCCACTGTGAGTCTGTGATACAAGAAAGTCCAAAAGGTCGAATGGAATTATTCAAATCAAAAGAATGAAATACAAGGACAGACGTTCCTTTGCACGACGATGGACATACACGGTTCGATCTTTTCTGCGAACAAAAGAAAAACGAAGTAATAAAGAGGAACTTTGACCTTTAGACGACGTAATAAGCAACGTGCAATGTCCCCCCCCCCCCCCCCCCCCACCCTTGTGGGCTCGATCGTGTTAAGTTAGATTTATTTTGCAAAGGTTGACATATAATCCATGTTAGATCATGCATTGTGGTTCGTCAAAAGAAAAAAAAAACTACTAAAATTTTAGAATCTGTGAGTGGATCAGTCATGCATGCAACGACTTGCTTGTTGGGTGCCCTGATTGTACATCTTACGGCACTTCGATAACATATATTTCGACATCCATCGATGACCCAAAGGTCTTGTGCTCCAGAAGCAGAACACAAGATTAATGGAAGTATATATATATATATATATATATATATATATATATATATATATATATATATATATATATATATATATATATATATATATATATATATATATATATATATATATATATATATATATATATTCTTCTATCTACATTAAAATATGTAGACAATTATAGGTGTGTAATAATAGGAGCACACTGATGTGTAAGTGTGGTGTATGCGCATAGCGATGTGTGTGCATTTGTCGTACACCAATTTGTTATAGTCACAAAATAAATGAATAAAATTGTTTTTTAATAAATATATGAGAAAATGGACAAAACTAAACTAGACATCAATCCGAGTACCGGCACTACCTTGAACCTCCGGTGATATAAGTATTATAAATTCGTGTTTAATACCCACAACTTATCAAAATTACTTATTTTTGTGCACTCACTTTATGTTATGCAGTACCCATATGTAGGACTATGGTGGCACTATTTTTTTAAGATAAAAAACTAGGGGGATGAACTGTTCCCACCTAAATTTTATTACCACATGTTCCGGCAAAAAGCTAGTAATGGTAGTTACATTATTGGATCATGAACTCAGAGTAACAAAGCAAGAAAGTCGAGAAGAGAGCACAAACACCAATACAAACAACACCACACAATCACTAACAAACATAGGGAGAAACAACAAAACTACGACTCTCAGATAGAGGCTAGTCGATCATCACCAAACACTGAACCACCGATTGACAGAACTTTGATGAACTCCATTCCACAGGTGACTGTAAGGCACTGAGTCAAGATGACAGGCGATAGTCGTGATATACATCTTCTATGGAGTTCATTCGGGATCCAATTGCCTTCCACCTACATCTGTAAAGGGGAGGAAGCCTCAAGGGTTGTAGGACAGACAATTGAGGAACGAGGAGATCCAAGAGCGGGGATCATGGTCCCGCTAACCTTGCATATGGTGAGAAGATGCATTCAAGGAACCTGAAGAATGCCATAGTAAAGACACTGGTAGCAGACACCAACCAACAAACAACTTTTGTCCCCATATAGGAAGTGCAATCAAAAGGGTCACCATGCAGAAGAGTTGTGATTAAGTGTGAGCCGATCCTCTATGGTGATACCTACAAGTAGGATGCGACATCGAGGATGCCACTGTGCCACCGGCCCCAGATGTCTAGAGCTAGGTTTTCACCCAGAGATATCCTATAGTTACATGAGTGGGGGGCTACAACGACGCCTGCAAGAAAGTTAGCAGCGCCCAAGGGCGTCAGAATCGATAGCACTGACATATCGCACATGGCTTTGCCTTACCACATCCCTAAGGCTCTTGAACCCATCAACTCTAAATTGCCTTCTCAGGCATGCCCATGCCCTCGCTCTAGTGCTTGGGCAGTGGGCCACTCCACCACTAAAGGCACCATGGTGAAGCCATGGGATCCCAAGGGCACGCCGACTGCTGGTGCTCTAAGTGCTTTGCCTTACCACATCCCCCATTGCTTGAGCTCATGAATTGATAGCTCGCACAGAGTAGTAGGGCCCACGCCAAATGGAGGTCATGGGTGAGCACTCAGATTTGTAGGCCCACGCCATGGGCTTGCAGCATGCCAGACGGCCCTAGGTCACACCACACTTGACGTGCAGTAGCAGCAGCGCTGGCATGGCCCCAGGCACGTCCCCCCAGGAGCATAGCCACCTCCGCCACCACAGAAGCCATAACTTGACTGCTTGAACTAGCTAGGGACCTCCAACCGCAGCACCATGCCCCTTCGCCCGGACACGCACGGGGTGCATCTCAGCCAGGGAGATAGAAGTGCCCAACCACCAAATGCCATGGGCCACGTTTCACCAGATCCGGCCATGGGGAGACCCCCCAGTCGCCACCCCCTACCACTAAGAGTGGCCACGAGGATAGGGATGGGAGAGGCAATCGGAGCTAGGTGAAGATAGGGCCACCGTAGCGGCCTGTACGAGCTCCTAGTGGCACTATGGATGTCATGCCCACGAGCTCGGCCAAGCCCACACCGGAGAATGTGCAGTGCGCGGATCTGTGGTGGAGGAGCACGGATCTGGCCATCTCCCACACAAATATGCTCCTTGCCCGCGCTGCCACGCCACCACCGGCCATGGCAACAGACAACCATGTACAAGGAAAGGAGGAAAAATTAGGAGAGGAGAGGAGAGGGTGTAGGACCCCGCCGTCACCTTCATCGCCTCTGCACGGGCACCCGCCGACAAGCTCGAGCAGCAGCAGCAGGGTGGGGATGGGAGGGAGGGGGCAACAACGGTGTTGGTTGGGGCCCCGCCCATCTTGCCCTTGGACGGGACGATGCGGGGGCGAGTAGGCTTTTTGATTGTGGCAATATTCGTTAGAAGCAAGTACATGGGTGTGTGTGTTGGCCGTCTATGGATGGCCATAGGTCCCGTTTGGTATGACTTCTCTCCTGCTCCGACTTCTCCAAAGGAGCCCTACCAAAGAGTTTAGTAGGAGGAGCCATTTCAAGCCCATTTTCAATGAAAAAAGGAGGAGCCGGAGTAGTTTTCAAGAAGCCATAATTTGTGGCCTCCAATGGCTCTGGCTCCTCTAGAGAAGATCTTGGGGATGGGGAGGAGCCATCCCAAACAAGACATTAGAGTATAGAAGGCGCTTGCCATGTAAAGGGTTCCAGCTCTTGCAATCAAGAACATAGAGAGCTCAGCTCAGTCAAGACGAATGGCTTTTATCCTAGCAAGTCTGAACATGGTTAAATTTCTCACATGCTTGGATCGGATCACCGGGCTCTCACCCTTCGGCTCCTCTCGCCAAACACCAAACCCCAAAATTAGCTGGTCTGCGGGCATTAGACTATTCATATCTTACGTATCCCGCCGTCATGTGTCTTTGTTGGTCAGCAGAAAGGTGCAAAATTGTGTTGACACAATTGACAGGTGCAGAATATCACAAGCATATATAAATATATCTATACAATATACAGAAATCTATTATCCGCACATACTGACATTATATATACATCACGTTCAATTCCTTTTGGAATGATGGTCACCAATCCACCATTATTCGGTACTCCCTCCGTTCTAAATTATTAGACGTTTTGACTTTTTTTAGATACGTTGCATTTGTTATGCATGTAGGTACACCCTATGTCTAAATATATAGTAAAAATAATATATATAGAAAAGTCAAAACGTATTATAATTTAGAAAGGATTTAGTACTCATGTATATATGCTGAGATAACAGCAGGTCACATGCATGCAACACGAGAAGCGCGCGCGCGCGCGTACTTGGCGATATGCCAGCAGTGATGCCGGCCCACTCGCTCGCTCACTCACTCGACCTGTGACTCTGTGAGACGGACTGAGCGGCTCCCTCCAATCATTTTCACTTTTTTCAGACATTACAGTGACATATCGTTTCAAAGTTCAGAATGACTTTTTTTAATCTAATGGGGTTTATGTGTCCATTAATCTAATTAAATTAAATAAATCCTAAGACTCATGTTAAGAGGTATGTGATTAATTAATCTCACATGGGCATGCGAGAGTGACACGTATGTCGTCATGCATGAATTGTTCTCTTCACGCACCTATCATAGTACAGTAGATACACACATCAGTACCTCAAGTCTGCAAGTACAAATAAAATCGTAAAGATGGTCAGCCGTTGATCTAATAATGTCGCGTGTCACAAAGTCGATCGATCTCTCGTAACCATGCCACTATGGTACAAGAAAGTCCAAAGGTCGAATTGAATTCAAAGAAAAAAATGAAAAAAAATAGGACATAGTACGTTTCTTTTCTGCGAACAAAAGAAAAATAAATAAAAAGGATCTTTGCCCTTTTAAATGTAAGCATCGTGTGTTTTTTTGTCTCATGTTGCGTTAGCTTTTACAAAGTAGGATAAAAGATTGGCATATAATCCATATGTTAGATTGTGGTTTTCGTAAAAAAAAAAAACTACAGCTACGTACTAGAATTTTAGATTTTGTGTGTGGATCAATCATGAAACGGCTTGGGTGCCCCTGATTATACATCTTATACTTCGGTAACATTTTGACATCCACAACAAAGTTTTGTACCATCGATGGGCTTGTGCTTGAGAAGCATAACATGATAACTTGAAGGAAATTATATGTAAAGGTAAGCGGTTCCTTATTTAGCCAAATGAGATATAGTACTATTTTTCTACATTAAAATATGTACAAAATTATAGGCATGTAATAGGGACACACGGACGTGTAAGTGTGTGGTGTATTTTTAGATTTTGTGAGTGGACCAATCATGGAACGACTTGGATGTCCCTGATTATACATCTTATACTTTGGTAACATTTTGACATCCACAACAAAGTTTTGTACCATCGATGACCCATAGAGGGATTGTGCTCGAGAAGCAGAACAAGATTACTTGGAGCAAATTATATATAAGGGTAAGCGGTTTCTATAGCCAAATGAGATACAGTACTAATTCTTCTACAGTAAAATATGAAGAAAAATATAGGCATATAATAGGGACACATGGATGTGTAAGTATGTGGTGTATTTTTAGATTTTGTGAGTGGCCATGAAACGACTTAGGTATCCCTGATTGTACATCTTATACTTGGTGGTAACATTTCGACATCTACAACAAGGTGTACTATGGATGAGCCAAAGAGCTTGCTCCAGAAGCATAACAAGATTACTTGAAGCAAACCATATATAAGGGTAAGGGTTTCTTTATTCAAATGAGATATAGTACTAATTCTTCTACATTAAAATATGTAGAAAATTATAGGCATGTAATAGGGACACACGGATGTGTGTGTCGTGCACCCGTATAGTGATGTGCCTGCATTTGTACACCAACTTATTATAGTCACAAAATAAATGAATAAAATCCATTTTTTAATAAAACATATGAGAAAATAGATTAAATTAAAGTAAACTAGCCATCAACCTATGCTCCCGCATGAGCTTGAACCGCAGAAGTTCGTGTTTATTACCTATAGCTTATCAAAATTACTTTTTTTTGTGCACTGTCTTTATCTTCATTCCTTTTTTTTGGAATCTCTTTATCTTCATATAAATACGTACTTTGCAGCCTCTATATAAATATGTACTTTGCAACCTCTATATCCAATTATACCAAAATTATAATTGGAAGTGCGTGCATGGGTGTATAGATGGCTTTGAAGTATAGAAGGCCCCACAATGTCGCGTAAAAGGGTCCAACTCTTACAACGAGTGCTTAGGCTCACACAGGACAAATGAATCTTATCCAAGCAAGCCTGAACCTAGTTAAATTTCTCGCGAGCTTTGATCTGAGCACCACATTAGTTCTCGCCCTTCGACTCCTCTCACCAAACCTGCACTTGTAGAGAGAACAGACTTTCGGTTCAGCACATTACTCTCGGCTAGAATTGGGCCCTCCCGGGTCTAAGTTTCTTGGGCGTTCGAGGACCTTTAGCCTCGGTGGGCAACACCAACCCGGACTAAAGGGTCTACATTAATCTCGGCTGGTGTTACGAACTCAGACTAAAGGACCCTTTAGTCCCGGTTGGTGCTACCAACCCGGACTAAAGGTCCTCCAACGGGTTTGTTTAAAAGGAAAGCATCTCATCTAAAGTCACATGTGTTGTGTAGGTGGGGTGGAAAGGTATGCACGAGGCAATGCATGAGGTCCTAGGTTTAAGAGTGGGTACTATTATTTTTTTTAGTCATGGATGACCTTTAGTCCAGGTTTAAAGCAACCGGGACTAAAGACCCTTGCCAACCGGGATTGAAGCCACATATTCTACTAGTGCTGAAACCCCAGGGATTCACAGGACTAAAGGCCCTTGCCAACCGGGATTGAAGCCACGTTTTCTAAACTAGTGCTGAAACCCCAGCATTAGCTGGTCCTTGGGCATTAGACTGTCGACGTATCCCAACAACATGTCTTACGTATCTCAACAACATGTCTTTGTCGGTTAGTAGAAAAATGTACAAAACCGTGTTGACAGGTGCAAAATATCATTGCATTGCATCCTTTTTCTAGTGAAATTTCCGAAACCAAGTTCTATATTTTTGAGAGTTGATGCAGCAGGATTAAAGTTTGTGTACAGCCACAGAAGAGGTGAATAAAGGGCCGGGGCCATATTCCTTCTCGCCTTATTAGTTCCTTAGACTTAGATTGAGACCTACTAGACTTCCAAGTCTCAACCGACGTACTTTAAATATGAAACATAAATTTGATAGGGACTTTTAACACCAAATTTAGCTCAAGTTTAATTTTTTTAATTATTGTACAAGTAGTTTTGCACCATCAACTCAAAATGGGAACGGGTGGACATAGGTACATGTTAAGTTTAGATCTTCTTTGCATTGTCACAAAACAGAGTCACATAGGTGCCCTGATCTAAAAAAAAAACAGAGTCACATAACTAGAGGCATCACAAAGATACAGGTGAGATGCATTTCAGCACATAGTTTGTAAGTATTGGTTTTAGTTGGGAAGTATTGGCCGGACACATGCATGGCCATAGACCACATTGTAGGTAGCTCCACGGCTACCTTTTCCTACACCGAGGGAAACGTTTATACTAAAAAATGGACAACACAAGCTGGCTAGAGCGAGGATAACACACGTGACAGGTCCACATTCCAAAATTCAGAAAAGAAACACATGGACATTGCCTAGTATGGAGCACTACTCTATTAGCATTTGCTAGTTTTGGTGCTCCACCACGCTTCTGTCTATTTGAGGCGAATTTGCTGGCCGACGGTTTCATGCTGCCTCTAATATCGCATCCTCACCACAATTAGGGTTGGCAGTAGATGCTATAAATACGTGCACATTTAGTTACATGGTGACTGCTGGCTCTTGCTAGATTCCATTCTTCGCTGCAAATATTCAAAATGTTCCTCAAGATTTGTTAGAAAATTTAGGGATAGATAGGGCACCTTTGGAAGGAAGCTATAGTCTTTTGACTCCATGCGTCAATATAGATGTAAGTACCACCATCTATGCTAGTTGTAAGTGACAAACATGCTTTATCATCATTGAAATGTAGCTGCTGGCCGGTATCATGGCTTCGTTCTGGGTGCTCTTGCCACAACTGATGGTCCAGAAGCTGCTACCTCAACATGAGTCAAGATAAAGTGCACTAATTACCCACTTGTGTTTGGATTATTCTCCTAGTCTTGAGATATTAAGGTTAATAAGTTCGTTATGATTTTTTTATGCTAGGATGTCTAAACAAAAGAAATTCCTTCCGATTAAAAGTGGCACATGATTTGATTAGGCAATGTGTTTAGCATCCATTTCACATTTAAATTATTCAGAGTTGGAGAATAAATGCCACCTAGTTCGTTCTTAACAAAGCCCTTCCTCAAAGGAAAGCGACTATAGCTCGGGTACTGGGCCCACTCCATACAAACAGCATGTTACTTGCCTTGGCACACGTGTGGGACCCTAGTGCACAGTCGTACGTACACGTGGCACATGCACCCAACGCTTATTATACTATAGTACTAAAATGATAAAAGTTTGTTTCATGATAAATAGTGTCCAGGATATACACACACACAAAGTGAACCTATACTAATCATTCCCCAGCATGTTAATCTCAAGATTAAATTTGGCACCACCCCACTGAACACAAAGTGATCCAGGCCCAGGGAACTAAACCCCACCAACTGCCTGACCATGAACCATGCATTCCAGAATCCAACACCCAAGGCGGGGAAAAGATATTCACCTTCCACCAGGTGTTCTTTTACGTGAGTGGTGAATCTTCCTCTTTGCGTTTCTTTTGGAAACTTGGGGTGGAGTGGATTCTCTAAAGCAGTTTCTAATAAAGCAGACTTGTTACAGGTTTGAATTAAGAAAAGAGGAAGACAAGAAACCGGAAACTCATAAAGGTTGAACTGAGAATCGTGTCTCCTTTTTTTTTTTCAAGTATATATGGAAGCACTTATGTTACTGGTAATAACTAACTTGGTTTTAATTAAAATCCCATTTATACCAAAAGTTCCTTTGAGCCTTGTATGCCGTAGTTGTTGCTCATCTATCCAGCCAAATTATGTTGTTGATGGGTTATATATGGAATGACACTTCAATTAATATGGTCCAGTTTGGCACATGTAGACATGCTATCCTGTTTCTTTTTTTCACAAATTAAACAGAAATTATACCAAATAGCATGATCCTATAGCAATTTATCAGTAAATAGAATCCAAGACTTTTCACTAGCGCTTCCAAAAAGCAAATTCTCACAATCACAAATTCACACCCAAATTTCAACCACTACACCTTTGTCTCCCATCCAAACCCTTGCAGCGCGCGCAATTCCTCTTTCCGCTCTTTCCCTGAAAAAATAGACTTGGCCTCACAAATCTTTTTTGTGCAATACTTGAATGATCATGAAGACTAGATTTTATGTATGTCATGATGGATGCACATGTTCTGGGTCTATTATTATCATAGACATAGATAAAAATGTTCCATTGCATTTATTAGATAAACCACATGTCAGATCAGGGTTGAGAAAAAATGTGGAGACATGAACCAAAGGTTTGCGGAAAAATTCAAAATTGCATCTTCTTTCATTGAATAGAATCTAGGTGTAGTAGGTGCCTTGGAACTACCTCACAACAAGGTTAGATGTTTTTTTAGTTTCGTGCACCCCTATAATCCATACCTCCAATAGTTGTTCGAAAACATATGCACACTTTTTTGAGAGGACATTTATCTCTAACAAACGATTAATGTATAGGCTTATTTTTCTAATTTTCTATTTGTGTTTTCCTTTTAAAAAAACAAAATCCTAAATTTCTTAGACATCGCATTCTAAGAGATAAGAACATATCCCTTTTGAAAACTTGGGTGGAGTGGATTCTCCTACAGATTCTAGAGCAAAGTTGTTAATATGTTAGTCCAGGTGTAGTTTCTTGTGTTACAATGGAGATTCCAATTCAAGAAAGGGCCGACATGACACTAGAAATTTACAAAGGTGAAACTGAGAACCAAGCTTTTTTTCTTTCATATCTCTTTGTATGGAACACCTATTTTATCTTAGTGAAAGTAAAAACACTTATTTACTGCCATGTAACTCCATGTTTTATGGGTTTAACATAAGAACCTTGCATTTTTGTAGTTGTTGTCATGTATCAAGCCAACAACGCACCATTACAGATCATGTTATGGTTGGTCACTTGTCATATTGTAGTATAATAGAGTTGTGGGAATCAAACTCTAGTGGTCGACTGACGTCCACCCTTATCGGACATAGTCCAGTTTGGCACATGTTATTTCCCAGATTTTTTATATATCAAACAACAGTATTCTGCAGCAAATTTTCAATAAAACTGAATCCTAGGCTTTTCATTGGTATTCCAAAAAGCAGATTCTGTCAATCACAGTATCACACAGAAATTAACCACGACTCCTTTCTCTCCCAACCTAACATCTATGGCAGCACACACTTTATCTCTTCTCCGCCCCTCCCAGTAAAAATAGACCCTGACTTATTCTAGTGCAAAAAGGTCTATTTTTTATGCTAGGATGTATATTAGAATATAGTTATTATTAGCTAATAGAAGTTTGAGTAATTAAAATCCCATTATATTAGTTAACTGATTTTTCTAACGTTCTATTTGTGTTTTCCTTTAAAATCAAGAGCCTAACTTTCTTAGACATCACACATTCTAAGAGGTATGAACATATCCCTTTTGAAAACTTGGGTTGAGTGGATTCTCTTATAGATTCTAGAGCGGAGTTGTTAATAATTTAATCCATTGTAGTTTCTTGTGTTTCAATGGAGATTCCAATTCAACAAATGGCCGACACGAAACCAGAAATTCACAAAGGTGAGACTGAGAATCAAGTTTTTTTTTTTCATATCTCTATGTATGGAAACACTTATTTTATCTTAGTGAAAAAAGAAACACTTATTTACTGAAATGTAAAGGTTTTATGGGTTTAAATTTGAGTCTTGCATTTTGTTGTTGCTGCCATGTATCAAGCCAATGACGTAGCAATACATATTATGATGAACGGTTGGTCTCTTGTCATATTGGAGTATATAGAGTTGTTGGAATCAAACTCTAGTGGTCGAGTGATGTCCACCCTTACCATACACGGTCCAATTTGACGCGTGTTTTTCCTCGGTTTTTCATAGATCATACGGCCGGATTCTACCGCAGTAGTCCAGTAGATTGTCGATAAATAGAATCTAAGACTTTTTATTGGCTCTTCCAAAAAGCAGATTCTGAGTTTCAAAAAAAAAGCAGATTCTGACAATCACATAGAAATTAACCACCACCGCTTGTCTTCCAACCAAACACACGTTGTGCCGCCCACACTCCCTCTTTTTCTGCCCCTCCCTGTAAAAATAGACCGGTCTCAGGAATTTTTTTTTCTAGTGCCAAAAAGGCCTGAATTGCCACGGAGCAATTCTCGTTTGATTACTTTGAGAACAACTACAACAACTGGTCACATCCTTCAAAAACTCTTCCCCTCCCCTGCATCTGCATCGGGTCGGAGGAAGAGAGGAGGCGGCCATCACGTTATTCGTCCTGCCCTACCACTACCATCGGTACCAGTAGTCCGTCTCCCCTTAATGGCCGGAACACGATATCCTCCTCCGAGAAGCACTCGCTTCTTCTACTGCTGCTGCTTCTGCTGCTCAGAGGACCGTGATGCCCCATCCTATGCATCGGTCAGCCGGCCGGTCAGGGCTGCGCCGCTTTGCATGCCCCCGCCGCGACGGCCTCCCCTACGCTGAAGAAGAGGCGGTCCGACCCGAAGTTCTCGCCCACCGCCGAGTTGAAAATCCTCTCCGCCACCGACCCCAACGGGTTGGCAAGCACCAGCTGCATGCATGCAGCAAAATCCAGTCATTTGGCAATCCAAATCGATGAACAGCAGCTGTATGCGTGCGTACCTTGATGTTTCTTTTGTCCATCACTTTCTTCAGCTCCGACAGCGCGTCCAGACCGCTCGTGTCGATCGCCGTGACGGCTGCAAGAATCGAACAAGATTCACATGATGACATGAAGCCAGTAACTTTTAAAGTTCCATGGCGCTAGCTAGCTAGCTAGCTCGCTCACCGCTCATGTCGAGGACGACGCATCGGATGGAGGGGAGGTTGGACTTGAGCGCGCGCTCCTCCTCGTCGCGGAGGAACCGCAAGACCCGCTCCACCAGGTACATGGAGTTGGCGAAGTAGATCGCCGACTCGACGCCGACGACGAGGAACGCCGGCACGCGGACGGCCTCCCCGTACTGCGCCACGCTGCGGTAGCTCTGCGTGCCGGGGACCAGGCCTTCCACCACCAGGTTGGGGCGCGTCACCTGGAGCAGGATCTTGAACAGCGAGATGCCGACGGCGATGGCCAGGCCCATCTGCACGGACACCAGGAGCACGCCGAGGAAGGCCGACACGCACGCCAGGAAGTCCAGCTTGTCCACCTTCCACAGCTTGGCGGCGCCGCGCACGTCGATCAGCCCTATCACCGCCGTGATGATGATCGCCGACAGGATCACGTTCGGGGTGTAGTGGAACAGCGGCATCAGGAACAGCAGCGTCACCAGCACCATCGCCGCCATCACGATGTTGGACACCGCCGTCTTGCAGCCCGCGCTGTAGCTCACCGCCGACCGGGAGAAGGAACCCGTCGTCACGTAGCAGGAGGCGCAGGAGCCGGCCATGTTCATGATCCCGATCGCCATCATCTCCTTGTTCCCGTCAACCTGGTAGTTGTTGATGGATGCGAAAGTCCTGCCCACTGCAATCCCTTCCTGCATTTTTTTTAAAAAAATTCGAAATAACAAATCTCCATCAGCTAGCTGAACTTTCATGCATTTTGAAATCAAATTCACAAATTCACATCGCTGCAGTGCAGTTTCATGGAAATCTGTCTTACAGTTAAGGACAAGATGCCTGTCATGATCCCTGTTTTGATCGCCAGCGCCACGTAGGAGCCGCTGAAGGTGAGCATGTTCGCTGAAGGAGGGTTCACTCCCCTGGGGAGGATGCCAATCTGTGTTTTTGCAGAAAGTGAAACCATATTTTAAGAAAAAGATATTTACAGATGAAGCAGCGAATAATGATCTTTTGTTCTTTGAAGGGAACTGATTCAGATTGCCTATACTGAAGATACTTACAACACTGATGGTGGGGGATTTCCAGATGTAGGAGAGGATGGTGGAGATGATCACTGACGCCAGGGGAGCACCTGCTGCTACCAAGAAAAGCTTTGGATTCCTTTTGCTCTGAAAAAAAAATACAGCGAACAAATTAAATTAGCGGTTGATAATTGCTTTTTATAATCTCAACAAGACAATGTAGATAGATTTGTGTACTGTAAATTACTAGTACATACTAGAATTTTTAGGAGTATAAATAAATAAATTATGTAAAAAGCTGTTGATGCCTGGGTCGGCGCAGGCTTTCGCAGCCTGGGGCTGCTCACTGCCCTCATCACTTAATCGGCACTGAGCTCCCCTCTTTCTCCGTCGCACAAATAGTTTCCTCCGTAGTACGACCAGGTCAACCCACCACTAGTTGGTGCTTTGTGTTAAGTGTTTACTCCGGGTAGCGGACGGCCCCTCGCCGTGCTCTTCCGCGGAGCGTGTAAAACCTCTCCTTCCACTTAATGAAGCACGTGCTATAGCACGCTTTCGAAAAAAAAGCTGTTGATTTTGGAGGCACTGATTTTTTGAAGATTTCTCAGGCATGGCCCCAGCAGAGTGGAATTCTCAGACTGACACTTTTAATCATATCATACCAAGTGACAAGGAGCAGCGTCCTTCTTAAGCAATTTTATCTGCAGCTAGCTAAGGAGTGATGAAACTATCATGAGTGATGGCGAATCATTTACAGTCTCAACTCTCATGGAGGTGCTTGTCGATCAGCCCTTTTCTGGAGATATTGGTGATATATCATGCACAGATGGCCATGGCCAACTTGCTGCATATTAACAGGTGACACATCGGAAGCCAAATCAGAGGCATTCTCCCCGAAAAGGGCATTGGGCGAGGTTCTACTGGTGCTTTGTCAGAATAGATTCTAAAGCCACAAGCACACGTCTTACTTTATCTGATCCATGGGGTTTAGCCATGTGAATGCTTGCTAACATTCTATCTGCACTACACATACAATTGGTACTTGCAAATTCACACCAGACTATAACTATTCAAATCAAACAAAGTGCTGCTTCAAAATACATGTATGCTTCAGCAATATATGCTTGGTTCTTATTTTCTCAAAGGAAACAGTGGTGCTTTTCATTTTAAAATAAAAAAGGAAACAAAATGATGCTTTTATAAATACACAACCTTAAAGAGGAAACACTTTTTGGCACCATGTTTCAGTCCATTGATAGCTAGCTTGGAAGACTAGGCCTGGGCAAGGACAACTTTTATTAGCATACCAACTGTTTAGTAGAGTCAAGTAACTCTGAACCATTTTTCTTTAAGTATACTGCATAGAGCACAACTAGCTTGGGTAACTAACTGAAACCGTTCAAAAGATACTAAATTAGGGAACTACGCCATTCTGGTTTTTGTTATAGAAAATACTTCTTTTACTGCGACAATGTGTTGAACTTGGGATTCTATTTGCAATAAGGTAAATGGATTGAAATGAGTTCCTTTTCTTTTTGGGTGGGGTGGGGGGGATGTGTGAACAGTACTAGGTCCCAAGAAGCAGGAGCTGGCTCTTAATTAATCACCCCCATGAATTATTGGACATTTCTTAAACTATATATATGCAGTGGAGTCAAAAATTCCTTGTTAGTGGCAGGCACCCTTTGGGGACCCCTCCATGAACTCGGTTTGAATCACCACCTTCCCTTTTTGCAGCCCCATCTTTCCTAGAAGCTAAGCTAAGCTACCTGTCCATCCAAACGCCATGGTCAGAAAAATCGTAGAGAATTTTGCCGACTGATGATTAACCAATCAATCTAACTGCATCTGCCCTTTAGAAATTCTTTTTAATTTAATGAAGAAAATAAAAGTGACAGAGATCAGATTCTACCCGGTTTCGTTTACACCGGTCGGTGTCGCGGGAGAAATGCAAAACCACTTGTACAAATGGTCTGTGTCACATTTTGTATGTGCGGCCACTGTTACTCCAGCTAGCTTTATTTCTCTCTTACTACTAATAGTAACTAGTTATTTAATCTTAGCAATTTCATTCTTGCCTTTGTTCTTTGATGAGGATTGTGATAACTAATCAGATGGAAATGGAATCCGGTACATGGTTCTGAAGAAATATGCACAGTAAAGGTGAAGTATGAATGAATAACCAAATGATTAAAGAGCAGAATTAGAGAGCTTACGATTTGGCGCGTGAGGAGGAGGATGGCGAGGAAGGCGCTGCCCATGACGATCGTCTGCCACTTCCACTGCATCCATCGTCGTCGTCACGAGCAATTGTGAGAACGAGGATGATTTGTTGCGTAGCTGGTCAATTTTTACCAGACGCAGACAGTCTTGCTGCTCTGGTCGGCAGGCGACGACAGAGCAGGAGCACGTACCTCGTCGTGGCGGTTGACGACGGAGCGCATGACGTCGACGAAGCCCATGTGGGAGGTGAAGTGGACGATGCCGAGCAGGCTCTTGAGCTGCTGCAGCGACACGATGATGGCGGCGCCGCCCATGAAGCCCGTCAGCGTCGGCTTGGACAGGAAGTCGACGATGAAGCCCAGCCTGCGATGCCAATGCATGGATGGACGCCCATGCGTGATGAGCTGCTCTGCTCTGCCTGCTCTGCCGCGCCGGCCAATCGAGATCGCCGGCGGCTAGCGCCAGCCAATGGAACAGTGTTGGTTCAGAATGGCACCTGAGGAATCCCAGGGACGCCTGTAAGGCGCCGGCGAAGAAGGTGGCGGTGAAGGCGAGCTGCAGGTACAGGATGGGCTGCTCGTCCGGCGACACGGCCTCACGGAGCATGGACCCCATCACCAGCGATGCGATGGACACCGGCCCCACTGCCAGGTCCCGCGAGCTCCCCAGCAGTGAGTAGATGAGCGGCGGCACGAAGCTGGAATCTGCATGCATGCATGCACCAAATGAGATTTCTCCTACGAATTTGCAGGCAGGAGAAAGAGCAGGAAGAAACTCACATAGGCCAATGATCGGCGGCAGGTTGGCGAGCTTGGCGTAGCTGATTCCCTGCACGGCGACGGCAACGACGCAACCGTGTTAGAGCTAGTTATTACGCGCCGCACGCCGGCCGGCCTATATTCATTCTGGGCTGTGCCATAAAAAACCGTGCCAAAAGTAGCGAGGAAATGAATGAAGGCGAGGGAGGGGAGGAGAAGCAGGGGAAAGCAGAGCACGTGCCTGCGGGATGGCGAGGCTGGCAATGGTGAGGCCGGCGATGAGGTCGGAGCGGAGGAGGCGCGGGTTGTAGGTGGACCCCCACTGGAAGATGGGGAAGAAGTACTGCAGCGCCAGCACCAGGCGCCGCGCCGACGACTGGTTCTTGAACTGGTGCAGCGGGTCGTCGGGGAAGAACACCTCGGCCAGGCGCTGCCGCAGCGCCTTCGCCGTCGTCCGCCGCTCCGGCACCGACACCTTGTGCAGCTCCAGCACCGACGCCGACGCCGTGCCCTGCCGCGTCACGGGCGCGGCGGCGGCGGGGGCGGCGGCGCCTCGACGTCGTACGACAGGCTGTCCACCTTGTTGTTCACAACCATGCCGGTTGGCTGCTGGTCAATCGCTAGCTGCTGGTCGATGGCGTGCGTGGTCCCCGTCGGTTATCGCCGGCAAGGGCGGGCGGCGACCGACGCGCGCGTGGCCGTGGGCGGCCTTGTCGATTTCGGCTTTTAATTCGTGCCCTGGCTTTCCCTCCTGCAACGGCAGGGGAGTGAAGAGAGAGGGAGGAAGGTGTTTTGTTGTTGGCTTGCTGGATGGATTCTTGCGGAGAAGGAGGAGGAGGCCGCGGCACCTTTTATAGGGAGGGAGCCGGGAGCGAGACGTCGGAGGCGGGACAAGCCAGAAGCCACCCCCGGTTTGGACCACGGTAGACGAGTGAACCAGCACAAGGAAAAGACAAGAGAGACGGAGACTACTTACTGGTGGTTAATTTGGGTGCGCCTATTACTGGCGAAATCGTCTTGTAGGATTTTGAGGCACATGGATGCATGGAATTTAATGGAGTACTGTGGATTATCTTGGAGGATTTGTTCGTCTTATTCTAGAGAGTGTCTACTACTTAACTGTCAACAGATTTATGTGGTCAAATTTGTCTGATTTCTATCTATAATACGACCTAATAAACAGTTGTAGCATAAATCCTAAAGCACAGTCAAACATATAGAAATCTATCAGATTTAGTATCAAAAATTTGTCAATATATAATAGTAAAAGTCTTCTTATTAATTGGTATAGATGGTATAAACCAAGTAGGTTGTGATGATGGGCTGACTCCAAATTTTGGAGGTGTTTGGTTTCGAGACTTGAGAA
>CM036228.1:14435211-14628070 GCA_020631735.1 Saccharum officinarum
ACAACTTATCAAAATTACTTATTTTTGTGCACTCACTTTATGTTATGCAGTACCCATATGTAGGACTATGGTGGCACTATTTTTTTAAGATAAAAAACTAGGGGGATGAACTGTTCCCACCTAAATTTTATTACCACATGTTCCGGCAAAAGCTAGTAATGGTAGTTACATTATTGGATCATGAACTCAGAGTAACAAAGCAAGAAAGTCGAGAAGAGAGCACAAACACCAATACAAACAACACCACACAATCACTAACAAACATAGGGAGAAACAACAAAACTACAACTCTCAGATAGAGGCTAGTCGATCATCACCAAACACTGAACCACCGATTGACAGAACTTTGATGAACTCCATTCCACAGGTGACTGTAAGGCACTGAGTCAAGATGACAGGCGACAGTCGTGATATACATCTTCTATGGAGTTCATTCGGGATCCAATTGCCTTCCACCTACATCTGTAAAGGGGAGGAAGCCTCAAGGGTTGTAGGACAGACAATTGAGGAACGAGGAGATCCAAGAGCGGGGATCATGGTCCCGCTAACCTTGCATATGGTGAGAAGATGCATTCAAGGAACCTGAAGAATGCCATAGTAAAGACACTGGTAGCAGACACCAACCAACAAACAACTTTTGTCCCCATATAGGAAGTGCAATCAAAAGGGTCACCATGCAGAAGAGTTGTGATTAAGTGTGAGCCGATCCTCTATGGTGATACCTACAAGTAGGATGCGACATCGAGGATGCCACTGTGCCACCGGCCCCAGATGTCTAGAGCTAGGTTTTCACCCAGAGATATCCTATAGTTACATGAGTGGGGGGCTACAACGACGCCTGCAAGAAAGTTAGCAGCGCCCAAGGGCGTCAGAATCGATAGCACTGACATATCGCACATGGCTTTGCCTTACCACATCCCTAAGGCTCTTGAACCCATCAACTCTAAATTGCCTTCTCAGGCATGCCCATGCCCTCGCTCTAGTGCTTGGGCAGTGGGCCACTCCACCACTAAAGGCACCATGGTGAAGCCATGGGATCCCAAGGCACGCCGACTGCTGTGCTCTAAGTGCTTTGCCTTACCACATCCCCCATGCTTGAGCTCATGAATTGATAGCTCGCACAGAGTAGTAGGGCCCACGCCAAATGGAGGTCGTGGGTGAGCACTCAGATTTGTAGGCCCACGCCATGGGCTTGCAGCATGCCAGACGGCCCTAGGTCACACCACACTTGACGTGCAGCAGCAGCAGCGCTGGCATGGCCCCAGGCACGTCCCCCCAGGAGCATAGCCACCTCCGCCACCACAGAAGCCATAACTTGACTACTTGAACTAGCTAGGGACCTCCAACCGCAGCACCATGCCCCTTCGCCCGGACACGCACGGGGTGCATCTCAGCCAGGGAGATAGAAGTGCCCAACCACCAAATGCCATGGGCCACGTTTCACCAGATCCGGCCATGGGGAGACCCCCAGTCGCCACCCCTACCACTAAGAGTGGCCACGAGGATAGGGATGGGAGAGGCAATCGGAGCTAGGTGAAGATAGGGCCACCGTAGCGGCCTGTACGAGCTCCTAGTGGCACTATGGATGTCATGCCCACGAGCTCGGCCAAGCCCACACCGGAGAATGTGCAGTGCGCGGATCTGTGGTGGAGGAGCACGGATCTGGCCATCTCCCACACAAATATGCTCCTTGCCCGCGCTGCCACGCCACCACCGGCCATGGCAACAGACAACCATGTACAAGGAAAGGAGGAAAAATTAGGAGAGGAGAGGAGAGGGTGTAGGACCCCGCCGTCACCTTCATCGCCTCTGCACGGGCACCCGCCGACAAGCTCGAGCAGCAGCAGCAGGGTGGGGATGGGAGGGAGGGGCAACAACGGTGTTGGTTGGGGCCCCGCCCATCTTGCCCTTGGACGGGACGATGCGGGGGCGAGTAGGCTTTTTGATTGTGGCAATATTCGTTAGAAGCAAGTACATGGGTGTGTGTGTTGGCCGTCTATGGATGGCCATAGGTCCCGTTTGGTATGACTTCTCTCCTGCTCCGACTTCTCCAAAGGAGCCCTACCAAAGAGTTTAGTAGGAGGAGCCATTTCAAGCCCATTTTCAATGAAAAAAGGAGGAGCCGAGTAGTTTTCAAGAAGCCATAATTTGTGGCCTCCAATGGCTCTGGCTCCTCTAGAGAAGATCTTGGGGATGGGGAGGAGCCATCCCAAACAAGACATTAGAGTATAGAAGGCGCTTGCCATGTAAAGGGTTCCAGCTCTTGCAATCAAGAACATAGAGAGCTCAGCTCAGTCAAGACGAATGGCTTTTATCCTAGCAAGTCTGAACATGGTTAAAATTTCTCACATGCTTGGATCGGATCACCGGGCTCTCACCCTTCGGCTCCTCTCGCCAAACACCAAACCCAAAATTAGCTGGTCTGCGGGCATTAGACTATTCATATCTTACGTATCCCGCCGTCATGTGTCTTTGTTGGTCAGCAGAAAGGTGCAAAATTGTGTTGACACAATTGACAGGTGCAAAATATCACAAGCATATATAAATATATCTATACAATATACAGAAATCTATTATCCGCACATACTGACATTATATATACATCACGTTCAATTCCTTTTGGAATGATGGTCACCAATCCACCATTATTCGGTACTCCCTCCGTTCTAAATTATTAGACGTTTTGACTTTTTTTAGATACGTTGCATTTGTTATGCATGTAGGTACACCCTATGTCTAAATATATAGTAAAAATAATATATATAGAAAAGTCAAAACGTATTATAATTTAGAAAGGATTTAGTACTCATGTATATATGCTGAGATAACAGCAGGTCACATGCATGCAACACGAGAAGCGCGCGCGCGCGCGTACTTGGCGATATGCCAGCAGTGATGCCGGCCCACTCGCTCGCTCACTCACTCGACCTGTGACTCTGTGAGACGGACTGAGCGGCTCCCTCCAATCATTTTCACTTTTTTCAGACATTACAGTGACATATCGTTTCAAAGTTCAGAATGACTTTTTTTAATCTAATGGGGTTTATGTGTCCATTAATCTAATTAAATTAAATAAATCCTAAGACTCATGTTAAGAGGTATGTGATTAATTAATCTCACATGGGCATGCGAGAGTGACACGTATGTCGTCATGCATGAATTGTTCTCTTCACGCACCTATCATAGTACAGTAGATACACACATCAGTACCTCAAGTCTGCAAGTACAAATAAAATCGTAAAGATGGTCAGCCGTTGATCTAATAATGTCGCGTGTCACAAAGTCGATCGATCTCTCGTAACCATGCCACTATGGTACAAGAAAGTCCAAAGGTCGAATTGAATTCAAAGAAAAAAATGAAAAAAAATAGGACATAGTACGTTTCTTTTCTGCGAACAAAAGAAAAATAAATAAAAAGGATCTTTGCCCTTTTAAATGTAAGCATCGTGTGTTTTTTTGTCTCATGTTGCGTTAGCTTTTACAAAGTAGGATAAAAGATTGGCATATAATCCATATGTTAGATTGTGGTTTTCGTAAAAAAAAAAGCTACAGCTACGTACTAGAATTTTAGATTTTGTGTGTGGATCAATCATGAAACGGCTTGGGTGCCCCTGATTATACATCTTATACTTCGGTAACATTTTGACATCCACAACAAAGTTTTGTACCATCGATGGGCTTGTGCTTGAGAAGCATAACATGATAACTTGAAGGAAATTATATGTAAAGGTAAGCGGTTCCTTATTTAGCCAAATGAGATATAGTACTATTTTTCTACATTAAAATATGTACAAAATTATAGGCATGTAATAGGGACACACGGACGTGTAAGTGTGTGGTGTATTTTTAGATTTTGTGAGTGGACCAATCATGGAACGACAAGGATGTCCCTGATTATACATCTTATACTTTGGTAACATTTTGACATCCACAACAAAGTTTTGTACCATCGATGACCCATAGAGGGATTGTGCTCGAGAAGCAGAACAAGATTACTTGGAGCAAATTATATATAAGGGTAAGCGGTTTCTATAGCCAAATGAGATACAGTACTAATTCTTCTACAGTAAAATATGAAGAAAAATATAGGCATATAATAGGGACACATGGATGTGTAAGTATGTGGTGTATTTTTAGATTTTGTGAGTGGCCATGAAACGACTTAGGTATCCCTGATTGTACATCTTATACTTGGTGGTAACATTTCGACATCTACAACAAGGTGTACTATGGATGAGCCAAAGAGCTTGCTCCAGAAGCATAACAAGATTACTTGAAGCAAACCATATATAAGGGTAAGGGTTTCTTTATTCAAATGAGATATAGTACTAATTCTTCTACATTAAAATATGTAGAAAATTATAGGCATGTAATAGGGACACACGGATGTGTGTGTCGTGCACCCGTATAGTGATGTGCCTGCATTTGTACACCAACTTATTATAGTCACAAAATAAATGAATAAAATCCATTTTTTTAATAAAACATATGAGAAAATAGATTAAATTAAAGTAAACTAGCCATCAACCTATGCTCCCGCATGAGCTTGAACCGCAGAAGTTCGTGTTTATTACCTATAGCTTATCAAAATTACTTTTTTTTGTGCACTGTCTTTATCTTCATTCCTTTTTTTTGGAATCTCTTTATCTTCATATAAATACGTACTTTGCAGCCTCTATATAAATATGTACTTTGCAACCTCTATATCCAATTATACCAAAATTATAATTGGAAGTGCGTGCATGGGTGTATAGATGGCTTTGAAGTATAGAAGGCCCCACAATGTCGCGTAAAAGGGTCCAACTCTTACAACGAGTGCTTAGGCTCACACAGGACAAATGAATCTTATCCAAGCAAGCCTGAACCTAGTTAAATTTCTCGCGAGCTTTGATCTGAGCACCACATAAGTTCTCGCCCTTCGACTCCTCTCACCAAACCTGCACTTGTAGAGAGAACAAACTTTCAGTTCAGCACATTAGTCTCGGCTAGAATTGGGCCCTCCCGGGTCTAAGTTTCTTGGGCGTTCGAGGACCTTTAGTCTCGGTGGGCAACACCAACCGGACTAAAGGGTCTACATTAATCTCGGTTGGTGTTACGAACTCGGACTAAAGGACCCTTTAGTCCCGGTTGGTGCTACCAACCCGGACTAAAGGTCCTCCAACGGGTTTGTTTAAAAGGAAAGCATCTCATCTAAAGTCACATGTGTTGTGTAGGTGGGGTGGAAAGGTATACACGAGGCAATGCATGAGGTCCTAGGTTTAAGAGTGGGTACTATTATTTTTTTTAGTCATGGATGACCTTTAGTCCAGGTTTAAAGCAACCGGGACTAAAGACCCTTGCCAACCGGGATTGAAGCCACATATTCTACTAGTGCTGAAACCCCAGGATTCACAGGACTAAAGGCCCTTGCCAACCGGGATTGAAGCCACGTTTTCTAAACTAGTGCTGAAACCCCAGCATCAGCTGGTCCTTGGGCATTAGACTGTCGACGTATCCCTACAATATATCTTACGTATCTCAACAACATGTCTTTGTCGGTTAGTAGAAAAATGTACAAAACCGTGTTGACAGGTGCAAAATATCATTGCATTGCATCCTTTTTCTAGTGAAATTTCCGAAACCAAGTTCTATATTTTTGAGAGTTGATGCAGCAGGATTAAAGTTTGTGTACAGCCACAGAAGAGGTGAATAAAGGGCCGGGGCCATATTCCTTCTCGCCTTATTAGTTCCTTAGACTTAGATTGAGACCTACTAGACTTCCAAGTCTCAACCGACGTACTTTAAATATGAAACATAAATTTGATAGGGACTTTTAACACCAAATTTAGCTCAAGTTTAATTTTTTTAATTATTGTACAAGTAGTTTTGCACCATCAACTCAAAATGGGAACGGGTGGACATAGGTACATGTTAAGTTTAGATCTTCTTTGCATTGTCACAAAACAGAGTCACATAGGTGCCCTGATCTAAAAAAAAAACAGAGTCACATAACTAGAGGCATCACAAAGATACAGGTGAGATGCATTTCAGCACATAGTTTGTAAGTATTGGTTTTAGTTGGGAAGTATTGGCCGGACACATGCATGGCCATAGACCACATTGTAGGTAGCTCCACGGCTACCTTTTCCTACACCGAGGGAAACGTTTATACTAAAAAATGGACAACACAAGCTGGCTAGAGCGAGGATAACACACGTGACAGGTCCACATTCCAAAATTCAGAAAAGAAACACATGGACATTGCCTAGTATGGAGCACTACTCTATTAGCATTTGCTAGTTTTGGTGCTCCACCACGCTTCTGTCTATTTGAGGCGAATTTGCTGGCCGACGGTTTCATGCTGCCTCTAATATCGCATCCTCACCACAATTAGGGTTGGCAGTAGATGCTATAAATACGTGCACATTTAGTTACATGGTGACTGCTGGCTCTTGCTAGATTCCATTCTTCGCTGCAAATATTCAAAATGTTCCTCAAGATTTGTTAGAAAATTTAGGGATAGATAGGGCACCTTTGGAAGGAAGCTATAGTCTTTTGACTCCATGCGTCAATATAGATGTAAGTACCACCATCTATGCTAGTTGTAAGTGACAAACATGCTTTATCATCATTGAAATGTAGCTGCTGGCCGGTATCATGGCTTCGTTCTGGGTGCTC
Source organism: Saccharum officinarum (assembly GCA_020631735.1). Classification (NCBI taxonomy): domain Eukaryota; kingdom Viridiplantae; phylum Streptophyta; class Magnoliopsida; order Poales; family Poaceae; genus Saccharum; species Saccharum officinarum. The sequence goes on from CM036228.1 coordinate 14,441,869, forward strand.
TTGCCACAACTGATGGTCCAGAAGCTGCTACCTCAACATGAGTCAAGATAAAGTGCACTAATTACCCACTTGTGTTTGGATTATTCTCCTAGTCTTGAGATATTAAGGTTAATAAGTTCGTTATGATTTTTTTATGCTAGGATGTCTAAACAAAAGAAATTCCTTCCGATTAAAAGTGGCACATGATTTGATTAGGCAATGTGTTTAGCATCCATTTCACATTTAAATTATTCAGAGTTGGAGAATAAATGCCACCTAGTTCGTTCTTAACAAAGCCCTTCCTCAAAGGAAAGCGACTATAGCTCGGGTACTGGGCCCACTCCATACAAACAGCATGTTACTTGCCTTGGCACACGTGTGGGACCCTAGTGCACAGTCGTACGTACACGTGGCACATGCACCCAACGCTTATTATACTATAGTACTAAAATGATAAAAGTTTGTTTCATGATAAATAGTGTCCAGGATATACACACACACAAAGTGAACCTATACTAATCATTCCCCAGCATGTTAATCTCAAGATTAAATTTGGCACCACCCCACTGAACACAAAGTGATCCAGGCCCAGGGAACTAAACCCCACCAACTGCCTGACCATGAACCATGCATTCCAGAATCCAACACCCAAGGCGGGGAAAAGATATTCACCTTCCACCAGGTGTTCTTTTACGTGAGTGGTGAATCTTCCTCTTTGCGTTTCTTTTGGAAACTTGGGGTGGAGTGGATTCTCTAAAGCAGTTTCTAATAAAGCAGACTTGTTACAGGTTTGAATTAAGAAAAGAGGAAGACAAGAAACCGGAAACTCATAAAGGTTGAACTGAGAATCGTGTCTCCTTTTTTTTTTTCAAGTATATATGGAAGCACTTATGTTACTGGTAATAACTAACTTGGTTTTAATTAAAATCCCATTTATACCAAAAGTTCCTTTGAGCCTTGTATGCCGTAGTTGTTGCTCATCTATCCAGCCAAATTATGTTGTTGATGGGTTATATATGGAATGACACTTCAATTAATATGGTCCAGTTTGGCACATGTAGACATGCTATCCTGTTTCTTTTTTTTCACAAATTAAACAGAAATTATACCAAATAGCATGATCCTATAGCAATTTATCAGTAAATAGAATCCAAGACTTTTCACTAGCGCTTCCAAAAAGCAAATTCTCACAATCACAAATTCACACCCAAATTTCAACCACTACACCTTTGTCTCCCATCCAAACCCTTGCAGCGCGCGCAATTCCTCTTTCCGCTCTTTCCCTGAAAAAATAGACTTGGCCTCACAAATCTTTTTTGTGCAATACTTGAATGATCATGAAGACTAGATTTTATGTATGTCATGATGGATGCACATGTTCTGGGTCTATTATTATCATAGACATAGATAAAAATGTTCCATTGCATTTATTAGATAAACCACATGTCAGATCAGGGTTGAGAAAAAATGTGGAGACATGAACCAAAGGTTTGCGGAAAAATTCAAAATTGCATCTTCTTTCATTGAATAGAATCTAGGTGTAGTAGGTGCCTTGGAACTACCTCACAACAAGGTTAGATGTTTTTTTAGTTTCGTGCACCCCTATAATCCATACCTCCAATAGTTGTTCGAAAACATATGCACACTTTTTTGAGAGGACATTTATCTCTAACAAACGATTAATGTATAGGCTTATTTTTCTAATTTTCTATTTGTGTTTTCCTTTAAAAAAACAAAATCCTAAATTTCTTAGACATCGCATTCTAAGAGATAAGAACATATCCCTTTTGAAAACTTGGGTGGAGTGGATTCTCCTACAGATTCTAGAGCAAAGTTGTTAATATGTTAGTCCAGGTGTAGTTTCTTGTGTTACAATGGAGATTCCAATTCAAGAAAGGGCCGACATGACACTAGAAATTTACAAAGGTGAAACTGAGAACCAAGCTTTTTTTCTTTCATATCTCTTTGTATGGAACACCTATTTTATCTTAGTGAAAGTAAAAACACTTATTTACTGCCATGTAACTCCATGTTTTATGGGTTTAACATAAGAACCTTGCATTTTTGTAGTTGTTGTCATGTATCAAGCCAACAACGCACCATTACAGATCATGTTATGGTTGGTCACTTGTCATATTGTAGTATAATAGAGTTGTGGGAATCAAACTCTAGTGGTCGACTGACGTCCACCCTTATCGGACATAGTCCAGTTTGGCACATGTTATTTCCCAGATTTTTTATATATCAAACAACAGTATTCTGCAGCAAATTATCAATAAACTGAATCCTAGGCTTTTCATTGGTGTTCCAAAAAGCAGATTCTGTCAATCACAGTATCACACAGAAATTAACCACGACTCCTTTCTCTCCCAACCTAACATCTATGGCAGCACACACTTTATCTCTTCTCCGCCCCTCCCAGTAAAAATAGACCCTGACTTATTCTAGTGCAAAAAGGTCTATTTTTTATGCTAGGATGTATATTAGAATATAGTTATTATTAGCTAATAGAAGTTTGAGTAATTAAAATCCCATTATATTAGTTAACTGATTTTTCTAACGTTCTATTTGTGTTTTCCTTTAAAATCAAGAGCCTAACTTTCTTAGACATCACACATTCTAAGAGGTATGAACATATCCCTTTTGAAAACTTGGGTTGAGTGGATTCTCTTATAGATTCTAGAGCGGAGTTGTTAATAATTTAATCCATTGTAGTTTCTTGTGTTTCAATGGAGATTCCAATTCAACAAATGGCCGACACGAAACCAGAAATTCACAAAGGTGAGACTGAGAATAAGTTTTTTTTTGTTCATATCTCTATGTATGGAAACACTTATTTTATCTTAGTGAAAAAAGAAACACTTATTTACTGAAATGTAAAGGTTTTATGGGTTTAAATTTGAGTCTTGCATTTTGTTGTTGCTGCCATGTATCAAGCCAATGACGTAGCAATACATATTATGATGAACGGTTGGTCTCTTGTCATATTGGAGTATATAGAGTTGTTGGAATCAAACTCTAGTGGTCGAGTGATGTCCACCCTTACCATACACGGTCCAATTTGACGCGTGTTTTTCCTCGGTTTTTCATAGATCATACGGCCGGATTCTACCGCAGTAGTCCAGTAGATTGTCGATAAATAGAATCTAAGACTTTTTATTGGCTCTTCCAAAAAGCAGATTCTGAGTTTCAAAAAAAAAGCAGATTCTGACAATCACATAGAAATTAACCACCACCGCTTGTCTTCCAACCAAACACACGTTGTGCCGCCCACACTCCCTCTTTTTCTGCACCTCCCTGTAAAAATAAACCGGTCTCAGGAATTTTTCTTTCTAGTGCCAAAAAGGCCTGAATTGCCACGGAGCAATTCTCGCTTCATAACTTTGAGAACAACTACAACAACTGGTCACATCCTTCAAAAACTCTTCCCCTCCCCTGCATCTGCATCGGGTCGGAGGAAGAGAGGAGGCGGCCATCACGTTATTCGTCCTGCCCTACCACTACCATCGGTACCAGTAGTCCGTCTCCCCTTAATGGCCGGAACACGATATCCTCCTCCGAGAAGCACTCGCTTCTTCTACTGCTGCTGCTTCTGCTGCTCAGAGGACCGTGATGCCCCATCCTATGCATCGGTCAGCCGGCCGGTCAGGGCTGCGCCGCTTTGCATGCCCCCGCCGCGACGGCCTCCCCTACGCTGAAGAAGAGGCGGTCCGACCCGAAGTTCTCGCCCACCGCCGAGTTGAAAATCCTCTCCGCCACCGACCCCAACGGGTTGGCAAGCACCAGCTGCATGCATGCAGCAAAATCCAGTCATTTGGCAATCCAAATCGATGAACAGCAGCTGTATGCGTGCGTACCTTGATGTTTCTTTTGTCCATCACTTTCTTCAGCTCCGACAGCGCGTCCAGACCGCTCGTGTCGATCGCCGTGACGGCTGCAAGAATCGAACAAGATTCACATGATGACATGAAGCCAGTAACTTTTAAAGTTCCATGGCGCTAGCTAGCTAGCTAGCTCGCTCACCGCTCATGTCGAGGACGACGCATCGGATGGAGGGGAGGTTGGACTTGAGCGCGCGCTCCTCCTCGTCGCGGAGGAACCGCAAGACCCGCTCCACCAGGTACATGGAGTTGGCGAAGTAGATCGCCGACTCGACGCCGACGACGAGGAACGCCGGCACGCGGACGGCCTCCCCGTACTGCGCCACGCTGCGGTAGCTCTGCGTGCCGGGGACCAGGCCTTCCACCACCAGGTTGGGGCGCGTCACCTGGAGCAGGATCTTGAACAGCGAGATGCCGACGGCGATGGCCAGGCCCATCTGCACGGACACCAGGAGCACGCCGAGGAAGGCCGACACGCACGCCAGGAAGTCCAGCTTGTCCACCTTCCACAGCTTGGCGGCGCCGCGCACGTCGATCAGCCCTATCACCGCCGTGATGATGATCGCCGACAGGATCACGTTCGGGGTGTAGTGGAACAGCGGCATCAGGAACAGCAGCGTCACCAGCACCATCGCCGCCATCACGATGTTGGACACCGCCGTCTTGCAGCCCGCGCTGTAGCTCACCGCCGACCGGGAGAAGGAACCCGTCGTCACGTAGCAGGAGGCGCAGGAGCCGGCCATGTTCATGATCCCGATCGCCATCATCTCCTTGTTCCCGTCAACCTGGTAGTTGTTGATGGATGCGAAAGTCCTGCCCACTGCAATCCCTTCCTGCATTTTTTTTAAAAAAATTCGAAATAACAAATCTCCATCAGCTAGCTGAACTTTCATGCATTTTGAAATCAAATTCACAAATTCACATCGCTGCAGTGCAGTTTCATGGAAATCTGTCTTACAGTTAAGGACAAGATGCCTGTCATGATCCCTGTTTTGATCGCCAGCGCCACGTAGGAGCCGCTGAAGGTGAGCATGTTCGCTGAAGGAGGGTTCACTCCCCTGGGGAGGATGCCAATCTGTGTTTTTGCAGAAAGTGAAACCATATTTTAAGAAAAAGATATTTACAGATGAAGCAGCGAATAATGATCTTTTGTTCTTTGAAGGGAACTGATTCAGATTGCCTATACTGAAGATACTTACAACACTGATGGTGGGGGATTTCCAGATGTAGGAGAGGATGGTGGAGATGATCACTGACGCCAGGGGAGCACCTGCTGCTACCAAGAAAAGCTTTGGATTCCTTTTGCTCTGAAAAAAAAATACAGCGAACAAATTAAATTAGCGGTTGATAATTGCTTTTTATAATCTCAACAAGACAATGTAGATAGATTTGTGTACTGTAAATTACTAGTACATACTAGAATTTTTAGGAGTATAAATAAATAAATTATGTAAAAAGCTGTTGATGCCTGGGTCGGCGCAGGCTTTCGCAGCCTGGGGCTGCTCACTGCCCTCATCACTTAATCGGCACTGAGCTCCCCTCTTTCTCCGTCGCACAAATAGTTTCCTCCGTAGTACGACCAGGTCAACCCACCACTAGTTGGTGCTTTGTGTTAAGTGTTTACTCCGGGTAGCGGACGGCCCCTCGCCGTGCTCTTCCGCGGAGCGTGTAAAACCTCTCCTTCCACTTAATGAAGCACGTGCTATAGCACGCTTTCGAAAAAAAAGCTGTTGATTTTGGAGGCACTGATTTTTTGAAGATTTCTCAGGCATGGCCCCAGCAGAGTGGAATTCTCAGACTGACACTTTTAATCATATCATACCAAGTGACAAGGAGCAGCGTCCTTCTTAAGCAATTTTATCTGCAGCTAGCTAAGGAGTGATGAAACTATCATGAGTGATGGCGAATCATTTACAGTCTCAACTCTCATGGAGGTGCTTGTCGATCAGCCCTTTTCTGGAGATATTGGTGATATATCATGCACAGATGGCCATGGCCAACTTGCTGCATATTAACAGGTGACACATCGGAAGCCAAATCAGAGGCATTCTCCCCGAAAAGGGCATTGGGCGAGGTTCTACTGGTGCTTTGTCAGAATAGATTCTAAAGCCACAAGCACACGTCTTACTTTATCTGATCCATGGGGTTTAGCCATGTGAATGCTTGCTAACATTCTATCTGCACTACACATACAATTGGTACTTGCAAATTCACACCAGACTATAACTATTCAAATCAAACAAAGTGCTGCTTCAAAATACATGTATGCTTCAGCAATATATGCTTGGTTCTTATTTTCTCAAAGGAAACAGTGGTGCTTTTCATTTTAAAATAAAAAAGGAAACAAAATGATGCTTTTATAAATACACAACCTTAAAGAGGAAACACTTTTTGGCACCATGTTTCAGTCCATTGATAGCTAGCTTGGAAGACTAGGCCTGGGCAAGGACAACTTTTATTAGCATACCAACTGTTTAGTAGAGTCAAGTAACTCTGAACCATTTTTCTTTAAGTATACTGCATAGAGCACAACTAGCTTGGGTAACTAACTGAAACCGTTCAAAAGATACTAAATTAGGGAACTACGCCATTCTGGTTTTTGTTATAGAAAATACTTCTTTTACTGCGACAATGTGTTGAACTTGGGGATTCTATTTGCAATAAGGTAAATGGATTGAAATGAGTTCCTTTTCTTTTTGGGTGGGGTGGGGTGGGGATGTGTGAACAGTACTAGGTCCCAAGAAGCAGGAGCTGGCTCTTAATTAATCACCCCCATGAATTATTGGACATTTCTTAAACTATATATATGCAGTGGAGTCAAAAATTCCTTGTTAGTGGCAGGCACCCTTTGGGGACCCCTCCATGAACTCGGTTTGAATCACCACCTTCCCTTTTTGCAGCCCCATCTTTCCTAGAAGCTAAGCTAAGCTACCTGTCCATCCAAACGCCATGGTCAGAAAAATCGTAGAGAATTTTGCCGACTGATGATTAACCAATCAATCTAACTGCATCTGCCCTTTAGAAATTCTTTTTAATTTAATGAAGAAAATAAAAGTGACAGAGATCAGATTCTACCCGGTTTCGTTTACACCGATCGGTGTCGCGGGAGAAATGCAAAACCACTTGTACAAATGGTCTGTGTCACATTTTGTATGTGCGGCCACTGTTACTCCAGCTAGCTTTATTTCTCTCTTACTACTAATAGTAACTAGTTATTTAATCTTAGCAATTTCATTCTTGCCTTTGTTCTTTGATGAGGATTGTGATAACTAATCAGATGGAAATGGAATCCGGTACATGGTTCTGAAGAAATATGCACAGTAAAGGTGAAGTATGAATGAATAACCAAATGATTAAAGAGCAGAATTAGAGAGCTTACGATTTGGCGCGTGAGGAGGAGGATGGCGAGGAAGGCGCTGCCCATGACGATCGTCTGCCACTTCCACTGCATCCATCGTCGTCGTCACGAGCAATTGTGAGAACGAGGATGATTTGTTGCGTAGCTGGTCAATTTTTTACCAGACGCAGACAGTCTTGCTGCTCTGGTCGGCAGGCGACGACAGAGCAGGAGCACGTACCTCGTCGTGGCGGTTGACGACGGAGCGCATGACGTCGACGAAGCCCATGTGGGAGGTGAAGTGGACGATGCCGAGCAGGCTCTTGAGCTGCTGCAGCGACACGATGATGGCGGCGCCGCCCATGAAGCCCGTCAGCGTCGGCTTGGACAGGAAGTCGACGATGAAGCCCAGCCTGCGATGCCAATGCATGGATGGACGCCCATGCGTGATGAGCTGCTCTGCTCTGCCTGCTCTGCTGCGCCGGCCAATCGAGATCGCCGGCGGCTAGCGCCAGCCAATGGAACAGTGTTGGTTCAGAATGGCACCTGAGGAATCCCAGGGACGCCTGTAAGGCGCCGGCGAAGAAGGTGGCGGTGAAGGCGAGCTGCAGGTACAGGATGGGCTGCTCGTCCGGCGACACGGCCTCACGGAGCATGGACCCCATCACCAGCGATGCGATGGACACCGGCCCCACTGCCAGGTCCCGCGAGCTCCCCAGCAGTGAGTAGATGAGCGGCGGCACGAAGCTGGAATCTGCATGCATGCATGCACCAAATGAGATTTCTCCTACGAATTTGCAGGCAGGAGAAAGAGCAGGAAGAAACTCACATAGGCCAATGATCGGCGGCAGGTTGGCGAGCTTGGCGTAGCTGATTCCCTGCACGGCGACGGCAACGACGGCAACCGTGTTAGAGCTAGTTATTACGCGCCGCACGCCGGCCGGCCTATATTCATTCTGGGCTGTGCCATAAAAAACCGTGCCAAAAGTAGCGAGGAAATGAATGAAGGCGAGGGAGGGGAGGAGAAGCAGGGGAAAGCAGAGCACGTGCCTGCGGGATGGCGAGGCTGGCAATGGTGAGGCCGGCGATGAGGTCGGAGCGGAGGAGGCGCGGGTTGTAGGTGGACCCCCACTGGAAGATGGGGAAGAAGTACTGCAGCGCCAGCACCAGGCGCCGCGCCGACGACTGGTTCTTGAACTGGTGCAGCGGGTCGTCGGGGAAGAACACCTCGGCCAGGCGCTGCCGCAGCGCCTTCGCCGTCGTCCGCCGCTCCGGCACCGACACCTTGTGCAGCTCCAGCACCGACGCCGACGCCGTGCCCTGCCGCGTCACGGGCGCGGCGGCGGCAGGGGGCGGCGGCGCCTCGACGTCGTACGACAGGCTGTCCACCTTGTTGTTCACGACCATGCTGGTTGGCTGCTGGTCAATCGCTGCTAGCTGGTCGATGGCGTGCGTGGTCCCCGTCGGTTATCGCCGGCAAGGGCGGGCGGCGACCGACGCGCGCGTGGCCGTGGGCGGCCTTGTCGATTTCGGCTTTCAATTCGTGCCCTGGCTTTCCCTCCTGCAACGGCAGGGGAGTGAAGAGAGAGGGAGGAAGGTGTTTTGTTGTTGGCTTGCTGGATGGATTCTTGCGGAGAAGGAGGAGGAGGCCGCGGCACCTTTTATAGGGAGGGAGCCGGGAGCGAGACGTCGGAGGCGGGACAAGCCAGAAGCCACCCCGGTTTGGACCACGGTAGACGAGTGAACCAGCACAAGGAAAAGACAAGAGAGACGGAGACTACTTACTGGTGGTTAATTTGGGTGCGCCTATTAGCGGCGAAATCGTCTTGTAGGATTTTGAGGCACATGGATGCATGAAATTTAATGGACTACCGTGGATTATCTTGGAGGATTTGTTCGTCCTTATTCTAGAGAGTGTCTACTACTTAACTGTCAATAGATTTACATAGTCAAATCTGTCAGATTTATCTATAAATACGACCTAGTAAACAGTTGTAGCATAAATCCTAAAGCACAGTTAAACATATAGAAATCTATCAGATTTAGTATCAAAAAATTTATCAATAGATAATAGTAAAAGTCTTCTTATTAATTGGTATAGATGGTATAAACCAAGTAGGTTGTGATGATGGGCTGACTCCACTTTTGGAGGTGTTTGGTTTCGAGACTTAGACCGCAAGAGAATATTCCTCATAGATGCGGGTTTAAACGTTACTCAAAATCGAGCGGATCGAACCAACCGACTTTGGTCCGCGAGCGGGCAAGGGTGAGGGGGTGGTGGCTAAAGATGGCAACGGGGCCCCGATCCTTGATTCCCCGCGGGAAATTCTCTTATTAGAGGATAGGGATGGGAGCAGTTTATCCCCACGGGGATTAATTTGGTAGAGATTCATTTCCCATCGGGGATGTCGGGGACGGGGATGGTTCCCTGGTCCCTGTGCCCGATCCCTACCCCCGGCCCCGCTATGCGCATACAGCTGTTTGGAGTCGGAGCTTCAAGCAGCTGGCCCATCTAAAAGCCCATATTTGTAGCCGAGTATATATACCTCCAATAACCCTAGCCTTATATCCCAGATTTCCAATCCATGCTCCGCACCAGCCGCCGCCTCCAAGAGGACTGTAGCACCACGCCACCCCCAGTCGTATAGGCCTTAGCATGCGGCGCTCATCGGAGCCGTTGTCGTCTACATCCCCACATGGAGATGCACTGGCATGTAGTGGAGACATCTCGCCGCTCTTCCGCAGTCCCGCGTCATGTTCGCTTGAGCTTATCAGCCAAATCAACCAGCCATTCAGCAGTGTTTTTCTCTCACAACAAATCAACGAACAACAAATCAGCGAACAGTACTTTCAGCCATGGCTTATCAGCCAAGCGAATGGGGCGAGCGCTGCCCTCCTCTCTCTTCCGCATCTCTGCAAGTCAGAGCGAGCCAGCGATGCAGGTTGCTTACTCGCTCAAGCACCTGCACGCATCCTGAGCACCATGTTGTCTCGTGTATGAGTTACAGAACATGGAGTGTAGTAGATTTGGAGATTCGTGACTTACTTATGCTTTGTAGTTTGTGAGATGGGAACTGGCATTGTTTCTTGCAATCCGTATGAGAAATCTAGCTCAGTTTATGTTTATTTGGAGCTCACACATTTTGTTTTACCTTGCTCTGTACGAACCAGGGATGGGGACCCCGCGGGGATGAATTCCTGGTGCGGGGACAGGAATGGGTGAGAATCGTCCCCTGACGGGGACGGAGGAATTTATTCCCCGCAGAGGCGGGGATGGGAAGTTATCCCCGATGGGAAAATCCCTGTTGCCATCTTTAGTGCGGCGCAGGCCATCGTGTTCACATGCGCATGCCGATCGAGCGGCGCGTTTGCGCATGCAAGCTAGTACGAGGGTGGCAAGCGTAGGTGATTTGCAATGCTCAGGTTGAGGAGGGCGTATGTAAGCAAGCGAGTTGGAGCATAGGGCATCAGCAAACGTAGGTGAGCTAGAGCGTGGGTGGCAGTGGCATAGAGTAAGGTGCGGGAAAGGAGAAGAGAGCGTAGATGACATGTAAGCCTCATTTATCATGTACCTCGTTCCATCATCTGTTTACCCGTAACCAAACAAAAAGTAAAAGCAACTACAATCCCTCAATCAAAAAGACGATGGGTCAACCCTATTAGAAAAAGAGACTAAGTTTGGACCAACCTATTCCATATAGTCCCGAAACCAGACATGCTAAGATTTCTTAGGTACTTTCTTAGTTTTCACTATTTGTCCATAGATCAATTGTCCACATTCATAAGGGAGGCATTAATTAAGAAATAAAAAACAATTGAGGGTATATCCTCATTAAATACTAAAACATTAATTAATTAAGGAAACAGAGTGGATGACTACAACAACTGTACTCTTTGACTTATTTGGTGGTCAAATATTTTAAAATAGATTCTCCTGAGGCCTTGGACAAGCATGGTTAAACAAGAGAGCAAGGGTAATCGTGTCCTCTTCAATCTAACCTTAAGATGACTATTATTTTACCTTTCTCTTTTTCTTAATGCTAATTTTATTTTCTCCCTTGGCTTAAATCCTATTTTTTTCTAAACAAATGAATCGCCTAAGATTAGTAAAAAAAAGAAAAGAAATTCAAACTATCTACAGTGCGCACACACACGCTCTCTACCGGTAACTTGTCCATTTGGCACAACGACAACAAAACAATACTGCTTAGGTTCATTGGTCAACTCCCTCACAAAATAACAAGTTCATCCGTCAACTATCAAAGATAGAATCAGTAGTTGACTGTACCCTGCATTTATCACTAACTGTGGTAGGTAGGTCTAATGAGTATTAGGCCTACCTGAAAAATAACAAATGCAGATATAAATTTGCAGATGATCTCGTTCCAGCAACAACAGGTTCATTATGCTTCTCCCGCTTCTACGTAGGTATGGAAGAGCCCTCCTAATATATTCACATTTTGTTCGTCCGTTGCTCCTTGAAACCACACGACATGACGATAAAATTCAAAGGTTTTTCCCTTGAATTACAATACAAATAGATACAGACGTTCACATACATATATTACTAACAAGGGTATTCCTAGCGTCTGGATGACCCGACGCGGCGTCTGTCCGGACGCAGGTCCCACGCGTGCCCGACAAACACAACTCCATTAACTCCGCGCCCATCTCGTTCCGGAGGCAGCGTCCGTCCATCCCGGAGCTCCCGTGCCCTGTCAGACGCAGCTCCCTCGCCAGCGTCTCATCCAGCTCCCCATCCCACCTGATGCGCCACGTCCATCCCGCTCCCCATCCTGGCCGATCCGCTGCGGCATCCCATCCCCGGCGCTCCTGCCTTCACGGCCTTCATCTTCACCACACTAGGGAGCCACATCAGTTGGACCACCGAGGGCTTAGGCTTCCTCCACACGTATATCCATATCTACTTTTACAACACTCAGATGAAACAATTACAACATACCATGGAAATAGATGAAACATTCGGAACATACACTTGCAACATAGCTATTTGCAACATATGCAATATTCAGATAAAATATTTGCAACATATGTTCTGAAATAGATGAAACACTTGAAATATGCTCTTGTATATTCGCAAAAAAAAGAAACATGTGTGTATAACCAAAGCAGCATATGCAACATCCAGATATACTTTACAACGTCCAGATGAAACACTTGCAACATAGGTCTGAAAACATCTGAAACATTTGAAACATACGCTTGAACGTGCGTGTATAGCCATAACAACATATGTAACATCAAGATGAAACACTTGAAACATACATCTGAAACAACTGAAGCACTTGAAACATAGGCTTGCAACATGTCTGAAAACGCCTGAAACATTTGAAACACAGCGTCACCGGCGGCCACAATCTACCTAGTGGGGACCTGCGGTGGCACATGCCTCCCCTTCCTGCCGACGGCGCGAGGTGGATGGGGGCGCAAGGCTAGGCCATTCTAGGTGTAGCGCAGTCCTCCCCTTGCGTGACGGGTGAGGTGGATGAGGGCGCGGCACGAGACGATGGTGCAGCGCTGGGCATGGAGCAGCGCAGGATGGGCCGGGTGCGGCGCCGCCGCACTGGAGAAGGCCGCGGTGGGCAGGGGCGCCGCCCACGGCGAGTAGCCCTGGCGATGGAGAAGATGAGCGGCGCTGGTTTTTTTTGGAGGAATGTTAAGGACTGAAGCTGAACGCAGAGCGGAATGGGACGAGCGGCGTCACGGGCAAGAGCGAGCTGTGGGGAAAGACAACAGCGAGATGAGTGTGTGGGCGCGCGGCGTCAGAGTATTATCCTTCTATCAAGTAAATTTACACGAGACTACCCTATCTATTTATTAGACATAAAAACATGCCATGATTGATAAATCGTAGCCTGACCATTGTGGAATTCCTGACGATTGTTTGGTCGGCTTCTTTTTATTTTCCCAATTCGAATCTACATAGTAGTAGACAATAGTAAAATATATAAAAAAGCATCTCTCTGCTCTACTAGCAGTGAATCTGTCTCGAATCCAGTGCCACCCCCTAGTCAGTAAAAAAAGAAGCAGCAGATTCACCACTCTTGTCGAGTATGGTCATTAATAGAGCAAAGTTGCTTGGCTGTAGGTCAAGTTACAAGAGCCAAGTTATATAATAAATGTCTCCTATTTATCTTAAAAAAGCCTCTCTCTCATATTCCTCCTCACAACACTTACTACTTGGGCCTACTAATGCATATGCTTCCGTGCCTAGCTTGGTGCTTGCATGAAAGGCAAGCTCTCATCTCTCTCATCCCTTATCTCCTCCACACCAGCATTAGCTTGACTATAAGTCTATTATTATACCTGCTCCTTAAAAGAAAGGAAGAAACTCCTGGTGGAAGGTGAATACCTTTTGGTATTTGGCTCTTGGATTGGATGGATGATGGATGCTGGAATGGCTGCCCGCAATTGGTGGGGTAAGTTCTCTGCAACACTTTGTGCTCATATGCTCAGTGGGGTGCCCAATTTTAACGGTCGTGTATATCCATCCGGTGACCATGATTAACTATGAGCACAGCTTTTTGTTTAGTGAAAGCAGTATAGGGGAATGACAGATTCCAGAGCGGCGTGTGTCCACGCCACGTGTGCACTGGTGGGCCCACATTTGTGGCGACTGGCGAGGCAAGTAACATGTGTAGGCTTAGGAGTTAGGAATAGGAATAATGATGTTTGGAGCACACCCATGCTTGACCCATACATGATTACTTTGGGAAAGGGGTGTGTTATTTTAACTAAAAAGAAGCAAATGAAGGCATTCATTCCTTCTCCAAATATGATACTAAAATATTGGCAGGTGGATTATTTCACTCTAGATAGCTTGATATCTACTCATTGTGCTGATTAATCAGGAGTTCATTTATTTAGTAATCTATTGTCAATCCATTTAACTTAAAATACCCCCCATTAAATAAATTCTTATTTGGCAGTGGAAAAAAATCCTCAATCCTGTATATGACATTGATGCGTCCATGACATGAGGGACATTGCAGTGACGGCATATTAAGGATTGTCCCTATTGGTTGCTAGCATTATTATTGGAGTGGAAGGTATATATATGGCACAAATGTTTTTATATACCGTAATGAGTAAGATTATTTTAAGTAGAATCTATATATGGCAGGGGAATGCAAAGCTAGCATTAAAAACTTAAGCTGAACATGCACACCAGTGGAGAGTCGTAATTGTTTGTTACTTTGTTCGGTGCAATGCTACTTACTACACTTTCACATTTTTGGAGACATGTTGAGCTAGCTAGTACCTTCTGAACCGTCAGCTGTGACATGAGGACCAAGAGCTAGTCATGATACCAACTGCTAACATTTCAATGACAAGGCACATCTATATCACTTACCACATAGAGTGGAACTTCCAATTATCCACCCTTGGAGTCAATAGCCTATATACCTTCCTTCCAAAGGTGACCCCTATGTACCTAATGTCCTAAATTTTCTTGCAAACGTTTGAGGACCATTTTGAATGAAGGTAAGGAAAGATGCATGACCACCTTAGTGGATGACCATGTGAAATGCATACACATATATAGCACCTATCGTCGATCGGGTCGGCAGCCCTAATCGTGGTGAGCGAGGATGTGATATTAGAGGCCAATTTGGCAACATGAACCTGTCGGCCAGCAAATGCACCCTCAAAATAGATACAAGCTAAGAGTGGGGCACCAAAACTAGCAAATTAATGCTAATAGACTGGTAGGCATTCTACATGCATGATGTGTTCTTTGCTTGCTCAAATTCATCTTGTGCATTATATCACCGGTCATGTTCTAGACAGCTTGCTTGCCTTCTCAATTTGGGGTTCTAGCTAGATAGGTGTATGAGAAATAAGGTGTAGGAAAAAGGAGCTGTCTCGATAGCCACATATATGTTCCGGCCAATAACCAAAACAAACTAGATAGGTACATACAAGGTGAAACGCATACATGTATCTTTGCTATGTACGGTTGACGTCGTCCGTGGATGTGTGTGATTGCGTCTCGACTTAATTGACAGCATGTGCTGATGTAGTCATGTAGCTAAACATCCCTCGCCAAACTAAATAGCACTAACCTGCTCGGCTTTGCCATGACTCACGTGCATCCTTGAGGCCCCTAGTATACCTCGACATCGGTGTGTGTCACCATCATCTCTCAATCTATCCCTTGCTGATGAAGAAGCACCATATATTCCCTTTATTATGTTGGAGTCATATATTTGAAAGTTACGAATTCCTATCCAAATCAGGGCTGTTTGTTTCTCTTTATTTGTTCTTTCAATGCTAAAAACTCAGGTTGGAGGCCTGGAGCTGTCAAACCGAAATTTCAAGTTCCAACTCGGTAGTGGTTCGTTCTCAAGATGAAATAAAATAAACTCTAAAGGTTAGGTATACATGAACCAAAGAGGGGTAGAAGCAGTCCCTAGATTTTGCGATTCAATCTAAATTTAAGCCTAGCTTCTAGATTGAATTTAGGACTACAAAGAGGGTTTCAAGTAGACCTAAACAAATTGAGTCTGGTCCCGCACAGCCTGTGGGCCTGGCTTGAGCCTATCAGGTTTTGGCCCATCCACAGAACTTAGTGGATAGGGCTTGGGCACATATTTTTCTGCCGAGAAATTTATTTCTCAGGACGAGCCAGGCCCAAAATATTTATTTTTAGCTATTTTACGCTGTAAACTATGTGGACGGCACGCCCACGTCTAGGCCGAACAAACTGGCCTAGTGGGATGGTCATGGGTGGTGGTTTTTGGCTCAAAATAACCAGGATTTTTTCAGTCCAGCCACAAAATGCTCAGGTCCAATTTTAGATTAACTAACCACTGGGATTTTGTGATGTTATATACCATAAATGACAAATGTAGATAGGGGAGGGGAGGGGAGGGGGCGGACGCCGCTGCTGGATAGGAGTTGGTGGTGGCGCTGCGGGGTGGGTGCCGCTGCCGCACCGAGATGGAGAACGACCGGGCGGCGCTGGGGTGGAGGCGTACAAGAGGCGGCGGCGCTGGGGATGGATGCGGGACGGGAAGGGGGTTGCTGAGGTGCGGCTGAAATGCAGTCCGTGTGGACCTAGCCTGCTGGGGGTTTTTGGGTTAGAATTTTTTTTAAATATGTTTGTTGTTTAGTAGAGTGCACCGAAAACCAGAGCGCCAACACGAAAAGCATCTTGCGCAGGGCGCCAATGCGAAAACTAGAGCGCCAATGCGAAAACCATCTTGTGCGGTTCAATTTCCCTGTGAGTAATACAGAAACCGATAGGGTAATCGAATTATAATCTATGTGTAATATAAAAACCGACTGAATAATTATAATTTTCCTATGCGTGTGCATCTTTTCTGTTTGTTTTTAAAAATCCGACAGAATAATTGTAATTTCCCTATGTGTATTGTCACGCACAGAAAAATCATACAATTATTCTGTCGATTTTCATATTTTTTGTTGGGATTTTTGGAACCAACACGTTAATTACTAGTTTTTCTGTGCGTACTGAAAAATGTACAGAAAAATTGATCACTCACAGGGCTATTCGAGTTTCCAGTAGTGCAAGATTCTTTTTAACATGTTTGTTTTCTGAGCTCTAATGAAACATCTTTGTTTCTTTTTTGTTACACAGCACAAATTCAAATACTCATATACATATAGACATAACTCACCCTAATGAACAATTTGCACACTCTATTTGTGTGAATACATTTAAGAGGCTGAGCCGGCACCCATGTCAGATGAGGACATGGAATTCGGTGCACCACAAGAAATCTAACCAACTTAGCTAAATTTCGTATGTAGCATGGAACAATATTTTTATCATATGCTTCTTATGAAAACTAAAGTACTATGCATCTTTTTTTTACCGAATACTATGCATCTTTTTAGGTAGCCAATAGTAGTGTTGCAGTTGGCAAATGCAAATGAAGCAATTACCTTCACAATTTTCTTGCTGGGATTATGGAGAACGAGGTCCTCTCCATATCTTATTGTTACTAATTTTATAGTCATTTTGGAGCTGCCATATTAATCCCAACAAGACGAGACAAGACAAGCCAAAAAGAAAGATAAATCCTATAAATTTCGATAAAAGAACATCTTATCTTTGATTTTGTAGACTTGATTATTTTTAGGAACAATAGTCATTTGATCTATTGCCTTAACCCCAAAATATAAGAACTTCTAGAAATTTAAAAACAAACTAAGCAGTGAGGGAAAAGTCCATCATGCCACTCATAAAGATCTGATTCACCTTTTGATTGTATTAATTCCGACCATCTCTTGGGCTAAACCATGCCATCACTGCTGGAAAGCAGAAATTCCTTGATGGTGCACTTACAGTCAGGGAAACTGAAAATACCGTCAGGAAAATAGAAATCAAATTTCCTTGACGGTACACCGTCAGGGAATAACTGTAAGGGCTAGCTAGACAGGGAATTTAAAAAATGTTTGACGATGGACCATCAGGGAAATTAATTTTGGTTTGCCTGACGGTGCTGAATCGACAAGAAAATTACAAACCGTCAGGGATAAAATCTTTCCTCTGTCGGTTGCCACCGACAAAAACATCGTAGAATACCGATAGGGAAAATGATTTCCTTGACGGTGTAAAACCGACAGGATATAAGGACAATTCCCTGTCAACTTATAGCCATCAAGAAAAATACATTTTTCTGTCAGTGTTAAATTCCCTGTCGACTTATAGCCACAGAAAAATGATATTATAGCCTTTTCTGCATAATTAGAAACAAATATATATAATATAGTATACACAATCATAGAGATGTACCAACATAAATACAATACCAACAGTCTCTTTCACACCACCGTACTAGCTAAAGGTTAGTAGTAGTACTAGCTAAAGCTCTCAACATCCAACCTAAGTGTATCCACAGGCAAACACTTTAAAAGATGAAACAACCAACATGCTACACAACCAGTCTTGATTGAGACCAGCACCAGCACCTCCACATGTGGCTTGATTCTGATAGTTCCTGTTTTTCAATGCAACTCTACTTCCACCATGGAGTCTCTCATCTGCTGCAACATCGTCGTTAGTCGATTCGGAGCCCACATGAGATGATCCAGTCACCTGCTGCATGTGAATAAGTTCAAAATTATTAATTCTAGCAAAAGTCTCCTACCTCTTATATGGATTTTAGAAAACATGCTGAAAACAAATGTTGAAACTGAAAACAAAAGATGTTCAGCTAACAATGTGTTGCTGACCAAGATAGACATGTTAATAGCTTACTATATTTTAATATCACTAGTTCAGAATATGTTCAGCTAACAATGTGTTCTGTTTGCACCACATACTAATTGCTCCTTGTTCTTCAAAACCCAAATAGTGTGAATGCCTACCTTACCACGAGAAGTGAACAATCTCAGTGTTACTTGATTATGTGCAACTAAAGTCCAGTAGCTACGAAAGATAATAGAGGCAGATTATAGCAAAACAAACTGACAAAATGAAAGGACTGCGGAGTGTCAATCCTGCAGTTGAAGTCCATTTTGACCAATACTACACTATATCTATTTTAGTTAGCCACATGTGAACTTCATTTTCTTTTATTCATCACACTGGTGGGTATCCCAGCAATATTTAAGTAATAGATACGACATGGAAGCACAAGCACATACACTTTTGTTTTTGCTATTTGTCCATTCGAGGTCGTTTGAAAAATTTAAATTTCAAATTTTTAAAAATTCAAACATAGTTTTTCTTGACAAGATGATTTCAAATGAAAAAGTTGTCAACTACAAAATTGTATAGCTTTTTGGGATCTACAACTTTCATTTTGGTTGTTTCTCTATCCGAGGTCGTTCGAAAAATCCAAATTTGAAATTTGAGAAATTCAAACGTAGTTTTCCTTGAAAAATGAATTCAAATAAAAAAGTTGTCAACTACAAAGTTCTATAACTTTTCGAGATCTACCACTTTTATTTTGGACATTTGTTCATCCAACATAGTTGCAGTAACATTGTTCACAAACTTTACATATCCCTCTCTTTATAGTTTATGAAACTATAAGAGAGTTATGTAAAATTTGTGAACAATATTACTACCACTTTATCGGATAAAGGAATGACCGAAATAAAAGTTGTAGATCTTGATCAGTTCTACAATTTTTATGTTTATGACTTTTTCATCTGAAATTATTTACTCCTTCAAAATGTTGTTTGAAGTTGCCATTTTTGAAATTCAAATTTTTAACTGATAAAACAAAGTCACATGAAAAGGTGACATAATAGTTGTAAGAACACAATAAATTGATAGAGCATGATTTTAAAAATTTTTAAAAAAATCATCAAATTTGAAGTTCGTATGAGGGAGAAAGACTAGTTACAAGTTTTAGCCAGAGATTAAAAAGAGAAATCAGAGTTCTTCAACAATTTTAAAATTGAATTTTCAACAGCCATTTGAAACAATAAATGATTTCAAATGAAAAAGTTATATACAACAAAGTTCTATAACTTTTTGAGATCTACAACTTCTATTTTGGTCATTTCTCCATCCGAGGTCAATTGAAAAAATTTGAATTTTAATATTTATTTTTAATATTTGGCGTCTATTTGTAGGGGCGGCTCAATATAGTACTAGGAAAAAGAAACACAATAAATTGACAGATCATGATTTTAGAAAGAACTAGGAAAAAGAAACATATCATCTGGAGTTAGCATGAGGGAGAAAGACTAGTTACAAAATTTGACCACAGATTAAAAGGAGAAAACCTTTTGTTCATGTTCTTGAGTTTCTAGTTTTTTCCTGTATGTTTTTGAGAAACCATCAAGATAATGCTATTTACCCTGACAGTTTATGCAATAACTGTAAAAAAATACGAAACAGTCGAGGAATTTGGTATTTCCCTGACGGTTATGTACACTCACAAGTTAATTACGAATTTCCCTGACGGTTGTTTAATTTCCCTGAATGTTTTGCAGGAACCTTCAAGATAATATCAATTTTCCTGTGTGTTTTTCGCAAACCGTCGAGATAATGATATTTACCCTGACAGTTTATGCAATAACCGTAAAAGAAATTCAAAACCGTTAGGGAATTTCAAGTTTTTAGTAGTGCATAAATGGCTGATTTTAATGTGATTGCACAATTTATAACCAAATACTCCTATATATATTGGCGCCAACTGATCCTTGCTTATAAGGGTTAGTCTTAATATGATTGCACAATTTATGACAAATACTTCTTAATTAGCAATCATGAAAAGCCTATAAAATAGTTCTAAACTAGAATTTATCACAACTAGATAAAATTACGTAGTATCTTATGGGTATTTATCTAGAAAGTAAGAACAAAAGTAGGCAAACATAACCTTGAGTAGATGTAGGCTCTAAATTTATCCACAAACTTTATAATACTTTTTTTAAGATGTAGGTTCTAAATTTATCCAAAAACTAATAATACTTCTTTTTGTTAAAATTTGTAGACCGTGCAGGAGAGCATGGGTTTCGTTGGACTAGTATGGAATACTAGTTAGAAACAAGTCAACGTGTTGTCAAAGTAACACGTCCGTTCAAGGGCGCCTGACTAGCTATCTTAATGGTTCATCCACTTATCAAGTCTAAACTCATCTAACAGTGATATTATGAGTACTTAATTTGTTTCCTTTCTGTTCAACGCCTCATCTCCTTGAGCAGAAAAACGCGCTTTTATCTCACTTTGATGAAGGTAATTACAAGTAAACACGGTGCTTACGTTTTAACCTTTTAGGATCCAACCTTTTGCTTTCTCAGGGCCAACTAAAATGTATGGTTTGGTACAGTTGGAACAAGTGGATTGTTTGTTTGGCATCAGCTGTAGTGCTTTACTAGGCGTGCCAACAGGAACAATTATTAACTAGGGCCTTGTTTAGATTGCAATTTTTTGTAATCTAGGCTACTGTAGTACTTTTTTTTGTTTGTATTTGGCAATTAGTGTCCAGTCATAGACTAATTAGGCTTAAAAGATTCATCTCGCAAATTACAGACAAACTGTATAATTAGTTATTTTTTACCTATATTTAGTACTCCATGCATACGTCTAAAGATTGATGTGACAGAGAGAGTGTAAAAATTTGGAATTTGGAAGGTAACTAAACAGGCCTAGGTGTGCACGGCCGAAATGCGAGACTGAATTAACGCGCGTGCCAAGACAAAGACCTGCAGCCTCAAAGGGTTTGGAATAATTAGATGCGATAAAGTGCACGGATTTGCGGCGCGAAATGCATGCAAATAGGGTGGTCAAAAGCACAGATTGAAAATAATATAAATAAAGGCAGAGAGTAACCACTATAGCCTCTTAAGCTTTCCACTCAATTTAGAGTGTGTTTGGGTTGAAGTTTTTAAAACGAATAAGACAGAAGAGCTACCTATTATATCAAAAAGCAGATGAATCTCGGACTAGGCAAAAATAAATAGAAACAACTTCGGTCGGTTAGATTGAAACATCAACATGGGTCACAACTCAACAAAGACACAGCTTCACAACCACCCAACCACCACAAACTGGTCACTACACTGCACCGCCATCCCCCGAAAGACAAAGCCGTCAAGACGAGATCACCATCGTCACTACTTGCGCTGTCGTTGTCGACGATGTCCCACACTGAGTAGCCCGCTGCTAAGCAGGGCTAGCCACTGTAATCCGCTGCAAGCCATGTAGCCCCTCCGCAGTCAGCTCCACTTGCGCCGTCTCTCAAGACGTTGTCCGACATCGGAATAGCCACTGCAAAGCAGGGCTACCCGCCGCAAGCCACTGCAAACTGCCAAAACCGACACCAGAGGAGCTGCCCTCAGGCACACACCAAGCCGACCCCGCCAACCGAGATCCACGCGTGCACACTGCAACTTCCAGTAACCTAGCTGTCTCATTGAGGTACAAGTGCCGCACACGCCCTCCGTGTGCCGACCAGAAGGCTCCACGCAGGTCATCTCGGCAATGCAACTCTGCTAGCCACCGCCTCCCATGTCGGCCTCATCAACTCCGTGGGCGTCTTCCACGCCGGCATCCTCACCAACTTTATGGTCACAACTCAACTGCCAAACACATGCGAAACCCTCCAATCGCCGCATCAAATCCTCCTCCCGACCACCTTCCGCCGTAGTGGACACCAAAAACTTGAATCCTCACTAGGCCTCCACCTTTCTCGCCACGATGGAGGCGGCCATCACAGACTGACAGGCACGAGGTTCCAAAACGATGCCTCCAAGGAGGAACGCGACGCAACCGGCGCCACTAGCACCTGACCAGAAGGTTAAGGTTTTACACCCAGGAAGAGCACGACACACAAAGGGTAGAGGGCCGATCGATGGGCGCTTCCAAGGAAGAATACGGTGCCAAAAGGGTCGCCGCCATCGGTCCACTGGACATAGCCTTCGCCATGGCACCTCAACCCCGTGTGCGGCGGTGGCCAAAACCCTCGTGTACTTGCTGTGTCAGCCGCCGCCCCGTCGATGAAGCCAACCCACTGCCGGCTACCATCGCTGATGCCAGATCCGCCGCCCATGCGCCAGCATAGGTACCGACCGAAGCCGTCCATCCCCACGCCAGCACCTCGTGGATCTGGCCCGGGGACTATCGGGTCCGGCAAGCCGGGGAAGAGGGCTTGCTCCAGGCTGCCGCTGCCATGCCCAAACCAGGCACCCGCATCGCCGCAACGTTGCGCCACCAAGCTGCCGCCCGCCCGCGCCTCTGCGCAGTTGTAACACACCCGCATCCAAAACTGCTTATATGGCCTAGTTCCACACGTGGAACGGGCCTGCATACGCGTAGCACCTCGCTTATACTTTCGTCCTCGCTTCATTTAAAAGGGTTAACCCGAAGGTGCTACGTTTAGAACGACAAGGCTTATATGCTGACCCTCACCCTCTTAAACTTCCAAGGTGGTACTAAAAACCCACCAACAACAACTTCACGTGTGCCACTTGGGCTACATTGGCCAACTTCACAACTACTACAGGCTACTAATGGACTGGGGTGTTACATTCACCCCCTTAAGGGCTGACGCCCTCGGCAGCTCACCACACACATATGTGACAGATGTCTAGGACAACCCCTTGGTACATCCCTCCACGGGCACTGCTTATATGGCCCAGCTCCACACGTGGAACGGGCCTACATACGCGTAGCACCTCGCTTACACTTTCGTCCTTGCTTCGTGTAAAATGGTTAACCCGGAGGAACTATGTTTGGAACATCAAGGCTTATAAGCTGGCCCTAAACCTCATAAACTTCTAAGGTGGTACTAAACCTACCAACAACAACTCCACATGTGCCACTTGGGCTACATGCAGGGCTGGTCCCGGGTTTTTCTGGATCTAGAACGAAACTAAAATTTTGGACCTTTTTAATATAAACGTATAATACTATAGTACTACTAATTGCTAGTATATACACACATATATAAAATGTTATTACTAAGCAATTAACTGAATGCAAAAGCAATATTCAATATTCATATGAAATAATTTGTTTCTCCTCAAAAAATAATTTGTATACAAAGTTACCTCAAAAAAATTTTCTAATATTCCTTGATGCGAAGTCATCGATGATGGTGTCAATAGCAATCTTACCCAACAATAGCTTGTTAATGCATAATGTTGCCAATCTATTTAATTTTTTTTTGTACATTGTAGATCTCAAACAGGACTTTAATAACTTTAATTTTGAGAAGCTTCCTTCAGTCATAGTCACTGGCATAGTAAACAAGATGCGGTAAGCAATGGAAGTACTATAGGATAACAATCACCACTTAAAATTTAGAGAAACAATTGATTAGGGATAGGGATAATCATGGCCTAATTAGGGATAAGGGATACGTACCTGATGAAGTGATGGAACTGGAACCGGCTCAGCCCTAGCCCTATGCAGTGCAGATCACGTGAAAACGCGCGGACGTGCGTGGCCGGTGGGCGGCGATTCGCTGGCTCGCTGTGATTGCGGTTGGGCCTTGCGGCGGTGCCGCGGTGGTGTCTAGCGAACTGTCGAAGGAAAGGAAGCGGAGAAGTCGCGACTCGCGCGGTGCGTCAGAGCGTGAATGCGTGTTGCGTGGTCGTCGATTCTCACATGTTACTTTTACTGGGCTGACGAGACATTGAGTACTACTAGTATATCCCTGGGGAGGGGCCCATGGGATCCCTGGCCCCTGGCTACATGAACCAACCTCACAATTACTCCAGGCTACTAATGGGCTGGGTGTTACAGCAACCACGGGGAGAGGGAGGCCGCCGCCTCCTGCAGTGGGCAGCGCGCAGATGCAGCACTGGGACGCCCGGATCCGGCCGCCGGGGAAGGGGACCCGCCCCGGTCCACCGCTGTCACCACCCTGGCGGCGCCCGGACTCTACCGAGGCTGGAGAAGGGCAAAGGCTGGAGAACCGAGCGGATCTGGCCCTAGGACCGCCGGATCCGACCGCTGGGATAGGGGAGCCGCAACCGGTCGCCATTGCCGCCGCCTTGCCCGAGAAAGACAATGCCCATGGGACAAGCCCGCGTGAGGGAGAAAAGAGGCCTCATAGACGTCGTCCTTGCACCAGTACGGGCTTCCGGCCATGTGCTTGGGTGGCTGCGAGGAGGAGAGCGGTGGGGATGGAGGGGCTAGCGGCGGCGCGGCAGTTCCGCCCGTGTCGCCCCGAAGGGAACGACGCGGGGGAGGGGAAGTGCTGCTGTAACACCCTTGTTTGGTTGAAGTTGAACCCTGAGAGAAAAGTACCTCACCTGTAGGTTGCCTGTGGGAGCTAACTGCACCTTGTTTGGTTGCAACTCCAGGCATCTCCAGCTAGACTCCAGGCGTAATACTACTCTAATCACCGGTTCGATTGTCCTAGCTATTTAACTACACGTGCATTAGCTACTTATTATTAATTAAGGCAAACACGCAATGACTATTTAATTAAGGCAAGTGTGTACCATTATTGATTTAATTTAATATGAATTAATATTTTCTTTCTATTTTTATTAACTTACTCATCTGAAATAAATCTCATTATTTATTAAATATAGTTAAAGCTATTTGATTAGAAACAATTCTCTATTTTATTTAACTGAGAAAATCCATTGATATTATGAATCTTTCTCGCATTAACATTCTTAGGCACAGGCCTCCAACCAAATACATCCTCTTCATACTTGCCTAGCTAGACAAAAACCATCAACTTCTTAGGCATTTCTCAGGCATCACTTTCTGTTAGGCAAGTTCTTCAGACTTTCATCCAAACAGGCCCTAGTCCCTCAAGTTTGTTTGTCTATTATTCTAGTTCTAATTGATGTCGTTAATCACTAAAACAACAATGTCATTTCTTTTTTTTATTCACAATGTCATTTCATTTGACTATTGGCAATATTATCACCTGCATCACTATCGTATGGTCCAATGACACTTTTCACCGAGATTAACTTCACTACCACCCTTACTAATGTGCACCGGATGATCCCTTGTTGCTTCTTCTCTGCTTAGCTTATAGTCATGTGACCCTATTCATCATGGCCTTCTTTATTGCCACCCTTATTGATGTCTGGTCTTTGTTACCTTTGCCTTCTTCACTGTTCCATGTTGGATGACATGATGAGAACATGAAACCTTTAGATATGAAAATGCAAACTGAAATGCGAACTGAGCGTAGCTCAGCAGGTTGGGTTCCTTGTGGTGAAACCTGCTCATCCGGGTTCAAGTCCCTGACTTGACATGGGTGCTCGCATTTTCCTGGATTTATTCTAGGATTTAACGACGCCTAATATTGGTTAGACAATTATGTTTAGGAAATAATTTGAGGCTGTGATAAGCACTAGAGAGACACCTTCCATGGCCTTTACAACCAATGGGATGTGGATGCACCATGCACAAGACCCATCTTGGGGTGCAAGCCCATCGAAGACACACATTCAATTTTTCAACAGCCCAATACTACTATATTATAGAAATTACAACTCTTTCTTTCGGAGTCTGATGGAGAGCCATGAGGACTTGATGAAAACCTTACTTGATAAGCTTTCAAAAGGATCTAGTCACACCTAAATATCATGTTTGCATGACCTCCAAATCATCACAACATATTATTGATGTTCTTGTCATGTGTTGTGTTACTTTTTATTGGGCCTTAGGAGAAACTCTAGCGGGGCCTTCAAACAGTCCCATATAACCAAATTTCAGGTGTGACTATGTGAGGTAAAAAATGTAGGTCTAACAATGCCCCTACTTAGGCCCCCCAAAAGTAGGAGACCCTCACATTCCCCACTTCTTCCTTGGGACCCTGGAAGAGGCACCTACTTTTAAGTTCCACCCATTTATCTCCACGCACTCGTCCAGAACTATGCTCGCTCGAGTGCTAGCGACGCAATCTGATGCTCTGCTCGCCTGACACTTAGCATGGCTCCCATCTCGGCACACCACCATTGGGCAACCTCCCTTGCCAGCTACCTCTATCTAACGAGCCCTAGGGCGGATCCACCTCTCCTGATGTCCTCCTCCCCTGGTGGATCCACTAACAGCATGCCTCCATCCGGCCTCCTCCCCCGATGTCCTCCTCTCTCGGTGCGGCATCTCTACCTCACGTAACGTAGAGATCCCCGATGGATCCACCTCCCCTGCCATCATAGAGACCTCTGGCGGATCCACTGCCCCGCCATCCTCAGGCATGGCTCATCATCTACCTCGGCGTCCTCACCCACTGTTCTCCCCTAGGGCGGTTCCTCTGCCTCGGTACCCGGCATGCGTAGCTCAGTTAAGCGAGGAAGAAGGAAGAATAGCGAATGATGAGTGGGTCCCATATACAAGTGGATTTGAGAGTCCTCGGCTCCTCTTAGAGTGTGCCCCAACAGTGGAAAATGCCCCCAAGGTTCCCTAGGTCATCCTTCCCTTTGGACACCTCCTTCTTCTTGGCCACCACCGTCCGATGTTGCGGCAATAGTGCTAACCGGTTTGTCTTAGGTGAATCATTTAATAGCTATTATAAAAACACTGGTGTTTTTACTTATCATCACTTAAATTTTGCTTAGCAATAGCTTCTCCTCGAAGGCATTCTGGCTCGGCCCCTGATTACATTTCACCAAAATATGCAAATCGACTAAGGGGCCGTTCGGTTAGCCCATTTCCGGGCGTGGAGCGGCCAGGGATTATTCCCAAGCTATGTAAATCAATGAAGGAATAGTGTGGCTGGGAATCATTCCCACGTAACCAAACGAAGCCTAAAGTGATAACCTGGAACTGTCCATCGTGTACCCATTCGTATCTACCGGCCAGATGCAATTTGACTTGTCACACTCTCCAGGCTCCAGCTGTGTAAATCACACACAAAGGCCGAATGCAGGACCATGCATGCATGGTGCACCACTCGTGGTGAATGCAGCAGGCCTTCCGGCCTTATCACCGTCCGCCTACTCCCTTTGTCCTTGAAAAAAAAGAGTCATTCTTGCTTTAAAAAAGTTAGTAATTTTTAACTTTGACCAAATATATTTAATAAAATATTAATATTTATGGTACATAATTAGTATTATTAGGTAGATCGTTGAATATACTTTCATAATAAACTTATTTGGAGATATAAATGTTGCACATATTTTTTATAAATCTAATCAAAATTTTTAAAAAAATTGACCAACATGATTTCCATAGCGACTCTATTTTTAAGACGGAGGGAGTACAGCTCTGCACCACCCCTTTTACCCCGCTCCTCGTCCTGGACCATCCTACCGGCCCGCATCTATCTTGGTCCATTCCTCATCTTGGTCCATTCCTCAACTCACGGCGGAGCGGCATGCAGGTCAACCACGAGACGAGACGAGACGAGACGAGAGATGCCCACACCTCCAAAGATGAAGTGGCTGAAACGACTCAAGTTTTCTGCTGGTACGGTGCGCTAGCTAGCTAGCTAATCTTCCCGGCCACTACGGACGGATGAGGTCAACGACGGCGTTCTCCATCTTGTTGTGTGATGGATGATGGACGTTGGACGCAACGCCAACACAGCAGCAGCTAATAAATCCTGAACCGTCTGGTGGTCGTGTGTGCTTTTTGCTAGTAGGTTAGGATTTGGTCACTGTACACTATATACGGTATAGCCTAGCTCTCATGCATGATTGGAGCCACTCAGATCAGACGCATGCACATCACCATCAATATAAGAGTGATCGATGCGTTTCTCAGTTGTGATCACATATCATCATCATTCAGGGCAGTGGCGGATCCAGGTTTAAAAACCTGTGGGGCCAAACTAGTTGATTTTAAGCTAATTAATACAATATACAGTAGCGTACAATATACATGTTAGAAAAAGCTGTACACGTAGATCCGCACTAGCTGTATTCATCGACCATGCGAAGCACGCGTTGTAGATCGACTGCTCGTGCTGCATTGCATGCATGTGCTGCTCGTCCGGATCGGATCCATCTCTATCTCTCAACACCAACAAAATATGCTGCCAAAAAAAGAATGTGATCGATGTGTGTGCTTAAGCATGAAGTGTCACGGGTGTTGTATCGTTTTCCTTCGTTCAGAGAATACGGTTCTCCTGCATGCCAGCGGCCAGCCTAGGCTAACTGGCCAAGGACGTATAGTACACAACACATCTCCCCCCACAGAACAAATGCAAGCACAAGACGCAAGCTTTCGTCCGTCGTCGTCGTCGTCGCTGGTCATGATCAGTGCGAGATTGCACGCATTTCTGGCGCTTTGTTTTCCCTGATTCCCTGGATCAGCACGCCCACACACCACCACCACTCAATCAACATAAATATACTATTCCTTTCGTTGAGAACATGTATGTATGTACTTGTACTACTATCAATCATCACCGGAGGAAAGAAAGTCTTCATTGCTTTGTACCAAAAAGAATCCAGCAACTGAGGAGTAACGGAATTGATGACTGTGTTAGGCACTTAGGCATGAGCATTAACTCTGACCTGCAAGCAAAGATCTATCCATCACCATCCATCGCCCGCCTTGACTTGTTGGATTTATATACTCCCTCCGTTCTAGAAAGAATGGAAGTATGAGTCCCCTGATAGTCAAACGATCCTAAATTTAACTAGATTTATCTATACCTAATACTAAAGAAGCAAAATTTCAGGCTCTTTTTTTGTCCATCTATTTTTTTTGTCCATCTCTCTCTAACTACCGGACAATACAGAGTTCCTTCTATTCAGACTTATATATATAATCCGTGCTTATACGAGTTAGAATAGCTCGCGTCTATAGATACATAATCTAAATAGATCTCTTTGATGCAGAGTAATTTGAATATGAATCATAATCCAAATAGAGTCTATTTATTATTCTAATATAATTCCATATCCTTTTCTGACTATTTTATTTGTCCGTCCATGTAGAGCCTCTCCTTTTCTCTCTGTCCGAGCTCTATCCTATCGTTCTTTCTTATCTTTCTGTTTCCTTTTTGTGTTTTCCTTTTTTAGTTGCTTTCTATTTATTTTTTGTGTTTTCTTTTTTTTAGCGTCGATTTTTTTTTTCTAAGCATTTTTTTTCCTTGTGTTTAGCTATCATAGATTTAATCTATGGTAACCGAAATATGACATCCAAATTTAAGCAACGCGTCCGTGTCACGGCAAATCAGTAGCCCTAGCCGCGCGCGATGATCATGTACGGCTGCGACGTCGCCAGAGATCCCGTGACCATGTTGGTGAAACCCGTGCCGCCCTACGGCAGGCGCGCCGGCCTCGTGCCCAGGCGACAGGAGGACTTCGGCGCCGGCGGCGCCTTCCTCGAGGTGCACGTCATGCAGTACCCGCTCTCCATGGGCCTCCACGAGGCGGCGCCGGGATCCAACGACGTGCTGGCCATGACCGTGGACGCGCGCGGTCGTGTCGCGTTCGGCGCGGTCGTCCGGCTGGGCAAGAGCGCCGCCAAGATCGTCTACTCCAGCCACGCCGACCTCATCCCAAGGATTGCTCCTCCGCCCAATCATCAGGGTGCCTCCGCCGACGAGGACGAGGTGGAGGCTACCACCGCCCGGACGCGGGCCATGCTGCAGGCGATCATCGACGCTCGCCTATCCGCGTGCAGCCGCCGCGTAGCCGGGATGATCCAACGCTTGTAAGTACAGGCCGGCGCGGCAGTCGGCGGCATTCAACTCGGGCGCGAA
Source organism: Saccharum officinarum (assembly GCA_020631735.1). NCBI lineage: Eukaryota > Viridiplantae > Streptophyta > Magnoliopsida > Poales > Poaceae > Saccharum > Saccharum officinarum. The sequence continues at coordinate 14,472,153 of CM036228.1, forward strand.
GGAGCGGATGGTGAGGCCCGGTCCTGCTGCCCAAGCACAGGCGCAGGCGGGTGCCGCACCCGGCCGGGTCACCGCCCGTCACCATGATGCACTTGCCGCCGCGTCCCGTGTCACAGAAGGACATGTCAGACTGGAAGATTTCGCCCAATGTTTCGAACTGGAAGAACTCCAGCGGGTATTGCATCCCGCTAGACAAGCGGGTGGCAGCAGATGGCCGGCGGATGCAGGACGTCCGGGTCAGCAACGGCTTCGCCAGCCTCTCGGAGGCACTATACGTCGCGGAGCAGAAGGCCAGGGTAGCCATCCAGACGCGCGGCAAAGTGGTCAAGGAGCTAGAGATGAAGGCGGACAAGCAGCGGGGACAACAGCTGTGTGAGATGGCAAACCGAGTGCGCGCGGAGATGGCAAACCGAGGAGCTAGAGATGAAGGCGGACAAGCTGCTGCGGCGTGGCCAATGGATGCGGAGTTGAGCGAGCAGAGGATACAGCGCCACATGGTACGCGAGGAGCGGCGGCGCCAGAGGTAGTGTGAGAGGCGGCGGGAGGCGTCAGGTGGCAAGAAGAGCAGGATCACGAGAGACAGGGACCGGGACGTCAGTGAGAGGATTGCCCTGGGCATGGCTAGCACTGGAGGCGGCGCCGGCGCTAGTGAGCTCACCTACGACGAGCGGCTGTTCAACCAGGACACGGGGATGGACTCCAGGTTCGCGGATGACCAGTACAACGTCTACTCAAGGAGGCTCTTCGCCATGCAACCGGTGGCGCTGTCGATGCTCTACAGGCCCAACAAGCACAGCGACTCTGATGTATACGGCGGCGCGGATGAGCACATCGAGAAGATAGCTTGGACGGGTAGGTTCAGACCTGACAAGGTGTTCTCTGGCGCTCCGGACGACAGGCCGTCGACAAGAGGGACAGGCCGGTTGAGTTCATGTGTAAATATTTCCATCCTTAAGTTGTCGATGTAATTTGATTAGAAAAAATTATTATAATTACATAATAAGTTGATGGCCTAACTAATCAAACTATAAACTGAAATCTTGATCCGTTTATCATCAAATCTAATCAAATTAAATGTTTCTCCAAGTTCCTCGCATATACCGGTGCAAATCTCTAAGTTGTTCATATATATAAATCTCAACACGGGCTAACATGTGCAAATCGATAGAGATCTCGGTTATACTTCGTACTCATTAATAGAGAGACCAATTATTGACAGGATGACGACTAACACCTTGCAGATTTTAATAAGATATTAAAATTAGATATTTTTGTGGATCAACAAAAGAAGTCACTGAACATGATATCTAATAACTCTATTGACACATGAATAGCATTGTTGTAGCTGTGCAGCAAGTTGAAAGAACAAGTTGAACGTTTGATAGCCTTTTTTTGTCTCCCGTTGCAACGCACGAGCATATTTCCTAGTAGAAAAAAAGTATCAACGTTTGTATCTTTAAATATATATTTTTACAAAATTATATTATAATAATATATGCTTAATCAAGTGACCGATAGTCAAATAATATTTATTATACATCATAGATATTAGTATCTTTGTTGTACACTTATATTTGAGATTGTTTGACCTTGGGAAGCCGATTTCTGTTCTTTTTGGAAAGGTAGAGATCGAGTATGCATGTATGGTGGAGCTAGCAGCTGCCACTAGGGAAAGGAACTCTACTGCCCGAGGCCAAACGCGTTGACACATGGGCGACCAAAGCAGACCGGCCACTGAGAAGAGAGATGAGCCCATTCGCAGTCGATGGAGAGAAGCATTGGATGTGGCAGTGCATGCGTCCACCAATGGCCGCCAAATGGAGAATCTCCTTTACTGTTCGTTCCAGTGCAAAATCATATCGATCGGCTTCGTTTTCGGGGGAAGCGGCGAGTGGTAGGCGTAGGAGACGCGAGCGAGCGGCCGGCCTTTGACGTGCGCCTTTGCAAATTTTATTCCCTCGGTCTCCCTCGTCGGCTGGCCTCCCTTTCTTTCTCATCTCAGATCATGTTGTTCCTTGGTCCTCGCGACACCTCCATTGGAGGCATCTAACCTAGCTAAAGCATATCGTAAAGCTTGCTCCCTCCCTCGTTTTGAAAGAAGGGGACAACTTTTATACTACTATCATTGCCGCTCGATATGCTGAATTTGTTCCCTCTGCTGCAGTGCGTACGTACGTGCGCGATTCCTTTGCGAATTTCTCGTTGCCCATCGTTTTGAAAAATCTAGTTATCCTTGCTTTTGGAGAGGAGAGTACGTCTCAATTTGGTTCCGTGCTACAGGAAAGGAGTAGCTAACTACTACACCACCTTGTCTATCTAGATTGAAAATTCCTTAGTCGGAATAGCAAGCGTCCGGACGCTTAGACGCCCACGCCTGCCTCGCCCCATGCACAAGCTGCTGCACCTGCTGTGTCTGCCCACCCGTCCTGCGCCTGCTGCTACGCCTACCGGACGTCCGTGATCGGAGATGGAGGGAAGGGAACGGAGGGGAGGGAGAGGAGAGGGTGAGGCGCGTCGTGCGAGGAAGGCGCGAGGTAGGAGGCGAAGCCCTACGGCAGGCCGTCGTCCGCCAGCCACAAGTGTCATTGCAGCATGTGCAACACCCAATCTACTTTTGAAACATACATATGAAACATCTGCAACATACGTATGAAGATAGATGAAACACTTGAAACATGAGTGCATAGCCATTTGCAACATGTGCAACACCAAGATCTACTTTTAAAACATCCTGATGAAACATTTGCAACATATGTCTAGAACACCTCAAACACTTGAAACATAGGCTTGCAACATGCGTATTTTGTCATTGCAATATATACAACATTCAGATCTACTTTTGCAATATCCAGATGAAACACTTGAAACAAAAGTCTAAAAACGTCTGAAACATTTAAAAACATATGCATGCAATATGCGTATATTGTCATTGCAACATATGCAATATCTCGGATATACTTTCGCAACATCCAGACCAAACACTTGAAACATGGCGGCGGTGGCGGCCACAGCCTACCAGGTGGCGAACTACTAAAGCCAGCAACCTTGGGTCAGGGAGACGTCGGCGCAGCATACACCTCAGCTGCAGGACGTCGGTCCATCGCTCCTCCTGCGATTATCCCGCGCCTGCTCGCTGCCCAGGCTCACGCCCGTCGGCACGGCTTCTCCAGCGCCGCCGTTGCTCGGCCAAAGTTGTCCAGCCTCGTCCGCTCGCTGGAGATGGGACGCGGCGTGGCCAGCGATGGGTGCAATGCGGTGGGGAAGGGCAGGGCACGGCACGGCAGGGGACGGGCGCGCGGCGGGGGCAGAGTAGGGCAGGGCATATGGGCGGTGACGCTGCAACACCGATGCAAGTAGGGACTGGGAAATTTTCAGAGGTGGAAGATACGTAGAGGTGCCGTTGGGCCTGTATGCTAGGCAGGCCCAGGAAGGCTGTGTCCGGACGGGTTGGACGACCGGGTGCAAGCATTCCATTTCTTATTAGCATGTCTAACTGAATGCACATTAGTTTTTTTATTCCTCTAAAATGGAATGATTATAAGAGATTATGTAAATTTTGTTCCTCACATTTCCTTTTTAAAATAAAACAGAAATAAAAACCGTAAATATACATGTCTTCGAGTTTGTCCTGCCTCATGCACTGAGCCTGCTTGCTAAGGATGTTAGTAAATGATGATGGTTAATGATGTCAATAGCTTGAAAGAAGATATAATTGCATATGATAGCAGGATATGCTAGTGAATGTGTCGGTGTAAGAAACGACGGTTCTAGCACCACGAGTAATGTGTGTTTGCGCGTCGAGGATCCGGATGGTGTGCAAGAAGAACACAGGCGATTTATACTGGTTCGGGCTGAGAAATGCCCTACGTCCCGTGGAGGAGGTGAGTTTTGTATTATCTTACACCGAAGTGCTTGTAGTAGGGGTTACAAGCGGGTGAGAGAGGGAGGAGCTCCCAAGTCTCAAGGTGTGATTGGCGTGTGTGTGACTCTGCCGGTACCCTCGCAAGGTCCAGGAGAGTTATCTGTTCGCGTGTGTGGTGTTTTTGTTGTTGCTGTCGTTGTTCTGGTCCTTGTTCTTGGAACGGCTACATGCTCCTTTTATAGTCTCAAGGAGGTGCATGGTTACAAAATGTTAGTACGAGGTGTGATCCTTGTTAGAGAAGGAGCCCAGAGCCCTCGGGAGGGCCTTATCCGGTGGTGACGGGGTCTGCACTGTAGAGGCATGGCGTTGGTATTTCTGGTACTATTGCTACATGTCCAGACATGTGCACCACTGTTGAGAGAGTGGTTTCTGTCCTTTGGTGTTGTAGCGATGCGCCCTGTCATACCTGGTCCTGTGGCTGGCGTGGCGTGCTCGTCAATGTAGTTTGACTGGCGTAGAGGGCCGAGGCCTCTGAGGCGGGAATTACGGTGCGTCCTCATCCTGATCGTGGGAATAGTGGCTTAAAGCGGTGTTTCGTACGCCACGCAGGTACGAGTCATGCGTATAGTGCTAGTATGGGTGGCATAGTGGCCAGCAGCTCTTCCCCATGCCTGTTATGGGCGATGGCGTGGTGATTTGACCCCGATCATTCCTGGCTTGTCCGGTTGGGTAGACGCAAGAACGTGGATGACGTCATAGGGGGGTCTCGAGCGCGCCAATGGGGGAGCGGCGTTAGAGGCCGATCTCGGGCGAGGCGGAGACGGATAATGCCGTTTCTGGGGCTCAGACGAGGCGGCGATGTTGTCGTGGGTTGGCCTATGTCCGAGACCCCCTGCGTGAGGCCTCGGATGAAGCGGGGAGATGGGCTGACATGCTCACACGTATTGCTGGAGGCCCAGCAAAGGAGAGTTTAGCCCGTGGGTTTCTTTAGTTGATTTTTCCCTTAGACGCGGTAGATTAATGTTCTGTTTGTTTTTCTTGGGGGTGCTATTCCACCTTAATTTGGGTACCCCTAATTGTGGTACCCGATAGAATGCTAATATGGACAGTCCGCATGAGGAGATAGAATGCTAGTGGGAGAATATAGATATAAATATAAATTTAGATATAAGTATAGATATAGATATAGATATAGATCAGGTCGCGAATACCCTTCAACTATTGAACGAGGCGATAGGGGAGCGGCGTCAGAGGCTAGTCTCGGGTGAGGCGGAGACGGATAATGCCGTTTCTGGGGCTCGAACGAGGCGACGATGTTGTCATAGGTTGGCATGTGTCCGAGACCCCAGAGCTAAGGCCTCGGGCGAGTCAGAGGTGTTCTGAGATCCCCTGCGTGAGGCCTTGGATGAAGCAGGGAGATGGGCTGGCATGCTCACACGTCTTGCTGGAGGTCCAGCAAGGGAGATTTTAGCCCATGGGTTTCTTTAGTTGATTTTTCCTTAAACGGGGTAGATTAATGTTTGGTTTGTTTTTCTTTTGGGGGCGGGTGGTATTCCACCTTAATTTGGGTACCCCTAACTGTGGTACCCGACAGTAGCCCCCGAGACTGTAGAGGAGTAGGGATACTCCTCCAGAGGCTGTCCGTCGGGTTTGCTCTTTGCCGGGCTTTTACCCAGGTCATTGCCAAGGCCTCGGCTTGTCTTTGTATTGCTTTTTTCGGGGGGTCCACGCGAGCGCACCCACCAGGTGTAGCCCCCGAGGCCTTGGAAGGATAGGATATGCTTCCAAGGTCTTGATTTTATATGGAGTGTAAATCCGAGGCCTCGGCCTTAGCGCAAGGGTAGCGCCCTGAGCCTCTGCCCATGGCGAGAGGTCGGTTAAGGGCGCCTCGTCTTTTTTCATGTCCTTCATGCATCTCCTTTGTCGAGAGGAGGGGAGGAATATGGCATGCTATCCTTGGCGGGTCGTTGGTAGCATTTTCGGCAAGCATCTCAACGGGTAAGTCCGGGTGGAGGTCCGGGCCCTATTCGCTTAGGGTTGGCTAGTGATCCTGAGACTCATTCTAGGTCACCCGAGGGTCGTCCAGTGGACCTCAGATCCGTTTGATGGGCTCTGAGGGCTCGGTGCCTCCCTCCGATAGGATCCCACTGGTCAATGCCTACGGGGTCCTGGACGAGGCTTAGGGTGCCCTGGCATTATTGTTTGGGCTTGGTTGCAAAGGGGCTCAGAGTTGAGTAAGAGTGCATGGGGCCGAGGGCGATTTCGGTCTTTCGCTATACTGGCATGGTAGGATTAGCCCCCGAGCCCTATGCCTTATGGCAGTTTTGAGGGGTCTCGGGGAGCTGGTCCTTTCGACCATCCCCCTGGTAGGGTTAGCCGCTAGGCCTGTTTACTTTGCAGTGGCTTTGTCTGCTTACGTCCTGCGACTTTCGCTTTTGGGCCTCTTGGTTTTGACCAGGAGTCAATGGGCCATGCTAGTCATTACCCTGTGGCTTTTGACATGGGTTGTAGTTGAACACGGGGAGGCCCTTTTGGGTCAAACCTAATTTGGAGAATGCCTTTCTCTTGTGTGGCCCATCGTCAGGCCGAGAGCCCACGGATTTGGGAGTTAAACGTGTGCGTTGCAGTGAGTGGGAACATCAAGATTTAATCGAGGGAAGTGGAGGAGGCGGTTCCATTACTCGGTTTTAGCAGGAAGTGGGAACGTCAGCTCGAGTCCTGAGATCGCATTGATGGCCCTATGTAGCCATGTAGCCGAACGGTTGTTCGGATCCTATTTATACCCGACCCGGCGCTTGTTCTTTCCACACCTATCGCCATTTTCCACTTCCACCATCTCCTAGCATAATCCCACGATCTCGATGGCGCGCAGCAACTCTCCGCAGTGGTCCGAGGAGGTGGATGGCCCCCCGGTGGCGCAGCATCGCCGGACGGGCAATCGGGCTTTCATGGGGAGCGGCCGCCAGCTGCGCACTTGCGGCATCTCAATGGGGAGCCTCCGCCCTCGCCATACCTTCCCTAGGGCTCAGGTCGGCCCATCGAGGCTGAGGGTGGAGCGGGCGGAGGAGCAGGCGCTCATTCGCGCGGTGGCAGCAGACGTTGAGGGGAGGGCAAATGTCCTCCTCCGTCAGCTAGACGACACTAACCATCGTGGCGTTGGTGAGTTTTCTTCCCTTCTATTTTCTTCCTTCTTCATCTACATCTCCTTTCTAATCGTGAATGGAATCGTGTGTGTCAGTGGTGATCGTGGAGCTAGAGGGTCTTCGCACCGCAGTAGACGCCCTCCTGGATTACCTGGGGGTCGCCCCGGGTACTAAGGAGGACCGGCTCTGGGCTGCGCGTCGTCGTGTTACCGCCGCCATTGAGAGCGGCATCCGTCGTAGCACCGAGGTTTCCCTGGCTATGGTGGAGCTATCGGTGGGAGCGGACCTTACCGAGGTCGATAGTTTCCCCACGGAGGAGCCGCTGGGCCTCCATGAGGATCTGGTAGCACGCTACGGCTCGACCAAGGAGGCGGTGGACGCCCTCGTCCCTGCCCAGCAGATCCTCGCAGAGCTCCCCCACGATGCTACCCCTTAGGGCTTTTTATTTTGTTAGGTTTATCAGCTTGTGACGCATGGCGTCTTTTATTTTGTTTTTATGATGAACTATGTTGAAGTGGTGATTTTAAACTCCTTTGTTGTTCGTTTTGTGAAATTTGTTTGGTTAGTGAGGGAAGCCATCGAAGCACCGCCGGTGGCGAGCGTGGCGGAGTCCCCTAGGGGAGGTACATGCCCCGAGGCACGGTTAGGGTCTTAATGTCGACATGACCCTGCCACTCCGTGGCCCGAGGCGGGGTCGGCGACCCTTGAGATTAGCATGCGGATGGGACATCCGTCGGCCAAACTTTTTTGCCCCTATGGAGCCTTCTAGGCTCCAGATGATTTGTCCCATACTTTAGGTCTCGGCGGGTCTCGGTAGACCGTGCACATGAAACTGGACCTCCAAAAATCAAGACCCATGGGTCTGACCCAGTCAGGAGGCCTAATGCATTCCCCTCTTGCATCTTCTTCGCAAAGAAGGAGGGGTTGCACAGCGGCACGTCATCCCTCTCGAGTAGGGCCATTTTTCGTAGTGTCCGTTTGAGTTGCTAGCAGGTATTTCATTTCGAGTAAGGTCCCGGATCCCGTTCACTAAGGATCTGACGTAGGTATCTAGTGACCGACCTCATACCCTCGACGACCGGTTCAGGGTAATCAGGGTCGTTTCGGCATGACCCTGGCGGCTCATCGCCTTTCTCCGATGAAAAACCCTTAAATCGGTGTCCGTCAAGGCTCGAACATGGTTCGGGGAGTCCCATACGATGCTTCGAGGCACCCGGGTGTTGGCCTCTATTGTGCCACTCCCTGTATACCATCCCTTACTCTGTTGGGCTAGAGCGGCTGTCAAAACCCTTTCGCAGGGCAAGCCTACGAACTTCAGGCCCAGATTCGGACCGTGTGCAAATGATGCGGCATGACATATGTATGATGCATGTATGAGGCATGTATGATGCATGCAATTTATGCACTTATACATATGGAATTACAAGGGAGTTAAAAATAGTTCATAGAGAATTTTAAGAATGATTCAGAGGCGGTATTTAACAATGGAGATAACGGGGGGCGGGCTTGGCAAACCGAATTCTGCGTTGAGGCCTGGTTGTCCCTTTCACGGCCATGAGAGCTCATAGCCGTCAAAGTGATCGAGGAAGTCATCATTGAATGGCTCATCGTTGAGGAGATAGTCACTGATGCGTAAAAAGCATTGCATCTTCTGAAGTTTGGCGAAGCGGGTGCTGCCTTGGTAGGCGTCATCGTAGTCATTATTGTAGTCGGAGTCGAAGAAGTCAGAGTTGGAGCTTGTCTTTGTTGATGCCAGAGTGTCGGTAATGGCGTGCCTAAGCTGCTGTGGTAGATCCTCCGGCACCTCACCTGCCTTGGGGCTGAGATGGTAAGCAGTAGTCGATGGCCTGCGAACCTTTTTGTCATGGTAGGACTGAGCAGCTCGTGGTAGATCAGGCAGGCTGAACTCGTTGGGCCATGTGTTCTTCAACTCATCGGATCGGCATCGTAGGTCGACCACGGGCTTGGGGAAGTTGGTAGGCTTGTCGGTCGGTGGGACGAGGTCGAGGTCGTCACCTTCCCCAATGATGATGAACTCGAGACTCCCAAACCAGATGCGGGAGCCCGGGGTGAGGCTAGTGTTGCCTCTGGCCGCCGAGGACATGCTCGTCGGGTGGGGGTGAGACAATGTAGCCATCCTGGACCCTGCATAATTGGTTAGTTGTGACATGTAAACATCCCCTACCTGGCGCGCCAATTGTTAGTGTAAGAAACAGCGGTTTTAGCACCAGCGAGTAATGTGTGTCTGTGCGTCAGGGATCCGGATGGTGTGTAAGAAGAACACAGGCGATTTATACTGGTTCGGGCCGAGAAATGCCCTACGTCCAGTGGGAGAGGTGAGTTCTGTATTATCTTGCACCGAAGTGCTTGTAGTAGGGGTTATAAGCGGGTGAAAGAGGGAGGATCTCCCAAGTCTCAAGGTGTGAGTGGCGTGTGTGTGTGACTCTGCCGGTGCCCTCGCAAGGTCCAAGAGAGTTATCTGTTCGCATGTGTGGTGTTTTCGTTGTTGTTGTCATTGTTCTGGTCCTTGTTCTTGGAACGGTCCCTGCATGTTTCTTTTATAGTCTCAAGGAGGTGCATGGTTACAAAATGTTAGTACGGGGTGTGATCCTTGTTAGAGAAGGAGCCCAGAGCCCTCGGGAGGGCCTTATCCGGTGGTGACGGGGTCTGCACTGTAGAGGCATGGCGTTGGTACTTCTGGTACTGTTGCTACATGTCCAGGCATGTGCACCACTGTTGAGGGAGTGGTTTCTGTCCTTTGGTGTTGTAGCGATGCGCCCTGTCATACCTGTCCTATGGCTGGCGTGGCGTGCTCGTCAATGTAGTTTGACTGGCGTAGAGGGTCGAGGCCTCTGAGGCAGGAATTACGGTGCGTCCTCATCCCGATCGTGGGAATAGTGGCTTAAAGCGGTGTTTCGTACGCCACGCAGGCACGAGTCATGCGTATAGTGCCAGTATGGGTGGCATAGTGGCCAGCAGCTCTTCCCCATGCCTGTTATGGGCGATGTCGTGGTGATTTGACCCCGATCATTCCTGGCTTGTCCGGTTGGGTAGACGCAAGAACGTGGGTGACGTCGCAAGGGGGTCTCGAGCGCGCCAATGGGGGAGCGGCGTTAGAGGCCGATCTCGGGCGAGGCGGAGACGGATAATGCCGTTTCTGGGGCTCGGACGAGGCGGCGATGTTGTCGTGGGTTGGCCTGTGTCCGAGACCCCTGCGTGAGGCCTCGGATGAAGCGGGGAGATGGGCTGACATGCTCACACGTATTGCTGGAGGCCCAGCAAAGGAGAGTTTAGCCCGTGGGTTTCTTTAGTTGATTTTTCCCTTAGACGCGGTAGATTAATGTTCTGTTTGTTTTTCTTGGGGGTGCTATTTCACCTTAATTTGGGTACCCCTAATTGTGGTACCCGATAGAATGCTAGTGGGAGAATATAGATATAAATATAAATTTAGATATAAGTATAGATATAGATATAGATCAGGTCGCGAATACCCTTCAACTATTGAACCGGACAAATCTATAGTCGATGACTAGTTCAAAGGTGGTTTTATAGTTTTTAAAATAATAAAAATCTGGTTGATCTCTAAAATTATATATATATATATATATATATATATATATATATATATATATATATATATATATATATATATATATATATAATATGAAACTAGTTCCCGCTTCTTTCTAAAATTTTGTCTATATGTAACTCTATTTAAAGTTATTTGGATCTTATTTGTGTTTTAAATAAATAATGAGCACTGCTACAAACAGTGAAGCTACAAAACAGAAACAAACCAGTTTGAAATAAACCATATATAGATCATAAACATGTAGACAACTTTTTTTTGAAGAAAATGAAAATAGTTTCAGATTTTTTCTGATTTAAAATAAATTAATGATGGATTTTAAGAGATCAAACCACCTATAAAACCAGCCAGAGAAGCAAAATTTGTTTGATTTCGACAGTAAAAGTGTGTGTTACCCAGTTTTAGTTCAATGCTGAAAATTAGGCTAATGTGCAACTTAAACGTTGAAAAAAAATGTACTTTGCTCATAATTAAAACATGATATAGTTCATACCTCCTATGACTTACATTACTACGTTTTGCGCGACCAAAGGAACAAGTGATAGATGTTACACTCCATGGAATTTTGTTCTACGAATTTTCTAACTCCCCCTGAGCTCTATGTTACTGAAAAGCCCATAGCATTCCCACTAGTTCTGAGCAGTTCAATCAGGAGGTCGCGAGGCAAACGAATTGAATAGGAATATCTGCGCACGAAAAAAGAGCCACTCCAACGACAATCATTCGCGTGGAACTGCAAAGTTTGTCCTCCATGTATGCGTGTAAAGAATAATTTCATCTTGCAATTGCATTGATCTTTATGCTTTGTGCAGTGGTTCTTACTGGACTGTACGTACTCCCTACTCAGCTTTTTAGCCCGTTCGCTTCGCTGAAAAGGCATGGCTGAAAGTATTGTTCGCTAATTTGTTATGAGAGAAAACATTATTCCGGTTGAAAAAATAAGCTAAAAAGTATGGATTATAAGACAAGCAAACAGGGCCGCTATGCATAGTAGGTTCTCTTCCGCGGCTTATATGGTTTAAATCGCTCCTCAAGGGGAAAAAATCGGAGCACTCACACATATATGTGTATAATCATTAGACCACCGATTGAACGGCTCTTGTGTTGGGAAAACATATGCCCGGCCCCGTGAACAAAAATAAAGGCAGCGGTCTGTCATGATTTCGTGTTTTCGCCGGGCACTAAAACTTTGCAACTATATAGATGGTTTTCATAGTGCGATGATGTGGCCAATGCAAGCAAAGATATATGTCTACACGAGTTGAATGGTAATGCTTTGTTCTTTGCAAAAGCTAGTACAGATGTTGGACCGATAAATTTTAAGATTAACATGCTTGTCGTCTACCACTGAAAAAATGATGATAAATTCTAAAATAAATTGAAAAATGCAAGCACTCATCAAATAAAAAAACTCGAGCTGCGGAGGAGAGACGTCCCCACGGTGTTTCATTAAGAAGATTATTGACAATCATTAACAACAATTATAAACTATCAATATAACCTGCATATATACTTAATTCCATCACCAAACATAGGTCTAGGGGTTTAAACTAATAAATTCCACGAGTTTTGATGAATATGTGTTTTCTGCAAGGTTTAATCAGAAAACTGTCAAGGAGGACCTATTCGTCAAAGAAAATCACGTTTATCCGTAACGAAACCGACGTGGGAAGACTCTAGAACACTTCGGAAAGCAACCCACCATAGGAGACCTCGAGGAGCTAACATGTGGGGCTGGCCGGCCCCACCTGTAGACCAGTCGGCCCAAGGGACCCACATGTCATGCTCTCCTTCGAATGTCGGTTATCCACCGCCTCCTAGATTGCATATGTGCCGTCCTTTTAAGTTGGTTTGATCCGATGGTCCAAAATTGACGCTACCCCCTATATATACAGCCCTGTACCCCCTCCAGCAGAGCCATCCCTGAAACCCTAATTCATATCTTCAGGATCAGAGCCAGCAATCAAGAGAAAATTAGTCCTCCATAGGATCTAGTCTTATAAACAGAAATAGTGAGGGAAGAGTTTGAAGGAGGTACCGACCTGACGGTGCTCTCTCTCTATGGCTTGTACCTTGGCAGATTCAAGTTCAATCTAAGCTTGCTTTCAGATATTTATCTGGTAATCAACTTCTGATTCAAGTAAGCATCTTGTTTATATTGTTCATCAGGATTGCGACTCTTTTGAGTGCTTTATTCCTGTTCTAGAGGAAGTAAAGTATTAATTGTAAGTGTAAGCGTGGTGCTTAGACTTGGGTTAATCGTGGATGCACCCTGCATTCCGGATTGTTGGTAGCTTGCGAGGGTGACTCTTATAGTCTTGTTGAATCCTCTGTAATCCACCTCCCGTTTGTAGGCCAAATAGGACCCGATTACGAAGGAAAGCATCCTCTGTTGGTGTCTTTCCCTAGTAATATCCCTAGTTAAATAGTAGAAGACATAGCTTACCAAAGTCAGAACAAGAGAACCTTAGTTATCTTCTCTACGCTCCAATTGATCCTAACATTGTTGCTACCCCCGGTTAAGTTAGATTGTAGTTAACCTCACACGTTTCTCTGTAGATACGATACTTGGAATACTTCCGGGTGAAAGCTACAACGGTATTCGTACGCTTGCGGATTTATCTGTGTGCATTAATAAATACCAACAAGCTTTCTGGCTCTGTTGCCGGGAAAATGGTCACTGAGTTAACTACGAACCTAGCTTAGCTTTGTATCTTTTGTTTTATTTCTTTTTTCTTTTAGCATGGATAACACACCTATATATCAATATGCTAAACCCACGAGCGCAAACCTAAACCCACCAAAATCTTCATAGCCTATCTTAACACCTGGTTATGAGTTGCGCCCATTTGAATAAAATTGATTCGGGAACCATCCTTCTTGGGAGAAGGTAACGAAAACCCATACTCACATCTATGGGACTTTGCACAGAACTGTACATGCTTGCATATCACTGGCATGTCTGACGAAACCTTAAGATGAAAGTTATTTCCATTCTCTTTGATGGGAAGAGCTAAACAATGGTATAGTCGAACTATAGGAAGTATGTAGGGAGATTGGGAAACGTTATGCTCTAAATTTTGTTTACGTTTCTTTCCCATCTCTAAAGTGGTTAGCCTTTGGAAAGAGGTTCTAAATTTTAGATAACTAGAAGAAGAATCTCTTGGCACATCATGGGAACATATTAATAGTCTTATCATCACTGTTCCAGACCTTGCTATTTCAGACCCGATGCTCCTTCAATATTTTTATATGGGTCTTAGCAAGGATTCTACGCAATCCCTTGATCAAGCCTCTAGAGGAGCTTTCCTCTGTTTGTCTGTTAGCAAAGCAAGGACTATCCTTGATAGAATTAGAGGAAAGACTCTGCACTAGCATTCATGATAAGCTCCCTAAGGACAAGAAGGAATCATCTCTTGAACAAGTAGAGGAAGTTTTGATAGCCAAATTATAATAACTCCAATCCCAAGATTTAGCTATCAATCCCGAACCATCAATACCCCAAAATCCTCCAAGGGAAGAAGAAATTCCACCTTTGGAAATCCCTTTTGAAATTAAGGATGATCTTTTTTATGCTAATTTTGGAAAAAAAAACTTAAACTTTTTGCTACATAAAAGACCTTCGAGTGAATATAATTTAAATCCTCTCAAAAAGGGATCTCTTAGAAAACGTTCTTATTCCCATAAAGGACATTGGGAAGGACTCAAGGGTGGCATGTCAAGTGATGCCATAGAAGGAGAGCCGAGTCATCTAGAAGCCAATCCTATCTTCTCCACTTCTATGCTTGCAACTGATATAAGTTTTGAATCGATCCTTGACCCCGATGAATCCTCTGATGCTCTTACTCCTAAGTCTCTTGATGATCCTAGAGATCCACTAAGACATCCAAAGCATAGGAGCTATGAAGACTATGAGGATGACCAAGAAGAGCAATGACAATGGCTGGAGGATGTTAAGAATTTATATGCCATTGAATGGATAGACAAGGCCAAAACCATAAGGATAGAACCCAAACCTGATCCAAATGGTGAGCTTAAGTCAATCCCCTTAATAAACATGACTCATCCAAGTTTGGAGGAAGTCTTAGACAAGATCAACCTGAGAGTCACCAATCCAAGGAAAATCTTGGACAATAAAATGTCCAACGAATGTCATAGGCATGGAATGATGGAGACAATATTTCCGCCTATAGACATTCATGAAGAAACAATCTTGGAGCCTGAAAGGGAAGATGACATCAATGAGCATGGAAGCTATTTCATTAGAACCTCATCAAACCCCGTGCTCGTATGAGAAATCTCCTAAATCAATGGGTCTCTCCAACATTGCCACACACGAGATCTTTAACCCCCTCATACTCCCTATTCATAAAGACTTTGAAATGGTGGTTGTAGATGCATATGTCTATCATAAATGTTGCAAATCTCGTTGGCATGAATCTTGAGATAGGCACCCAAAGGTTTGGTGTTGGAGGGGAAACCACTTCACCAATTAGAAACGTAATTCAAAGGTTTTCCAAGCACGAGCTTTTGTCCCAAAACAAGCACTTTTGGGAGATAACATAAGTTTTCACCTTTTGTTGTGATGCCATTGTGAAGTGAGTATATAAATATAAATTGTGAAAATATTCCTTCGGATATTTTTGTCACTAACCATTCTAGGTTTGAAGCAAAAAGAATGAAGGATGACGACGCAAGGTATGTCCAACCAATTACCATGCAACATTGAATCACATTCATACATGAGAGTTCTATCATCCAAACTTGATTTTGCTACAAAATTCAAGCTGGGGGATGGACTTCTCTAAAAAAATCATATGCCATGTTGCTAATTCATCTTGGTTGTCTCTACATTTAAGTCATACTCAATAACAATCGTGCTCTTTCATCTTGAATTGAATAAATCTCTATAATGCTTTCATGCTACCTTTGCCTGCCATAGTAAGTTTTAGTTTGGAAGTACTGCACATACTTTCATAGGCGTTTAAATTAAGCATGGTGCTTAGGTTAAATAGCCTCCCTTAGTCAAATTAGACATGGAGTCTAGTTTGGTTATTGAACTAAAAATTACTTGTGTAGACACTAGATATTTTGTTGGACTAACCCCTGCAGGAAACTCTCAAATCCAATCTGGATAAGTCAAGAGATGAATTCATATTGAAGATGAATCACGCTGAGGAAGTAGACGAATAAATCGACAGGCTATGAGCAACATCAAAGACAACATAGCATTGAGTCTTCCTAAGACTGAAGATAGGATGCTGATGAGAAGCAAAATGCACTGATGAGAAGCAGAATGCAACCCACCTCGTATTAGACAGAATATGCATGCTTTCATTATCTTCAAAAGGACTAGCTCGCAGGTCGGCAACAAGGTCCAACAAAATGTCAAAGATCAAAGGGCAAAAAGAAGGCATAACAAAAGGATGAGAAAGAAAGGGTGCAATCTAGAAAACAAGAAGCTCATGAACAACTCAAGATGCAAGGCTAGCCGAACAAGAAAAACTTCAAGCAAAAGGGAAGGACCATCACGAATCATCTACCCTTCGTCACATGGTGTCATCACACTCCAATGACAAAGGTAACATCCTAAGATAAATGATCATTATTCAAAGAGTTTTTCCTTAATTCTAGTATGCACATAAATAAAAACAAACATATTTTGAGTTACAACTTACTTGATCCAACCTAATTACTCAACATGTTTAGTTCTTTAAGCTTGTTAGCACCACTTTCTTGGTCTCATAGTATTAACCAAATGAGTTAAAAAGTCACACACCTTATCTCTAGAAAATGGTAGTCATAATCATGTAAAGTTTGATACATTGTGTAAAGATAGACAATCCTTCCATAGGTTATGCAATTCAACCCTTTTGGCCAAATGTCTTCAAATGCTACATTCATGCTCAATCTTCTGATCTTATCTCCCATGATATAAATGAACAAAGCACATTACATCAACTTCATCTTGTTCAATGTGCCTAAGGATGGAGAAGGATAAATAAAGTTTTGGTTCTGTTGGTGTTTTCCCACCAATAGAGTCCATGCACTTGATCTTTACCTTGTCTTTATGAGCAGGATACACTTCAAGCAAAGTTAGGAGGAGTTCGTCGATTCCTCAAATTTTTACAAGTGAAGGTTCTAAACCTGCCAAACCAAAATCCAAACTCAAAACCAAGATGAGTTTGGTAGAAGAAGGTGACATCACCATTAGATGCGTCATCACAAGAATCCTCGTCTTTAGAGCAAACCGAGGTACTCGATCAATGAACTTAACAATGAGAAGTCCGGTTCGAAGGACTTAAGACACCGAACCCTCACCGAAAGAGCTAGCTTGGAGGAGAAGTACTCCCGTGTATCCAGGTAAGTATTCTTTCCCTTTATTTTAGTTTTCAGTTTCTTTTTAATAGTTAAAAAATGGTGAATGAAAACAAAATAAATAGTTATCCTTGTAGTAGTAAAATAAAAAAAGAGTGTGCCTAGTTTGCTTTAAGTTTGATTTCTAAGAACTGAATAAAATAAAGAGGACTCTGAATAATCTCTTAAATGGAAATGATAAAGAGTTGCTCTATTGTAATTCCTTTCAAGTACCTAGTTTTCAGCCTTGAATTCTCCCGAGTTTTGGATAAAATTGTTTTGATATAAGGATTTACTCTGAATTTGAAACTCGTGGCTAGCATATGCTTGATCTAAGTCTAGGTAATTGACGGATATGATATAAGAAGGTCTGAACTGCTATTTATCTTATTTCAAGTGACACTAAAGTTCTGCAGATTTATCTTTTGAAAAACATAAAAATGCTACATGATGAGTTCCTGTACGACAAAGCTTGAATTTCCACCATAGCCATACATGTTATTTAGGCTAGGAAAACTTTCACTTATATGCAGTTTGTTTTGCATTGAGTTTTGTCTAGCTTTGTTGACCCTTATGAGAGGTTTGTCATACTCTTAAAATCAAAATCACATACACACCATAGATACCTGCTACTCCTACACTAGGGGTAGGCGCAAAAACATACCTTTCATCTAGATCCACCCAAAAATGTTTTACTCCTACACTGGGAGTGAACACAAAAACATGCTTGATAGGTTTTCCATCTACCAAATAAATGCTCCAAGTTTTTGTTGCTATCTCTCAAAAGTTTTGTTATAGAAAAGAGGCATGCTATGCAAAAGTTATTCATAAAAAAGAGGAAAAAAGAGTTGAGAAAAAATGGACAAGTGTCCGAGCTATCTAAAACAATGGGTACTTAGATGCCCACCTAAAAAAGAGAGATGAATAAGATAGCCCCTGTTCTCTAGCAGATATTTTCAAGTTTTTAAAAGAGCTAGAGAGATAAGCTTTTAAGGAGCAAAGTAGAATTATGTTAGCCACCATATATATTCACACACATGCACATCTTGATTTGATTATATGACTCAACTCTCTTTGGATCTGTTGTTTGACTTTACAATATATGCATTGCAAGTATGCTCTAGCTTTCTCCCTACCTATGAACTCCACATAAGCCTTAATGGTAGGAAGAGAAAAAGGCATAACATCTTTATTATTTTGGTGAGGATCCATAAATAGCACATATATTGAGAGACTTGAGAGTGTCATACAATGGAATCTTTAAGTTTTATTTTGAAAACTTATAAAAACTCTAGAACAATGGTGGAACAAAGAACTTGAGATATAGTGCTTAACTTGATCATTTTGTCTTTCAATTGCTCAAGACCTAAGTGATGGCTGAAGCCCCATGGTTGAAGGTAATATGGGTAGGTTTAAAAGTCAGATCAATTTATTCTAATACGGAGGAGAATTCTTGATTGAACACATGTGTACTTTTGAGGCGTGAAAGCATTATAGTAACTCCTGATTCATTGCTAAGTTTAGCTTTGTTCAGGGACTAACAAAGGGTAAGCTTGGGGGAGCTTGTTGACGCTCATTAACAACAATTATAAACCATCAATATAACCTGCATATATACTTAATTCCATCACCAAACATAGATCTAGGAGTTTAAACTAATAAATTCTATAAGTTTTGGTGAATCTGTGTTTTCAGTAGGGTTTAATCAGAAAACCGTCAAGGAGGACCTATTCATCAAAGCAAATCACGTTTATCCACAACGAAACCGACGTGGAAAGACTCTAGAACACTCCGGAAGGCAACCCACCAAAGCAGACCTCGAGGGTCTAACATGTGGGGCCAGCCAGCCCCACATGTAGGCCAGCCAGCCCATGGGACCCACATGTCATGCTCTATTTCGAATGTCAGTTCTCCACTGCCTCCTAGATTGCATCTACGCCGTCTTTTTAAGTTGTTTTGATCCGAGAGTCTAGAATTTACGCTACCCCCTATATATATAGCCTTGTACCCTCTCCAGCAGAGCCATCCCTGAAACCCTAATTCATATCTTCAGGATCAGAGCCAGCAATCAAGAGAAGATTAGTCCTCCGTTGGATCTAGTCTTATAAATAGAAATAGTGAGATAGAGAGTGAGGAAGAGTTTGGAGGAGGTGCTGGTCTATTGGTACTCTCTCTCTACAGCTTGTACCTTGTGAAAGCTCTAGTTTGGTTTTGGTGAATTGATGAAACCCTAAGTGCTAACCTAGTTTATCAAAGTGTTCATGAGATAGGTAGTAGTATTCCAAGTGGTGGAGCAATGGTGAAGATCATGATGGTGGTGTGACCATGGTGATGATCAAGTGCTTAGACTTGGAAAAGAAGAAAGAGAAAAACAAAAAGCTCAAGACAAAGGTGAAACTTGATAGGAGCTTTTTGGTTTGGTGATCGAGACACTTAGCGAGTGTGATCACATTACTATTAAGAGGGGTGAAACTTGCATCGAATTACGGTTATCAAAGTGCCACTAGATGCTCTAACTCATTGCATATTCATTAGGATCTAGTGGAGAGCTAACACCCTTGAAAATATTTGTAAAAATATGCAAAACGTGCACAAGGTGATACACTTGGTGGTTGGCACATTTGAGCAAGTGGTGAAGTTTGTGAAGTGGAGGAGTTGATTTTCACTGAAAATCAGTGATCGGACGCAGGTGGCGTTGTGCCTTGCTCGGGTGTCAGCATCTGGTCAAGTTTGGCGCACTCGGGCTGTGACTTGGGCAGTGATGGGACGCTGGGTCAACCTATGACCTGACGCGTAGGAGCTAAGTCTGATCGTGCTGACGTACGATGTCGTGGTGGCGCGCAGCGAGGAGAAGAAGGAGCAGACGCAGCGGTGCGTTCGGTCGCGGTGGACCTGACGCGTCAGGTCACCATTTTGTCGCTTAGGGAGCTCTCTGTAATCAACCTGATGCTGCACAGTAGAATGGAGTGGTGCGTCCAGTCTTGGCATGGCCGTGGCGTGCGAGTGAGCAATTGGTGCGTCTAGTTCTGCATGGCGTGTGTCCGGTCGTCACTTGTGGCGCGCGAGAGTCTACTAGCCATTGAGATTGCACGACTAACATTCAAAGGAAGCGACACATGGACGATGATTGTTGACTGGACTCTGAGGCGTGCGTCTGATCATGTTTGATCGGCACGTCCGGTCACCTCGCACAAACAGGAAGTGAGGGGGGCCAACGGCTCTTTTTGAGGGGACTGTCTATTTAAGGTGTTTGGCTGGCTCAAGCTCACTCTCTTAGCCATTTGCATTGACATAGCAACCTTGTGAGCTTAGCCAAAGTCCTCCCACTCATCTCCATCATTGATTCATCATCTTTGTGAGATTTGGAGTAAATCCAAGTGCATTGCTTGAGCGTTTGCAACTAGAGGCATTTGGTGATTGTGTTTCGTTGTGGGATTCGCTTGTTACTCTTGGTGGTTACCGCCACCTAGATGGCTTGGTGCAGTGAGGATCGTCGAGCGGAGGTTGGTGATTGTCTTCGGCTCCGATCATGGTGATTGTGAGAGGTTCTTGACCTTTACTCGACGGAGAGCCAAACGGTACTCTAGTGGATTGCTCATGGCTTATGTGATCCTCATCTTGTGTTGGTTGTGCGGCACCCTATTAAGGGTTTGGCGTGTGATGCTAATTAGTGTGTGAACCTCCAAGTGAGTGAATCACCACAACGAGGACTAGCTTGCCAGCAAGCAAGTGAACCTCGATAAAAAAATCTTGTGTCATCATTGTCTGAGGATTTCATTGGTATTCTTGTGAATTGATTGGTTCCATTGGTGATTGGCTCATTCCTCTACACGGCGGTATAACCTTTCATCCCTCTCGTGTATTTACTTTCCTAGTGTAGCTTGGCCCTTTAGTGTAGCTAGTTTTGAGGGCAAGCAAGTGTTGGTCTAGTTTGGTTAGTGAGGCTCTTTAGTTAGTCTTTGTGAGCTCACTAACTTAGTGTAGTGGCATAGCCATTGTGTGCATAGAGATTATAAAAACTAGAATTGTGGTAGGTGGCTTGTATTTTTAGTAGGCTAGCACAACATTCGCTTCGTCTCATATTTGTCTAACCACTTTGCTTAGTGTTGTTGTAGAAGTTTTTATAGGCTATTCACCCCTCCTCTAGCCATTAGGACCTTTCACCTTGGCGGATCCAAGTTCTATTTGAGCTTGCTTCTGATATTTCTCTGGTAATCAACTTCTGATTCAAGTAAGCATCTTGTTTATATTGTACATTAGGATTGCGACTCTTTTGAGTGCTTTATTCCTGTTCTAGAGGGAGTAAAGTATTAATCGTAAGTGTAAGCGTGGTGCTTAGACTTTGGTTAATCGTGGATGCACCCTGCATTTCGGATCGGTGGTAGCTCACGAGGGTGACTGTCACACCCATTTATCGACCAAATGGAATGCATACCCTTATGTGTGCCCAGAGATCAATCACACATAAGTTAACAAATTATAAATGATGTATCATCACAAATGTTATTACATCACGATTAATAACACATAGTCTTTACAATAATATAGCGGAAGTAAAATATGAAAACTCTCGTGGTAGCTCCAATCACAGGCACATTGACTGGTTGACAGCAAGTCTAGTAATCTTCCGAAAAGTAGAAGTAGTCACTACTTGCACCATCTGTTACCCATCCGGGATTTTTATCTAAGTAAGAAAAATAAACAAGCGTAAGTACATCTCGTACTCAACAAATGTAACATGGGGTTCATGAGGCTCAAAGGCATAACATAGGTTTATCAGCATGTAGCTTTTAATTAGCATTATTTCAGTATATCAATAATATCAAAGTGTCTCAATGTAACAGTAAACATATGATCCATGTGAAATGATTAACGAATAGCAAAAACATATTCATTATTAATGATCCACTATTCCATAAGGGTCCAAGGCCACTCGTGACCGTGAGCACGGCTGTTATAACAGTTTTATACTCTGCAGAGGTTGTACACTTTCACTGTGAGTCGTGATTTACCCTTTCGCCCGAGGTAGCTAATCTCTTGACCCACATCCAAGGAAGGTCAGCAGGGTTCACTATGAAGTCTTTCGAAGGTTCGTCTAACAAGTTAGGGCCATTAGATTTCACTCGGCAAACAGATGTAGATCCCCCCTTCCTGATGGCACAATAACACGCAGCCTATACACATGAGGACAGAGGCCGCACTATACCCGATTCGTCAAGCCATTCTTACGCCATAAAGGAATACCTCTAACAAGCTAGAAAAGGTCCTTCTATATAACTAAAGCCAGAGCCATTTTAGCCCTCACAGTTGTACTGTAAATCCCGGATTTTCGCTTATAGATGAGTCCTTATGGAGAGTAACAAGAGCACCAAAGTAACCCCATGCTCTAGTACCCTTAAACAATAATAAAATCATCTTTTAATGTTTATTGCATATTCCATTAGTCAAATTACATGATCATAGTTCATGTTGAGCACTAGCAATACTAATCCATGCAGTATAATAGGTATCAAGGAATAAGATCAATACTAAGTCATCCTTATCAAGGAATATATGCATAATGATATTATTTGCTTAATATGAATAGGACAACAAGGATAATCCCATGCTATACTTGCCTTGCTCAAACTGGTCCTGGTGATCTTGTTCGTAGTAAAACTCTTGATCTCCAACGAATTGCTCACCGTCTATACTCGATCAACAATAGCAATAACATTCATCCAGAGGCAATCATGCATAGACAAACAAGACTATAATTAGAACAATACACCAACAGTAAGAAAATAAGATAAAAAGTCTTTAAAACGAATCTACAACTCGCTAGGATCACACAGACGCGAAGATCACAAAAATCGGAGCTAAAACGACAAAGTTATGAATTTCCAAAGATTTCCTATAGAAAAATGAATACTTTAATTAAAAACTCGAAAATAAATTAATCCAAACCTACTGTACATTTGTATAGTTACATAGAGCTCGCAAATATGAATCTAACGCAATTTGAATGGACCAAATCGGAGTTAAAACGAAGATTCTACGACTAAAACAAATTAAATGGCAAAACTGTAAATATCAGAAAGCGTATTTTTCTTTTCCGAAACGAATTACGTTTTCATTTAATCAAAACGTATTTTCCGGTTTACGCTTTGGACCGCGGGTTCGATAACACAAAAGTTTAGAGTCTCTTTTACAAAAGTTCACGCGAACCGGTATCATTAAATAAGATCCGTCCGATTCAAAACGGACGGCCGAGATCGGATCGGGGAGAGAGAAAGAGAGCGGCCGGCGGCCACAGTAACCCCGACGGCGGCGCCATGGCCGGATGGAGCCCGAGCTCGCCGGAGCTTGCGAAGAGGACCATCCCGAGCACCAATCGCCAAACCGAAAGTACCAAAAGAAAGAGCGCATCATCGCGACCTTACCCCGCGCGAGAACAAAGCTGGAGAGCAACCGGAGGGCGGCGGCTAGCTCGGCAAGGCGGCGGTGGAGGCGGAGCTTCGACGGTGGCCTTCCCGGGATGTCGAGGCTAGGGTTTTAGGGGCTCAATGAGAAGCGGGGAGGCACGGGGTTCCGTTTTATAGCTCATAGGCGTCACCGGTTATGGAAAGGAGGAAGATTTCGAAGGGGATTCGGATCACCGAATCGGTGAAGAAGGGGAAGGCGGTGTTCGACCGGAGGAAGAAGAAAGGAAGGTGAAGACAGTCGCTGACAGGCGGGACCCACATGTCGGTGACTCAGAAGAAAAACGGGGCGGCGGCTGGCTTAGCAGGCCGCGTGCGCTGGCTTGGGCTCGGCCCAGGAGAAGGAGGCCGGCCGAGAGGGAGGGAAGAGCGGCCGCACGCACTGGGCCGTGAAGAAAACCGGCCCGAGAGCAGAGAGAGAATAAGAAATCCTTTTCCAATTTTTCAAATTCATTTTTCAAATGATTTTCAAATCAAATTTGAATTTGATTTTAAACCACTCAACACAAAATTTCAAATGCAGCAGCATGAATGCTCAATCATGTTTCTACCCTTATATTTGATTTTTTTAAATTTATAAAAATTATTATCATTCTAAGTTTGCATGCTCACAAAAATATACAAAAATCATATTTCTCCTATTTTTCTTCTTTTCAAAATTTTAGGGTGTTACAATTCTACCCCCTTAAGATGAATCTCGTCCCGAGATTCGGAAGATGCTTACTCAAACAGTTTCGGGTAGGTTTTTCTCAGATCCTCTTCTCTTTCCCAAGTGGCCTCACCCTCTGTGTACCGATTCCACTGAACTTTGCACATCTTAATAGTTCGACTTCTCGTAACTTTTTCGGCAGTCTCTAGAATTTTCACTGGAAACTCTTCATATGTAAGATCCTCCTTAACAGTGAGCTCCTCTAGCGAAATCTGTTCCTCTGGTACTCGCAAACATTTCTTCAGTTGAGACACATGGAACACATCATGTACACCCGCCAAACCTTCTGGTAATTCCAACTGATATGCTACTTCACCACGTCTCTCTATAATCTTGAAAGGTCCAATATATCTTGGTGCCAATTTACCTTTCATGTTGAACCTTCTCACACTCCTCATTGGCGATACTTTCAAATATACATAATCTCCTACTTTAAAGATTAACTCTCTTCTCCGAGTATCAGCGTAACTCTTCTGTCTGGACTGAGCTATTTTTAGATTATTCCTAATCATTCTTACTTTCTTTTCAGCATCCTTGAGTACATCAGGCCCAAACACTTGACTTTCCCCTGTCTGATTCCAGAACAACGGGTTCTACACTTTCGTCCATACAGAGCCTCAAACGGTGCCATCTGAAGACTCTTCTGATAACTATTGTTATAGGAGAACTCTGCATAAGGCAAACTCTTATCCCAACTAGTACCATATTGTAAAGCACAAGCTCTCAACATATCCTCCAATATCTGATTAATTCTTTCCGTCTATCCATCTGTCTGTGGATGGTAAGCTGTACTAAAATTCAGCTTGGTTCCTAGTGATTCATGTATCTTTTGCCAATAATGAGATGTAAATTGGGTACCTCGATCAGACACAATTTTCTTAGGAACTCCATGCAGACTCACTATTCTTTCCATATACAATTCTGCCAACCTCGCACTGCTATATGTAGTCCTAACTGGCAGAAAATGAGCAACCTTTGTTAAGCGATCTACTATTACCCAAATCGAATCATACCCTCTCTGAGTACGTGGCAATCCAACTATAAAATCCATACCAACTTCTTCCCATTTCCATTCGGGTATCTGCATAGGTTGTAACAATCCTGCAGGTCTCTGATGTTCAGCTTTCACCCTTTGACATGTGTCACACAAAGCAACATATTCAGCAACATCTCTTTTTAAACCATACCACCAATATTTCTCTCTCAGATCCAGATACATCTTAGTACTCCCTGGATGTATGGAATAAGCTGACTCATGAGCTTCACTCAAAATTGCTTTTCTGATAGTCTTATCCTCTGGCACACACAACCTTTTTCCAAACCATAATGTACCCTTATCATCCTTATGGAATCCTGGTGATTTGCCCTTCACTATATTCTCTGCTATCTCTCTCAATTTTGCATCTTTCATCTGACTCTTGCGTATCTCTTGCTCCAGAGTAGGTTCTAGTACCAATTCTACTGCATTGATGGTAAACCCTAAGTTCAGATACTCACATTCAGCACACAACTCTCTTGCCAAAGGCATTACTTGCATTTCATTAGCGTAGCTTTTCCTACTAAGAGCATCAGCAACGACGTTAGCCTTTCCTGGGTGATAATGCACCTCTAGATCATAATCCTTTATCAACTCCAGCCATCTATGCTGCCTCAAGTTCAGATCTGATTGAGTGAAGATATACTTCAAACTCTTGTTATCAGTATATATATTACTTTTATGTCCAATCAAATAGTGTCTCCATATCTTTAATGCATGAACCACTGCAGCTAATTCCAAGTCATGAGTAGGATAATTTAATCCATGCTTTCTCAACTGTCTTGATGCGTATGCCACAACTCTACCTTCTTGCATAAGAACACATCCTAAACCCAAACGAGATGCATCACAGTAAATAGAGAACTGTTTACTCAGATCTGGCAAAACTAATACTGGTGCAGTGGTCAATCTTTTCTTTAATTCCTCAAAATTAGCCTGACACTTCTCAGACCACACAAACTTGGCATTCTTCTCTAATAGTGCATTCATTGGTTTCGCAAGCTTAGAAAATCCCTCTATAAATCTTCTGTAATAGCCTGCTAATCCTAAGAAACTACGGATCTCACTTGCACTGGTTGGTGGCTTCCAGTCCAATACGTCTTTCACTTTGCTAGGATCTACTGATATTCCTCCATTTGAGACAACATGACCAAGAAAGGAAACTTCCTTCAACCAAAACTCACATTTACTCCGCTTGGCATATAACCGGTGTTCTCTGAGCTTTTGCAAAACTAGCCTCAAATGTTCAGCATGTTCCTCCTCAGTCTTGGAGAATACTAGAATATCATCGATGAATACCACTACAAACTTGTCTAGATATTCCATGAATACCTTATTCATCAAATACATAAAGTATGCAGGAGCATTAGTCAGACCAAAAGACATCACTGTATACTCATACAACCCATACCGTGTGGTAAAAGCTGTCTTTGGTACATCACTAGCACGAATCTTCAACTGATGATATCTAGAACGAAGATCAATCTTGGAGAATACACAAGCACCTCTTAACTGATCAAACAAGTCATCAATCCTGGGCAATAGGTACTTATTCTTGATGGTGACCTCATTGAGAGACCGATAATCTACACACATCCTCTGAGTACCATCTTTCTTATCCACAAAAATCACTGGTGCTCCCCAAGGTGAAGAACTAGGACGAATGAAATCCTTATCCTGCAATTCCTTAATTTGTTTCTTAAGTTCTTCTAATTCATCTACTCCCATTCTATATGGACGCTTAGCTATGGGTGCAGTCCCAGGTAATAATTCAATAATAAATTCAATGTCACGGTCGGGCGGCATACCTGGCAATTCCTCGGGAAACACATCGGAGAACTCTTCCACAACCTGGTCCTCCTTGTTGGCACCATCAGTAAGCTGATTCACTAAAGCGGTCTCCTGTTTCTGCACTTTCACATCAACTCTGATCCTATCTCCCTTTGGTGTTGTCAGTACTACTGATTTACCTTTGCATTGAATCTCTGCTTGTTGTTGCATCATCCAATCCATTCCCAAGATAAGATCGATCCCAGCTGTTCTCAATACTATAGGACTCACCTTAAACTCTACCCCCTTAAGATGAGACTAATCGGGAGACAACGATAAGATGCTGGCATACTTCCACCACGTGAGTTTACTAATATAGGATTCTTCATGGCACACAAATGAATTCTATGTATTCTAACAAATGATTGTGATATGAAAGAATGTGATGCTCCAGAATCAAAAAGAACAGTGGCGGGAGTGGAATGGACATCGAACGTACCAAGCATAACTTCTGGTTCCTCCACTGTGGTTTCCTGGGACAAGTGGTTCACCCTTCCAGTATTAGATGCAGGCTTCTGGTGACTATCCTGCCTCTGTGGAGTCTGCTGATTGATCTTCTCAGGGCAGTTGTAAGACAAGTGACCTTCTTTTCCACATCGGAAACACTTGTTGGGGGTATTGGGAGCACTGGTCTTCATGGGAGTATTATTGGAAGGAACCTGGCGCTGAGGTTGATTCCCATTCTGCTGCGGAGGGCGTTGGTTACCATTCTGGCGCTGAGTTTGAGCGGTAGAGAGGGGTTTGGGTTCCTCTCTCCCTCCCGCCGAGCTTGCGAGGCGGGATTCGGCGCTTTTTGGAGAAGTGAAATGCCTATTTTCTATTGCGCCGGAAGTCGGAAAAGAAACGGAGGCGAACGGAGGTCACAGAGATGACCGGACGCTGGACCGGACGCGGTCTCTGTATGACCGGACGCGTCCGGTCAGTGTTCAGCGTCTGCGCGGTTTTCAATTTGATAATCGGACGCGCAGCGCGTCCGGTCACTGATGACCGGACGCGTCCGGTCATCCAGGGAGCTTACTGGACTCTAACCGGACGCTGACACTGTGGCGTCCGGTCAGTTCAACAGCGCGTCCGGTCAGTTCTCCTGAGCGAATCAGAGCGCGCGACCGGCGCGTCCGGTCCCTCACGTAGCCGGAGCGTCCGGTCAGGCGTCCAGAGGGGCAGAGCGAAGCGGAGTGAGGATCGGACGCGCGGCGCGTCCGGTCACGTGCGATCGGACGTGTCCGGTCTCAACGGGAGCATACTGGAATGCGACCGGACGTGGGCACTGTCGCGTCCGGTCAATCAGCTCAGTGCGTCCGGTCAGGGCAACGGCTAGTTCTGACGCGCACTGTTTCTTGCTGTCGCGTAGTGATCGGACGCGTCCGGTCACCCTGACCGGAGCGTCCGGTCAGCGCGTTTTTCGCTGCATCGTCTGTAACGGCTAGTTGCGTACCCCTTCGTTATAAATAGACGTTGGCCGGGGTTTGAGGGCAACTCTTGCACATTTTGAGATATAGAGACATACTTTGAGCTAGAGAACAACCCCTCCACTCATCTCTTTGCATAGTTGCACATCTTGAGTGAGATTGAGTGAGATTCAAGTGCATTGCTTGAGAGTTGCATTCTAGAGGCACTTGATCTTCGAGTTGCTGCGGATTTCTTGTTACTCTTCCGTGTTTCCCGACACGGTAGACGGCTTGGAGCAGCGGAGGTGATTGAGCTCGCAATTGGAGATTGTTGGAGCCTTCACCAAGTGTTGTAAGGGGTTCTTGATCCTTCCCCGCGGGAGTTCGTGAATTGGATACTCTAGTGGAGCTCGTGGCTTAGAGGATCCCCATCTTGTGTGCGGTTGTGCGGCGCCCGCCGAGGGCTCGACTCTTGATAGTCGATTAGCTCGTGAACCGAAAAGTGGGTGTATCGCCACAACGGGGAGTAGCTTGCCGGGAAGCAAGTGAACCTCGGGATAAATTCTTGTGTCATTCTCTTCCCGAGGATTTCTCTTGTATGATTGATTGATTGGCATTTCTCATCTCTACATGGCGGTATAATCACTCAAAGCTCTTCTCTCGTATTACTTCTTGTTTATAGCTTGTAGTTGTTGTTGTGTTTAGTGGATAGCCTTGTACTAGACTTGTGTAGGTGGCTTGCTTAATTAGTTAGAGCTAGTGCTTTTGCTTCGCCACCTCTCGTACTAACTCGTGGTTAAGTAATTCTTGTAGAAGTTTTAATTAGGCTATTCACCCCCCCTCTAGCCTATTTGGACCTTACAGGGATAGGAACACGGCGATGATCTTGGTATTGGGCATCAATTCTCACCAACGTACACTCCTCAATCAAATGGTGTAGTTGAAAGGAAAAATAGAACCTTGATTGATATGGCTAGATCAATGCTTAGTGAATACAATGTGAGTCATTCATTTTGGAGTGAAGCTATCAATACGGCTTGCTATTGTAGTAACCGTCTCTATTGCCATAGGAAGCTTGGAAAGACACCATATGAACTATTGAATGGAAGAAAGCCCAACATTGCATACTTTAGAGTGTTTGGTTGCAAATGCTATATTCTCAAGAAAGGCACTAGGTTGAGCAAGTTTGAAAAGAAATGTGATGAAGGGTTCTTACTTGGTTATTCTACCACAAGCAAATCATATAGAGTTTGGAATCTCACAAATGGCACCTTGGAAGAAGTTCATGATGTTGAGTTTGATGAAACCCAAGGGTCTCAAAATGAAGCTCAAAACCTTGATGATGTGAGAGGAGATCAATTGTCAAATGCAATGAAGAACATGGACATTGGTGATATAAGGCCGATGCAAGTTGATGATGATAATATTCATGTGATCAACCAAAGTGTGCAAATTGATACAAATCAAGCAAGCTCTAGTGGTTTTCATGATGAAGCTCAAGTTCAAGGTCAAACAAGTGGAAGCAATCAACTCCCAATACTCCAACCTACTAGTATTGCAAGAGATCATCCATTGGACCAAATCATTGGTGGAATTCAAAGTGGTGTTCAAACTAGATCAAGATTAGCATCATTTTGTGAGCATTACTCATTTGTCTCATTAGAAGAACCAAAGAAGATAGAAGATGCATTGAAAGATTCCGAGTGGGTAAATGCCATGCATGAAGAACTAAACAACTTTGCTAGAAATCAAGTTTGGAAACTTGTTGAGAGGCCAAAGAACTACAATGTGATTGGCACTAAGTGGGTCTTTAGAAACAAGCAAGATCAAGATGGCATGGTTGTGAGGAACAAAGCAAGATTAGTAGCACAAGGATACACTCAAGTTGAGGGTCTTGACTTTGGAGAGACATATGCACCGGTTGCAAGATTGGAAGCAATTAGAATCTTATTAGCATATGCTTGTGCACACAACATCAAGCTCTATCAAATGGATGTCAAGAGTGCATTTCTCAATGGCTACATCAATGAAGAAGTTTATGTTGAGCAACCTCCCGGTTTTGAAGATGATAAGAAGCCCAACCATGTTTACAAGCTAAAGAAGGCATTGTATGGTTTGAAGCAAGCACCTAGAGCATGGTATGAGAGGTTGAGGGACTTTCTTCTCTCTAAAGGGTTCAAGATGGGAAAGGTTGACACCACTCTCTTCACCAAGAAGCTTGGAAATGACTTGTTTGTGTTGCAAATCTATGTGGATGACATTATCTTTGGATCAACTAACCAAGACTTTTGTGAAGAATTTGGAAATATGATGGCTAATGAGTTTGAGATGTCTATGATTGGAGAGCTTAGTTACTTCCTTGGACTTCAAATCAAGCAAATGAAGAATGACACTTTTGTAAGTCAAGGCAAGTATATCAAGGACATGATCAAGAAGTTTGGATTGCAAGATGCTAAGCCAATGAGTACACCAATGGGCACAAATGATCAATTGGGTATTGATGATAGTGGAAACATGGTAGATCAAAAGCAATACCGGTCTATGATTGGAAGTTTGCTCTATGTCACCGCCTCTAGGCCAGATGTGATGTTTAGTGTGTGCAAGTGTGCAAGATATCAAGCTTCACCTAGAGAAAGTCACTTGAAAGCAACCAAGAGAATATTGAGATATCTCAAGGGCACTCATGATGTTGGATTATGGTTTTCAAAGGGGTCTAATTTTGAGTTGATTGGATATTCGGACTCCGACTATGGAGGATGCAAGATTGATAGAATGAGCACAAGTGGCACTTGTCAATTGCTTGGAAGGTCTCTTGTTTCATGGTCATCAAAGAAACAAAATAGTGTTGCACTATCTACCGCCGAGGCCGAATACATTAGTGCCGGTAGTTGTTGTGCACAATTGCTTTGGATGAAAGCCACCTTGAATGACTTTGGAATTAAATTCAAGAATGTGCCTTTATTTTGTGATAATGAGAGTGCTATCAAGATGACTCAAAATCCAGTTCAACATTCAAGAACAAAGCACATTGACATAAGGCACCACTTCATAAGAGACCATCAACAAAAGGGTGATATTAGCATTGAGAGCATTGGCACCGAAGATCAACTAGCCGACATTTTTACAAAGCCACTTGATGAAAAGAGATTTTATAAGTTGAAGAATGAATTGAACATACTTGACTTCTCCAACTTGAAATGAGTGCACCCCCACATTCTTATATGACATGCCTCTCCTCCAACATAGCAAGGTAAAGTTGTTTGGCATATCATTCATACTTTGCTAAGGACATGTTTAGAACATATAGACATATTTGCATGACAAATAGGCTCATTCATGAAAATTAAATGATTTTGATGTATATATGGTACCACTATTGCTTCTATGTTTGATTGATCTAGTGGTAGCATATGACATGTTTGTGGGCTTGCAAACCTAGTGTTGAATCTAGAAAATAAGCTCATGATGTGTAATTCAACATGGTCAAGATAACCCTTATACTTTATGAGGTGTGAAAAAGCTTGTCCTTGGATCAAACCGAATTACATATTCTAGGCAAGTGATCTAGATTGAACCATAATTTGGACTCCCTCATAATTGATTGACTTATCTCTCACTAAAATTGGCACCTTTTTGGTGATTGTTGACAAAGGGGGAGAGAAAAGTCACAAAGATATTGCAAAGAGCAAGAAAGATATAAAAAGGGAGAGAGAAAGCACAAAGATAGAAAAGTCACAAAGAGAGAGAAAAGATATAGTGAGGAGGAGAGAAATTAAATTTGAGCACATAAGTAGGGGGAGCAAGCTCATGGATTATTTGTTGCATTTGTATGTGCATTAACATGATGAAATGTTGCATTGCAAAGTTTAATTTTGATATTCATGATTGAATGGTGTATGCTAGATATAGAACTTGAATGATGTTTTGTTAAGAGTAGCTTTACATGTGGTATCTAGACACCTTTGCTTTTAATGTTGATCTCACAAAGTACTTTAGTGTTTATGATCTTTACAAGTGATGTATTATAAGTGGTGTCTAGCTACTTCGATGCTAAGGATGGTATATAAAGGCAACTCCGATTGGTATCACGCTTCAAAGGTCCATTCTATATACCTTAGCATCAATTTGATAGTAGTAACTCTCCCAAAATTCAAATCCATACATATGTGCATAATTGAACCAAACTCATGGAAGCACATATGTAGGGGGAGCTAATACTATCGAAATTGAAAATTGATTTCATTTCATATCTTTGTGATGGTTGTCATCAATTACCAAAAAGGGGGAGATTGAAAGCCCAAGTTTGGTTTTGGTAATTAATGACACCAAGTTGCTAATGCCACGTGTTAAGTGTTTTGAGTTAGGCATAAGCAACACATGTGATGAAGGTGTATGTGGCAAGGAGTGATGGCCACAAGATCACAAAGAGATGGTGCATGGACATGAAATAATAATCATGGTGGAGATGCACATATGAGGAAGGACATGATGATCAAGTGAAAAGAGAAGGATCTAAGAGCACAAGGCAAAGGTATAACCATAGGGGTTTTCCTTTTGCCGGTCTAAGATGAGTAGAGAAGTGATTGACCGGGTTTAGGATACATAGCCGACTATCAAGAGGGGCAATCACGGTTAGCTCGTAAATCAAGTGCCACTAGATCAATGTCTTGAGCATATGCATTAGGATCTAGTAAAGAGCTAACATAACGCCTTGGAAAATGATTGTGAAATGCTAACACACATGCACATGGTGGTGTACACTTGGTGGTGTTAGCACATTTGTGAAGGCGATGGAGTTTGAGCGGTAGAGAGGGGTTTGGGTTCCTCTCTCCCTCCCGCCGAGCTTGCGAGGCGGGATTCGGCGCTTTTTGGAGAAGTGAAATGCCTATTTTCTATTGCGCCGGAAGTCGGAAAAGAAACGGAGGCGAACGGAGGTCACAGAGATGACCGGACGCTGGACCGGACGCGGTCTCTGTATGACCGGACGCGTCCGGTCAGTGTTCAGCGTCTGCGCGGTTTTCAATTTGATAATCGGACGCGCAGCGCGTCCGGTCACTGATGACCGGACGCGTCCGGTCATCCAGGGAGCTTACTGGACTCTAACCGGACGCTGACACTGTGGCGTCCGGTCAGTTCAACAGCGCGTCCGGTCAGTTCTCCTGAGCGAATCAGAGCGCACGACCGGCGCGTCCGGTCCCTCACGTAGCCGGAGCGTCCGGTCAGGCGTCCAGAGGGGCAGAGCGAAGCGGAGTGAGGATCGGACGCGCGGCGCGTCCGGTCACGTGCGATCGGACGCGTCCGGTCTCAACGGGAGCATACTGGAATGCGACCGGACGCGGGCACTGTCGCGTCCGGTCAATCAGCTCAGCGCGTCCGGTCAGGGCAACGGCTAGTTCTGACGCGCACTGTTTCTTGCTGTCGCGTAGTGACCGGACGCGTCCGGTCACCCTGACCGGAGCGTCCGGTCAGCGCGTTTTTCGCTGCATCGTCTGTAACGGCTAGTTGCGTACCCCTTCGTTATAAATAGACGTTGGCCGGGGTTTGAGGGCAACTCTTGCACATTTTGAGATATAGAGACATACTTTGAGCTAGAGAACAACCCCTCCACTCATCTCTTTGCATAGTTGCACATCTTGAGTGAGATTGAGTGAGATTCAAGTGCATTGCTTGAGAGTTGCATTCTAGAGGCACTTGATCTTCGAGTTGCTGCGGATTTCTTGTTACTCTTCCGTGTTTCCTGACACGGTAGACGGCTTGGAGCAGCGGAGGTGATTGAGCTCGCAATTGGAGATTGTTGGAGCCTTCACCAAGTGTTGTAAGGGGTTCTTGATCCTTCCCCGCGGGAGTTCATGAATTGGATACTCTAGTGGAGCTCGTGGCTTGGAAGATCCCCATCTTGTGTGCGGTTGTGCGGCGCCCGCCGAGGGCTCGACTCTTGATAGTCGATTAGCTCGCGAACCGACAAGTGGGTGTATCGCCACAACGGGGAGTAGCTTGCCGGGAAGCAAGTGAACCTCGAGATAAATTCTTGTGTCATTCTCTTCCCGAGGATTTCTCTTGTGTGATTGATTGATTGGTACATCTCATCTCTACACGGCGGTATAATCAATCAAAGCTCTTCTCTCGTATTACTTCTTGTTTCTAGATTGTAGTTGTTGTTGTGTTTAGTGAATAGCCTTGTACTAGACTTGTGTAGGTGGCTTGCTTAACTAGTTAGAGCTAGTGCTTTTGCTTCGCCACCTTTCGTACTAACTCGTGGTTAAGTAATTCTTGTAGAAGTTTTAATTAGGCTATTCACCCCCCCTCTAGCCTATTTGGACCTTACAAGTGGTATCGGTTCCACTGACCAGAAGGAGGCCTCTGTTGATTAACCTGCTGGAAACCAGTACGGGGACGAGTGTTACTACCAGAAGTCTGTCCCTGAAGCCTTTTCCTCTTGGCATCCATCTCCTTGCGCTTGTTGTCCACCACGATAGCGCGGTTCACAAGCGTCTGAAAATTGGGATAGGTATTAGACATCAGCTGCAGTTGTAATCCATCATACAATCCCTTCAAAAAACGGCGTTGCTTATCATTGTCATTGGCCACCTCATGTGGTGCATATCGTGACAACTGGGCAAACTTGTCATGATACTCAGCTACAGACAATGACCCCTGGGTCAAATTCCAGAATTCCTCTGCCTTCAGTTCTATTATTCCTTCTGGTATATGATAAGCTCTGAAGTTCTCTCTAAACTCCTGCCAAGTGACTGCAGGAGCATTGGCAGGACGACCATACTCATATGATTCCCACCAGTACTGAGCTTCTCCCTGGAGTTGTCCAGAAGCAAACAACACCTTCTGACGGTCATCACATTGAGCAATGTTGAGTTGCTTTTCCACGGCACGGAGCCAATCATCCGCTTCCAATGGATTAGCGGCATGCGTGAACACCGGGGGATGACCCTTCAAAAACTCACCACGCTTATCACGTGGTGGTACTCCAGCAACTGGATGATTATGTTGGTTCTGCACCAATTGTTGCATGAGTTGTGTTTGCACTGCCAGAAGTTGCTCAATAGTTGGTGGCGGTGGTGGTGGTGGATTTGGGGGAACACCTCCACGACCCCTGCCCCTTCCTCTTCCGGCCATCTGACATCCATAAGAATGCAAACTTTGAGATTTCCATGTTATCAACCACTTATAAGATAAAGAATGATATCTGAAAGTTTTCTGAGCGAATATCAATGTGATCAGTTCAGTAAATCAATCATATCTCGAACTACAGAAGTCCAGTAGAGGAGTGCTTTATATGGTTGGAAAGCTTATGAAGTTCCCCACAACTTCTATTTAGACCATAATACCAGATTCTGTCGTTAAGTTAATGAAAACTAAGGCGCAACAGAAACTGTTCTAGATTCCAGACAGTGCAGAAACTTTAACTTATAACAGTTATATCTCTCGAACCAGATCAGATAAAAAGGTGATTCCAGTGGACTTTGAAAGGTGCTTAAGCCTAGTTTCTCTCATAAAAATTTCATAAATGTTGCACGAACCGTTTTTGAACCATATCAGAAATATTGCAGACTGCTCCAGAAAACAGTAAGGACAGAAACGAGACAATACCAAACCTAACTATTATTCCCTTGACTAATAGTCTGTTATTCTTAAAAATGGAACTTGTAGATATGCCTACAAGCCCCAGCACTCATAACAAAAATCCAACTCACACATAAACATAATGATAAAGCAACTATCACACCAAAGTTCAAACCACACGACAGACTCGAAGACTCAACTGACGTTACTAAGAACGTTCTTATTACATAAAGGACTCCTATTTTCTACTGGCGTGGCTCATGCTCTAATGTCTCATAAATCTTTGCCATGCCTTGGTTTGCTCGGAGTTCATCAATCATTGCTTGGCACCTCTTGATGGTCTTCCCTTGTGCCTTCACCATCTCCTCTAACTGCAGCTTCCTCTCCAACATGTCATAGACAAAGTTCACCATCACCCGAGGAAGTGGTTCCAACTGCACTGGATCCATCATGGCCCATCCAAGGTCGGGGTGTGCACGAGGGAGGTAGCGGTGGATATCATGCTTCATGCTGTCAAAGCGAAGGTAGCGAAGGCCCATACACGCTTCAAAAGCAACATCTTCAATACTATCCTCCATGGTAGCTCGATGACCCATGTGAGCATACATCCTGTCCAGCTGGTATGCTCCTTTTTCTTCATCCTTAGGAAAAATGCTCGCTCTTGCCTTCCAGTAAGTGTCCTCCAGCGGATGGGTGTACTCCCAACAGACATACTCCACAGCTGGGTGCCAATCAGCGAAGTAGGCAGAGAGCATTCCCACAAGTCGATGGTGAGAAACAGCATTTCCTCCTGTCTTGTGGTAGATCTTCACAGTCCAACCCATTGGAGGGGGTGGCACATCCTCAGCAGCTGCACCAGGTGGGGGAGACAGGGGTTGCTCTCCTCCATTGGCTTCCTCCTCTTCATCATCTTCAATCTCGATGATCTCAGGGTCTTCTTCAGGCTTGGGTTCTTCCTGAGAAGGTGCTGGCACTTGGATTGGTACTTCAGGGGTCTGCTCATTCTCCTGGGGTACTTCCTCTTGTGGCTCTTCAGGTGAAATCAAAGCACGAGGTGGGTAGTGTCCTCCAGTGGTGATGCGGGCAGTCTTGCGGCCACGAACCATCTACAGAGTTTTTAGATGTAATTAGAATAGAGGCAAAATTTCGTAATAGAATGAGACATAAGAAGCATAAAAATTTATCAAATAACAAGAGCAAGATAATGAGCATAAAAAAATAGTGAAAAGATGACACTAAATCGACCATTTCTATCTAGACTTGCGTCCTACAGTCAACAATAGCTCTGATACCAATTTGTCACACCCATTTATCGACCAAATAGAATGCATACCCTTATGTGTGCCCAGAGATCAATCACACATAAGTTAACAAATTATAAAGGATGTATCATCACAAATGTTATTACATCACGATTAATAACACATAGTCTTTACAATAATATAGCGGAAGTAAAATATGAAAACTCTCGTGGTAGCTCCAATCACAGACACATTGACTGGTTGACAGCAAGTCTAGTAATCTTCCGGAAAGTAGAAGTAGTCACTACTTGCACCATCTGTTACCCATCCGGGATTTTTATCCAAGTAAGAAAAATAAACAAGCGTAAGTACATCTCGTACTCAACAAATGTAACATGGGGTTCATGAGGCTCAAAGGCATAACATAGGTTTATCAGCATGTAGCTTTTAATTAGCATTATTTCAGTATATCAATAATATCAAAGTGTCTCAATGTAACAGTAAACATATGATCCATGTGAAATGATTAACGAATAGCAAAAACATATTCATTATTAATGATCCACTATTCCATAAGGGTCCAAGGCCACTCGTGACCGTGAACACGGCTGTTATAACAGTTTTACACTCTGCAGAGGTTGTACACTTTCACTGTGAGTCGTGATTTACCCTTTCGCCCGAGGTAGCTAATCTCTTGACCCACTTCCAAGGAAGGTCGGCAGGGTTCACTATGAAGTCTTTCAAAGGTTCGTCTAACAAGTTAGGGCCATTAGATTTCACTCGGCAAACAGATGTAGAGCCCCCCTTCCTGATGGCACAATAACACGCAGCCTATACACATGAGGACAGAGGCCGCACTATACTCGATTCGTCAAGCCATTCTTACGCCATAAAGGAATACCTCTAACAAGCTAGAAAAGGTCCATCTATATGACTAAAGCCAGAGCCATTTTAGCCCTCACAGTTGTACTGTAAATCCCGGATTTTCGCTTATAGATGAGTCCTTATGGAGAGTAACAAGAGCACCAAAGTAACCCCATGCTCTAGTACCCTTAAACAGTAATAAAATCATCTTTTAATGTTTATTGCATATTCCATTAGTCAAATTACATGATCATAGTTCATGTTGAGCACTAGCAATACTAATCCATGCAGTATAATAGGTATCAAGGAATAAGATCAATACTAAGTCATCCTTATCAAGGAATATATGCATAATGATATTATTTGCTTAATATGAATATGACAACAAGGATAATCCCATGCTATACTTGCCTTGCTCAAACTGGTCCTGGTGATCTTGTTCGTAGTAAAACTCTTGATCTCCAACGAATTGCTCACCGTCTATACTCGATCAACAATAGCAACAACATTCATCCAGAGGCAATCATGCATAGACAAATAAGACTATAATTAGAACAATACACCAACAGTAAGAAAATAAGATAAAAAGTCTTTAAAACGAATCTACAACTCGCTAGGATCACACAGACGCGAAGATCACGAAAATCGGAGCTAAAACGACAAAGTTATGAATTTCCAAAGATTTCCTATAGAAAAATGAATACTTTAATTAAAAACTCGAAAATAAATTAATCCAAACCTACTGTACAGTTGTATAGTTACATAGAGCTCGTAAATATGAATCTAACGCAATTTGAATGGACCAAATCGGAGTTAAAACGAAGATTCTACGACTAAAACAAATTAAATGGCAAAACTGTAAATATCAGAAAGCGTATTTTTCTTTTCCGAAACGAATTACGTTTTCATTTAATCAAAACGTATTTTCCGGTTTACGCTTTGGACCGCGGGTTCGATAACACAAAAGTTTAGGGTCTCTTTTACAAAAGTTCACGCGAACCGGTATCATTAAATAAGATCCGTCCGATTCAAAATGGACGGCCGAGATCGGATCGGGGAGAGAGAAAGAGAGCGGCCGGCGGCCACAGTAACCCCGACGGCGGCGCCATGGCCAGATGGAGCCCGAGCTCGCCGGAGCTTGCGAAGAGGACCATCCCGAGCACCAATCGCCAAACCGAAAGTACCAAAAGAAAGAGCGCATCATCGCGACCTTACCCCGCGCGAGAACGAAGCTGGAGAGCAACCGGAGGGCGGCGGCTAGCTCGGCAAGGCGGCAGTGGAGGCGGAGCTTCGACGGTGGCCTTCCCGGGATGTCGAGGCTAGGGTTTTAGGGGCTCAATGAGAAGCGGGGAGGCACGGGGTTCCGTTTTATAGCTCATAGGCGTCACCGGTTATGGAAAGGAGGAAGATTTCGAAGGGGATTCGGATCACCGAATCGGTGAAGAAGGGGAAGGCGGTGTTCGACCGGAGGAAGAAGAAAGGAAGGTGAAGACAGTCGCTGACAGGCGGGACCCACATGTCGGCGACTCAGAAGAAAAATGGGGCGGCGGCTGGCTTAGCAGGCCGCGTGCACTGGCTTGGGCTCGGCCCAGGAGAAGGAGGCCGGCCGGGAGGGAGGGAAGAGCGGCCGCACGCACTGGGCCGTGAAGAAAACCGGCCCGAGAGCAGAGAGAGAATAAGAAATCCTTTTCCAATTTTTCAAATTCATTTTTCAAATGATTTTCAAATCAAATTTGAATTTGATTTTAAACCACTCAACACAAAATTTCAAATGCAGCAGCATGAATGCTCAATCATGTTTCTACCCTTATATTTGATTTTTTTAAATTTATAAAAATTATTATCATTCTAAGTTTGCATGCTCACAAAAATATACAAAAATCATATTTCTCCTATTTTTCTTCTTTTCAAAATTTTAGGGTGTTACAGTGACTCTTATAGTCTCGTTGAATCCTCTGTAGTCCACCTCCCGTTTATAGGCCAAGTAGAACCCGGTTACGAAGGAAAGCATTCTATGTTGGTGACTTTCCCTAGTAATGTCCCCAGTTAAATAGTAGAAGACATAGCTTACCAAAGTCAGAACAAGAGAACCTTAGTTATCCTCTCTATGCTCTTGTTTATCCTAACCTTGTTGCTACCTCTAGTTAAGTTAGATTGTAGTTAACCTCACACGTTTCCCTATGGATACGATACTTGGAATACTTCCGGGTAAAAGTTACAGCGGTATCCGTACGCTTGTGGATTTATCTGTGTGCGTTAATAAATACCAACAAAGATGAACTTCTCACGCAGCTCAAGAAAATCCCCGAACCCCGGCCCCACTCATATACAGCGGCACCTGCATCCCTGTGAGACGGGACGGCCACAGACCTGTACTTTGGTGTGGGACAGACGAGAGGATTTTTTTACCCTCAAGCCTGAAATTCGTCCCCGTGGAGAATCGAACTTAGGACCTGAGAGAGCACTCATATCAAATCGAGGACTTAAAAATCATGTGGGCAAATTCCACAAGGATATCAACTAACTGAGCTATACTCAATCCGCATATATGTTTCCGAATTGAATATGTACTAGATGGATGTATGCAAACTTGGTTGTTATCATTTTCATGATTTGAGTTCGATCAGTTCTCTATCAAAAGTAAATGTTCATTAACAGGTAATCCTATATTTAGATATATCCAATTTTATATAGAGTAAGTCATCTCATAATTGATTTAGTTTGAAAGTTATATATTTATCGATGTAGATCATTGTAAATTAGTCTACATTTATGTATTTGTTGTTCTAATTATTTATGTATATGTTACTTATTTATTGAAGTGTATAGTAAAGTATTTATTGTTATTTTCGATGAGCTAGCCACAATGTTATGTATATATACTCATACTTTGATCTTTGTTACTTGTATAATGATTTCGGTCTTCCAAAAACTGCCAATAAATGGATGCTTGCTATGGCTTATCAACTAAATTGAGTTATATCTGGATACGGGTTCAAATTTTAATTGAACTATTTGAATGTATTCACATTTGAAATTATCATAACTCATATCCGTATCAAAATATTTGTTTCCGTCTCAAAGATACAAATGTAGTATCCAATGGGTAGTCCTTGAATTACTTTGCTTACTTTATTTTAATTGGATTTCAATTTTATTTCTTTTCAAGTACAGATTAGTTCAAGGTGATGAACCGTCATGTCTATTGATAATTTGATAGAGGTGCCCATTGATAGAGATATGTCCGTGGGCATAGGGACGAGTATGAGTGTATATCCGTGAGCTAACATTTGTTTGAGTGTTGTGCTAAGAAAATAACACAAAGCTCAATCCTAAATGCACACAGCTAGTCAGTTCAGTTTATTTCATTTTTGTGTTTGTTTCTCCACACCACTACAAAAACTAACTAAAGAGGTGGACGTTTTTTTTTCTTTTCTGTTTACAGAGACGGCAAGTCGCCATCCCTGGTAAATGGATCATTTGTAGGGACAACTCTTAATAAGGTTGGTCACCACAGCTAGCGGAGGGGTTATCTTTAGAAATATCATTTTTAGCAGGTCTCTACGAAGCCTGGATGGTTGAGAGTTAAGACAGACGAAGTACTAACAAGCTAATCTCGGTACATTTCCATTGGTGACACTAGCGCTCGAATATCCGGACCGCGGCGTCCGAAAGTTAAGACAGAGACGGGGTACTAATGAGTTAGTCTCGGTACATTTCCATGGGCGACACTAGTGCCCGGACGTCCGGATGGTGGCGTATGTCCGGACGTGGCTCCAGCACCTGCACCCGACGCAGCGCCGGCGCCCGACCAGCGCCCATGCCCGCGCCCATCCTTGCTCTGGATGCGGCGTCCGCCCGTGCCCACGCCCGACTAAGCTCCCTCGCCTGTGCCGGTCTGAGCTCGAAGTAGTCCACAAACCTGGCGATGGCGTAGGCGAGTAGGCCATTGATTCAGGAGCAACGCGATGAGGACCCACTCCAGAGTCGCGTACGACAGCGCGGACGTGACCGTGCGCGTCCTTCGGTGGAGCACTGCCGTCAGCTTACCAATCGATGCCGCCATTGCTCCTGTGCTAGCTCTCTCTTCCTAGCTTGATCACCCTACATCTAGATCTACTTTTGCAACAGTCTGAAAAATATTTAGAACATACACTTGCAACATAGTCATTGCAACACATGCAACATCCAGTTATATCACTTGCAATATATGTCTGAAACAAATGAAACATTTCGAACAAACTCTTACAACATACGTGTTAAGACATTGCAACATGTATAACATTCGGATCTATATTTGCAACATCTATATAAAACATACATTTGAAACATCTTAAACACTTTGAATATACATTTACAACACGCGTTTTCGGCGCAACATGATGTGGGCGACGCGGTGAACTGACGGTGGAGACGGCCAGGGCAAATCCACGTGGGCGAGAGGGAGTAACGATGCGGGCGGGGCGCTGGGCGCGCGGAATGAGTGCGGAGCAGTCCGTAGCAAGCATTACCGCATGTTCATGGAGGACAAAATAACCGATGGTATCCAAACCGTTATCCGATCGCTTCGCTGGTCATGCAGTGGCAGAGACGAAACCATACTCCTTCCGTCTCAAAAATAATTATTGTATGGTGAGAAGTCAAACAATTCTATGTTTGACCAATTATATATAAAAAAGGTATTGATATTTATAAGATGTAATAATCATCACTAGATTAATAATGCAAAATATATTTTTTTTTCTAATAAACTTACTTAATTTTCTATATTTTATTAAAATTTAAAATGTTTGACTTTCTGTAAAGCATGAATTAACTCCGCTTCCATTAGACGGATGGAGTACTAGCATACGCAGTACGCAGTATATCTCTTCGCTGGCCATTCAGTGGCAGAACAGAACCATATATATTCCTACGCAAGATCTCGTGTCTGATCGGCGCAAATCGGGAGCCTGCGGCCAGGCTCGAAGCTTTGCGAAAAGGCTGCGGCGCAGACTGCAGGGGACGGTGCGGTGCTGCAGCAGTGCGGATTGCAGAAGCGAGCAGCGGTTTGCTGGTTTGGCCCGCGCGCGATGCCGTCCATCCGTCCGCCATGCACAGCGCCAGCACGGCGTACGTAGCGAGAGGGCCGGCCGGCAGCGCGGCCTAATTCCACGTGATCCAGGAGTAGGAGGATCTCGCATCGATCGGAACCTGGCGGCCAGGCCACTCCCACGCGCTGGCCGGCCGGCCGGCCTGCCGCGGCGGTGTACGTACACATAGGTGCGGGCAGGCAGGTCAAAAGGTCCCCGGCGAGGCAGGGAGTGACACGGCCGAACCCGCCTGCGCCAACCGGCCTACCAGAACAGCGAGAGAGATGGAGCTAGGAGCGTGTCGCACGTTCTCTGTTTCTTCCGTCCCTCTGCCATGTCGGGCCGGCGCTAGTGCCTACCTGCACCGGCCATGAGAGCGAGCGCACTTGCACAGCAGACAGCACCATGCCGATTGCCGTCGTTGCCGCGTCGTCAGTGTCTGTGCTCGCCTTCCACTAGCTACTAGGCCTTTTCGGCGGCCGGACGGACGGGCGCTTCTGGTCTGGATCGGCGGCGGATGTTTTTCGAGAGTTGCATGCAACAAGTTAACAAATTAAAGGATCCTTAGGGATGTTTTTGTTTGCAAGTTCTTTGAACAACACTCCTGATGTCGACTTATCAGAACCTGACGTTGCTGATGACGTCATCGATCACCTGTCATGCGCACATGTATGGAGTTCACATTTCATTCATCATCCAAATTCCAACAGCATGGAAGTTCTTCACCAAGGGTTTTAGATGAGTTCAGTGAGACGCTCCAACAGTGTCGTACACGTACCTTCTGTTGCTGAGCAGCTGCTCTAATTAATGTTCGGTTATTAGGTGATCTTGCCCGGCCCTCAGTTATGTACTACGTACTCTGGTTTCACTGATGGAATGAATGTACGTAATATAAACGAGCAATAATAACGACAGGGTACAAGATGGCTATTTGTACCACGATTCTCCACGATCATGCATGGCCAAACGAGCTAGCTAGTAGAGCATCAGGTAGCCAGCCATGTGGTGGTTCCAGGCTGCAACTACACGCTGGGTTTGGCTACAAACGCCGAACACAGCTTAGCATATCTCCAATTGCCCCGACACTGCACACCGAGATAGATCTGAATTCTGATGGACCAAAGCATGCATGCAGCTGGACTGGACAATGCCCGTCGTCATCAGATACTCGCGAGGTTACATCACACATGTACGGAGAAGCCAGCTCTTTATGTTACGTATAGCTGGCAGGCGGGCAGCAGGGAGCAGCTACGCTACGCATATGCTCAAGGCTCAGAAGCGGCATGTCGACAAAGGCGTCGTGCGCGAGAGGTGGATGCAAATTAAACGGCGCGGTCGGTCGCTGGAACCACGGGTCGGTGGCTCCATCGGTGCATCATCAATGGCGGTGAACTGAGTTTTTGAGATCTTTGCTGGTCGTTTGCGGTGATACTAGACATGTTTATTTGCGTGGTTTTGCTCCAGCTCGGCCCAGTTCTGTTTTTCTGTGTTCTCACTTCTGCTCTAGGTTCATTTAGTCACCGGTTGCAGTTGGCTAGATCGAGTGAGTTCTCGTATGCGTATTTTGTGCTTTGGTGTATATTTTGGGACAGCGGCCGCATTCAAAAGGAAATTGGAATTGACTCCCATTCAACCCCCTAGATGCAAACGGCGCGGTCGGCCGGTGAACAACCAGGGGTCGATCGGTGCGTGGCTCCATCGGTGCATCATCAATGGCGTTGGCAATTGGCTTGCATGCATATCGCCGTCGGGGCTCTGTACGTAGCTGGCCGCTGCCCTGTTCGCCTTGCTTAAAAAGTACTGTTTAACT
Source organism: Saccharum officinarum (assembly GCA_020631735.1). Lineage (NCBI taxonomy): Eukaryota > Viridiplantae > Streptophyta > Magnoliopsida > Poales > Poaceae > Saccharum > Saccharum officinarum. Next base: position 14,517,093 of record CM036228.1, read on the forward strand.
GATTTGCTGTGAGAGAAAAATACTATTCGCTGGGCTAGCTCCCTCCTGTGCCCTTCCTTTCCTTCCCCGGCCGGGCAGCCAGCGTGCTGATCCGTCAAGTGTGCAACGCAAGCCGGCCGCCGATCGAGGGGAGGCGGATATTCGCGGCATAATCCCCCGCACTTGCTCCGACATTGCATCATGCACCATCGTCGTCCCTCCGACGATTGACCCCTCCTCTTTCTTTCCCGTCCGTTTCGTCCCCGCTGCCTTTGCCTTTTCTTTTGCCGCTTGGCCTCGCCCTTCAGTCAGTCACTCCGACCCACCACGAGCTAGCTAGCAGCCATCCACTCTCGATGACCTGCTAGGCTGCTACGTACGAAATAAACTAGCATTATTTAGCAATAAACAAGCTTCTCCGTCGCCTTTATGTTTTGACTGCCATTATACAAACTATATGTTGCAATAAGAAGAAGAATCCATTTTGCCTTTTGACCTCTGTTAAGCAGCGATACAATGATGGTAACTCTCTGCTAATGGCCGTTGGTTTCTCTTGCGAGTAGTAGTAGTATGAACGCATGCGTGACAACATCACTCTGGATGGATGGAATCAACTGGTAGCTAGTGCTCTGTTGCGATTACCACCTGGTTGACTGATCATCTATCTAGTTATTAATAAGCGTGTTCCCAGGCGATAACAACAATGTGCATGCATGCATGTGGCTAGCTAGGCCCAGCAAGGGCTGCACACTTTTGTGACGTGTCGATGCCTCCTCATCCTCAGGCCGGCTCAGTGGGTAAAACACTTGCCTAGCAGATAGCTGCACAACTCTCTCGTGCTTCTCACTGCAAAAGAGATCGATCGATATGATCCGGCCCTGATAATGCAGGTCGTTTTTGGATGTGATGTTGCTAATGGCTGCCTCCGCAGTCTGCATGCCCTGGATGGCTGGACGACCCATACAGCTAGCCGTTCTAGCTATTTGCATCGGAGGCACTGTCCACGTACATATATACCCACGGTTGCAGGCTACCTAATGCATGACCATGGTGCGTGCATATACGTGCCCACATCGACAGTAACAGTGCACGGCCAGCTCAGGATCAGCTGTTGCTCTGCTTCATCATCTACAACTGCAGATATTAATTTTTCGTTTTCTCTGCAGGGTCGATATCGTCGTTGCCAACTTTTATTTATATATCTTGGCTGCTTTTTCCTTGCGATCGATGATCAGTGAGAACAAATTGATGCTGTGGCCTGTGGGGCTGACTTGTAGTGGTAGTATTAGCTAGTGATGTGACCATTGAAGGCCCGCTCTTGTATTGCCGGGGAGAACTGGGCTCCTTCGTGTTCGGCTAGGACTAGCTGGGGAATCTCTCTCTCAAAAAAAAAAAAAGCTGGGGAATATGAGAAAAGGATGCTGCGATAGGGACACGACATTACATCGCGCGTGGTACTCTACGCAAAATATCTCTTCAGGCCATGAAGATTTCAGGTTTCCTGTTTCAGTTGTAGATAGATTTCTCTTTGTATTTTGTTAGAGGCTGCATTTTCCTGGATTTAGTATGCATGTAACTGACGTCTCTTCAGGCCATGAAAATTTGATGTCTCTTGTTTCACTTGCAGATAGATTTCTCATTGTATATGGTCATTTGTTAGTGGCTGCATTTTCTCGGATTAAAGAATGAATGTGGTTCCATCCATGCTACAAGATTCGCAGATCCTACTGACGACCAACGCGATGTTAATTTTCAATTGGGCAAAGAAAGAAAGAAAAAGGTCAAATACTCAGGACACTGCATTTTGCCAGTAGGCCAGTAACATGGCTGAAAAGTTCCGGAGATCCTCAGAGGACCAAATCGGAGACCAGCACGGTTTTTTTCACGTTAGTTATAGCAACCCAAATAAAGTCAGTAGCATGTGGTACAATAATGTAATGGCAGAGACTGCTTACACCAACCCAATCACATATTGCTTCTGCAGTTGGTTGGCATCATGTTAGGCATAAGCATGTTTGACTTGGTAACTCCTATAGGTGCGTGGCAAAGTGGGTATTGACGTGTATTTCTTGTAGCTCATGATACTGCATTTTGTTGCCAACAGAAAAGAACTACCCCTATCCACACACACCAAAAAAAAAAAAGGAACTACCTGCTAGCCGTACAAAAAAAAGGCTCCTAGAAGGTAGAGCATCGTCACACAACACCACCCCGTCCCCACCCCCAACCCCCAAAAGAAAAACACTACAGCATCCTCCCTCATCTGCACCACACAGTATACCTTGAGATGTGATATTTTCCATTGATGCAAAACTTCCATTTCCATGGTACATTGCTCATCCTTCAACTTATACAACAGCTGGGCCGTTTTAGTAAGAGCCTATGTGAGTTACAAAACTGTCCTAGGGAACAAATTCCTCTTATACAGCAACAGGCCGTCTGAGTGATGAGTATCTATATGTCAGCAACCTTGATGCCAACCTTGACGCCGTTTTTCTCTTGAAGACTAAATAGAGGGTCAGGAGAATGGATACGATAAGAAGATACAACCAGAGGTGAGCTTCTTGAACATGGAACAGCTTGGCATTGTCGCAGTGGCAGCCCTGGTCGTTACCGGGCAGCTTCATCCGCCCATCAGTTCTGTCCGGGTCCAAGATGAAATCTAGGTTGACCGCTTCCTGCTCCAGCATGATGCGTGTAGATTTTTGCCGGAAGCCTTCCATTGATGCCACAACTGCCACGAATGACGGGCAGAAATGTCACTGATTTTATAGAGGGACAGTACAGTAGCAATGGTATACATATTCAGGCTATTGATTTCATTTGTCTATATCTATGGGTGGTCAACTTGGTCTTACTACCAAAAAAAAAAGGAGGATTTACCTTCGTTCTGTGTTGCATACGGGATGATAAACTAATGAAAAGAATTTACATAAATGCTGTGTTGCATATGGGATGGTAAACTACTGAAAAGAATTTACCTTCATATGTCTCACCAGGCGCAACAATTCGATGGTAATCTCCGAAAGTACTGCTCGCGCTTACCTATAGCAAGAAAAAGTTATGTAAGTCTGAAAACTCATATCAACAATCTATATTCATTTTTCAGTTCATTCGTTCTAACATAACATAATTAATGCAGCCAAAAAGGAACTAACCTTGGAATCAATGCCCTTTACCATCACTGCGCCTGGTACAGGCCTGCCAGTATCTGCTGCAAATATCCTTCCATGAACTCCTGACTAAAACTAGAGTCAATATGATGGGACAGCCAGATACACTCTGGTAACTTTTGCGGATAGCGCAAAAAGGGTAAACTCCCAGAAGCAAATAGGGGAACCACAAGGTTTCTCCAATAAATACTGGGCATAACTTTTGTCATAGAGAGGCAAGTAAGTTTGTGGGGCTAAGAATGGATGGTGGCACCAGGGGGCACACTTAAGAACGATCATACATATCACAATAACATCAAACCTACCTAAGTAACCTTTGGAGGGTCACAAGTCACGACTCAACAGAATTCCTCCAGTCCAAACAAAATTCCTTTTTTTCCATTTAAAGACAATGATAAGGATATCTTGTAATGGAGTCAAACAATGGAAATTGGGAAAACTGCAATATTACTTGATAAACTCTGCTCTTACCAAATATTTCCTCCGTCCCAAAATAAGTGATGTTTTAGGTTTGTCCTAAGTCAAACCATTTCAAGTTTAACCAAATTTATAGGAAAGAACATCAATATTTATGACACCAAATAGGTAGAATATGAAAATATATTTCATGATAAATCTAATAATTTGGTATCATAAACATTAGTACTTTTTTGTATAAATTTGGTCAAATTTTAAAGAGTTTGATTTGGAACAAACCTAAAACATCACTTATTTTAGGACAGAGGGAGTAAGAGGAAACACATCGCACAAAATCCTGGCTAAAGAGATATGGCAGTCGAGAAGATCTTTGGGGTATAGAAGCCCAAAAATATACAGATCAGAACCAGAGACAGTAGTGGAAAAAACACTGTCCCAGTTAGAAAAACAGTTATCCATCATGAACAGTAAAAGGTTTGTTGAAAAGGAAAGCAGGATAAGCTTCCTAGTGATCATGCCATTGCAGTGACAGTGAATGCAATGAGAAACTCTAAGAAAAATTGGTTGGGCTTGTTCAGAACTCAGAGCAACTAGCCAAAATAGGGTGCCCTGAACCAGCTTGCTTTCTAAAAATTTGGTTGCCCTGCAATTTTAGTTATAGGAAATAATAACTGGATAGCTACAAACAATAGACCAGTTACCAGTACATGATCCAGACTCTGTTATAAACATGAGCAACCATGTGCCACAACTCACTAACCATTTCATTCTAATTAGTACAAAAATCACCCTTTGCAGTGTATAAAAGGACTGCTGTGGAAACATATTACCTTTATTAGGCTTGCAAGAAGATTGAGCATACTCATCCTATTGTGTTCCCAGATGACAGGAAGCTGTAGCAAAATGTTAGGATAAACAACAGAACAAGGAATTATCAAATGGTCTCCAACAGTAGAAGTGGAACCTAACTAGACACAAAGGTACCTCATCTGCTTTTGGCCACTTTGTGTCACTAATCTCCAGAGTTAACTCAAAGCAGCCTCCATGTATATAGTTCCAGTCTTGCATACCACCATATATTGGATACCTGAACCACATGTTGTTTGATTCAAAGCCCACACATACACAACCTAGATAAAGAAAATCTCATATGCAGTATGAGATTGCATTTGTTTGTTTACCAGAATGCTCCATTTGTTATCCCTCCTTCAAATTCTTTGCTCAAAGACATGTTGTAGTGGGACCGACTATACACAGATGCCATGTGCCGGAATGTCTTATCATCAGGACATCCATAGTAATGTTTGCTGTAAGAAGTAAAATCTTTGTTGAGAATGTTACAATGTGAAACCAAGGAAGTCACATCAGGCCCTAAAAACCAGTGGTGACAATCAGCAAATCAAAGAAAGCAACCAGATGGAGGATTCAGAAAATAGGCTTGTCATCACTGTCATGAGGGGCGGCAGTATAACTGCAGGCCCAGAGCACAAGATGCAGCCAGGGGAGATCCCAAGGGCGTACAACAGCCCAAGGAGGCACAGGCGGCTGTAATCAATGCAATTTAGTATGTTGGTTGAGAGATTAGAGTTGATGAGAGGGGGAGAAACGAAGAGTTAGAGGGCTGGGCGCCAGCTAGAGGAGTTAGAGGGCTGGGCACCAGCTAGAGGCTGAGGCCCTCTATTTATACCATGTAATCAGATTGAGATGGGTAAGCAATCACCAAAAAAAGCCAAATGCTCTATTAGATTCTTTATTGATCAGAGCTTGGACAGGCTCTTTAGCCTGCCACTGTCAGTACAAGCGGCTGCACAATTGGAAGAAATTCAGTCTATCTTGGCAGAAAGGATTTGAGATGAAAATACTAGTGATATGTGGAATTACAACTGGGGATCATCAAATTTTAGTAGCAGGAAAGCTTATCATATTCTGATCGGAAACACAGAAGCATCACCTCTTTTCTCCTGGTTGTGGACCTCAAGTAATTTGGGAAAACACAAATTTTTCTTTTGGCTGCTTCTTAGGGACAGGTTGAATACAAGAAACCTACTTAGAAGAAAGAATATGGACTCGGATGATTACAGTTGTGTCTTATGCAGCACAGGACATGAACAAACTAGTTTTCATCTTTTCTTTGAATGCCCCTTTAGTCAAGAATGCTGGGAGTCCATACCAATAAACTGGAATATCAACCTTCCCCCTCTTGATATGGTGATAGAAGCCAGAAGTGATTTTGGAAGTCCTATCTTCAGAGAAATTGTTATCAATGCCTGCTGGCTGATCTGGACTACAAGAAATCGAGTTGTCTTTGATAATGGTCAGATCAATGTTGATGTTTGGAAAAGGGAATTCAAAGAAGAACTTGGCTTGGTGTGTGTCAAAGCCAAGACCAGTAGGCAAGGTCCTCTTAATATTTGGAGAGATAGCTATATTGTATAATTTCTCTTTTTGTTTTGGGCCTAGCTGCCTTGTAACTTTGTACATAAACCATTCTTTTATTTAATGGAAAAGCAAAAAAAAAGGTAGGGGGCTCCCCTGCTGATTCGGTCAAAAGAGATGGGTAAGCAATGAACAAATCTATTCCTAATCTCCCTGTTTTATCTTAATCTCATCCCCTTCACCATAGGGCGCCCTGGGGAGAAACCCAGCGCCATTACCAACCCGAGCTACGAGCTTCGTAGTCCAAGGCCTGCTACCTTGAGCACCGACGCCCTTGACAATCACATTGTTGGATATTTTGAGAGAGGGAGACCTGTTTGATGGAGCAGGCAAGATACCCTGTGTGTGTATAAATCCAGTTGTTTGTGACAACACAGAATAACTCAGAAATTCTACATTAATGGTTCATTTCAGACATAGTAATTTATTGATCAGCTGGTTAAGACTATGTCAGGCATGAAGCTGATCCTAATCTGTCCCAACACTTGACAGTCCTTGCCTTGACACACCCCCCCCCCCCCCCACCCCAACCCCAAAAAAAAAACAACCAACTGCTCACTCAAACTCTTCAAATTAGTGAAAAAACAGCACCTAATGATTTTTCTTCGCCATGTACATGTTGTGTTGCTGGTGTAAATTTGCGGATTGATGGATGGCCACATACCTTATGATACAAAAGTATATCAGTATTTGAACAGGGAGAAGCAATAGAATATTTTCATTATGGGGTGAACTGACCCAGTTTAAATAGTTTGGGAGATTAGAATGAGTCAAAATTCTGTTTAGGGTGCCAAGAGGACAAAGTGATAGTAAAACAGACCATTTTCATATAAAGAATAAACTGCAACCAACAGTGGCAACATCTTATTAAAACAGATTAAGGCACCTACTTGCGATCCAAACTTCAAATAAGTGAATAACAATTAGCACCATTGGAAGATAGTAAAAGAATTAAAAGAAGCCAAACACAACTATCGATTATGCATACGCTAACACAGCTTTTGGGCAATACTTCATGAAAAGCTCGTCAGACTTTCTACATCTTTAAAAGTTTGAGAGCAACACTGTTGATTGAGATACTTGAAAAAAAAAATGAATGTAAGTAATTAAGTAGAAGAAGAAATCACCTTGTGTCTCTAGTTCCATCCCATGGATAGTTGGCAACAAGAGCCCCCTGAAAAACAAAATCAAATAAGAGAACTATAGCACCTCATTTCAACAAGATAAGTGATATTACGACTACAGGAGGTGAAAATAGTTACCCCATGCAAGCTAGCAGAAGCCGTGAAGTGTTCTTGCTTTACCCAATTCATAATGGCTCTAGTCTCAGGCTGTCTGTAGTCAATATCGTTGTTAACGGAGAAGAACTGTCAATTTTGGCTAGTGTCAATTGAATGGCTACAAGAAAAAAGGAAGTACAAAGAGGGAAGAAGAAGCTTCCATAAGGAAAAGAGATGCAACGTAAAGAAGTACTCACTTGGTCAGGAAAATCCCTGTTGAGATCAATATTGTTTGCATTACCACGCCATCTAAGAGCAAATCCATCAGGGTTCATTGTTGGAAGTATATGAAGGTGGATGTTCTCAACAATGAGAGTTGCCTACAGAAATTAGTTCAACTGCTGACCTTTCCATATACAGTTAACCATTTTCACAGATTAATGAAAATATGTTGTGCTATACTGTACATCATAGTTACATGGAACACCATATCTTAATGTTGAACAATATATTGTAAACTAAGTAAAAACAGCATCCTTTAGAATTTCATCTCGTACTTCTTATTTTGAATAACTTTCATGTGTTATTGTATTTGTACCAAAATTATGATATCATCAGAATAACAAATCAAAAATACTGGAAGTTAGTTATCACAGCTAAAAATTGCAAGAGGTTCGCTATTGGTAAACTGCAGGGTGACCAAAGAGCAAGTAACAACAGAGGAATGTTGCTTACCAGTGAATCCTTCAGATAGTTATCACACAGCCAATTTGCAAGATGCATAAGAACCTCTCTTCCAACAGGCTCGTCACCATGAACATTTCCAATGAACTGCATGTGTAGCACAAATTAAATCACAATAAATTCTTGCTATCTTTAATACTGAGATTAAACTCCGGATATGTTGGGGTGCCTACGGTGTTCTAGCATAGCAGGTCCCAAGCCCTGATAAAGGAGGAGGGTTGTGTTAGGCTTGGCGAGCCAATGTAAAAAACTTAGCCACTAGTATGGAGATGAAACCCAAAATAGCCTACCCCAACTTGTTTGGGACTGGCAGACTTTGTTGTTGTTGTTGTTGTTGTTTAATGCTGAGATTAGGATAAACAACCTAGAGAATTCATCATCGATTTCAGTTGAATAAGAACATAAGAGGTCATTAACTCCAGCAACAGAGCAAGTCAGCAGAATAATTGTCAATGCACTTTGTTGCAGGAAAACCATGTGTTTAAGCATGGATCTAGTATAGGAATTCAGCTTAGTAATTGTCAATATGGCATTACTTGATTGCATGTTTGCCACTCAGGAAAATTTGTTTAAGTGTGAGCCAACATAGGTAACATTTCTGTGCTCAAGATGTGGGGAAAAGAGTTAGTCCCCAATGAATTAACAAGAGTGAAAAAGGAAAGAAAGGGTACGGCATCGTGGAAGTTGAATTCAAGAAATGGAAGCAATGAGATGATCATCACAAGAAATCTCCAACCAAGAGTTTATTTCCATTCTCCAAATTACGAAAAAGGAAAGCCCCACTCAATAGCGTTAAAGAAAATGGTACCACAAACCTTGAATGCTGGTTCAGCTTCTCTTTGCCTGGGCTTGTCCGATATTTCAATCACCCACTACAAGAACAATCAGAAGTGTTCCCCAGTATGTAATTTGACACTAAGAGAAACATTAAAAAATGTACAGCCATTAAAGTTACATACCAATGGAAAATGATTCACACTCTTTCCAATGCTGATAACAGGTTTGTGTTATCCCTCAAAGAGAGAAGAAACAAAAGGTAAGTGAAGTGTGAACATATGAGAATACTGGAGGGCAGAAAATAAAGGAAGAAAGAAGTAATGCACTTAAAAACTGTGATAATCAAGGACAATATCAAAGTTGCATAACAAACAAACAAAATAAAGAGATTGAAACCAAATTATTCTGTTATTTAGCAAATGCTTAGAAAAGGCGAATCATGGCCAATGAACATGGAACAATTCAACAGTCTGAAGTAAAACAGAACTATACATGAATCCTATGAATATAATTATGTTTATTAGTTGGCATGTCATGATTGATTTTCTTTTGAAAGCTACATGTTTCATTTTAGCCATTTGTTGTTACCTATCAACATGACTGCATATGCATCATTGATTCTCTCATGATTGATAATGATTTTGAATTCTACAATATACCGTATATCCACCAATGATGCAGGCATTTAGATGGCTTTAACAACTGATGGTCTTAAAAGTTTGTTTAGAAGCTCCAAATGTAACGATCACAAAGAAGTAAAACATTACACATCATGTACCTGTACACCCTGGAGATATTAGAACAACGACTTCCAAAGGCATGTACCGCAGCCTCAAGCTCAGCATTGCTCATATATCCACGGACCATTTCTTCTCTAAATGTATTTCAAAATCATACACAGCAGAGTCAACCAATAATGTCATCATATAAATATACATATATAAACCTTAAGAGTTCTAATTCTAAACATACGTGATCTGAGGCAGCTTATCTTCAAGAAGTTTACGTGAAAATGACTCATGAGCTCCATCATCTGCACACGGTGGGCAAACAAAATAATAGATACGTCAGTAACTGCATAGTGAAAATAGGTATGTATAGGCAGAAACATACATCAGTTTAGTGTGGAATATGTCTAATTAAACAGATAGAAGCTGAGGTTGGTCAAAAACTCAAGATAACAGTAACTTGATAAGATCAGAGAAGGGCATGGGTATGAATCTGTTTTGGATGGAGCGTGGACAAAATAAGCCATTATAAAACTCCAGCTTATTGATTAATCAAGCCATTACAAGAATGTATAACATTGTTTTATATAACAGGCCAAATACATGATAGCGTCCACAGTCAACACACACATCACGTACTGAAGAGCATGAGACTCCGTTCATCCCCAGTCAACGATGGTTGTATCAAAATGACTTGTATTGAATCCGAGGCACCGGAAATCCATCAAAAAAAAATCCTATAAACCCCCTCCAAAACGAAACGTGCTGCCGGATCCGCGGTGCCCGAAGCGGAAGCTCCCAAGTGGGACACCGACCCCACCGCTTCACACGGATGGGGAACGGTTATGAGTTTCAACCGGCATCATCGCCCCCATTGCAATGCATATCCAACCTCGACATCACAGGGTCAGAGGGGAAGAGAAGGGAGAGAGAGACCTGACGGATCGTGGCCGCCTCTAGCGGCGGCCTGCGTGGGAAGCGACGCGAAGGCGCGGAGCACGAGGAGGATGACGACGGGCTGGAGGTGCGAGATCGCCATGGGCGCGGGAGGACGCCGCCCACGGGAACAGGAGAGGGACTGAGGGAGGTGGGGAGCGGCTGAGCGAGGCCGCTGGATGCCTGTGTTTGACTAGTCCGTTCGGGCCAAGCGCACCAGTTGGGCGGCGACCCGGACACGGCCAGTAACCAACTGGTGGCCGAGTGCCCAAGGGAGATCCGCTTCCGATGGAGATTTGTATTTCAAAATCATCACGACAATCGTTAGCTAAACAGCACCAGTGGTCTAGTGGTAGAATAGTACCCTGCCACGGTACAGACCCGGGTTCGATTCCCGGCTGGTGCACTTTTTTTTGTTTTTTATTATTTTTATTGTTCCTCAACTTCCTTTCATATTTTTTTTATAAAAGAAACTTCCTTTCATGTTATACATTTCCATCCATTTTCATTCCGTATGTTTGTTTACCTTATTATTATGTTTTTTTCATATGTTCCTCAACTTCCTTTCATGTTTTTCTTTTATAAAACAAACTTCCTTTCATGTTATACATTTCCATCCATTTTCATTCCGTGTGTTTGTTTACCTTATTATTATGTTTTGTGTTCCTCAACTTCCTCTCATGTTATACATTTCTATCCATTTCATTTCGTGAACATATTTTCTCGTGCATTCAATTCATGATGAAAAGGGCCAACCAGGCTCAATCGCACGTCATTCTGCAAAAAAAAAAAAGCATGAATATTTTTATTCAACTCGCTGCATTTTACATGTACCTCATTGTTTCAGTGACCAATTGAGGTGTATTAATATGATCCATTGCTTTTGCTTAAATAGCCCAAAAAAACAAAAATGAAGTGTAACCGTGGCACGGCAGATGCTCCAAGTCAGAACTCAGAAAAAAGTTAGCAACTAAGAATGGGTTCAGCAAGCCAGCAAGGTACTCCAAACTCCATGATGGTTTACCATCAATCACCAAAAACAAAAGGATGGCTGCTCTGCGTTGCTACAGGAATTCGTCTGTACCAGATGAGATTGAGAAGCCTTGTGCATGTCACTACAGGAATAACTTCAAGCACAAGGCTCAGCAGCATTGCTCAGCTCACACAGATCAGCAAGACAAGGCTGCAGTGCTTCAGTCTCTGGAAATCTTTTTAGCAGGCACAATCATTATGTACTCAATGGAATAGTTGTGTTTGGACTTTTGAGTCGGTAGCTTCTCTCGCTAGATAGCGAATAAAAGACATGTTTTGACTAATATTACTAGTTCTGTGTCCTATGGTGTCTTTGGAAGTTTCGTAATAAAATTTATTTTCAGGGCATGGTTTGGATGGGAGAGAGATGTGATGATTTGGATTGCCAAGACTTTGAGAAGATGGAGGCCAACGTTCAATCAAGAGTTGGAAGTGAAGATAGAGATGATTATACAAAAGCTGGAGGAGTGGGCGAATCAACCACCAAGAATCGGCTGAGTTGCGGAGGCGTAATCAAGATTGGAGTTGTTGGATATCAGTCTTCGGAGTGGGTCTACACAGTGAATCAGCGGGAAAGTGAACTGGGGTCCAGTTGAGTGCCTTGCAAATTGTAGTCGACGGTTATAATGGCCTCTAGGCCTATTTTGCTTTAATTCCTGACGGTCGTGCCTATACACTTTGAACTTAAACTGTGTGAAACGCTTTATGATCAACAAAGAGGGGAACTTGTTCTCTAAAAGAGTAGTTGTGGTAGGCCTTGTGACAGAAGATAACACAAAAAAGCGTCACGTCAAAACAAAACACAATAGCACCAGTGGTCTAGTGGTAGAATAGTACCCTGCCACGGTACAGACCCGGGTGTTCGATTCCCGGCTGGTGCAAGTTTTTTTTAATTTCTTAACTTGTGTTTGGAGCTAATTGATGCTCTCTGCCACAAGGGGCGTTCATTTCAGGATGAGAAGGACAACCAGCCTACAAGGGGTTCATTTCAGGATGAAAAGGACAAGCAACCAAGGCAGGCACGAACACGATCGCCCGAAACTCCAAAAGCATGAGATATCTTTATTCAATTCAACTCCTTTTATTTTATTACATGTACCACATTGTTTCAATGACCAATTGATGTGGATGACCTATTGTTTTTGCTCAGCCTACAAGGGGTTCATTTCAGGATGAAAAGGACAACCAAGGCAGGCACGAACACGATCGCCCGAAACTCCAAAAGCATGAGATATCTTTATTCAATTCAACTCCTTTTATTTTATTACATGTACCACATTGTTTCAATGACCAATTGATGTGGATGACCTATTGTTTTTGCTCAAAGCCATTATCTAAGACAAAATGGAGTGTACGTAACGTGACACGGCAGATTATCAAGTCAGCAGCGGAAACAGGGTTCAGCAAGGTGCTCAAGGATGCTTCTCCTCCATCAATCAATCAACAAATACAAAATGGCGGCTCTACTGGGTTGCTATGGGAAATTCGTCGGCACCAGCTGAGACTGAGAATCCTTGTGCATATCACCACAGTCCACAGGAGAAACAACTTCCAGCGCAAGGCTCAGCACTCAGCTCATAGGTCAGCAGGACATGGCTGCAGTGCTTCGGCCTTTTCGGTCCCTGGTAAACTTTTTAACAGGCGCAGGCACCATTATGTATTCAATGGAATAATTGTGTTAGGACCTGTGACAGGAGATAACTCATGAGATTCAACTCTAGAAACTACTGACGGTTTAACATAATGATATGCACAACAGATAAATAATAACTCACCTGTCAGAAGACTAGAGGAGGTTGCTAGTCATCCCCACACAGCTACTTTCAAAATTAGGACAGCTACAAAAACTACAATTGCAGTGGATCCCATCTATTTTGAATTGGAAACCTTCAGTAGCTCATGGAATGCTTCCTGAGGAATGTCGACAGATCCCACACGTTTCATGCGCTTTTTGCCTTCCTTTTGCTTCTCTAACAACTTCTTCTTCCGAGTAATATCACCACCATAGCACTTTGCCAGAACATTCTTCCTCATTGCTGACAGGCTGAAAATGGTTAAAGAGAGCAGATAAGCAAAACCTGTGTGACAGCAACATATTATTCAACTCTTTTACCTCCCATCTACATGGCTTTTCAGATACAGTTAGTTAACCTGATAATGAACGATGTATTTAGTTATTCATACTGTGCCGAAGAACAATGCCGCTAAAACTAGGACAGCTTCCTACAGGTTGAAACCTAAACCTTTCAGATATGCTTCAACCAGATAGGGCAAGACTGGAGGTGATTTCCCAAGGCTTTCTTTTTCTCAAACGCGTGATTTCCCAAGGCTGATTGGTAGTAATTTTATATTAACTGAACAGGTACATCTTTTAGGCCAACAGAATGGTTTAGTTGGAAAGTTTTTTAAACCCTTTCCACCTGTTGTAGAAATTTTGCTAGTTTATTACAGAAAATGCTCAAGACTACTGTCTTGAATGTTCTGGATGAATGGATAGCAGCTTCAAAGATCTTACGTTTCCCTTGCAATAACCTTTGAACCAATTGCTGCTTGTATGGTGATCTCAAACATTTGCCTGCATGAAAAGAATGAAATAAATTATGCTAGGCGGCACAAATATAAATCATGTCGCAATTCAACATGAGACCATAGGAAAATTCTGCAAAATTCCCCAAAGAAACTGCTCTAATATTTATTCTCATTTGCAAGTCCATTCCCTTTGCAGCTAATTGCACTTTTGTAGTGTAATTAATATTGAGCCAAAAGTAATGTATTCAAACAGATACTCATATCTCAAGCACAGTACACATGTTCAAGAAAAGGAGGTTGATGAATACCTTTCTATAAATTTCTTGAGCTTCTCCACTAATTCCTTTCCAACCCGCTGAGCCTTCTGGTTATGCACTATAGTTGCCATAGCATCAACAGGTTGACCATTAAGAAGGATGTCCAACTTAACTAGATCAGATTGTTGGTATCTATCAAAAAGAAAAGGGGAATAAATTAATGATAAACTACATAAATTTGTGGTATATTTTTCTTCTCGTATCATCTATTATACTTTGGAACAGATTTTTGTAAGCCACGTAAAGTGTAATTTTCACAAAAATGATGCTGGATGCATTACTTAATAAGTCAAAAAATCCCAGATCTGATCAAAAGAATGTTTCCAAAACCTTGTATACACAAGACAAGTGCTCTCTGTGTATGTAATCACTAGTCATAGGCTAGATTCAAAAAAGGAAACTCAATTCAGAAAGGTGTACTAACACCTTCAGAATATAAAGGACTGCAAATAAAAAATAATGATGATGATGAAAGCATACGAGGAAGTGAAACAAAAAACATGATATTTTTCCCATCTGTAAATTCCAGAAATAAAAAAAAGGTGTAGCCAGACCATGCCTTGTTATTCATTCACAACAGGACTTACTCAGAATCTTCATAGTCAAAAGTAGCATAGCCAGACGTAATGCCCTTCAACTCATTGTAGAAGTCCACAATTATCTCCTTCAAAGGTAAACGGTACTTCAACAGTGCCCTTTGGCTGCATAAAAAATAGCCATATGAATAAAAAGCAAAAAGAATAGATGAGCACTTAAGCAAAACTGAGAGATATGGAAGCAAAAAAGTTTTACGCATCGATAAATGTATATTCTAGCTGTTCGCCCCTTCTTTCTGAACAAAGCATAATGACAGGCCCAACATACCTGAAAAGGTGATTGAGCATGATAACAATTTTCTACTTGTAATGCTCAAATATTGAAATAAAAATGTAGAAAACAGGTGACAAAGGAAGCAGGTCTTACTCACTAGGGATAATGATTGTTGCAATAACTGTGGGCTCCCAACAGGCTGCTACACGCTTTCCAGGATTCGAAGCCAAAGCAGCAGGGTTCTCAACTTGCACCTTGCTGATAAAATAACCTAATAGTTTTAGTATCCTACCAGAAAACCGAGCTAGCAAATACAATTGTGAGTGCACACCTTCCATCACCATATTCAAAAATATAAGGTACGGTTGGTATGGTCGATATGACTTGAGCTCCATATTCCTAAATAAACACAGTGACAATCAGAACCTCAAGGCAATTTCAAGATCACACAAATTATTTACACTATATCACATCTTATAATTTCCTCTTTTTTGCCATCATATTCCAATTTCCCCCCCTTATATGTTCAAATGAATGGAAGAGTTTCTAGGCTGACACAGGTAACCAATGTACTTAAAAATAGTCAAATATAGGACCGTTAACCTCATGAAAAAAAAAAGATATTCTCTAGTTTTTTCTGCAAAAAAAATTCATGCTTCTAAAGGCAGCACCTCAAAGTTACAAATTTCATTGAGATACTAGCATAATAATTAGGAATGAAGCTCTTTAATTAATTTTCCAACATCAATTGATGTATTGTGAACTCCGCCTATGTTGACTGGAAGACTTTCTTAAGTCGTCTCAACATAGCCGGTCCCAAGCCCGGGTAAAGGAGGAGGGTGTGTTAAGGTCTGGCAAACCAACAGTAAAAAAACAGCCACTCTCATGGATTTGAAACCCACAAGAGATTCGTTGGGGCGTAACCCTCTTAGCGACGCGCTACATCGGAACCCGGGTGTGGTGTTAAATGGGCAAGGGTCGGGTCGTCATCCCCTTAGTGGCGCGTCGTATCGTGACCCGGGTACGATGAAAAATGAGCAAGGGTCGGGCCGTCGCAACCTTAGTGGCGCGCTACATCTACGCCCGGGTGTAGTGAAAAATGAGCAAGGGTCTTCGCACTTCCCTCGACGGGTGCGAAGGGTAAGGAAGCTAGCCGAGCCAACTAGGATTCGTCTAGGTAGCTGGAATGTAGGGTCCCTAACGGGTAAGCTAAGAGAGCTAGTCGATGCAGCAATTAGAAGGCGTGTAAATATTCTATGCGTTCAGGAGACTAAATGGAAGGGCCAGAAGGCGAAAGAGGTGGAGGATACTGGCTTCAAACTTTGGTACACGGGGACAACATCGGGTAGGAATGGTGTAGGCATCTTGATCGATAGGAGCCTTAAGGATGGAGTCGTTGATGTTAGGAGGCAAGGCGACCGGATTATCTTGGTCAAGCTGCTAGTTGGAGATTCGGCTCTGAATGTGATCAGTGCCTATGCCCCTCAGGTAGGTCTTAGCGAGGGCACCAAGAGACAGTTTTGGGAAGATCTTGATAGCATGGTTAGTACCGTGCCTATCAACGAGAAACTCTTTATAGGAGGAGACCTCAACGGCCATGTTGGTGCGACTAATGTAGGTTTCGAGCGGGTGCACGGGGGTTCGGGTATGGTAGTAGGAATCAAGAGGGGGAGGATGTTTTGAACTTCGCGCTGGCCTATGACTTGTTGATAGCGAACACCCTCTTTAGGAAGAGGGAATCTCATCTAGTAACCTTTCGTAGTGGACAACACTCGAGCCAGATCGACTTTATCCTTGCAAGGAGGGAGGATAGACGTGCTTGCTTTGATTGTAAGGTGTTACCTGGGGAGTGTGTTGTCCCTCAACATAAGCTTGTGGTGGCGGACTTTCGCTTTCGGGTACGTGTCCACCGGGACAAACGGGCCAAGATTGCGAGAACGAAGTGGTGGAAGCTTAGGGGGGAAGCAGCGCAGACGTTTAAGGAGAGGATGCTAGACGAGGGACCTTGGGAAGAAGGAGAAGATGCCGACGACATGTGGCTAAAGATGGCAACATGTGTCCGGAAGGTGGCTTCGGAAGTGTTTGGCGTGAGTAGGGGAGGCAAACGGGAAGCGAAAGACACATGGTGGTGGAATGACGAGGTGCAAAGGGCTATTAGGGAGAAGAAGGAGTGTTTCAAGCGTCTCCACCATGACAAGAGTGTAGCCAACATCGAGGGCTATAAAATAGCGAAGAGGGTTGCAAAGCGAGCTGTGAGTGTAGCAAAAGGTCAGGCGTATGATGGCCTTTATCAACGGCTAGGCACGAAGGAAGGGGAGAAGGACATTTATAGGATGGCTAGAATCCGCGAGAGGAAGACAAGGGACATCAACCAAATAAAATACATCAAGGATGGGACAGATCGACTTCTGGTGAAGGATGAGGAGATCAAGGACAGATGGAGAGAGTACTTCGACAAGCTGTTTAATGGGGAGAATGAGGGTCCTGCCCTTGAGTTGGACGACTCATTTGACGATACCAACAGACGCTTTGTGAGGAGAATTCAGGAGGCAGAGATCGGAGAGGCTTTGAAGAGGATGAAGGGAGGTAAAGCGATGGGCCCTGATGGTATCCCCATTGAGGTGTGGAGATACTTAGGCGCCAGAGCGATAGTATGGTTAACTAAGCTTTTTAACCTTATTTTTCGGTCAAACAAGATGCCTGAAGAATGGAGGAGAAGTATATTAGTACCTATCTTCAAGAATAAGGGAGATGTTCAAAGTTGTACTAACTACCGTGGGATTAAGTTGATGAGTCATACGATGAAGCTCTGGGAGAGGGTTATCGAGCATCGCCTAAGGAGAGTGACACATGTGACCCAAAATCAGTTTGGGTTCATGCCTGGTAGGTCGACCATGGAGGCGATTTTCTTATTACGACAATTGATGGAGAGATATAGGGAGCAGAAGAAGGACTTGCACATGGTCTTTATTGACCTCGAGAAGGCATATGACAAAGTACCGAGAAATGTCATGTGGTGGGCCTTGGAAAAGCACAAAGTCCCAACTAAGTACGTTACCCTCATCAAGGATATGTACAGGGATGTGGTGACGTTTGTCCGAACATGTGATGGCGACACCAGTGACTTTCCAATTAAAATAGGACTGCATCAGGGGTCAGCTTTGAGCCCTTATTTATTTGCTTTGGTGATGGATGAGGTCACAAGGGACATACAAGGTGATATCCCTTGGTGTATGCTCTTTGCTGATGATGTGGTGCTAGTTGACGACAGTAGGGCGGGGGTTAATAGGAAGTTAGAACTATGGAGGGACACGTTAGAGTCGAAAGGGTTCAGACTTAATAGGACTAAGACCGAGTATATGAGGTGCGATTTCAGCGCGACTAGGCACGAGGAGGGAGACGTTAGCCTCGATGGGCAAGTGGTGGCCAAGAAGGATACTTTTCGGTATTTAGGGTCGATACTACAAAAGGATGGAGACATTGATGAAGATGTTAGGCATAGAATTTCAGCCGGCTGGTTGAAATGGCGTCAAGCTTCTGGCGTTCTCTGTGACAAAAGGGTGCCTCAAAAGCTGAAAGGTAAGTTCTATAGGACGGCGATTCGTCCGGCGATGTTATATGGTGCTGAGTGTTGGCCTACAAAAAGGCGACATGTCCAGCAATTGAGTGTAGCGGAGATGCGTATGTTGCGTTGGTGTTGTGGGCACACAAGGAGGGATAGAGTACGGAACGACGATATTCGGGATAGGGTTGGGGTGGCACCAATTGAGGAGAAATTGATTCAACATCGGTTGAGATGGTTTGGACATGTCCAACGGAGGCCTCCTGAGGCGCCGGTGCGTAGTGGAGTTCTAAAGCGGGCCGATAATGTAAAGAGCGGTAGAGGTCGACCTAAACTAACTTGGGACGAGTCCGTTAAGAGAGATCTTAAGGAGTGGAATATCCCCAAGGATTTAGCTATGGACAGGAGCGCTTGGAGATTAGCAATCAACGTGCCTGAACCGTGACATCTTTTGTCTTGTGCCCTTTATGTCCCTTTATGTGTCTCCCTGTTTCTCGTCTCTTTTGGGTTTCATCTCTAGCCTACCCCAACTTGCTTGGGACAAAAGGCTATGTTGTTGTTGTTGTTGTAATTGATGTATTGTGTGTCCTGAGTACAAATTATGCAACAGCAAAAAATGAACAAATCAAAATTATGCAAAAAATAACTATACTTGCTCAAGCCGTTGATGGAATACATCCATGTGTAGCAATCCTAGGAAGCCACATCTGTAAAGCAGTCATAGAAAAAGTAAAAAACAGATTACAGCATGTCCCACACTCAGCGTATTGAAAACAAAAGAAACAAACTAGTTCACATGTAGAAAATCTGGTACGGTGGTACCTGAATCCCATGCCAAGTGCATTGCTTGTCTCCTTTGTAACAGAGACACTGGCATCATTACATGTTAGTTTCTCAATCGCATGGCTAAGAGCTTCAAAGTCAGAACCATCAGCAGGATAGAGACCAGAGAAGACCATGTGTTTCGCAGGCTTGAAACCTGAAAGGCTATTCTGTATGATGTCGCATGCAACCAAAAACGAAAGAAAGGGGATATGAAACAATGCTATGGGACTGCAATAAATCATGTGTGTTCTTTTCAGGCCAAATCAGACAAAATGAAAAGTGAAAAATGCAGATGAGGCCATAAAAATGTTTCGGGAATGGGATTCCATACCAGGAAGTGGCTCGACAGTACTCTTTGCCTGGTGAAGTGTATCACCAATGCGTGCTTCTTTAGTTGAACGCATTCCACTAATAACATATCCAACTTGTCCAGTGTAGAGAACTCCAGTAGGTGTAAGCTCAGGGTGCATAATGCCGACATCAAGAACTTCATATGCACGGCCAGTTGCAGCTGAAGCAATCTTATCACCTTTACGCAGAGCACCATCAACAATAGCAACATGGCAAATCACTCCTTTGTATTCATCATAGTAGGAATCCAAAAGCAACATCCGTACAGGTGCATCACATTTCCCAGGTGGGGAAGGTATGCGTTCAATAACAGCTGGCAATACCTGTTCAAGGCCTTTACCAGTCTTGGCAGAAGTAAGCAGAGCTTCACTTGGATCAATGTCAAACAACCTCTTCAATTGATCCTTTACATTATCTGGATCAGCAGTCGGCTGATCAATCTTGTTAATCACAGGAATGATACTCAAATTTGATTCGAAGGCAAGGTAAAAGTTTGCTATTGTTTGAGCTTGTACCCCTTGTGCTGCATCAACTACTAAAAGAGCACCCTGGCAAGCTGCAAGGGACCTGGATACCTCATAGCTGAAATCCACATGGCCTGGCGTATCAATCAGATTAAGCAAATATTTTGGCATATCTGAGTCCTGAGATGCAGTAACATGCCTATAGAACATAGTTGCTGTTTGTGCTTTGACTGTAATCCCCCTTTCTCTCTCAACCTGGTCCCCACATAGATAAATGTTACAACAGAAGACACACAATATCAAACTAGAAATCAAGGACTAATCCAACATCAAATCAGTTTTCCGAAAGTAATGCCCAAATCAGAGTATAAGGAAAAGGGAGTTGAGGTTGTGAAAATACACTCTTCATTAAATGTAGTTGAATCACGTAATATTTACAACCTAAAAAGTTGTACTATCTCAAATTCTGAAAGTTTAAAGATGAATCCAGCAACTCTATTTGCATTCTTTGGAATGAAAAATAGACCTATTCATTTTTGGGGTCTGATAACCCTCAGATGACCTGGCATGCTAAAAATGGCTTCTCATACTGATAACTGTTATACTCCCTCAGATCACAAATACTTGACGCATTTTACTTTGCACGGCTTCAATGTGTATCTTTGACCGCTAATTTCTTCTAGAATATATTCTTAAAATCCTTCAATATAAGATATTTTGCTAAGTATTTTGACAACAAGTTGACCAAATCTTGTCAAATGTATAAGACATTTGGCATTTAACTTGCACGCTTCTAAATAATGTAATTGTAATTGATGTTTGTAGTTTTAAATATTTGACCAATCTTGTCCTAAACAACAAGTTTTTGTGACCGGAGGTAGTAAGAGTTTAGATTGTAGGTAAGATAAATACAGTAACTACAAGATACAAACTCACAGAACGTGGATAGAAATTGTAGAAGTTTCAGTCATGAAGCTAGTAGCAGTATAGGCATCAACTGATATGGAATTAGTGTAACATTGTGCCCACAAATAGACCTTGACACTTGCTAGCAGTGCAATGGTAAAATCTCAAAAGGCCAAAACGTAACAACTATTTATAAAACTAATGCAGACATCAATGCAGTTCCAGAATCTGATCATGAAAACAGTATGGAAATGGTGGCCTAACTGACTGATCACCTCTCACCATCTGATAGTCGAGCGGTAAAGGACCAACATTTTACTTATTTCTCTAACTTATCGAACAAGAAGGAGAGTGAGCGGGAAGAATTAGCGTCGCACTTGCAGCTTGTCGAGGTACTGGGGCTGCCCATGGCCCTTCTGGATGGTGCCGGTGAGCTCCAGCAGCCGGTCGGCCAGCGTCGACTTGCCATGGTCGACGTGCGCGATGATCGAGAAGTTCCGGACCCGCTCCGGAGGGTACAGCGCCAGCTCCGACCCGGACACCGCGCCGCGCGCGCCGTGCTCCGGCGACGACTGCGACGACAGGAGGCGCTCGGGCTGCTGGAGCGCACTGCGGGAGAACGCGGGGGCAGCGGCGAGGTTCCGGGAAATCCGGCGAGCGGATCGCCGGAGCACGGCGGCGCCGGCCATTCCGAGCAGCGGGAGGGGCCGGCCGGCGGCGGGAGCTAGGGTTCTGGGAGGGATTTGGCGGAAGAGGCAGATTGGTGGCGTGGAACCGGTCTATGGGTGTGTGGCTGACGTGGCAATTTGGTTTCATAATTGCAAAAGTCACACGATCCAGATGGTTAATTGTGTATGGCCGGTTCTGCTAGATCTCTGATTGATGGTAGTCATCCATCGACTTTAGCGAGTCAGTTTGATGTTTTTTCCGGCCTCTCCGCAACCAAACAGAATTAAAAGTTTCAGTTTTTAGCTAAACAATTTTCTGAGCACAAGGCACAAATTCAAACAGCAAAAGCTAAACATTGAGCCTTTTAAAAGAAAAGTCATCAACATTTGTACCTTCAAATATATTTGTTATGAAAATATATTTTATAATTAAACTAGTGATATTTGTTACATGTCATAAATATTTAGTCAAACTTGAGATTGTTTGACTTTTCGAAAAATAGATTTATGTTTTTGGGATGGAGGAAGTATTTGCTAGTATCATCTAGAAAGTGTAAACTTTTGGAGTGTTGGCGGTGGCAGAGGTTGAGCAAAATCTCTTTTAAGGGCCTAATGGTAAATTGTAGGGGCCACTAATAGGGCAAAATTGATATTAGCCAAGGTCTACTATATGGTGATTAAGAACTTTTGAGATGCCAGGGGATCATGGCCCAGTTTAGTTTAGCCTATGCTCTAGGGCATAGCTTGTTGTTGCAGCTACAATTTCTTAACTACCAACCATTGTCGCATTGCATCAACAGCTAACAGCTATAGCTACTGTAGAAAGTACTCCCTCTATTGCAAATTATAAGATTTAGATATACGTTATGTCTAGATACATAGTAAAAGTAGACTAGAAAAGACAATATACGTTTTATAATTTAGAACATAAGGAGTAAAAGCGAACAAAGCCTTTGTCATATGAGGATTGATGTTAGCCATCTTAGAGTCTTGTCATCAATCGGTTTGGTGTAGTTTCAACTGCTAACACCATTACAAATACATATAAACCATTTTTGTATGCTTTATGTGATGTCAACCGCTAACACAACTAGAAAAACATATAAACCCTTTTGTATGTTAATGTCATGCCAAACTCTCAGCCACCGCTCACATTTTTAGACCCAAGGTTCTCTACAAAAACTATGATGTGGAGTCTTGACCAACTAGAACTATGATTAGTTTGTTTGTTTCTACTATTGATGGTTGTTGTTGATATACATCTACACAAGACTGTTCTTAGTGTTGGTGCACCTGTAGCTATAGCCAGCCATTCCAATTCCAATTCCAAACAAGCTAATAAAGGTATCAGAAGAGGGTGCTGTGGTGCAAGCGGTGTTCTCACAAAATGTTGTTTTGTAGAAGTGCTATGACATAGAGACTAGACAATTGGAGCTAAAACGTATTGGAAGATGGAAGTGTTGTGTAAATGTCATGACAAAATGTTGTTCGCATCTATAATATTGGTCTACGCAAGTTTTACCCATGTATATTAGCATGGTAATGGCTTGTTTGAAAATTAGTTATCTTGAATACGATTGCGAAAGAAAGATGCCTTTGCAGGCCGTAACATGGTCATACTTGCAAAAAGGCCACAAGATCCACACGGTTAATATATACTTGATAGAGTGTTTGGAATTTTTTTTAACCAAGGACAGAGAACATGGTAATACATGACAAGTTACTAAAGCTCTTTTTTGTATATCTTTGCATTATCCATTTCTAGCTAGTTTGTTTTCTCCATATACATGTTTTTTTTAAAAAAATGCTTCTATATCCCAGTCTCTGATCTATTATTGTTTTTCATGCAACATGCAAATTTGTCATTGACTGGCTATAGAAAAAAGGATTGCTCTTTTAAATGTACTAGTTGATTATGTAAGATTGTCGTCTAAAAATTTCTAGTTTGACTACTCATTTTTTCTAACGGATAAAATCATGCAATCGTTTCACTAGTTTGTTGTATTTGGTTTAGTGGAAGAGCCTAAACCGGAGAGGAGAGAGAACTCTTACTGAGAAGCAAAACTGAAGTTATCGTGTACACTACACATGGTATTAGCAAAAAAAGAAAAAGATATATGTTCACCTCTTCTTGCGCTGATTAGAAGTCAAACTACTCCCTCACATCAAAAATATACTATCTCCGTCTCAAAAATTATGCAACTATGGGATTTAAACAAGTCAAACTAACTTAACTTAAGTTTATATTAAATAGTATTAACATTTATTTCTCTAACCATGTTTGCTACGAATATATATTTCATAATTAATTCAATAGCATTTATTTGGCATCATGAATGTTAATAATTTCTTATTATTTTGGTCAAACTTTAAATCGTTACATTTTTCATGGACGGAGGAAGCAT
This sequence comes from Saccharum officinarum, assembly GCA_020631735.1. Classification (NCBI taxonomy): domain Eukaryota; kingdom Viridiplantae; phylum Streptophyta; class Magnoliopsida; order Poales; family Poaceae; genus Saccharum; species Saccharum officinarum. The sequence continues at coordinate 14,541,372 of CM036228.1, forward strand.
TATATTTCTGGCTATATGATCATGTACAACTTGGGCTATAATTGTTTATAAGAAGATAAGTTATGATGTCTAATGAATGTATATATACGGTTTTACTCCAGACAAACAAATTATTCTCAAAGTTTTAATTTTTCTATCCTTGGACCAAAAAAAAAGTTTTAAAGTTTCTACCATGTTTCTGCCAAAAGGGTTAGCGCCACATCCCCTTTCTCTGTGTCATGGGAAGGATCCAATCACCAATCAAACATTCACGCTGTCAACACCATCGTTATCGCCAACCACTTACCATCTCAAGCCATTCCAAATACTCGGCATGTGTGTCAACTGCCAGAAGCCACGCATGCGTCCATGTCCATCCATGCACGCGCAAAGGGCAACTCTCCTGTCCCACCGCCGCGCCCGTACGTCCAGCTGCTCGCCTGCCAGTGCCAAGCACGCGGATGCTCGCCAAACCCGGCGAGCGGCTGCGCCCGCGCGCGGATCACGGCGCGACGCACGTCCGCCTCCCCACCGCGCGCTATAAGACCCCGCCGAGGACCGCCCACAAGCGCTCCACCGCGCCGGCTCTCCCTCCCTCCTCCGATCCACCTCGCCTATGTCCGCTCACCCGGGAGGGCTCAGCATCCTTTGGAAGAAGAAGTAACTCTTCTCCCTGAGGCCTGAGCACCTCACCGCGGTGAGTCGAGCCGGCGGCGGCGCACGTCACCCCCGGGGTTCGATCACGCTCACCACCGAGCCCCAACCCATTTAATAATAATATAGAGCTAGTAGGATCGATCAGTAGTAGCGCGACGCCAAAATGGCGGGCTCCGCCGTCGTGAGGAGCCCCCTGTCCATCCTCTTCTACATCCTCGCCACCGTCACTGCTGCCACCGCCGCGGAGACGCCGACCGACTCCGCCATCGACAAGGCGTACGCGCAGCTCGTCAACGTCACCGCCAACCAGGAGTACTGGGCGGAGCGCGCCGAGGTGGCGCACGCGTACAACCGCGCCGCCTACGTGAGCGACCCCGTGGCCGTCATGGAGCGCTTCAACGACGGCGTGCGCAGGGCCACGGAGGCGTCGACGCGGTCCCGGTCCCTGGCGCACAGGGCGCGGGGCCCCTGCACGGCGACCAACCGGATCGACCAGTGCTGGCGGTGCCGCGGCGACTGGGCGCGCAACCGCAAGCGCCTCGCCAAGTGCGCCATGGGCTTCGGCCACAGGGCCACCGGCGGTCTCGCCGGCAGGATCTACGTGGTGACCGACCCCCGCGACGACCCGGCCAACCTGGTCATCCCCAGGAAAGGCACGCTCCGGTACGCCGTGATCCAGGACCGCCCGCTGTGGATCACGTTCGCGCGCGACATGGTGATCAACCTCTGCAGGGAGCTCATCGTCAGCAGCGACAAGACCATCGACGGTCGCGGCGCGCAGGTGCACATCACGGGCGCGCAGATCACGCTGCAGAACGTGCACAACGTGATCCTCCACAACCTCCACATCCACGACGCCGTCCCGCGCGGCGGCGGCGTGATCAGGGACTCGAAGCACCACTCGGGCGTCCGCGGGGAGAGCGACGGCGACGGCATCTCCGTGATGGGGTCCAGCGACATCTGGATCGACCACGTGTCCATGCGCAGCTGCGCCGACGGGCTGGTGGACGTGGTGGACGGCTCCACCGCCGTGACCATCTCCAACGGTCACTTCACCAAGCACGACCACGTGATGCTGTTCGGGGCCAGCGACAGCGCCGTCAAGGACAAGCTGATGCAGGTGACCGTGGCGTTCAACCACTTCGGCAAGGGGCTGGTGCAGCGGATGCCGAGGTGCCGCTACGGCTTCTTCCACGTGGTGAACAACGACTACACGCACTGGCTCATGTACGCCATCGGCGGCAGCCAGAACCCCACCATCATCAGCCAGGGGAACCGCTTCCGCGCCGTCGACGACAGGAACTTCAAGGAGGTGACCAAGCGGGAGTACACGCCGTACAGCCAGTACAAGGACTGGGTGTGGAAGTCGCAGGACGACCTGTTCCTCAACGGGGCCTTCTTCAACCAGTCCGGCGGCCAGAACGAGCGCCGGTTCGATAGGCTCGACCTCATCCAGGCCAAGGGCGGCCAGTACGCCGAGTCGCTCACCAGGTACGCCGGCGCGCTCAACTGCCGCGTCGGCAAAAAGTGCTAGGGCGGCCCTGTGCATGCTAGATTATTGCTTTGATTGGGGCGATCGATGCTTCGATGCAGGCAGGCGCAGAGAGACGTAACTCGAATGCAAGGTTGTGTTGTGTATAACTCTTGTATTTGGAAATGCCATCTGTAATGGTCAATTACTGCTTGCCTGCTAGCGACAGCATGGTCCTGTGCATGCTAGTTTTTTTTTTATCAATGGATGTAGGATTGTCAGGGTGTGTGACAGTACTTTGCACCACCAGATTCATGCGACTACTGTAAGAGCAACCCCTAATGTTGCTCAAAAGTAGTCCACAGGCATTATAATAATCTGTATCAACTAGCTGAAACATTATGAGACCAGTTTATAGAGTAGTTCATAGTAAAAGATACCCATAAACTTATGAAATACCCATAGAGAATAAAAAACATTATTTTCTTACTCCTCTCCTCTCTCCCTGTAGTGGCTGATGCATCGAAGATAAATAATTTTTTTATTCTCTTTGGGTCCCATCTTATAGACTACTTAGTCTATATACGTTGTGTGGAGAAAACAATAGCTATGGACTAATTACGTAGGTCTTATATATATGGATTACTTAGTCCATATACTGCTCAATACCAATTGTTAGCAAGGTCACTCACACACAGTCACACTAGCTCCAATCATGGGGATACCCCGCTCCTAGCTCGTCGCCATGTACGCCCAGTACTCGGGCGCACCGATCCTACGTGCTCCTGTGCATCATGTGGTAAGCTGCCACCGGACGTCAGGATGCACCTCGTCCGGTTGGTTTCACCGCGGCCGTCCAGCCTGACGGGCGTGGAGGGGATCCAGCAACTCGCACACGCCGACATCATCTGTGCCGCCGGCGTCACCGCGCCACTGCAAATATAATAGAAGTACGTATATTTCACGACGAACCTAATGCTACTTATTTCGTATGATAATGTTAGTACTTATATATAAATAAATTTGGTCAAACTTCTCATACTAAAACATAGCACTATTCTAGAATTGCATCCTTTTTGATATGGGGGCAGTAATATCATTAAGTCCAAGGCACATTGTCAAAAAACAATCTCGGATACACATTTGCAGGACCAATGCTATGACAGGTAACACTAGCTTAGAGAAATATGGATAGACAAAACTACAACGCTTGACTGCACTCTTCAATCGTAAACCAAGTGCTACGTTTTCACTCGAGACAAAATGTTTTATCGTATTTTTTAAAAAAAGTTTTTATCGGCCGGAAGCATACATCACAACAGCAGCATCTTTGCCGAGTCCTATTAAGCATAACTAATGCCTGGTCTTCTTCTTGGGATGTGAATTCCTTTTTGTTCTCGAGGGCGCCTTGTGTGACAATGGCTGGCGCTTGTTCCTCTTCTTCAGCTTCGCCTTCTTTTGTTTCTTATATTCACTGTCAGGGTCTACAAAGTCTTCATCACTATCACCTTCAACCGGAACGAAACCATCCTCTGGTTCCTGATTGTTGCCATCCTCTTCATCTGAGCTCAAAACCAAATCCTCAACCCGATCCTCCTCAGTAGCAACATCATCATCCTCCCGAGGTCGCTTTTTATTCTCCTTTGGGGTTCTGCACACCGAACAATGGTATGATAATGTGTTTTCCACGGCAAGTAATAATGGAAAAAAGAGAGAAGGAAGAACATACTTGAGTTTCTTATTTTCAGCCAACCAGTTCTTACTGAAAGCGATAGTGCCTTCATCATTGTCCTGCTCATCCTGTTGCTTCTGCGCTTCTGATAACCTCCGTGAGAAGGTTGAGGACTCAGCCCCCACAATCACACTGGTTGGCAACAAGGAATTAGTGAAATCCAATGCCATTAATCAGTATGCACTTTTGTACTTACAAGATAATCATAATACATATGTTCTTGCGGTTTGTACAGACTACAAAAATCTATAGCGCGCGGCTAGATAAAAAAAACAGAAGTCGCACCTAACTAAATCGCAGAAAATACTTGTTTGTGATATAAACTTAGCTGATAGATGGAACTAACCTGGTCTCGTCCAGAGCATCCATCCTATCCTGCGCTCTCTGGTGTAGAGTAGCAACATATTTTGAGAGAGGGCTGCAACGTTCTTCCTTTTCTGTCTGTTGGGGAATGATTGCTAAAGTTCACAAAATGACACAGGAATGATAGTATAGAAATAAATAATGTGCAAAAAGCAGGAATGATTGCTAAAGTTCACAAAATGACACGGGAATGATAGTATAGAAATAAATAATGTGCAAAAAACAAAGCCACAAAGTCAGGACTCATGCCTGCAGAAATGACTCTACAGCTGGGTCATTGGGTGAAAATGCAATCCCCACGCGTTTTGACTTAATGAACTCAACATTGGCCTCTATCTGAAATCAGACATGATGATAGACATTAGCATATGTGCAATGGAGCAAATACTGTAATTCAAACTACACATGCTTGGCAAACCTGATAGATAAGATCCTTCATCTCTTTCCTAAATCTATCAGCTTTAATGGTTTTGCAAAAGCTTCGGAGCCGAACAAGTGGAATAAAGGACATCTCAAAGAAGGCAATGGAGTAGCTCCATTGGGCCAAATGTTTAGCCAGCTCATCGACCACAGAATAAATGCAAGCTTCCTGAAAGGCACGTGTCTTTACTGTTTTCTTGTCCACCTGCCAAAAAAAGAGAACTGTTACAAGCTTCTTCAAAAGACGTGTTCCATAGAGGAATGTTCTATTGCAAGAAAACAAACCTGTTTAACACTGAACAAATTCACGGCTTTGCCTACACCTCCATCTGGACGTCCTCTAAGTTCTTTCATTTCAAGCATGTCAAGCAGCAGGGAGGACACAGGAATGAAGGTACCAGTGGCTTCAGCAATACGATTAAGCATTCTGACACACCTAAGGCGCACAGGGAAGTAACGTGCGCTAGGTACAAGGCATGCCACACCATGTATTATTTGGGTCAACGGATAAGCTAGAGGTCGGAATTCTTCCTCAGAACTACATCCGCACACAACACTGGTCCAAAGCTCAAGGCAGAATATGTATTGCCAATCATAAATTTTTTGATAAGATTTCTGCAAAAGAAAAATGCCAACTCTTTAGCAGCCAGCAACAGAAAACTGCTGAAGTATTGGACAGTATACTGTTAACACTGAGGGGAAAATAGCATTTTGTAAAGGTGAAATTTTCTCAATAAAAGAGGTATAAGAATAAGGGGATTTACTGTATTGGAGAAGAATAAGGGAGTTACTTAAGGTCTGAATGTATTTCAAAGCTTTACATTACCAGACACCAGTGTAGGTATTTGAGTGGCAGTATGAATAATACCTCCGCTTGTTTTTTCGATGATTTGCTACTTTCTTTCTGCCTTTTGTCCTTCGCTGACTTTCAAAATAAAACAAGAGGCAAATATCTCTGTCAGGTCATAGGTAGACAACAAAGTTCCAGTACATGGCAATGAGTTCAATGGATACCTTTGGCCCCTTTCAGTAAGAGCTCCTCTTAGGATAACCCCCAGTTGACGGATGAAAACAAAAGCATGCTGATACGCACTTTGTGGATCCAGACTATACAATTCTCTCACACAATTTCCAAGGAATTGAATGTGTTGCAGTTTTGATCCACTGATAGATTTGGACAGTTTGCAGTTCACCAAATAAGCCTTATAGATACCCTTGAGGCACGTATCAAGGCAATCTGAACCTACCTGAATGCACAAGTCTCGAAGGAACATAAAAGAAACAAGAGGCATTGCACCTCGCCCTCTAGCCCAGGTATGGAGCAGAGCCTACAATTGAAGCATGCAAACACAAATAAATAACAAACTTGGTAGATGGACAGCAGAGCAATGCCAAAAGTAACTCAAAGGTAGAGCAGAAATTGTAACCTACGCACCTTAACATACTTCCTCAGGAGCGATGGGAAAGCTGCCAGAAAAACAGCTGATGCTCTGACACGGTGTATAGTAAATGCTACCATTTGCTCATCGGTCATCTCTGTTATCATATGAAGCGCATTGCCAAGATAGATCCTCATAAGATTACCATGCCTCTTCCATGACTTACTCAGCATCAGCTCACTGATTGCCTCTTTCTTCCCTCCAAAGCTTGGGGCACCAAGTAATTGACGTAGGACTCTATCCATGTGTTTCAAAACAAAGTGCATAACTTTATCAAGTACGCTACCAGACATGACACTGAACTTCGGAGTTGAATTGTCCCCATGATCTTCACCATAATGGCAGGCTCTGCGAAAAGCTTGAAGAATAGAACGGATAGAACCTATCTTCTCATTCTCTACTCCATCGCACCAGGAATCAACCATTTCCATTGTAATAGGTTTCACATGCTTCAGTTCCTCTTTAGATACAGATTCCTCCTCACCATCAACCCCAGTTTCCTGGTCATCCTAAATGTAATATTGAACAATGACTCCAATCTCTTCATTCTAGTATAGAAAACTCACAAAAAGGGACCAGCTTACCTCGATTTCATCATCATCATCATCAAACCCCAACAAATCTTTATCAAACTGTTCTAAATATTTATAGAACTCAGGATCCTACATCAAATCAAAGAAGTACATAAGCCTCAAAAACAACCAACATTGATATGGTGGCATGCAGCACAGCAGCAGACAGACAGAAACTAGGAAGGGGAGGAATACTTATTTCTAAGAACAAAGTATAGCACCTTGTGGGCCTTAGGTTAAACTGTGCAGCCATAGTACACATAGTTCAGGATTTAAGCAACAAATATCATAAGCGGAACACCAATACTAGACAAAAAATAATAATCTACCAGAGAATATGTTTCTAACCAATGAATGTAAATTGAGCAAGTAAGAACCAGGAAAGTTATACTAGGGAATAAGAGTAACAAAATGTTATGAGCCTATGACAATGCCATTTCCACAATCTTTGAATGGGGCAGGCGAAAATTCAAGCCATAAAGTTAGAGTGTAAGTTCAAGGGATCACTTATTGGAGGATGCATGAGGTTAAATCTAATACAACAGCAGTATAGGTCAAAACAGTTATTATGTGGCATTCCTTACTCAAATCTGCAGCATAACTGCCATTACAGTATGGTTAAATTGGGAATGAAACAAACATAGAAAAACATCATTGCTCTACACATTGTCCACTTCTCAACTTATCTCTATATACCACAGATCCTATGACCTGGTGAGTTTGCTTTCAAATAATTATTTATGCCTAATATGCTGAGCAGAGATGAGAATTTTCTTTCATCACTTGTGACAAAAACATAAAACAGCTAGTAAACCTCTGGAGGAAGTTGGTCCTACTAATACTATTTTGCAAGCAGTCACTTTATAGCCTACTCTGCAATACCTACTAGCAGCAGTTTCAAATACTACATTAAACTCAGCAGATTGCCAGATTGCAGCAATTTCTGAATCTGAATCAATTAAACTAGTTACTGTCCACAAGGGCGACCGCAGAGCAAACAGTAACAAGCTAGTATTAGGCAAAAACCATACCAGCTTGCAGATTCAATTTAAAAGTATCGACAGGACAAACAGCACAAGGGCACAGTCGAACCTAGAAGTCATATAGATCCAGGCAGACAACCAGTAATAAGGCATATAAGAAAATAATAGGCACAGTCACGAACCATCATAAATCCACTTACACCACTAAGCAATCATTTTTAAGAAGTAGTAACAATAACAATGGATTACAAAACTTATATTCCACTCAATTGAGTGGCGAAGAAACCGCAGGCGACAGGGGACGAACCTTTTGCTGCAACCGCTTGAGCTGCTCCACGTGCTGCTTGGCCTTTTTCTTCGAGCTTCCACCACCACCACCACCCTCCTCCTCACTATCATCCATCTCATCTTCGATCTCCTCTTCATCCTCGTCCGAGACGGGCAAGTCCACTGACCCCCCGCCAAAACCACAGCGGAAGGAGAAGATAACCAGTCAAAATCCATCCCGACTCCCGAGTAAAACAAGCGCAAGAGCATAGAGTAGCAGCCCATAGAAATGCGGCTGGATGAGGAACCCACCGTATTCGTCGGACATGGCGACAACCGCCGCCGGCGCCCTAGCTCAAGGGGAGGCGGTCAGGCGGCGGCAGAGGGCGGAATCGCGGAGAGGACGGTTCGGTGGCGTTTCGCGTTGGGGTTCGCCGCCGGTTCGGGAGTCGCCAGGATGCGGCCTGCGGGCACTGACCGGGCTGGGCTGGACGACGCTGGGCGTCGGGAGGCTACCTGGGCTGCTCCCAAGAATTCTGGGCCGCGCCACGGGCTGTGGGCCACGTCATGATTTTCAAGAATTCAGACATGCACCTATCCAAAAAAAAAAAAAGAATTCAGACATGCATGTAACTTTTATTGTCAAGATATCCCTTCCCTTTGACATGCATGTGAATCAAGGTTATATTTAGCAATCCCAAAAAACAAATCGTTATCGTTGGCCAATGCGCCAAGAACTTGGCCAGCGCACGGACTCATTATGATGTATCAAATGAAATCATGTGCGTTAATTTCTAACAAAACTAGTCTACACACCTCCACCAACCTCCTGCAAAATTCGCCCTATATATAAAGTTGTAGGCGCACTGCATAGAAACACAAGGATTAAAGGAAAAAAGTTACTAAGACCAGCAACAATGGCTAGGCAAAAGAACATTGCTTCTTTGGCTTTCATGTCATTTCTCCTTACCTTATTGCTTACAGGGTCGTCACTCCCGCTACAAGCAGCAGCGGTGGCACATCCAAAGCGTGGAGGCTGGGAAAATCCTGTTCCTCCAGGATATGCTCGTCCACCTAGGACACCTAAGCCTCCACCGGGCGACGCGTACACCTCTTTTAGCTCTCAAGCTGTTGGTTCCACCGTTGACCAAGCAAAGCATCAGGACTAGGCATAGTCCACCGGCATTAGAGTACCCTTGCAACCACACGACTTTCGACCAAATGAAGATGTAAAATGGCATGGATGTATACATATTTATTGGAATAAGATTAGCAATTTCTACAGTCCCTGAGTTTTCAGCCGCATGTTTCATATGCACCCATTGTACGTTGGTTATGCGTTCAAATAAGAATACATCTAATTAAAATTGGACCCTTTGACATGCCTTCATATATTTTTATTTTTATTTGTTCACATTCAGGAGCTCTGTCATTCATGTAATAACCATCACTACCACCAAGGAAATACCTAAAACTGCCAAGGAAATAATCTTTGACCACCAACCGTCGAGAAATTACCAATGTAAGAATATCCATGGCCCTAAACTTTCCTTGACGGTTTCATTTTGACACTCAAGACAGTCCATGGCCCTCAAGCCCTCAAGGTAATTCCAGATTCTGATAGTGCAAGATTTTCAAAGAATGCAGACATGCATGTAGCACTAACTTTTATTGTCAACATTACTAATGTAAGAATAAGTCTACATAACCCCTCAAGTATCGAGGTTCATCTTCTTAACCTGCAGTAATAAAACCCGGTATAGAGCACCACGATGAACTATCCCAAGTTGTCTCAGTAACTCCCTAGGTGTGGTTTTGCCGATGTGTGCCAAAATTACCCATGTGGCATGCTATGTGTCACTGTATACTTGCACATGCATATCAATGTATTTCTACCTACTTCCTCCATTCCAAATTATAAGGCATACCAAGAATCTTAGAGAGTCAAAGTATCTTAAGTTTGACTAAAATTATAGAGAAAATTACAAAAATTTATAACATCAAATAGATATACTATAAAAATATAATTAATAAAGAATCTAATGATACTTAATTGGTGTCATAAATATTATTATCTTATCATATAAATTTGGTCAAATTTGAGATCCTTTGACTCTCTAAAATTCCTGGAATGCCTTATAATTTGGGATGGAGAGAGTATCTCTCTGCTCCCTTGAGTGCCCATCTCTCTCTCCATCACCCATTAATCATCGCAACGAAGTAAGTAGAAGTAGTCATACGGAGATGCCCCATATGTCATTGATTTATTTAAGTACATGCATATCAATGTATTTCTACCTATCTCTCTACTCCCTTGAGTGCCCATCTCTCTCTCCATCACCCATTAATCTTCGCAATGAAGTAAGTAGATGTAGTCATATGGAGATGCCCCATATGTCATTGATTTATTTAAGTTATTGCCACTTCATGGTCATCTATATAATGTGCCATATCAACGAAAACACCCTCTCCAAAACCATCCAAGGGGATACGACAATACTAGAGCACGGACGTCTACATAGACACCCGCGCCTGCTCCCTGCACTTCCCTGCTTCCCGCACCACTACTCTCCTTGCCGCTCCCCATGCTCCCTTGCTTCCCGCTCCCTCCACGTCTACTGCGCCGCTTCCCTGCCTCCCGCGCGCAGGCGGTGACCTTCTGCACCCCTGCCGCCATCCCCCTCCACTTCCCGCGCCCGCCGTTGCGCAACGCTCCATCCCTCTGCTTCCCACACGTATGCATGGCACCCCAGTAGCTGCAACATCCATATGAAACACTTGCAACATGCCTTTAAAATCTCTGAAACAATCGAAACATATACTTGCAACATGTGCTTTCAGCACAACATCTCCTTGCTGCTGGGAGAACGGAGGCTCGTCGACGCGACTGGGAGAGGCAGCCGAGCACCGTGACTTCGAGGCGGCCGTGCGCCGCGCCTGGCAGGGCTAGCTGTCGAGCACTGCACTGGAGGAGGTGGCAGGGCGAGCGGATAGGAGCGAGTGTACGAGCGGATTTTATTTTATTTATTATTTTTCTTGAGAAATGGACGAGCAGATAGGAGGGGGTCGTTATTGGGTTGGCGTCCACTACTGGGTTCAGTGGCTTTGCCGAGTGCCCAAAAAACACTCGGCAAAGCCTTTGCCGAGTGCCGCACTCGGCAAAGGCCACTCGGCAAAAATTTGGCCGACAAAGGCTGCTTTGCCGAGTGTCATTTGTCGGGCACTCAACAAAGCCTTTGCCGGGTGTCCTAGACGTCACTCGGCAAAGAAAAGTGCATGTCACGGCATCGTGTCCCGTGACGTCGTCTTTGCCGAGTGTCCGTATTGAGGCACTCAGCAAAGATTTTTTTTATTTTGCATTTTCTTTGCCGAGTGCTAGGACCAAAAGACACTCGGCAAAGATTTTTTTTTGGCATTTTCTTTGTCAAGTGTCCCTGCCAGGCGGCACTCGGCAAAGTTTTTTTTACATTTTCTTTGCCGAGTGCTGGGGCCAGGCGGCACTCGGCAAAGACTTTTCCTTTTTTTCTTTGTATTTTCTTTGCCGAGTACCTTGTCCAGTCAGCACTCGGCAAAGCCATTATGGTTTTTTTGTATTTTCTTTGCCGAGTGTCTGGTCCAGTGGGCATTCGGCAAAGACATTACGGTTATTTTATTTTATTTTATTTTCTTTGCCGAGTGCAATAGTCATTGCAGGTGGCTGACAAAGTGTTTTTTTTTGTTTTTTTGTTTCATTCCATCCAAACAGTAAAAGTCACACACACACAATCACATATGTCTCGTGCATCGAATAAACAACATCCATCACAATATATATCACACATCGAGCAACAAGTTCTCAAATCCATCGAAACAAATACACAAGTCCATCGTAGTGTTCCAAATACTACAAGTCCATCGAAACAAATACATAAGTCATCACAAGTCCATCATGAAGTGAATAAGAAATAGAAACTACTAACATTTAGGGCCAAGCTCCCCATCGAGACTGTGGTGAAGGGTTTGATGTACCTGGAGGAGTCCCCAGAAGTGGATTGTTTGAACCGGCCGATTGAGGCTGCACAAAACAGAAGAGATTGCATGTGTTAGACAATATTACTTTGATGGCTAATCTAAGAATGACTTGCATGTGTGAGATTGAATGTTTTTGTAGTATTGCAACTTGGAGACAATCCTATCAAGCAAAATTGTGTTTAGCGAAAACTCACAGGAGTAGGTGCAGGAGGAGTCGGAGGTGGAGCGAACAGCGAAGGTGGCACAGCTAGACCCGTATGTTGCCCAATAGTTTGCAAGAACCACATCGTTTCCGCCAGCCTCGCCGCCTGGTCCTCTCGCGCCCTCTGCTCGGCCTCTAGCTCGGCCGCCATCCTCTGCTGCTCCTCTTGATGTTGCCTCTTTTCTTCTTGTAGCTCGGTGAAAGCTCAAGTTTGGTTTTAGTAATTAATGACACCAAGTTGCTAATGTCATATGTTAAGTGGTTTGAGTTAGGCATAAGCAACAAACATGATGAAGGAGCATGTGGCATGAAGTGATGGCCACAAGATCACAAGAGGTGGAGATGAACATAAAATGATGATCAAGGTGATCAAGCATGTGGAGATGGACATGGAACAAAGTGATTAAGGCAAAGGTATAATCATAGGGTTTGCTTTTGCCGGTCTAAGATGAGTAGAGAAGTGATTGACCGGGTTTAGGATTGATAACCGACTATCAAGAGGAGCAATCACGGTTAGCTCGTGAATCAAGTGCTACTAGGTCATCATCTTGAGCATATGCATTAGGATCTAGTAGAGAGCTAACTTAACGCCTTGAAAAATGATTGTGAAAATGCTAACACACATGCACATGGTGGTATACACTTGGTGGTGTTAGAGAGGGGTTGGGTTTCTCTCTCCCTCCCGCCGAGCTTGCGAGGGCGGGATTTAGGCGTTTTCGAGGAAATGAAATGCCTATTTTCTATTACGCCGGAGACGAGAAAAGGTGGCAAAAGTACGGAGTGTTTATTCCTGAAAAACTTCAACCGGACGCTGGACCGGACGCGGTCCAGGATGGACCTACACGTCCGGTCAGCTCTAGTCGAGGGCAGAGGCATAGCACGCCTAGGGTTTATGACCGGACGCTGGTCTGGCCTGACCAGCGCGTCCGGTCAGTTCACCTGGGCGCAGAGGAAAGGTGCACACAGAACGCACGACCGGCGCGCCCGAAGGTCCCCGGGACCGGAGCGTCTGGTTAGCTTTGACTTGTGTGGCTTGCTGGCGTGACGCGATCGGACGCAGTGGCGCGTCCGGTCACGTGGGACCGGACGAGTCTCATCGCGCGGGGAGCTCTCTAGACTCCGATCGGACGCCGGTGCAGCGCGTCCGGTCATTTGGTGAAGTGCGTTCGGTCACGACAACGACTCCCTCTGACGCGCACTGTTGCTGCTTGTCCTGTAGTGACCGGACGTGTCCGGTCACCCTGACCGGTGCGTCCGGTCATCACGTTTTTCACTGCGTTGTCCAATAATAGCTAGCTGTGTACCCCTTCGCTATAAATAGAAGTTGACCGGGGTTTGGGGGCATCTCTTGCATTCATGTTGACCTAGAGACATCCTTGAGCTAGAGAACAACCCTTCCACTCATCTCTTTGCTTGGTTGCACATCTTGAGTGGGATTGAGTGAGATTCAAGTGCATTACTTGAGAGTTACATTTAAGAGGCACTTGATCTTTGAGTTGCTGTGGATTTCTTGTTACTCTTCCGTGTTTTCCGACGCGGTAGACGGCTTGGAGCAGTGGAGGTGATTAAGCTCGCAATTGGAGATTGTTGGAGCCCTCACCAAGTGTTGTAAGGGGTTCTTGATCCTTCCCCGTGGGAGTTCGCAAATTGTATACTCTAGTGAAGCTCATGGCTTGAAGGATTCCCATCTTGTGTGTGGTTGTGCGGCGCCCGCCGAGGGCTCGACTCTTGACAGTCAATTAGCTCGCGAACTGACAAGTGGGTGTATCGCCACAACGGGGAGTAGCTTGCCGGGAAATTAAGTGAACCTCGGGATAAATTCTTGTGTCGTTCTCTTCTCGAGGATTTCTCTTGTGTGATTGATTGATTGGTTCTTCTCATCTCTACATGGCGGTATAATCACTCGAAGCTCTTCTCTCGCGTTACTCCTTGTATCTAGCTTGTAGTTGTTATTGTGTTTAGTGGATAGCCTTGTACTAGACGAGTGTAGGTGGCTTGCTTAATTAGTTAGAGCTAGTGCATGTTGCTTTGCCACCTTTTGTACTAACACTTATGGTTAAGTAATTATTGTAGAAGTTTTAATTAGGCTATTCACCCCCCTCTAGCCTATTTGGACCTTACACTCGGCCTACAATAATGCAAAGCTAATATTACAATAATGCAAAGGTATTTAAGGTTTGTAAAGATGAATGTACGATGAGAAAAACATGAATAACCTGTAGTGCGTCGACCCGGTGCTGTGAAGCGCTCGGCCGTGGGCGTATAGCCGGGCTTGCGCTAGTGCTCTATGCTCTGAGCTGGGAGAGGGAGGGAGGGAGTAGAGGTCGCATCGATGACGCCGTCGCCAAGCTAAAACCGCTCATGCTTCTTGCCTCCTCCCACCCTCATGACAACCTCTGCATCAATGTCGTCGGTGGTAGGATCATACTCAGGCCCATGGACCGACCTTGCCATTGATGTGTAGTCACTAATGCGGGTGTGGGCTCTCGGGTTGCTGTACGCCTCGGCACGGTCGTCCGCGTTGCAGGTGATGTTATCTGTCGCCTTGCCCTTGTGGGACAAACACCACCCCTGAAAGGTGGTGAGAGGCTGACCACCATGTGCCGCCAACTTTAAGAAAGACAGGAAGATGATTAGTAATCAAATAGAATTAAGCTTCATAATAGATAAATGAGTTCACATACATATGCTGCCATGTATGCGGGGAGGCTGCAGCTTCCTTGATGGTGTGCTGGACCTTCCATCATCAAACGTCGTTCCCGGGCAGCGTTGTGCGCCTCGAGCCACTCGTCTGACAACCACCTGTTTACAACCACCTCCCAACACTCGGGAAACGCCTGGCACCACCAAGGAATCATCTGCATGCAAGTAATTGACATATAAGAAGATTAATTTAATCCTACTTATAATCTCAAAACAAAACAATATATTTATCTACCTCAAGGTACTGATCCTTGGTGAGCGTCTTCTCTCTTGCTTTTCCTTTGTTCATCTTCTCTCCAAGTCTTGACCTGTGGTAGGTTACAATGCACTGGAGGCGCGCCTCATAATGCATGTTGCCGATGAGTCTTTTTACGACTTTGGTAGCTGCCTGGTGTGCCCTGGCCTCGAGCCCTCCTCGCATCTGTAAAAAGTCTACATACAAAACACGATGTATTCATTCTAAAAAAAGTCTAATTAATGCGATGTATTGAGCAAGGTAGTGCGAGGTAGACTAACCCAAAACTCCGCAATCACCCGCACCGCCTTGTTGGGGTACTCTAGATCGGTGGCGATGGCATAGTGGTCAAACGAGTAGGGCGGCTCCTCCCTCCCATGAAACTGAACCAGGCCGGGGTAGTGTTCCTTGCACAGAAGTCCCAAGATGCCATTGGGGTTGCGTGAGTCTGGGCCCAAGAAAACCACCCAGTTCTTGCACAAGTGATCAAGAAAACTTATTAGTTTCACAAGTGATTTTCATCATAACATATGAAGTACTGGTGATAACATTTAAAATTACTTACTTTTGTCCTTCAGGGCAGATCACTGGTCGCTGGTGAGGAAGCAGAACCGAAGGGAGGTTCGAGGGACCTCGCAAGTAGGGCCTCGATGAACTAGAGGAAGTGGAACCCATACCTACTGCCTCGTCCTCATCGTCTGTCTATCGAACCTGCTCCTCCTCGTCGTCCGTGGCCTCCACGCCCTCCTCTGCCTCCACCTCCTCAGGCGGCATGGAAGGACGAGGCTGTCTACTGCTGCTCTAGCCGCCACGTCCTCCGCTGCCCCTCCGTCGAGTCCTCCTGTTCGACGGCCCTGACTGCTCCTCTCCATCTCCAGGTGGTTCAGCTACAGGTGGGTGCCTTTGGTAGACCGAGGCCACAGACCTATGACGGCCGCCCACCATCTTTGCTTAATCACCTGCAATCTAAAAGAATAAACAAGACATAATTAGAAAGAGATGCAAAATATAGTATTGCGAGTCGGTGCAGTGGCGAGGTGGCGCAGTGCAGGCTGCCCCGTGCCGGCGAGGAAGATGACCAGGGTACTCCGGGTCTCCTCCGATGGGCTCTTCTCTGCACAAGAAGAAACATAGAACTATAAGTTGAAAATTTCAGCAAAACCTTCCCTGTACGGGAAGGTTTCTAAAACCTACAAGAAACAAAGGCATGATGGCCGACAACCACATATACATCAACAGTAGCCATGCAGTTTAATTCTCAATCCATACAGAGTACTACACTACTACACCACCTCCACCATTAACAACAAAACACCATCACCAAACCACCACCACCATTACCTTTTTTTAACATATGCATATTTACACTAATTGGACAAGGGGAATTGAAGAAGAGAGGGTCGACGAACCTTGTGCATCCTCAATGACGGTGAAGGGGACGAGGGCAGGGTCGGGCGGGGTCGTGGACCAGCGGGCGGCATGCCGGAGCAGAGCCGGTGGGTGGGGCGTCAGAGCGTGGCACCGGCGGACGGGGCAGGGTGCCGACACCTCCTTCTTCTCCCTCTTCCTCCCACCTCCTCACTCCTCCTCCTCCAAGCCGCCTCCCACCTTCTCCCTCCTCCTCCTCCAAGCCGGCGGACGGGGCAGGGTGCGCGGGGCAGGCGCGGCCCACATGCACCCTTCTCCCTCCAAGACGCCGGGGATGGCAGGGGCGGGCGCGGGGCGGCGTGGGACGGCGGCCGCGGCGCGGGGCGGGTGAGCGCAGGGTGGGGCAGGGCGGGCGAGGGCGCGGGGCGGCGTCCTCCTCCTCCTCCTCCGGGCCACGCGCGGGCTGCGTGGGCGGGAGCGAGGCGCAAGGGGCGCGCGCGGCCGACAGGCGCGGGGAAGGCGGGCGCGAGGGACGGAGCGCGCACGTCCTGCTGGCGAGGGGAAGGCGGTCACGGGGGCGGGGGCGGGCGGTTTTGGCGGCAGGTGGAGACTGGAGACAAAACAAAATTTCTAAATGTTTAGAACGGTGGATGAGGCTTTGCCGAGTGCCAGATCGGCGACACTTGGCAAAGGCGCCATCTTTGCCGAGTGTCACCCGTTCTGGCACTCGACAAAGTATTTTTCTTTTTTTAATTAAATTTGAACCTTTGCCGAGTGCCAGACAGGCGGCACTCGGCAAAGGCGCCATCTTTGCCGAGTGCCGCTCGATCCGGCACTCGGCACAATTTTTTTTTAAAATATTTTTTTTGGAAAAGGGCGACCCTTTGCCGAGTGTCGCCTGATCCGACACTCGTCAAAGTTTGTTTTCTTTTTTTTTGAGATGATGTACACACAATTTTTTTTATTATGAACCTTTGCCGAGTGCCACCAGACAGGGCACTCGACAAAGTCAATAATTTCGAAAAAACTAAAAAAATTATACCGAGTGTCCTTTTGAAGACACTCGGCAAAGACAGCCTTTGCCTGGCACTCGACAAATTTTTTTTTTCTTTTCCGGCCCTAGCTTTTTTGTGCAACACTTCTACATTACAAGTTACTACATGTTAATTTTTGGTATATTTTTGTGTCAATTAGATATATATTTTTAATTTATTTCATTAACTTGAATTTGTTCGGTAAGTGCAATTTTTGAACTGCACGTGCATCAAGTATTGCAATTTACTGATTCGAAAAATGATATTCGTGAAGTTGAGTGTAGTTTGAGGCCTTGTGTAGCTTCGTAGCCAAAATTTCGAACTTCTAGTTCACAAAAATGAGCCCCACCATGACAGTGAATGACTTATAAATTATATAAATTGCAAACGAAGTCCAAAAATCATGAAACTTGTCAGGATGTCATGTTATCATATGTGTAGGCCGTGTTAAAAATTTGAGAAGGTTTCATGCAAGTGGTCACGTGGTTAAAACCTCAACCATCTCCACATATGATATAAGAGGTCATGTAGAGGTGTTTGTGTTTCTAACCATCACACATGACCACTTGCATGAAACATTCTCAAATTTTTATCATGACCTACACATACGATAACATGATATCTCGACAAGTTTTATGTTTTTCGAACTTCGTTTGCATTTTATATAATTTTTAAGCCATTCGTCTGCACGATGGGGCTCATTTTCCGTGAATTAGAAGTTCGAAATTTCCAGATAGGTCTTTCCTACGGCCTCAAACTACACTCACATCCATGAATATCATTTTTCGAATCAGTAAATTGCAATATTCGATGAAGGTGCAGTTCAAACTTGCATTTACGGAAAAAAAATCAAGTTAATGAAATAAATAAAAAAAACATATATCAAAATGCCACAAAATGTACCAAATTTTAACATGGAGTAAATTATAATGTATAAGGTTAGCACAAAAAACTCGGGTCGAAAAAGCAAAAAAAAATTGTCAAGTGCCTAGCAGAGCACTCGACAAAGGGGTTCTTTGCCGAGTGTCTTCAAAAGGGCACTCGACAAAGACCCTATTTGCGGAGTGCCTGTATCCTGGCACTCGGACAAACATTTTTTTTTTCAAATTTTTAGAAATCATTTCTTTGCCGAGCGCTGTACCCACGGACATTCAGCAAATATTTTTAAAGAAGAATCTCACAATAGCATTTTTTAAAATATTACAAAAATCTTTGCCGAGTGTCGGGTGCGTGACACTCGACAAAGTTAGTGTCTTTGCTGAGTGTCTCACGTTTGACACTCGACAAAGATTGACGGTGGTTGGGACCGGTCGCCCCAGGCTAACTTTGCCGAGTGTCTCTCTTTGCCGAGTGCTGGACACTCGGCAAAGAGGCTCTTCGCCGAGTGTTTTTCTTTACCGGGTGTCTAGCATGCCGAGTGTTTTTCTTTGCCGAGTGCCCAATATTTGGCACTCGGCAAAGCATATTACACTCGGCGAAGAGCCTGTCTCCCGTAGTGGTCGCGGCCCACCAACGGAGCATCACCGCTTCCCAACATTACCGAAGGGGATATGCCTAGTTTTGTAGTTTAGGGGTGTCGGCGTTTGGTCCTGTGAGGATCCTAAGCCAACGAGTGAATCAATGCTACGTGTCCCTAATCTGGATGGTGATGCAAGGAGAGTACACGGAGGTTTATCCTGGTTCGGGCAAAAGAATGCCCTACGTCTAGCGGGGAGGGGAGAGTATTGTATTTCCTTGCACCTAAGTGCTTGCGTAGGGGTTACAAGCTGTGAGAGAGGGAGCCGATTCCATGTCTCAGACAGAACAAAATAAGAGTACAGAGGAGATTGCTTGAGATGTTGATCTTCTACGGTGGGATGGTGACTGGCTTTGTTGTTTGTCCGTCGTTCGCCTCTCCTCCTCCTTCGTAGAGTCCCCTGCCTGCCCTTTTATAGGGTCAAGAGGAGGCATGGATGTCGGGGGTGCCTTAGGGGTGAAGTTTGTCGACCGCTGTAGAGGCTGCTATAGTGACGTGCCCCGAAAATGGCCGGCCATCCCCGGATACCATGATGACGTAGAGGAAGATACGGTGAAAAGACTCCGGATCCTGTGGCATGCGAGCCTTGTTTTCATGTTTGACTGGCGGTTGATCGAGGCCGGGTCGAGGACGGGTCGAGGTGGGTCGATGATGAATGGATAAGGTCGAGTCCCCAAAATTGCGGGCTACGGTACTCGTCGTATTCTCCCTCGAGGGTGATCAGTGGCGGAATAGTGCCCAGTATGGCACGTACAGTGACAAGTTTTCACCGCCCATCCCGAGATAGATAGTAAAAAGTGAGATTTGACACCGGTACTGCTTCCATGCTGATTACCGCTGTAGCCATGGGGGTAGGAAGTGGTTGGTAGTTGCATTAAATGCTCTGACTTTTGTCTTAGAGTTGGTGAGTGAGGTGGGTCGTCCGGCCCGACCCAAGGTCGTGTGAGTCGGAGATTTCTCGGTAGTCGAGGCGTCCTGTCGAGCGAGCCTCGTGCGAGTCGGAATGTGGTCGAGGCGTCCCGTCGAGCGAGCCTCGTACGAGTCGGAATGTGGTCGAGGCGTTTCGTTCGCTGTTTCGGCTCGTCCTGTTTTTGTGGGCAGAGCTTTTGGCGTGGTTTTGTTTTTCTTGATCATTGATCGTGGGTACCCCTTATTTTTGGTACCTGATAGTAGTCCCCCGAGCCTTTGGGTGAGTGTGGGTCACTCTCGCAGAGGCTCAGTGAGTCATGAACTGGAGTCGTAGCGTCATAGCTTTTTCCGGTGGGTGCACGCGAGCGCACCCGCCGGGTGTAGCCCCCGAGGCCTCGGTGGAGTGTTTTGACTCCTCCGAGGTCTTTTGTTCGTTTTTATCGAGGAATGCTCTCGCATCATGACGTGTCTCGTCCTCTTTCGTTTGAGGTCTAGCTTTTTGCGATCGAGCCACCGAGCCTTGTGCGCATGAGGTCGATCAGAGTCTTGGCCGTCTTTTATCGTTTGAGCCTCATGCTCCTTCTTTAGAAAAAAGAAGGAGGGGTGGGGAACGTCGTACTACCCTCATCGGGCGAGTTCCGACGGTCTCCGGTGAGCTATTAGCGGGGAATTCGAGTGGGAGCCCGTGCTCCATTAGGTAGGAGTCAGCTACCGACCACGGAGGCGCTCTAAAAAATGCCAAACAGTAGTCATGTGGATCTCGGTTCCTTGCGATAGGATCCGAGGGCTCGATGCCTCCCTTCGAGGGGATTCCTCCGTCAACCTCTCTTCTAGCCTCGAATACGTCTGGGGGTGCCTCGAGAGAGTGGCTCGAGCCCTAGACTTGTATGGGTGCGTCCCTAGTTGTCCCTGACTCCGTTACTCGAGGGCAGCTATCGAACCCTGGTTGAGGGCTAGCTTTCGATCCCTCAAGGTTCATATCTGGCTCGGAGCCCGTTACCCATTCGTCTGGGAATATCCGTCCGCGGATCCCTTTCCAGCCCGTTTGGGGCACGTCTTTTTAGGAGGGGAAGCGAGAACGGCGCGGTAGTGGGCGGCGTGGTATGACGGTTACGGAATGAACGACGAGCACGTGCCCTTACCTACGGGTTTTGAGGGAGCGGTTAGGTAAGGTCATTGAATGCGGAAACTGTTCCTACCTTTTCACCCGCCCGTTGGCCTTCCATCGGGGTATAAGTGTGAGGTCCGGGGTCTCATATACCCCCCTACAGGCCATTTGTGTCTCTGCCCTCTTGCTCTTTGTGCGCCCTTCAGCCGCCATCCACCGCCGCCGTCGCTTCTTCCTCTGCCGCCGCCACACGCCGTTTTTCGACGACCATGGTGGGCAAGAGCCAGATTCTTCCCACAGACGCGTGGGCTCATTCCTCAGTGATGGAGAGGAAGCTAGAGGAGTTGGTCCGTG
This sequence comes from Saccharum officinarum, assembly GCA_020631735.1. Lineage (NCBI taxonomy): Eukaryota > Viridiplantae > Streptophyta > Magnoliopsida > Poales > Poaceae > Saccharum > Saccharum officinarum. The sequence continues at coordinate 14,562,695 of CM036228.1, forward strand.
ATGGTCTTCTGCGACCAAGGGCGAGCCGGACCTAGCCGAAATGGAGGGTGCCACCGTCCGACCACCGGGAGCCAGCGCCCCCGGAGGGATACGTGGTAGCTTCGTGGCTTTCCATGAGAGGGGGCTCGGGATGCCACCGATCCGCTTCATGCGAGCGCTCCTCCACTACTACAAGGTGGAGCTGCATCACCTCGCCCCCAACTCCATCTCGTAGGCTGCCATTTTTGCGGTGGTCCGCGAGGGGTACCTGGGGATGGAGCCACACTGGAATCTATGGCTCCATCTCTTCAAGGCGGAGCATTTCGCCAAGAAGGCGGGCGAGCAAGGAGTGCGGCGCGCGGTGCATGCGGGGAGTTGTACTCTCCAAGTCCGGGCGAGTCGAGGTGAGCAGTACATCCCGGCACAGCTCATCTCGTCAAACAGCGGCTGGCACGACAGGTGGTTCTACCTGTGCAACGCGACGACCGGCTGCTGAGGTTCTCCGACCGGGTCCTGATGTCGCATGAGGAGAACTAGACGTACGACGTCGTCGAGGAGGACAAGCCAAAACAGCAGCCGCTCCTTGACATGTTGAGGAGGCTTCGTTAGCGCGGGTTGACGGCGGGAATGGTGGTCGCCGCGTTCCACCGCCGGAGGGTGTTGCCACTGATGCAGCGCCGACTCCAGATCAATGAGATGACGCCAGAGGCTTCGCTGAAGGGGAGTCGTATGTCGCACGAGTCCCTACCCCTCAATGAAGTCACTCGGCGTGCACGGTGGATGGTGGGGTGCTTCAAGCAGGAGGACATTGATAGGGTCCCGATGCGCCCTACCCAAGGCTTTGAGCCTCTAGTAAGTGTCGTTGTTGACAGCCTTGGGTTCTTTTTCTTCCCAATTCCCTCGACTAAGTTGGTCGATGCCTCTGTGCAGGATCTGTCAGCGGTCAAGGAGTCACGGCCACCGATTCTGGAGGATCGGGCTGCTCGAGAGGCGAGACGCCTCTCGGTGGCCCAGAAGAAGGAAGAGAAGGACGCTGCTAAGAAGCGTCAAGTCAAGAAGGCCCTCAAGCGCGAGATGTTGAAAAAGCGCCACCGCCAGCTGAGCCTCGAGGGTCTCCCAATCGAGGAATCCCCCTCCAAGACGGTCTCGAGGGAGGATGAAGACAACGATGATGACGACATCGGGTCGTGGTATGATACTGCGACTTTTCTGGCGCATCTCCCTGATGTGCGGCCCCTGCTGGAGCCCGTTGGGGGGTCGACCTCCCAGGCGTCGTGGGAAGTCTCGGCGCCCATCGAGGAGGAAGGAGAGCCAGCAGAGGAAAGGGCCCGAGCGGGGCCTTCAGAGAGGGGATCTACCTCGCCTGGGGTCCCACAGGAGAGGTCGGTGGTGCCGTGCCCGCGAGTCCGATCACCTCAGACTCTGCCGATGGGTAGAACAACGGCGTCGGCGTCTAAGGCCAGGGCGCCGTCGACGGGCGTAAGGACTTGGGGCTAGATAGCCTCGTTGGCGCAGAGGTCCTTAGGCGCCCCATCAGCCCGGGCTCCGAGGAGCACCTAGCCAACAGGAGGCTCGACAGAGGGGCCCTCACAGATGTCGTCGTGTGGCTCAGGGAGGCCAGAGTCTAGGCCCCTGATTCCCATATCCGGGTAAGTACCTCACCTTACCTTTCCGTCAACGGTAATCTCGCTCTTTATTCTGACGCGTCTGTTTGCTGCTCAGCCACAAGCGCAAGTCAGAGCTCGCGGCTCCGACTCCCGTCAAGGCGCTCAAGTTGGGCACTGCCTTGATGATGCGGACGCCGGCTGATGACGCTACCTGGGTCACGAGGTACCAGGCTATGATGGAGCGGCTCAGGACGAGGGAGGCCGCCGCCAAGGCGGGAGCAAGCGCCCAGGAGGTCGCTGGTCCTGGTGACGCCACGCGAGAGTCAGAGCCAGTTGAGGCGGTCCCGGGCAGTGCTAGGCTCGAGGTGCCCGGCGCTGGTGGGTCGAAGCCTGGGTCGACCGCGATGACCCATGCGACCGTCGAGGCCGCTGAGGCCGAAACATCCGTCTGCGACGCGGGGCGGGCAAATGTCGAAAAGTCAAGAGAGGTGGTGGAGGCCCCGCCAAAGGCGGGGCAAGAGGCGGCACAGCCAGAGTCGCAACCGGTGCGGGAGGAGCTGCAATCGCAGCAGGACCAGCCAACAGAGCAGGCGGTCAAGGCGGAACGGGGGGTGGTCGTGCCACCGTCCAGCGTACAGGCGGTGGCACCAATAGTCGAGACGCTAGCCCCACCCTAGGGGTCGACCCTGGCTGTGATCGACCTTACCATCGACGACCCTCCTTCTAACAAGGGGAAGCAGAAGGCGGACGTCGAGATGGTCGATGCCCCGGATCAGCCCGGTACTTCTACGACGTTGGGGGATGACCTGGCCGAGGCATCTGCTAGGTGGCCTGACTATGTGGGGCTAGCGCTTGTACGAGCGAAGGAGGAACTCCCGTGCTGGGGTCGATCGACCCTCGAGTTCAGGGACGCGTCTAACCCTAGCACCGAGCCCTTCTTCGCCCTCGACGACAAGGACAAAGTGCAGCATTGGGAGTTCGTCGAGAGACTCCGTAAGCACTCCGTGCAGTCTCTGCGCATGGTCGCAGATACCTTGGTGTGGGGTATGTTGGAGGCTTTTGAGGTGAGCCAGGTTCATTTGTCTTTCCTTGCGTTTTATCCTTCCTTTCTCCTTGGTTCTAATCTTTAGGTTTTAACTGTGGTCTGGAGCTAAAGGAGCGTTCTCACCGCAAGTCATTCTTTATCCATCATGAGGGTGGCGTGTGGGCGGCGCTTGCTCGTCAATGGGCTCTAGTCGATGAAGCCAATAAGCGGCTATCCCAGAAGAGCGCCGAGGTGGACGAGCTCCGTGTCATCCATGCAGCGATCAGGGAGGAGGCGGTGCAGGGTCGGGAAGCCGAGGCCAAGGCGCGTGAAGATGCGACAAGGGCTCAGGAGGAGGCGGCCAAGGCTCGTGAGGACCTCGCGCCGCTGCTGGCGTGCGTGAAGGAGCTCGAGGAGGATGTCGCCTTGGTTAGCGGTCAGCGTGACGCCCTCAACATCGGACAGCGTCCGCTCGCATCAGAATCTTGGAGGACGAGGTTGCGATGTTGAAGGGGATGGTCCGAGAGAGGGACGAGGCTCTCTCGGGCACCAGTCAGGAGATTGAGGCGCTGAGGGCGGCGGTCCATGACAAGGACGAGGCTCTCCGAGCATTAGAGAAGGCGCACAAGGAGCTACGCGATGAGGTCGTGGGTTGGTAGACCCACACTAAGGGTAAACCTTTTGTCGTGTTTTGGCCTTGGCCTCGAGGTCCCAGGCTTATGCTAACTCGGTGTTTGTGTTTCAGAGCTAGAGAAGCAGCAGCATGCGGCCCAGGCGACGGCTACCTCATTCTAGAACTTCTTCGAGGCCGAGGCCAGGCGGACTCAGTTGCTCCAGGGTGCTATCACCTCGATGTGTGATGGCCTAGGGGTCGAGCCTGATGCCGATACCGAGGAGGACGCACCGAGGAACTTGTTTGTCCGTCGGATGGCGGCGCTGGGTCGCCTCGTTCGTGAGAAGATACGAGGCGGGCTGCATCACGGCGTGAAGAGGGCCATGGCGGTCGTTCGGTCTGGGTTTGAGTATGACATGGACCTCATCGCTAATGGCTTCATCATGGATCCAGACCGGACTGACGAGGAGAATGAAGTTTCCTGCCTAAACCTGATCAAGGCCGCTGAGGAGCCCGGGGGTCACCTTGCAAAGCTTTTCGAGGTCGAGGTGGTCCCGCCCGCTGATGATGAAGGCCTGTGAGCCAAACCTGGGCATGAAGGCCCATGTAAATAAGTTAATATTCGTAACTTGCATCATGATGGCCTTGGGGGCCTTGAAACATTTAGATGTAATTTTGTACTAAATGTCCATTTTTGTTCGAGTTTTTTCTTCCCTTTTCTCGCTTGAATCGTATTCTTGCATGATTTTATTAGCGCGTGGTTGCACCCCTTGGCGTGAGGGAGCGAGTGGAGGTACCGTAGCCTCGGAGGCATAAGTGATCTCACGGCTCGACTGCCCATGAGCTTTAGGGTGCGTTTGCGGCCTCGTGGACCGTGTAAGAACTGGATTCGAAGCGAACGGGAATGTTAGACATGAGCTTTTTCAAAATCTTGAACTATTACTAGGTCTACTTAGCGCGCAGTTGCACCCCTTAGCGTGGGGGTGAGTGGAGGTCCTGTAGCTCGGAGGCATAGGTGATCTCGCGGCTCGACGGCCCTCAAGCCTTAGGGTGCGCTAGCGGCCTCGTCGACTTATATAATAGTTCTCTTCTTTTTGAAAAAATGCGAATTTTTTAGGGATACGTAGGGGGTTCCCCCCTTGCAGCCCCCGAGGGAGGGTCGAGTCTAAGAAAATAGGGTCGATCCTCTCTGGTTGTTATGAAAAAATGCTTTGAATACCGATGTATTCTTTATTCTATCATGGGATTGTGAAACAATTTACAGAGTCTTGAGGCCTTAAGGAAAAAGTGACGTAGCTGTTCAATGTTCCACGTGTTGGTGAAGATTTCGCCTTTCTCGTTCGATAGTTTGTAGGTGCCAGGCTTTAGTACTTCCACGATAATGTATGGCCCTTCCCATGGCGGAGTAAGCTTATGTCGTCCCTTGTTGTTCTAGCTTCACTGTAGCACCAGGTCACTGATGTAACGGATCAACGTAATTATACGAAATTAAGTAAGAAAATCTTCCACCGAGGCGGTTAATTTAACAAACTTAAGCCCGTATAACTCGAGATTCCGTGAAATCACGAAGGATTTCCAAACCACTAACATACAACCAAGATCGTACTGATTTAGCAGCCACAGTTCACACGATACATAAATCTGATCAAACAGGTAGGATACATCGGAGTTCGGAAATAAAAGTTGTTACAACATAGTTCGACATAAAGTAGCGGAAGCAAATAATTTTACGCACACACACTTAGTTCAGTTACAGTGCCAGTCGATAGTCATGGTCCACAAAAGCAGTAGATAAGACAAACAGAAAGACCCTTGCCCAAGGTCCTAGTTGTCACCCATCGCCGGATACAGACAGTTGGAGCAGTACCCGTAGTACATCTGACCATCTGCAACAACAATAGGAACAACGCCCTGAGTACGAGAATGTACTCAGCTAGACTTACCCGTCATAAACCAGAAATAACATGACACCAAGGAGCATGCAAGGCTTTACATAGTGGATTGGCTTGACTCCTTTGCGAAACGCACAAGTTGTTATAAATGACTAAGGATAAGTGTCTTTAGCATCATTTTTAGGACAACCTATTCATGCTAAATGAGCACCTATGACTAAAACAAACTCTTGATTAACCATTAACATCAAAGATTACCATCTCAGGTTTAGCCTTTCCACATTATCCACATAACCATCCGTTTTCCATCATTAAAACTACGATGCCATAGCTCGAGTCAAGTGCTCACTAACCGGGAGCGACGGCGATTCGAATCGAATTCCTATCCAGCTGGAGATTTATTCCTCACACAAACCATGCTTCCCCCGTCAGGGTCGCGTAGATCACCAATGACACTTTCCGAGAAGCCGCGGGATAACAATCATGGATCGCACTACCCAGGGACCGCCCGACTGCCAGGACGCACCTTAGGCTCACTCTTCGCGTCCCCGTTACCCCCTTTCCACACCAGTCTGCCAACCCGAGTTTATCCCGGCTCAAAAAGTGTCACTAGCTTCGCGGTCGAAAGGTACTTTATTCGGCCAGCTAAACGTGAGGCATGCGTTCAACATGACAAGAGGAACGAGCAACGATCGGTCCTTAACTGACACAGACGGAATCACTATAGTCCAAAACCCTATAAGACTCCGCCCGGTCTCCGTTTATCCATCAACACTTGGTTACTTTTCATGATCACAATTACAGCTAACCATAACCCGGTATCCACCTATAACTCGCAGGTGACAGGAAATCACCCGACTTCTACCGGTCTAAGCATGGCTAAGCAATTTACTCGATCCTGACCTAACAGGATAAAAGATAATCCGGTGGCCAAGGTAATAATGCAACAACGGTTTCACTCAACTCCTATAACTTAGTGCAACAATATATAACTATAACTCATATAATAAGGAATAACTTTTTATAAATTTAGGAGACTTAAAATACTCCGGGGCTTGCCTTTTTCGAACGAGCTAGGGTGGTGGTCAACGCACTCTGGCAGTTCCTCGCCTGACTCTTCCTCCTCGGGCACCCCCTGTGCCTGGGGTTCCTGCTGATCCGTCCAAGCCTGCTCCTCCGGTACTGCTACCTGCGACTCCTCCTGCGATCCTGTATGATGCAAGTGCATAAGGAAACATGCGAAGAATGCATCGAATTGCGGTGGAGTGCTTTGATGACATGAGATGTAGATGAGCACATGGAATGAGCAGTTTGAATATAATTATTTCTTCTACAAGGTAGTCAACGTCATCCAAGAACATGTAACCTAAAACATACACCTTATCCTTCTATTAGTTAGCCTACCATCTACACATACAAGTGAACCTAAGCTACCAAAGCTTACCAACCTAACTCATCCATAACATCAGCAAGGCATCATGATGCTTCAAAGATACACCAAACATATTTTATTTCTCTCAATTTCTCGTAAAGAATAATCTTTTATTCCCTATTTAGCTAGGGTTACACAACAACACCTATCTCTGGTGTAGATAAAAATCTACAAAAATTACAGTAGACTACTCTTACCCTAACTAACCTACCACTAAATTTTTATGAGAATTGCACAAGTAAAACTGCCTGTACAAAATAAACAAGTTATAGCCTAATTGTGAGCATGAATTTATTTTATACTAGAAAAAGTGTCAAACAACAGATTTCACAATTTTCTTAGGTTACTAACAGGAAACCAACATACTACAAAAATTATCAGATGTATGTTGTATACAAATTTTGCTCTATAGTAAAAATAACAGATATTACCAATTAAAAGCATTTGAACTACACTTCAAAATTTTTCCACAGAACATGCTTCACTGGCATTTTTCCTAGAAAGTACATCACTAATAAAGACCAATGTAACAAGAATCATATTTTTCCCTTTATTATTTTATTTACTACACTTTTTCTAAGATAACAGCATATATAACAATTAAATAAAATTGCACAGTAGAGTGTCACAAAAATCACATGAGATATTTTTAAACTGTAGATCTATTCAAAAGGAACATTTCACAATTTGTTTCATGATTTTTGGAGCTATAAATCTTGAGATACAATTTTTGGAAGTCTTTTTCAGATTTTCTGGAAATCAATTTCTTTAAAACCGAAAATCAAAACCGGCTTTAAACGCTACGTGCACACCGCGGTTTCACCCCCAACTCCCACCGAGAGACAGACAGATGGGTCCCACGGGTCAGCTGACCCCACCGGTCAGCCGGAGCCGAGCCGGGGAAGGCGCTGACCGGGGAAATCTTGCCGTCGGCGAGGTCGCCGGCGACGAGGTCCGCACCAGGCGACTCCCCGCAACCGCGCGAACCCAACGAGGTGATTATCGAGGCGAGAGGGAGAGCGGAGCACGGGCCGAAGCGGCCATGGCGGAGGCGGTGGCGCGGCTTGCCGGCGCTAGGCCGGAGCAGGCCATGGCAGAGGTCACGGACGGGCGCACGAGCTCCAGCGAGCGGAGACGATCATGGTGCGCACGGGTAGAATGGAAATGTGATGGCGGGAAGGTGGGATTGACGGGAGCCGCGGCGGCGGGCTCACCGGCGGGGGAGAAGACGGCCAATTCGGCCGCTTACCTTGCCGAGGTGCGCGTTCAGTGACTCGACGAGGTCGGTCAGGAGGAGGGGAAAGCTAGGGCGGGCGGAATTTGGCGGAGGAGCCGCGGTGGCGAGGTGAGGCGCGGCAATGGCGCGGCGGCGGCTCGGCGTGCTGCGGTGCTGGCGAAGCACGCGAGAGCGAGCGGGAGCGGAGTGCGGTGAGGGAGCGGGAGCTGGCGAGTCCGGGCAGAGGTAAGCGCGGGGCTGCGGGGGCCACAGGGGCGCGTGTCGCGCGACGTCGCCGCCGTTCGGCCACGCGGCGGCCGAACGCTGCCGCGGCGCCACGACACCACGCGCGGGCGCGCGCGCGCGGGCGGGAGGGAGACGACGCGGGCGCGGGCCAGGCCGGCTTCGGCCATGGGCCGGGATGTGAGGCTGCGGCCCAGTAAAGCGAAATCCGGTTTTTCTTTTACAAAAATATTTTCAGATTTAATTCTTTGTTTCAAAATTGAATTTGGAGATGAAAAAGAGGTTTTCAGAAATTTGGCCCAAAATAAAAGTTGTTCAAAATTTTATTCTCTACAACTTTCATATAGAGCACTTTTCAAAATTCTCAATAGATTTTGAATTTGAGATTTAAAGCTAATTTAAAATCAAAAACTCATTTATTTAGAATATTTTTAAAACAGAATTTGAGGAAGACTTGAATTCAAAATTTTGCTCCAATAATCAAGTTGATTTATTCTAGATTATTTAAATTGCTACTTCTCAAAAGTTCACCAACTTTTTAACACTTATATCAAACTTAGGGTTCCCATTTATTTGTTTTTTAAATTAAATTTGAAAGAGCTACAATTCAAATAATGCTAATCATGCAATGATGTTGAATGCTTATGCTTTGAATGATAATGCAAGCTTAACACCCAGGGGTGTTACAACTGACATTGAGGTCCCGTCTGCGGACGTGTTTGTCGTGGTAGCGTCAGAGACTTTGCTGATACCTTGCCGAGTGTAACAGAGCCACATCACGAGCTTCCTCGAGCTGGTCGAGGGCGTCCTCTCTCGTGGCGTCATTGTTTTGCTCGTTGTAGGATTTCAGTCTCGGGGATCCATATTCTACATCGGTTGGGAGCATAGCCTCGGATCCGTAGACTAAGAAGAACGGAGTGAACCCCGTGGCTCGACTCGGCATCGTTCTTAGGCTCCACAGGACCGAGGGGAGCTCGGCGGCCCATTTTTTGCCGTGTTTGTTAAACTTATAAAAAATTCTCAGCTTCAGGCGTTGTAGAACCATGCCATTAGCACGTTCTACTTGGCCATTTGTTTTTGGATGAGCTACGGCCGACCAGAGCACACGGATGTGGTGGTTGTCATAGAAATCCAGAAACTTTTTGCTAGTAAATTGGGTGTCATTGTCCGTGATGATGCAATTAGGAACCCCAAAGCGGTGGACAATGTCAGTGAAAAATAGCATAGCCTGCTCAGACCTGATGCTAGTGATAGGACGGGCCTCGATCCACTTGAAAAATTTGTCAATGGCGACGAGCAAGTGGGTGAAGCCACCAGTTGTCCTTTTCAGGGGCCCGACCAAGTCGAGCCCCCAAACAGCAAACGGCCATGTGATGGGAATAGTTTGCAGGGCATGAGCCGGGAGGTGGGTTTGTCTTGCATAGTACTGGCATCCTTTGTAGGAGCGCACTAGCTTGACAGCGTCGGAGACTGCGGTTGGCCAATAGAAACCTTGTCGGAATGCGTTTCCAACGAAGGTTCAAGGTGCTGCGTGATGACCGTAAGCCCCCGAGTGTAGAACTTTGAGAAGACTCATGCCTTCCTCATTTGTGATATATTGTTGGAGGATGCCCATAGGGCTGCGACGATACAACTCCTTGTTGTCGCCAAATATCACAAAGGATTTGGTCCGGCGAGTGATCCGTCGAGCCTCGGTCTTGTCCGAGGGGAGGTCCCCTCGAGTGAGATGGTCGAGGTACGGAACATGCCAGTCAGGCTCGAGGTTGGCTGGTGGGGTCGAGCCTTCTGCCTGCATGGCCTCGGCCCCCGTTGAGGGGGCTTCCACCTCAGGTGGGGGATCAAGTAATGGTCCGTCGGCCCCTCCATCTGCCCTGATGTTGACGGATGGTTGATGGAGATCTCTTGCGACGATGTCAGGTGGAACTGTGGTTCGACTAGAAGCGATTTTCGCGAGTTCATCGGTGGCTTCATTATATCTGCGTGCAACGTGGTTGAGCTCGAGATCGTGAAACTTGTCCTCAAGGCGCCGTACCTCCTCGCAGTAGGCTTCCATCTTGGGATCATGACAGCTAGAGCTCTTCATGACCTGGTCGATCATGAGCTGGGAGTCACCATGAACGTCGAGGTGTCGGACCCCTAGTTAAACGGCGATGCGCAGGCCCATGACGAGCGCCTCGTACTCGGCGATGTTGTTGGAGGCAGGAAAATGAAGCCAGATTATATAGCGCATGTGGACTCCGAGGGGCGAGATGAAGAGCAAGCCCGTGCCTGCTCCCATTTTCATCAGCGACCCATCGAAGTACATGGTCCAAAACTCGGCCTAGAGCTGAACCGGAGGAAGTTGAGTGTCGGTCCACTCCGCCAGGAAATCTGCTAGCACCTGGGATTTGATGGCTTTGCGTGGCGCATAAGAGAGGGTCTCACCCATGAGCTCGACCGTCCACTTTGCTATTCTACCCGAGGCCTCTCGATTCCGAGCTATCTCTCCCAAGGGGAAAGAAGACACCATGGTCACCGGGTGGCTCTCGAAGTAGTGACGAAGTTTGCGCCGCGTTATGACGATGGCGTACAATAGCTTCTGGATCTGCGGGTAGCGAACCTTGGTTTCCGAGAGCACCTCGCTGATGAAGTAGACTGGCCTCTGAACGAGCAAGGCATGTCCTTCCTCTGCCCTCTCGACAACCAAGACCGCGTTGACCACTTGTGTCGTTGCGGCGACGTAAAGCAGGAGGGGTTCCCCTGTGGCCGGAGGGACGAGGATCGATGAGTTGGACAACATAGCTTTGAGCTTTGTAAGGGCTCCTTCTGCCTCGAGGGTCCATGAATAGTGTTCTAATTTCTTTAGGAGACGATACAGTGGGAGTGCTTTTTCGCCGAGGTGCGAAATAAAGCGACTAAGGGCCGCAAGGCAGCCCATGACCCTCTGTACGCCCTTTAGATCTCAGATAGGGCCCATTTTTGTTATTGCAATGATTTTTTCTGGGTTGGCTTTGATGCCACGTTCGAAAACGATGAACCCTAGGAGCATGCCTCGAGGGACGCCGAAGACGCACTTTTCGGGGTTAAGCTTAATGTTCTTTGCCCTAGGCACTTGAATGCAACGTCAAGGTCGTTTATTAAATTACTGACCCTTTTGGTTTTGACAATGATATCGTCGACGTAAGCCTCGACTGTTGGTCCAATGTGTTCCCTAAAAATGTGTTGCATGCATTGCTGGTACATAGCCCCAGCGTTCCGGAGACCGAAGGGCATAGTAACGTAGCAATACATGCCGAACGGGGTGATGAATGAAGTCGCGAGCTGGTCAGACTCTTTCATTTTGATCTGGTGGTAGCTGGAATACGCATCTAGGAATGACAGAGTTTCACATCCCGCAGTAGAATCAACGATTTAATCAATGCGTGGTAAAGGAAAAGGAACTTTCGGACATGCTTTATTCAAACTAGTATAGTCTACACACATCCTCCATTTCCCATTCTTTTTCTTAACCAATACAGGATTAGCTAACCACTCGGGATGATGAACCTCCTTGATGAATCTGGTCTCCAACAGCTTGTGGACCTCCTCGCCGATGACCTTGCGCTTCTCCTCGTCGAAGCAGCGCAAGCGTTGCTTCACCGGTTTGGAGCCGGCTCGGATCTCCAAGGCGTGCTCAGCGACTTCCCTGGGTATGCCCAGCATATCCGAGGGACTCCACGCAAAGATGTCGATGTTTGTACGGAGAAAGTCGACGAGCGCTGCTTCCTATTTGGGATCAAGGGTGGCGCTGATGCTCAACGCCTTTCCTTTCAGGTCAGTGGGGTCGAGGGGTACGAGCTTGACGTCTTCTGTGGGCTTGAAGTTGCCGACGTGGCGCTTGGGGTCGGGGACCTCATCGGCCAAACCGTCGAGGTTTGCCGCCAAGGTTGCTGACTCCAAGATGGCTTCCCCGTGCTCGACGCATTCCACGTCACACTTGTAGGCGCGCTCATAGGAGGGCCCAACGGTGATGACACCGTTGGGACCCGGCATTTTGAGCTTGAGGTAGGTGTAGTTGGGAACCGCCATGAACCGGGCGTAGCAGGGACGCCCAAGAATCGCGTGGTATGTCCCATGGAATCCAACCACCTCGAAAGTGAGAGTTTCCTTCTTGAAGTTGGCGGGAGTGCCAAAATAGACAGGCAGGTCGACCCGCCCGACGGGCTCAGCTCGCTTTCCTGGCATGGCTCCTTGGAAGCCCCCGACGTTGGGTCGGAGGTGCGTTCTTGTGATCCCCAAAAGGTCGAGGGTCTGGGCATAGATGATGTTAAGACTACTGCCGCCATCCATGAGCACCTTGGTAAGGCGTGTGTTGGCAATGATGGGATCGACGACAAGCGGGTAGACCCCAGGATTAGGGACGTAGTCTGGGTGGTCATCACGGTCGAAAGTGATGGCCACCTCGGACCAGTCAAGGAAGAGGGGGGTTGCGAGTTGCACGGAGAAAACCTCTCGACGTTCCTGTTTACGCTGCCGTGTCGAGAGGCATGTCAAGGGTCCCTCGTATATCATGAAATAGTCATGAACAGGGTTGGACAAAAAGCTCGTTAAGCTGGCTCGGTGGCTCGGTACAAAAGTGCTTCGATTGGACTCAATTATCTTTTAAAATAAAAATGACTTGATTTGGAACGACTTTCAACTTCGGCTCGGCTCATTAGGCTCGGCTCGTTAGGCTCATCGTGAAGTTGGGTCTTAAACAATGCAGGAAATAATGATGAATAAGATTATACCAATTTTTAAAAAAGCTCAAAAAAACTACGGTTGGCTCGATATCCAGCCCTAGTCATGAATCTCGAGAAACCCCTCGTCCTTGTCATCTCCCTTGGGATCCTCCTTCTTATCGTCTTTCTTGATGCCTAGGCTTTGAAAGTATCTTCGGAGCATGTGGCAGTCCTCGAGGTTGTGGTTCGTGGGCCCTTTGTGGTAGGGACATGGTTCTTTGAGCATTTTGTCGAAAATGCCCCCGTCGGGGGGGTCCTCGAGGTTTCTTTCGATCAGCAGTGGCAACAAGGTCGTCGGCCGGGGCCTCTTGTTTGCCCTGCTGATTTTTCTTCTTCGTGTTGTTCCTTTTCGAGCCCCGGCTGGAGCCCACGGGATCCTCTTCCTTGTGCTTCCCTTTGTCCTAGTCGCTACCAAAGATGGCACCAACCGCCTCTTCACCGGCGGCGAAGTTGGTGATAATGTCTATCAAGCCGTTAGCAGTGATGGGAGTGCTGTGGCCCAACTCTCGGACCAACTCTTTGTAGGTGGTACCAGAGAAGAAGGCCATGATGACGTCAGAGTCGGTGATGTTGGGAAGCTCGGTGCGCTGTTTGGAGAAACACCGAATGTACTCCTGGAGGGACTCGCCTGGCTTCTGTTTGTAGCTTCAGAGATCTCATGAGTTGTCAGGGCGCATGTAGGTCCCTTTGAAGTTCCCCTCGAACACTCTCACCAGGTCGTTCTAGTCGTGGATTTGTCGAGGTGGGAGGTCCTCGAGCCAGACTCGAGCGGTATCCGATAGAAACAGGGGGAGTTGTCAAATGATGACCTGGTCGTCGGTGACCCCACCCAACTAACAAGCCAAGCGGAAGTCAGCGAGCCAAAGTTCGGGTTTGGTTTCGCCGTTATACTTAGTAAGAGTCGTGAGGGGCGGAACCGAGCCGGGAGTAATGTTTCACGGATGGCTTTGCTAAAGACCCGAGGGCCTAGTGGCTCGGGTGAAGGGCTTCGATCCTTCGAGCTATCGTAGCGCCCGCCCTATGCTCGTGGTAGCCTTGAGCTGCACCGTCACCACACTTGCGCCTCTGGCGCTCGATGATGTTGTCACGGGCATCTCGAGGTTCACGGTTGTCGACGATGCATTCACGGACAGAGGCCGCCTTGTTTTGTTGGGCGTGCTCGGGATGAACCGAGGCCTCTCTCTCCTGTCGAGAGGGCTCCGCAGGCTGCTCCGAGGCAAGCCCGCGTCGTCTCGAGGCGGAACTCTCGACCTACTGCATGGCAGTGGTCTTGAGGAGTCCTCGGATTTCATCATGGGCTCGATAGGCCTCGAGGTTTGATGGCTCGGGCATGTTATGAAGGAGCATGGCGGCTACGACAACGTTCTGGCTGGCTCGACCGAAAACTGGGGGCTCGACTGCCCAATCCTCGACGATGCGACGATTGATGTCGCGGGCTTTCTCTCGGGCTCCTCTGTCGTGTGCGCGTGCTACGCGCTCATGCTCGAGGGTTTGTTGAAGTAGGCGCAGTTGGCGTAGATTTTCTCGTTCCTCGTCGAGCCTATCCTGCAATTCGCGGATTTGCTCGAGTTGCATTCCTTGGTCCGCAAGGAATTGAGCCTCATCCCGTTCAGCAGGGGGCTCAACCTGAGGCGGCGTGTTCCTTCCTCCAACGGCTGCCTCATCCTCCGAATCCGATGCGATAGCTCCATCGATATTGAAGCACTCGTGAGTCGGGTCGTAGGTGTCATCAGCAGAGTCGGAGTCTGGAGTGCTAAAATAGTAGTACAACAGGTGCATGTGAGGTCATGCGTCTCTGGGGTCGTGATGTCGAAAGGCAGTCACACGGAGCTCCGTATCTGGGGTCTCCGTGGAGTCCAGGTACTCGGAAGCTGGCGTGGATGCGACGAGGTCAAGGGTGGAACATAGATGGTGTCCAGGGAGTTCCCCATAAGCACTCAAGCTGGTGCTTACAGAAGAAGCATACGCCCGGGCAACCGAGTCTAGTCCAAATGGGAATGCTGATGAAGGCGTCGTTCCTGGTGCCAGAGTAGTCAAACTGGCTGGTGGGGGCGCCGCACCGAGCGGTAGAGCGACGGGACTCCCTGTCATCATCTTACCCTCAGCCAAGCTCATCCTACATAGATCCTCAGTGAGGGAATCTGTGTCGGCGTCTGGCTGAGAGGCGCTGGATCGGGGAATACCATCGCCCTCTGTGAGGCGATGACGGCGGTTGCGCTGGGCTCGCCGTTGCGTGCCTGACGAGAACGACGATACTAGCGCAGCGCTTCCCCAGGTTGGGAGAGCTCGTGGTCACCGTCGGTCGGGTGCCTGGGCGGGAGGAGGACCATGTCGTAGCCGTGGCCAAGAGACATGAACTCTAAGCTCCCAAAGCAGATCACCATGGCCCACGGGAGTGGACGTTCGGGGTCAGCCATCTAGAAAAGTGGCGGGAAAATGATGTTGGCACGCAGCGGCCCCTACCTGGCGCGCCAACTGTCAGTGTTCGGTCCTGCGAGGATCCTAAGCCAACGAGTGAATCAATGCTGCGTGTCCCTAATCTGGATGGTGATGCAAGGAGAGTACACAGAGGTTTATCCTGGTTCAGGCAAAAGAATGCCCTACGTCCAGCGGGGAGGGGGAGTATTGTATTTCCTTGCATCTAAGTGCTTGCGTAGGGGTTACAAGCTATGAGAGAGGGAGCCGATCCCAGGTCTCAAAGAGAAAAAGTGAGAGTACAGAGAAGATTGCTTGAGATGTTGATCTTCTACAGTGGGATGATGACTGGCTTTGTTGTTTGTCCGTCGTTCGCCTCTCCTCCTCCTTCGTAGAGTCCCCTGCCTGCCCTTTTATAGGGTAAAGAGGAGGCAGAGATGTCGGGGTGCCTTAGGGGTGAAGTTTGTCGACCGCTGTAGAGGCTACTGTAGCGACGTGCCCTGAGAATGGCCGGCCATCCCCGGATACCATGATGACGTAGAGGAAGAGACGGTGAAAAGACTCCGGATCCTGTGGCATGTGAGCCTTGTTTTCATGTTTGACCGGCGGTTGATCGAGGCCGGGTTGAGGTGGGTCGATGATGAATGGATAAGGTCGAGTCCCCAGAATTGCGGGGTACGGTACTCGTCGTATTCTCCCTCGAGGGTGATCAGTGGCGGAATAGTGCCCGGTATGGCGCGTACAGTGACAGGTTTTCACCGCCCATCCCGGGATGGACAGTAAAAAGTGAGATTTGACACCGGTACTGCTTCCATGCTGATTACCGCTGTAGCCATGGGGTAGGAAGTGGTTGGCAGTTGCATTAAATGCTCTAACTTTTGTCTCAGAGTTGGTGAGTGAGGTGGGTCGTCCGGCCCGACCCAAGGTCGTGTGAGTCGGAGATTTCTCGGTAGTCGAGGCGTCCTGTCGAGCGAGCCTCGTGCGAGTCGGAACGTGGTCGAGGCGTCCCGTCGAGCGAGCCTCGTACGAGTCGGAATGTGGTCGAGGCGTTTCGTTCGCTGTTTCGGCTCGTCCAGTTTTTGTGGGCAGAGCTTTTGGCGTGGTTTTGTTTTTCTTGGTCGTTGATTGTGGGTACCCCTTGTTTTTTTTACCCGACAAGGGGGTTATAAGTAGACGAACTTCAATACTTAAGGTGGTTACGTAGACTTATTATTTCAGTCGACGCAGGATGAAGTTCAGTTCAATCTCATCATAAAGATGTTGAAGAGTTTGCTATTTGGAGGCATATAGCTAGTTTGCGTTTTTCGCTGATGGACGAGCTGAAGCAGATCATCTGTATTCAGCGATGATTCAATCAAGCAATACAATTGTAATTACACACACACATGCACGAGATTAGCACCAAAATGTACCAATGGATATACCAAAATGTACACACACATGGTCGTGCTGCACAACTTTGCATTGCCCTGTCTGAGTCGATATATAGCCGTAGTGGTATTAACTTGCACGCATTACATCCTTTGCATTAATAATTGCTTGCCAGAAACAGCAAATATATACACACACATATGCCTGCCCATCCAATGCACATCCTATATAGGAATAGGAGTATGGTTTGGTTTCTCTTCTGTGCCGGCCCTCGATCCGACAGCACAAACAAACGTGTTCGAACAAGGCCGGACGCGTGCATGCGCCGGCGGCTAGCACGGCTGGCCGACGATGCACTTGAGTGGTCCGGCGAAGCGCGTGAGCTGGCCGACGTAGCGGCCGTGCTTGGCCGGGATGAAGTCGAACTTGTCGTACTTTCGCTCGTTCTGGCCGCCGGACTCGTTGAAGAAGGCGCCGTTCATCATGACGTCGCCCTGCGACTTCCACACCCACTCCTTGTAGTCCTTGTACGGCGTGTACTCCCGCTTGGTCACCTCCTTGGCGTTGGGATCGTCGGGGGCGATGAAGCGGTTCCCCTGGCTGATGATGGTGGGGTTCTTGTTCCCGCCGATGGCGTACATGAGCCAGTGCGTGTAGTCGTTGTTCACCACGTGGAAGAAGCCGTAGCGGCACCTCGGCATCCGCTGCACCAGCCCCCTGCCGAAGTGGTTGAACGCCACCGTGATCTGCATCACCTCGTCCTGCGGGTTGTCGTTGCTGGCGCCGAACAGCAGCACGTGGTCGTGGCGCGTGAAGTGGCTGTTGGACACGGTGATGGCCGTCGACCCGTTCACGACGTCGATGAGCCCGTCGGCGCAGGACGACATGGACACGTGGTCGATCCACACGTTGCTGGAGGAGAGCACGGAGATGCCGTCGCCGTCGCTGCGCGTGCGCAGGCCGGTGTGGCGCTTGGAGTCGCGGATCATGCCGCCCGAGTGCGCCTTGGCGTCGTGGATGTGGAGGTTGTGGAGGATCACGTCGTGCACGTTCTGCAGCGTGATCTGCGCGTGCACGATGTGCACCTGCGCGCCCCGCCCGTCGATGGTCTTGTTGCTGCTCACGATCAGCTCCTGCCGCAGCCGGATCACCATGTCGCGCGCGAACACGATCCACAGCGGGCGGTCCTGGATCACGGCGTGCCGCAGCGTGCCCTTCCGCGGGATGATCATCTCGTCGTCGCTCGGGTCCCTCACCACGTACAGCTTCCCGGCCGCGCCGCCGACGGTCCTGTGCCCGAACCCGCGCGCGCACTGCGCCAGGCGCTTCCGGTCCGTCGCCCAGTCGGCGCGGCAGCGCCAGCACCGGTCGATGGGGTTCGTCGCCATGCACGGGCCGTTGTACCTCGCCAGGGCGCGCCGCGTCGTCGCCCTCAGCACGTCCACGTTGAAGCGGTTCATGGCGGCCACGGGGTCGCTCACGTAGGCGGCGCGGTTGCGGGAGCGGGCCGCCTCGGCGCGCTCCGCCCAGTACTCCTCGTCGGAGGTGGCGTTATTATTATTGGATGCCTGCGCCGCGGCTGCAACCGTGGCGAGGACGACGTAGAAGAGAACGGACAGGGGGCGGCTCCTTATTACGGCCGCCATCGACATTGTGTGTGTGTGGACGCCGGCCGGCTGGCTCGGTCGTCCGGCGCCTCACCGCGGGAAAGGGCTCAGAGATGTATGTATGGGGTGGAAGGTTTCTGAGCCCTCCCCGGCCGGTAAGCGTGCGGGCGGCGTGCGACACCTGGACGCAGGAGCGAGCGAGGTGCGCACGGTGCGGTGTGCGGTGGTGGCCAGGCGCAGGTATATATACCGCGACCCCATGGGCCTTGGCTGGACGTCGTTGCTGCTCTGTTTTGAAGCCGGAGGCGCGAGGACAAAGGCTGGCCGCTGGCTCTGTTTGGTGCAGCAGGCATAATAAGCCATTTGAGGCTAGCTTCTGGCTTCCAAGCAGGAAGAAACACCTAATCAAAAGGCCCTGCCTTGCCAGTGCCAGGTAATCAAAAGGCCAAAGCTCTGTCGTCCCGATTGAACGTGAGTTTTTGCTAGTTTTCATGTGACAGGAAAGTAGAAGAATTCTGTTCAGTATAGTGCTAACACACTGTCATCGGCGTGGAGATTCGTGCACTTGGTAAGCGGCCGGGCACTACCCATTCTCCGGTGGGACAGCACTACCCATTTTAAAAACGTACTTTGGCCAGTCAAAAAGTTTTGAAACTTGGTACATCTATAATTCATGCACTCGCATGCAAACATTGAGGTGCAAATAGGGCTGAAAATGATAACGATAATTTCCGTTTACCGCAAATCGTTTTTGAAAATTTACTGACTTCTCCTAAACGGAAGCGGTGATGGTAACCGAAAAAGCAAAAATGAGAACGGTAAAAATATTTGGTAATGAAAACGAAAATGATTTGCCTCACTTTTGACCGTTTTCAAAAAATACCGGTATTCTACCATCGATAATTAATAATTGCCGTATCCCAGGCAAGCCATAAGCCCACAAAACGCCATCCCTGGCTCTTCCTGAATCATAGGCTAGGCCCAACCTGCTGAGTGTTGAGCGCTCCCCTCGCAGGGGCGGAGCCAGAATTTAGATATAGCGGGTCGGGTCATCGAATGTCCACAGAAAACTATCAAATCTTGATGTTAGTTTAAAAATTATCATTTTGATGTTGGCTTAAAAAATTATAATAAATTGTCTTTAGTGCATGTCCAAAAGTTTTGTAAAACAACTCCCATTTTGGATTTTTAGAAAAAGAAAAAAAGGTGCCCTCCAACTGTTCGGTAAAAGGGCTCCTTAAAAATAAAAAGTTACTAAATATCCTCTACAACGTGTAAGTTTCTGCAGTCAAGTGAAACTCCGTATTCGCTCCCTATTCAGTATTTTTCTCTGGAGATCAATGTAAATTGGACGCATGAGAAAGCGGTAAGAGACAAAAAAAACTATTTAAAAGGGGTTTAGTTCGTAAAAAATAGTCTAGGATTCCCATGCAAAAATCATTTAGAAGCTATTATAGGAGACTGTTGGAGAAGGACAAAATTTAAGGTTCCTATTTCTTCTGTTAACTTGCTAGATCTATTAGTTTTGTAAGTAAACTATACCAAATTCACAGATATGTTATTAATCTTTTTTATTTAGAAAAATGCTAAATGTCTAAATTGAAAATAAAAAGGTTGTTCATAGGTCAACGATACCATCACATTTACTATATTTAGACACTTAACATTAGACAATTAAGAGATTTATTTGAAAAGACATTTTAGAATTGACTAAGAAGGCTTGTTTATTTAATTTCTAGTGATCTGTAAGAACTAATGAGAGGTACTAACGAAAATTGTGCATGTGTCTCCGCCCCTGTCCCCTTGCCAGCGCGCCATGTTCGTTTGGACTTATCAGCACAATCAGCAGCCATCCAGCAGTGTTTTTCTCTCACAACAAACCAGCGAACAGTACTTTCAGCACAATAAACCAGCGAAACGAACAGGCTGCTTATCCCCACGCAAGAATCATGTTTCTTACATTAATAATAATTATTTGGTTCGGTTACGGGTGTACTGGTACGTTCAAGTTTGTGAGTGGCTAATATGTCTATGTGGCTGTCAGCTTGTGTGCTCGTGAGATCTAACTCTTAAGTGCAGGGCGTCGAACTTGTGGTTGTGAGCTTATGGCTTTGTCACTTCTGGTTCTTTCGTATCAAGTATAACTATGTGTCAAGCTATATAGCTTTTGTCATGCGCTACAGATTGACCTATTTATCATGTTTCAGATACTGTTTTGATGATTTTCGATCATTGTCGATGGACTTTTGAATAAATAGTTTTGTTTCCAAAATTACCGGAATATCGATACCGTATTCGTTTCCGTCAATATTGTATCGATTTCATTTTCGAGAAAATAATGTGAAAATAGAAATGATTTGGCCTCCCATCAATTGTTTCCAACCGTTTTCAGCCATAGGTGCAAACTCAAACTAGAAAAATTCGTACGAAAATAATAAATTTCAGGTGCATGTGCACTGTAAGACAAAAATCCTGAGACTTTGTCGTGTAGTGCAAATAGATATGTAATTGTTATTTTTTATGAATTTTTCTTGTTTGAGTTTGTATCTCAACTTTTGCATGCGAGAACATATATATATGCACTATAAACGTAACAAGTTTCAAAATATTTTAAATGACCGGAGTACATTTTTTGCATGTTTATACCTGGTACCTATACGCTGCATACTTTCGGGACCTGGGTGGCACCAAAGCCAAAATCAATGATTGAAGGTACATGTCATTATACTTTGTTTGGATGTAATCGTATCTATCTCAATGCATGTGTATTGGAGTAAATTGAAATGAATATGTCCAAACAAGCCCTTAGATGATCAATTCAACTCGCGACTTTTCCAAAAGAAAAACTACCAGCAAAATACTCCGTCTGTCCCAAAATAAATCTACCTCTCACTTTTTTTGAGGAAGTTGGACTCGGCACGTAGAAAATAATGTCAATATTTGTAATTTCAAATAAGTTTTATTATAAAAATATATTCTACAAACAATCCAATGATACTTTTATACCTCATAAATATTACTCCCTCAATTCTAAATTATAAGATGTTTTGTCCTTGGATACATTGTTTTCATTATTAATCTAGACATAAATTGTAATAATACATTCTTTGCAAAAAAATTTAGATTCTCCGTCACATCGAATCTTTGGACACATGCATGAAGCATTAAATATAGATAAAAAAATAAAACTAATTACACAGTTTAGACGAAATGGACGAGACGAATCTTTTAAGCCTAATTAGACCATGATTGAACACTAATTGTTAAATAACAACGAAAATCGCTACCATGTCGTTTGCAGCCGCCCTGGCTGCATCTCTCTTTCTCACAAGTTACTGTTGTAGCAGCTGCAGCCCGCTGGATTCAAGTTGAAGCGAACACAGGAGTCCAACAAACCGATCCCCTTCGTCGCCGTCTGCTTTGGCGCCGCCGCCGCCGCCGCCGCCGCCAGATTCTTCGGCCACCTCTGCCCGATTCTTTGGCCACCTTTGCAAAAGGTTCGATCCACTCCTCTTCTATCCCTCCGGCTTCCAATTTTGACTATCGGTTCCAAACTGCGGAGTTTAGGGTACGCACTTAACATCGTCGCCGTCCTATCGCATCTGGCCCCCATCAGGCGATCCTCGTCGGCGGCGCCGCAAAAATGTCGGTCTCGAAGACGGTGTCGACGAGCGCCGCGAAGACGGAGATAGGCATGCATGTGTTTCGCATCGTCGGGTACAGCCAGCACCCCCGCGGTCACGAGGATTCTCCCATAGTGTCCGGCCGTTTCTCCGTCGGCGGCCATGACTGGGCCATGCTTATTGTGGCTGATGGGTTAAACAACGAAGACCACACTGATTGCATCCCAATTTCGCTCATGCTCTTGAACCCTGTTGCCGCGGAGGTATTGGCGTCCTTCGAGATGAGGTTGGTCAACCAGAGCACTGGGTTATCCTTCACGGTGCACAAGGAGGCACCGAAGCTGTTTGATGGTGATGATAACATGGTAGCTGTTTGCTGGATAAAAAGGAGCCTGTTAGAATCGCCAACTTACCTCCAGAATGATTGCCTCACAGTCGAGTGCATTGTCACTGTTATAAAAAGACCAAGGGTTTATAAAAGCCAAATCATTTCCCAGAATCGATGTGCCACCATCCAACATGGCTGAGCATTTTGGTAGTCTGTTGGAAACAGACGTGGGAGTGGATGCAACTTTCATTGTGGGAGCTGAGGCTTTCACGGCACACAAGATTGTCCTTGCCGCACGGTCGTCTGTGTTCAAAGCTGAGCTCTACGGGCCTATGAAAGAGGAAGGAATGGGGCCTATAACCATCAAAGATATGCAACCAGATGTTTTCAGGGCCTTGCTGCATTTCATCCATACTGACTCTTTGCCTCCGTTGGATGATCTTGAGGCAGATGATCATAGTGAAATGATCCGTCACTTGCTTGTGGCTGCAGATCGATATGCCATCGAGAGGTTAAAGCTCATTTGCCAAAGCATTCTTTGTGAAAATCTTAATGTGCAGACCGTGGCAACCACTCTGGCTTTAGCTGATCAACATAATTGTGACATACTGAAGGATGCTTGCATTGATTTTATCACCTGTTCAAATGAGATGGACGATTTGCTGTCAAGTCAAGGCTACAAGAATCTGAAAAGAACCTGTCCTGCTGTTATAATAGATGTGCTTGAGAAGACAAGCAAGTTTCGTAAGGCGTGAGCAGTTTATCTTAAGCTGAATCTATATGTGCAAAGTTAATTTGCTAAAAATGATTAGCTTGCTAGCTTTTAGCAGTGCAGCTCATCCTAACTTGAACTTATGGATGAACAGCTCACTGTTAAATGAGTCTAAGAATGGTTAGCGTAGTTTTTTATGATGTAGGAATAGCTTGCTAGTGTTGTTGTATCCTCTCACCATTTGTTGGTGTAGTCTTAAGACTTTGCAAACAAAATGCTGATTGTATCTCTTGTTGCTTGAAGTATTATTGTGCGCTTCTCTGCAAAGGTTGATGTTCCCAACATTTACTATTAGACTTCTACAGATTTTTCCTTGCTGCCTGCAACCTTTGTTGCATGTTTTAAATTTGGGTTTCCATGTGCTTTCAACATTTGATGCTATCACAATTCAAATTGTGTTTCCATGGTAATTGACTTTGGCCATTTATGTAACAATGGAACTACAACTTCGCCTATATTTTTGCATAAGTTTTTAGACTAAAATGATTTGACTGTTTCCCCATATTTCTCATTTAGAAACACCCAAATCTCATGGGCGGACTCGAAGTCCATGATCTCACAAAGTATGCTACTATCCATAGATCGATAGAAAATATTAGTAGCTTGGCTATCGAGATGTAGGCATTTATTTTGCGCTTGAGTTGCATTCTTTTTATCAATTGCAAAGGAAAAGCCCACATCTACGATCCACCACAATTGAGGAGAAATAAACTTAAAATTGCATGTCATCCAATTTCTTCACCGTGTAAAGTGTGTGCCATCAAAAATGTGTGGACACTCAACATCTAGCCCATAAGCCGCTATCCTCTCGGGTCGGTGAAGACCACAAATGAGAGACCCGGCTCTGATACCACTTAAAGGATCGACATGGCGGACTAGAGGGGGGTGAATAGTCCTTTCTAAAACTTAAACGCGTTGGCTAACCGAAACAAATGCGGAATTAAACTTATCAGTCTAGCCAAGACTACACCCCTCTATCTAAGTTTTCTAGCACCTTGCAAAGATCCTAATTAAGCAACTAAGGTGCTAAGCTTAATAAGAGCTCACATAATCAATTCTAGAGCAAGGTCACACAAACCTATGCACTAGTACTTTGCCAACCGAGGGAGCTCCTACACAACTAGCGAAGCAAAAACACAAAGCTCCTAAGCTCACTAGCAATGCTCAATAACAAGACAACCAATGCCAAATTAGAGAGCGCAAATAACTTAGCTACACAAACTAAGCAATGTGACTAACAAGGTTACACAAACCGAATTAGCCACGCAAAGTGGATACTTCTAGCTACACAAGCAAGAAGATATCTAGCTAGCTACATAAGCACAACTAGAACAAGAGCAACTACACAAGCACGATATATATAAAAGTAAATACAAGTTTGTCTTGCACAAAGGGAAACCACCGAGAAGAGTAGACAATATTGACACGGTGATTTTTATCCTGATGTTCACTTGGTTGTCACCAAGCTACGTCCTCGTTGTGTCGACCAACACTTCATAGTTCGGCGGCTAATCGGTCACACACCGAGCCTCTCAAAAGGCGTCGCAAGAACCCACCATCAAGTGTGGTAGCTCAATGACACGCTCAACTAGAGTTGCTCTTCGCGATCCCCGCGGGGTGAGCACAATCCCCCTCACAAAGCTTCTTCGGAGCCTCGCACAATCTTCTTGCGAGCTTCGACGGAGTCACAAGCCACCAAGCCGTCTAGGAGGTGGCAACCTCCAAGAGTAACAAGCACCACCGGCTTGCAACACGATCACTTAGTGCCACTCGATGTAATCTCACAATGCAATTGCACTAGAATCACTCACTCGCTTATTGATTCACAATCTAGCAAGCACAAGTGAGTTAGAGGCTCTCCTAGCACTCTCAAAGCATGGACACTAAGTCCCAAGGGTGCCAAGCGGCAGCCAAGGCCGACCAAAAGGCTATTTATAAGCCCCCACACGAATAGAGCCGTTAGTCCCCTCACCGGGCAAGTTTTGGGTCGACCGGACGCGCCGGTCGAACTGACCGGACGCGCCTGTCGAACTGACCGGACGCGCAGGTCAGTAGCGTGCTCCAATGGCTAGTTTTCACATGTATAAACTTGTATTGACCGGACGCGCTGGTCACTAACAGGACCGGACGCGCAGGTCGCAGTGAAACAGCGAACAGAGAGGTTACAGCAAGCTCCCGACGCGACCGGACGCGTCGGGTCATCACTGACCGGACTCGCTACAGCGTCCGGTCACTTTCACCCATGAAAAACACTGACCGGACGCGCTGACCGGACGCGCAGGTGACGACCGGACATGTCCGGTCACGAGTCCGGTCACAGACCACTCTTCGGTAAAACGGCGATATCTCTTAGCTCCGAACTCCGATTTCGATGATCTTGGACATTTTGGAATTACTCAGAGGGCTACACAACCCACTAAAGCACTTGATCCAATTCACAATGGATCAAAGCAGTATTCCACTCTAAGAGCCATCATAGTGTCCGGAGAACACCGAAAAACATTTCTCTCTTCTACAAGTTGATCAACACCAATTCCAACACCTTCTCCTTTGCAAATGTGCCAACACCACCATGTGTACACCACCATGTGCATGTGTGTTAGCTTTTCACAAACATTTTCAAAGGGTTAGGCACTCAACTTGCCTCGCCACTCGATCCTAACACGTATGCAAAGTTAGATCGCTCAAGTGGCACTAGATGACCAATATGCAAACAAGTTTGCCCCTCTTAATAGTACGGTCATCTATCCTAAACCCGGTCATCAACTTCTCTACACATCTATGACCGGTGAAATGAAAATACCCTAGGTTATACCTTTGCCTTGCGCATTCCATTCCATCTCCATTGATGTTGATGCAACATATGCACCAACCAATTACCAAATGATATGATCCACTTTATATCATCATGTGACTGTATTGGTTCATCGATCTTGACCTCACTTGCTCTTCACCGTTGTCTCGGTCCTTCGACGCCAAGCCATCACACAACTTGCCCTTCACCCTAGCAACCGGTCCATCAAGCCAAGCCTCATCTTGATCTTCTCCACCTTGGTCACATGACTCCATGTCATGTCTCATATGCAATGAGCTCCTTCATGACACAATCATTTGTAGACTAATTCCCTGTGTATCTCACATAAACACAATTAGTCCACCTAAGGTTGTCACTCAATTATCAAAACTAAACAAGGACCTTTTAGCGGTGGCGCGTCCGGTCGGTCTAGGTGCTTACTGGACTCTAACCGGACGCGGACACTGAGGCATCCGGTGTGACTTGCAGCGCGTCCGGTCACTTTTCGTTGGAACGTAATCTGTGCTTGACCACCGCGTCCGGTCCATTACGGGACCAGCATGTTCGGTCCGCGCGACGAGCGCGTCCGGTCGGTGGTTCACGAGCGTAGGTGCTGTGTGATCGGCGCATCCGGTCAATTGGACCAGCGCGTCCGGTCAGCGTGATTGCAGCTGTTTCAAGTTTCTAACGGCTATATTCGAAGGGGTACGTCTATAAATACTCGTTGGCCGGCTCAAGGCTCTTACTCTTGCATTCTTTGACATACTTGTGAGCACTTTGAGCTAAGCAACTCCCCTCTCACTCATCTCTCTTGCTTCTTTGCATATTCGAAGTGAGATTGAGTGATCCAAGTGCATTTGCATTATGAGATTGCATCTAGTTGGCACTTGTGGTTGATTTGCTGTGGGATTCTTGTTTCTCTTGGTGGTTGCCGCCACCTAGACGGCTTGGAGCAGCTTGGAGGCGTTGGCAAGAGTTGGTGATTGTTCTTGGCCACCTCCGGTGATTGTGAGGGGTTTGTGCCTACCTCGGCGAAGCGCCAAAGACAACATTAGTGGATTGCTCGTGTCATTTGTAACATTTTGCCATTTGGTAGGTTCTTGTGGCGCCTTTTGAGAGGCTCGATGTGAGACCGATTAGCCACTGAACCACGTGGTGAAGAGGGACACAACGGGGACTAGCGTGCCGGCAAGCACGTGAACCTCGGGATAAATCTTCGTGTCACCATTCTTATTGTGATTAATCGATTCCGGTGGTTGTGTATTGTGTAATTCATCTCTTGATCATATTGATTGGTTGGCTCAATACTTCGCCCCTCGGTGATACCCTTCTAACTCTCTCTTGTATTATTTTCTTAGTTACCTTGCTAGCTTGTTAGTGTAGCTCTTAGCTTGTGTAGCTAGTTAGCTTTAGTTGTAAGCTAAGTTATGCGTTTGACTTGTGCGGTTGAGTGCAAATATACTAGAATTGTGAATTGGATAGGTGGCTTGCAAACACCCCATAGGCTAAGCAAAACTCGCATCTCGCTATTTATTATATTGATAAACTTGTTTAGCTTGTCTTTGTAGAATTTTTTAAAAGGCTATTCACCCCCCTCTAGCCATCAAGACCTTTCAAGTGGTATCAAAGTTGTGGTCACCGTTTGTAAGTCTTAACAACCTCGGTATAAGATGACTCATGTTGTGTTCAACCATGTCGGGGGCAAGCCTTTATTCTTTGATGGTGTCTCATCTTTTGATCATTAGAAAAGAAAGATGAAGCAATATCTTGGCTCTATTAATGAGAAGGTTTAGGAGGTGACACATCATGATTATGCTATCATTGATCCCGACAATCTCACCAACAATGACCGCATCAACAACCAATGCAACACTATGGCTCTCAACATTCTTTACAATGGGATTGATGCAAAGGTCTTTGAGCAAATCAAGGATCTTGAGATGGCAAGTGAAGTGTGGACAAGATTAAAGGAAACATATAAGGGCACTTCAACGGTAAAGAGTGCCAAGCTCTATATACTCAAGGATAAGTTGGCAAGCTTCAAGATGAAGGATGATGAGTCCATACCAGAGATGTTCTATAGGCTACAAGTTATCGTTAATGATCTCAAGAGCCTAGGAGAAGATGTCAAGGACAAGGACTTCTCATATAAGTTCTTGATGAACTTATCTAAGAAGTTTGCTATCTTGAGAAAAATGATCCAAAGAGAGGGTTTGGACAAGGTGACTCCAAATCAAGTGCTTGGAGATGTCATGACCGATGCTCAATATGATGATGATAATGATGAAGATGAGAAGAAGGAGATCAAGGTCAAGCAAGAGAAGCCCATTGTATTCAAGACTTCATCTTCTAAGGGCAAGAGCAAGGTGGAGAGCGATGATGATGATCCATTCGATGATGAGACCATGACCCTCCTTGTGCACAAGATGGGAAGGTTCATGAAAAAGAAAGGATATGGAGCAAGGAAGAGGAGAGACACTATAAAGGCAAAGATCCTTTGCTACAATTGCAATAGCCCCGATCACATAGTGGCGGATTGCCCCTATGAAGACGAGATTTAATAATGGGGACTTAAAGCTCAAGAAGAACAAGGACAATAAAGAGAAGGAGAAGAAAGCAAAGAAGAGCTTCACATTCAACAAGAAGAAGGGTGGTGGTTATGTGGTCACTTGGGATAGTGACAACTCCGATAGTGATGATGATGAAAGCTTTAGTGATGATGAGAGGACCACTCGACGAGTTATTGCAAGCATCGCCCTCTCCAACAAGCCATCCATCTTCGACACTACATCAACATGCCTTATGGCTAATCCTACCAAGGTAAAATATGATGATAGTGATGATGATTCTTGTGCTAGTGATGGTTGTAGGAGTGATGATGAGGAGGATGAGGACTACTCCAAGAATGATCTATTAGGCATAATAGATCAAATGAGCAAGGGCTACAAGAGGACCACGAAGAGATGCAAAATCTTAGAGAAAGAGCTCATTGCCAAGAGCAATGAAAATGATGCCTTGATGGAGGAGCTTGTTGCTCTAAAAAATAGTAAGGAGTGCAAAGGAATTGAACAAGAGCTCAAAGCTCTTAGAAAATCCTTTGATGAGTTAGAGACCTCTCGTGAGTGTCTAAAGGAAGACCACGAGGATCTTGAAATTGCTCACACTAGGCTTAAGGAAGTCCACTCCACTCTACTTGAGCTCATCAAGGAAAAGGACCTCAAGTTGGAGAAGTTTATGAAGGAAACTAAGGAGGAGCAAGTGATTGTCACTTGTGATATTGGACTAACATGTGATATTATTGATGATTCTTTATTTGTTAGTCCTACTAATGTTTCATGTAGCTCATCATCATCCACCACAACCAACTCTATCTCTACTACTAGTGATTCATCACTTGTGGTTGAGAATGAGACTCTCAAGAGAGAGGTGGATGATCTCACCCGCGTATTAGGCAATGCCTATGGTGAGGATGTTGTAACACCCCTGGGTGTTAAGCATGCATTAACATTCCAAAGCATGAGCATTAGCATCATATACATGTCCATCATCGCATGCAATATAAGTTGAAATTTAATTGAAGTGTGAAAAACATCTGTTTGGAGCATATTTATTGCATTTGCTTGCTAAGAGTTGTAAAACTTGTTTGGCTATAACTTTAAATAACTTAGAATTAATTAGCATGATTTTTGGAGCAACTTTGGTATTCAAATCTCCCCAAATTTTGCTTTAAAAATATTCTAGAAAAGTGAGTTTTTATTTAAAAATTTAACTTTAAATCATTAATTCAAAATCTATTTAAAATTTTGAAAAGTGCCCTAAATGAAAGTTGTAGAGAATTAAATTTTGAACAACTTTTGTTTTAGGGACAACTTGTGAAAATATCTTTTTCATCTTCAAATTTTGAATTTAAATCAATTTAGAAAATCTGGAAATTTATTTATAAAAGAAAAAGGAATTTTCGGCCTTAACGGGCCGCTGCCTCCGCTCAGGCCCACTCACGCAAGCCGGCCCCGCCCGCGCCCGCGTCCGCCTCCTCCCACCCGCGCGCGCACCCGCGCCCGTGGCGACCGCGGTCAGGAGCCGCTCGTCCCGTGGCCGCCGGCGTACGGCTCCGCCTCGTAGCGGGGAACATGGTGGTGCCCTCCCCGTCACCGGAGGATTCACCGGCGGCGAGTTGGCCGCCGATGAGCGGCCGCCCCCTGCCCGGCTCACTGACAGGTGGGGTCGGTCAGTGTTTTGGGCCCCTCTGTCAGCCACAGTAGGCCGGCTCGGGTGAACGGTCTCGGGTGTGCGTAGCGTTAAGGGCCAAGTAGATTTTCGGATTTATTGAATTTGAATTCCAGAATTTGTGAAAAAAACTTCAAAAATTAATATCTCAAGATTTTTAGCTCCAAAAATTGTGAAACAAATTTTGTAGTGTTTCTCATAAGTAGATCTATGACTTAAAAATGTTGCATGTTAGTTTTATGATACTTTTCTGTATAGATTTATTTAATGATTATAATTGCTGATATCTTAGAAAATATTTAGTAAATAGAATATTGATTAGAAAAATATGGTTCCTGTTTCATTAGTCTTCTTTAGTGATGTACTTTCTAGAAAAATATTTATGAGACATGTTCTGTGAAAAATTATTGAAGTGTAGTTCAAATGCCTTTAATTGAGGATTTTTATTATTTTTGGTAGAGAGCAAAAATTGTATAACACATGCATGTGATAATTTTTGTGATGTGCTTACTGTGTATAACATAGGAAAAATATGAAATCTGTTGTTTGATACTTTTTTCTAGTACGAAGTATTTCATGCTCATTAATATGTTATAGCTTGTTTATTTTGTACAGATAGTTTTACTTATCCAAATTTTATGAAATTTATGTAGTATACTATTTGGAGTAGGATTGGGCTACTATAATTTTGGTAGATTTTTACCTGCAACAGAAATAGGTGTTAATGTGTAACCCTAGTTTAAATAGAAAATAAAAGGTTATTCTTTATGAATAATTAAAAGTAATAAAAAGTGTTTGGTGTATCTTTGATGCACTAAACTACCTTGCTGGTGTTACTTGATAGGGTTAAGGTATTAGGGTTTGGCAAATAGTAACAACACTTGTGTGAGCATTATATGCTAACTAGTATCAAAGTAGATGACTGTTTTGTGGTACATGTTCTTGGATGATGTGGACTACCTTGTAGAAGATTTTGTCTTTAATTCATACTATCAGTTCAATGTGCTCATCTGTATATCATGTCATCATAGCATTCCACCGCATCTGATGCACCGTCTACATGGTTACTTATGCAATTACATCATACAGGATCGCAAGAGTCGCAGGTAGCAGTGTCGGAAGAGCAGACTTAGACCGATCCGCAAGAGCTCCAGGCATAGGAGGTGCCTGAGTGCGCTGATCACCAGCCTAGTTCGTTTGAAAGAGGCAAGCCCCAGAGCATTCTAAATCTCCTACTTTATAAAAGCAATTCTTTATATATGAGTTTTATATATTGTTGCATTAAGTTATAGGAGTTGAGTAAAATCGTTGTTGCATTTATTATTATCCTTGTCCACCTGGTTACCTTTTTACCCTGTTAGGTCAGGATCGAATAATTGCTTAGCCATGCTTAGACCAGTAGAAGTCAGGTGATATCCTGTCACCTGCGAGTTATAGGTGGATACCGGATTATGGTTAGCTATAATTGTTATCATGGAAAGTAACCAAGTGTTGATAGATAAACGGAGACCGAGCGGAGTCTTATAGGGTTTTGGACTATAGTGATTCCGTCTGTGTCAATTAAGGACCGATCGTTGCTCGTCCCTCTTGTCATGTTGAACGCATGCCTCATATTTAGCTGGCTGAATAAAGTACCTTTTGACCATGAAGCTAGTGACACTATTTCGAGCCGGAATAAACTTGGATTGGCAGACTGGTGCTGAAGGGGGTATGACAGGGACGCGAAGAGTGAGCCCAAGGTGCGTCCTGGCAGTCGGGCGGTCTCTGGGTAGTGTGGTCCATGACTGTTATCCCGCGGCTACTTAAAAAGTATCATTGGTGACCTAAGCGATCCTGACGGGGGAAGTGTGGTTTGTGTGAGGAATAAATCACCATCTGGTTAGGAATCGATTCGAATCGCTATCGCTCCTGGATAGTGAGCACTTGACTCGAGCTACAACATCGTAGTAAAAATGATGGAACACGGATGGTTTTGTGAATGATATTGGAAAAGCTAAACCTAATATGGTAACTTTTGATGTTAATGGTTAATCAAGTGATTGCTCTAGCATTGGTGCTTACTTAGACTAATCAGGTATAATTAAGTTGATGCTTATAGTTTAAATGGTTTATAACTGATAACTTATGCTTTTCTGCAAAACTAGTCAAGCCAGTCCACTTTATAAAAGCCTTCATACTCCTTGGTGTCATTTATTTCTGGTTTACGATGGGTAAGTCTAGCTGAGTACCTTCTCGTACTCAGGGCGTTGTTCTCATTGTTGTTGCAGATGGTCAGATATACTATGGTTATTGTGTCAACTGTCTGTATCCGGCGATGGGCGACAACTAGGACCAAGGGTGAGAAGGGTGTGCAAGCTAAGTTTGTTGGTACACTAATTGTGGGTCCAAAGAAAAATGTCATTTGGGTACCAAAGAGCTTAGTTACTAACATCCAAGGACCCAAGCAAGTATGGGTACCTAAAAGACATTAAATTGTTTTGTAGGTAAATTACAAGGCCGGAGGAAGGCATTGGGTGCTTGATAGTGGGTGCTCTCAACATATGACCGGTGATTCAAGAATATTCAACTCTCTCAAATCAAATGATAGTGGTATTGGTAGCATCACATTTGGTGACAATAGCAAGGATGATGTAAAGGCTCTTGGAAGGATTGCAATCTCAAATGGTCATAACATTTCTAATGTGCTCTTAGTTGAAAAGTTGAACTTCAATCTTCTTTCGGTTGCTCAATTGTGTGATCTTAGTTTCAAGTGTATATTTGGTGTTGATGATGTGGAGATAGTTAGTGTTGATGGCTCCAATTTGATCTTCAAGGGCTTTAGATATGAGAATCTATACTTGGTTGATTTCAATGCTAGTGACACTCAACTTTCAACATGCTTGCTCACCAAATCAAGTATGGGTTGGTTATGTCATAGAAGACTTGGTCATGTTGGCATGAAGCAATTGAACAAGTTAGTGAAGCATGACTTAGTTAGAGGCTTGAAGGATGCCATATTTGAGAAGGATAAGCTATGTAGTGCATGTCAAGCCAGAAAGCAAGTGGGCAACACTCATCCATTGAAGAGCATTATGAGTACTTCCAAGGCATTTGAGTTGTTGCACATGGATCTATTTGGGCCAACTACATACATAAGCATTGGTGGCAACAAGTATAGCTTTGTGATTGTGGATGGTTTCACTAGATACACATGGGTATTCTTTCTTATGGACAAGAGTGATGTATTTGATATATTCAAGAAGTTCATCAAGAGAGTGCAAAATGAGTTTGAGACCACAATAAAGAAAGTAAGAAGTGACAATGAAAGTGAGTTTAGAAACACAAGAGTTGATGAGCTATGTGATGAGCTTGGAATCAAGCATCAATTTTTGGCCAAGTATACACCTCAATCTAATGGCTTAGTTGAGAGGAAGAATAGAACCTTGATTGATATGACAATATCAATGTTGAATGAGTATAATGTGAGTCATTCATTTTGGGCCGAAGCAATCAACACGGCTTGCTTCTATAGCAACCGCCTCTATTGACACAAGTTTCTAGAGAAGACACCATATGAGATCTTAAATGGAAGAAAGCCCAACATTGCATACTTTCAGGTATTTGGTTGCAAATGCTACATCTTGAAGAAGGGCACTATATTAAGCAAGTTTGAGAAGAAATGTGATGAAGGATTCTTACTTGGTTACTCAACTACTAGCAAAGCTTATAGAGTTTGGAATTTGGCTAGTGGTCAACTTGAGGAAGTTCATGATGTTGAGTTTGATGAAACAAATGACTCTCAAGATAAGGAAGATAACTTGAATGATGTGAGAGAAACTCAATTAACAAATGCTATGAAAGAAATGGATATTGGTGATATTAGGCCAAAGCAAGTGATTGATGTGGATGACAACAAAGATCAAGTGCTCTAAAGTCTAATTACACAAGCTAGTGGTTCTCTAATACAAAATCAAGCTAGTACATCATCTCAAGTGCAACAAGATCAACAAGTGGCTAGTTCATCATCTCCAACTCATGATCAACATCAACATCCAAGCAATCAAGTCCAAGTGCTTCAACCAACTAACATTGCGAGAGACCATCAATTGGATTCCATCATTGGTGACATACAAAGGGGAGTTCAAACTAGATCAAGATTGGCATCATTTTGTGCTCACTCTTCTTTTGTGTTAATGGAAGAACTCAAGGACATTGATAAAGCATTGAGAGATCCGGATTGGGTAAATGTAATGTATGAAGAGCTCAACAACTTCAAGAGAAATGAAGTATGGGAACTAGTTGAGAGACCTAGTGATCACAATATTATTGAAACTAAATGGGTCTTTCGCAACAAACAAGATCAAGATGGGATAGTAGTAAGGAACAAAGCAAGACTAGTGGCTCAAGGTTACACACAAATAGAGGGTCTTGACTTTGGTGAAACTTATATCCCGGTTGCAAGATTGGAAGCAATTATGATCTTACTTGCCTATGCTTGTGCTCATAATATCAAGCTATATCAAATGGATGTGAAGAGTGCATTTCTCAATGGGTATATTCAAGAAGAGGTGTATGTAGAGCAACCTCCCTGTTTTAAAGATGATAAAAAACCCAATCATGTCTACAAATTGAGAAAAGCTTTGTATGGATTGAAGCAAGCACCTAGAGCATGGTATGAAAGATTGAGGGACTTCTTGCTATCCAAACGATTTGTCATGGACAAAGTGGATACTACTCTATTCACTAAGAAGATTGGAAAAGACTTGTTTGTGTTGCAAATATATGTTAATGATATTATATTCGGTTCAACCAATCAAGATTATTGTGATGAGTTTGGAAAAATGATGGCAAAGGAATTTGAAATGTCAATGATTGGTGAACTTAGTTTCTTTCTTGGACTTCAAATCAAACAAATGAAGGAAGGAACATTTGTAAGCCAAACCAAATACATAAATGATATCCTAAAGAAGTTTGGTATGGAAGATGCAAAAGGAATCACTACTCCAATGAGCACTAATGGAAGCTTGGATAGTGACAAGAGTGGCAATATGGTGGATCAAAAGCTATATAGATCAATGATTGGTAGCCTACTCTATGTGACGGCATCAAGGCCCGATGTGATGTTTAGTGTATGTATGTGTGCAAGATTTCAAGCCTCACCAAGAGAAAGTCATTTGAAGGCAACAAAGAGAATATTAAGGTATTTGAAGCATACACAAGATGTTGGATTGTGGTATCCCAAAGGTGCAAGCTTTGAGCTAGTTGGATATTCGGATTCTGACTATGCCGGTGACAAAGTAGAGAGAAAGAGCACTTCCGGGACTTATCAATTGTTGGGAAGATCACTTGTCTCATGGTCATCCAAGAAGCAAAATAGTATTGTACTATCTACCGCCGAGGCCGAATACATCGCCGCGGGTAGTTGTTGTGCACAAATCTTGTGGATGAAGGCAACATTGAAGGAGTTTGGAATCAATTTCAAGAATGTGCCATTGCTATGTGACAATGAAAGTGTCGTGAAGCTAACCAATAATCCGGTTCAACATCAAAGAACAAAGCATATTGATGTTCGTCATCATTTCATTAGAGATCATCAACAAAAGGGTGATATTGCTATTGAGAGTGTGGGCACCGAAGATCAATTAGCCGATCTATTCACCAAGCCACTTGATGAGAAGAGATTTCACAAGCTAAAGAATGAGTTGAACATACTTGACTTCTCCAATATGAGTTAATGCACCTCCATGATATGACATGCCTCTCCTTCGAGCCCTAAGGTATAATTGGTTGACATGTCATACATTCTATACTAAGGACATGTTTAGTGCATCTAGTCATAACTTACATGTTTTAGGCTTATTCATGAAAATCAAATGAATTTGAAGGCTATATGGTGCCACTATTGTTTCTTTGCTATGTATGATCTAGTGGTAGCATATAACTTGTTTAAGTAGCTTGTGATCCTAAGTGTTTAATCTAGACACTTGTCTAAATATTTGCTTTAACATGGTGCATGATAACCCTTCTAGTGAGGTGTGAAGAAGCTTGCCCTTGGATCAAACCGAAGCATTTTATTCATGCAAGCAATCTAGGTTGAATCACAAACTTGATCCTCATCCCATAACATGATATGTTAATCTATCTAAAATTGGTCTCTTGTGGTCATTGGTGCCAAAGGGGGAGAAAATGTTGTTCACAAAGATAGATTCTAAAAGGAGAGAAAACCTAAATGGGAGAATTGATAAAGAATTAATAAAAGAAGGGGATCAACTAAAATTTTAAGCACACAAGTAGGGGGAGCAAGCTCTTAAACATGAATGTTGTATTTCTTTGTGCACTTCATATGTATGATGCATAGTTATGCATTTCTTTTTCTCTGATACATTGCTTGTGTGGTGACTTGCTAGTATAAGTTGAATGGTATATTGAGGTACTAGCATGAATAGGAAGTAGTTAGATTTTTCTTGCTTCATGTTTTTCAAAGTGGTACTAGAGCCTTGCTTATAATGTTGATCTCACGAGGTTTCTAGTTATGTTTGTGCTTTTTCAAGTGGTATCTAACTACACAAGGTGCTAAGATGGTGTTTATCGCTACTCCGATGGTATCACGTTTCAAAGGTCTATAATCTAAAACACTTAGCACCTATTGATAGTCAATGCTCCTATTTTTTCCCTATCTAAGCATGTATGCTTCCTAAATCCAAACATATAGCATACATGTAGGGAGAGCCATTGCTATCAATTTGAATTCATGATCACATGTCCATAATTCTTACACATGGTAATATACTTGGACAATGTGACATGGGTTCAATCAAAATTCTATCATAATATCTTTGTGAAAGGGTTGTCACCAATTACCAACAAGGGAGAGATTGAAAGCTCTATGTTTGGTGTTGGTAATTAGTGACAATGCCTAAGTTGTATATAGCATATGAGGATTAGTACATTTCAAGGTTGGTGGCAAGATGGACATGGTGATCATGATGGCCACACTTGGATTTGGACGCAACCCTACGTGATCAAGACAAAGGTATATGCTTAAGTGTTGTGTTTTAGTAACCAAGATACCTAGTGGGTGTGGTTACATTATAGGATAGATAGCCGTACTATAAAGTGTGGAATGACGTGGCTATTGAACTCCTAAGTGCCTCTAGGTGTGCATTTCATAATCATATGCATTTGGATAGAACTAATAACGCCTCGAATAATGTTTGTGAAAATGCTAACACACTCGCACATGATGTGATCACTTGGTAGTGTTAGCACATTTGCGATGACGTTGGAGTTTGAGAGGTAGAGAGGGTTTGGGGTCCTCTCTTCCTCCCGCCGAGCTTGCGAGGCGGGATTCAGGCGTTTTCGAGGAGTTAAAACGACTATTTTTCACTACGCTGGAAGTCGGAAAAGAAATAGAGGCGAACGGAGGTCACAATGGTGACCGGACGCTGGACCGGACGCGGTCTCTGTTTGACCGGATGCTTCCGGTCAGTGTTCAGCGTCTGCGCGTGTTTCAGTTTTCTGATCAGACGCGGTGGCGCGTCCGGTCACAGTCGACTGGACATGTCCGGTCGGTCTGGGTGCTTATTGGACTCCAACCGGACGTGGGCACTGAGGCGTCCGGTGCGACTTGCAGCGCGTCCGGTCACTTTTCGTTGGAACGCGATCTCTGCTTGACCAGCGCGTCCGGTCCATTACGGGACTAGCGCGTCCGGTCCGCGCAACGAGCGTGTCTGGTCGGTGGTTCGCAAGCGTAGGTGCTGTGTGATCGACGTGTCCGGTCAGCGCGACTGCAGCTGTTTCAAGTTTCTAATGGCTATATTCGAAGGGGTACGTCTATAAATACTCATTGGCCGGCTCAAGGCTCTTACTCTTGCATTCTTTGACATACTTGTAAGCACTTTGAGCTAAGCAACTCCCCTCCCACTCATTTCTCTTGCTCCTTTGCATATTCAAAGTGAGATTGAGTGATCCAAGTGCATTTGCATTGTGAGATTGCATCTAGTTGGCACTTGGTGGTTGATTTGCTGCGGGATTCTTGTTTCTCTTGGTGGTTGTCGCTACCTAGACAACTTGGAGCAGCTTGGAGGAGTTGGCAAGAGTTGGTGATTGTTTTTGGCCACCTCCGGTGATTGTGAGGGGTTTGTGCATACCTCGGCGAAGCGCCAAATGCAACATTAGTGGATTGCTCGTGTCATTTACAACATTTTACCATTTGGTAGGTTCTTGTAGCGCCTTTTGAGAGACTTGGTGTGAGACCGATTAGCCACCGAACCACGTGGTGAAGAGGGACACAACGGGGACTAGCGTGCCGGCAAGCACGTGAACCTCGGGATAAATCTTCGTGTCACCATTCTTATTGTGATTAATCGATCCCGGTGGTTGTGTATTGTGGAATTCATCTCTTGATCATATTGATTGGTTAGCTCAATACTTCGCGCCCTCGGTGATACCCTTCTAACTCTCTCTTGTATTATTTTCTTAGTTACCATACTAGCTTGTTAGTGTAGCTCTTAGCTTGTGTAGCTAGTTAGCTTTAGTTGTAAGCTAAGTTATGCGTTTGACTTGTGCGGTTGAGTGCAAATATACTAGAATTGTGAATTGGATAGGTGGCTTGCAAATACCCCGTAGGCTAAGCAAAATTCGCATCTCGCTATTTGTTATATTGATAAACTTATTTAGCTTGTCTTTGTATAATTTTTTAAAAGACTATTCACCTCCCCTCTAGCCATCAAAACCTTGATGACTCATGGAGATGTTACTGATTAGATATATAATAATATATTTTCAGCAACTATGTGTGAATTTATGTTTAATTTTAATATGATGGTTATTATTTCTAACACGCATCTTTTCTTCCATGGTTAAAATTTAGCTCTATGTCAAATAAATTCTTAATGAATGGATGAGATTTTGCGTATGGCATACCCGTGCAGCTATCTGTTATGAGATTCTATGCGTACCCGTAGCAACGTACGGACACTCAACTAGTAAACAGAAAAGATGCATATCATTGCATTAAAGAAGAGAGTCTAAATGACACACACCACACCACACAACACCCACACTTGATTACACTAAACATATGCGCCCATGAGAAATAAAAAAGAATTAGCCCACCCGCGACATCTCAACAATCAGATCTCATGCTTGAGATTAAGAATAAGCTCTTGACTGTGGCCATGCACCATAAGCAGACCTCATCACCAGCAAATTGCAAAAACAATATGTCCATCTGAGTTCAAGTCCTTGAGTTGACACAAACGTTGAGGATGTTATTCTTTCAGTGGTAGATGTTTATAGAGATGAGTGTGTACATGTGTATGAATGTAAATATCTGTAGAGTGGTCCAGAAAGAACACATATATTCTGTTGGCTATGAAGACAGAGCAGCAAGGCCAAAATGACCTAGGAAAATAAACCAGAACTACTGCCGGCAAAAACACAAGTGAACAGATGATCGATCTTCTCATCCTCTTGGTCACAAAGGTAGCAACGCTTGGAATGAGGTAGGCCTCGCTGCATCAAACGAACTGCAATTCAACATCGGTTGTGCGCAGCTGGCCACCTAAACACATATATGTGTTGAATTTGAAAGGATTAAAATGGACACCCTGAAATAAGGTTTCATATGCCAATTTTGCGGAGTACTACTGGCCAGAGCTGGAATTGTTCTTGAATCCAATCCTAAGGAACCGAACGGACCCTAGACATCAAGGGTGCGATTAGCTTCAAGTTCCAATCTAGCCAACTACGTCGTTGTTGGCGGCGGCCTGCGGCTTCGAGGACGCCGGGCGGCGCTGCCCTGATGCGGCTCCGACGAAGAAGAGGGTGTCGCTGCAGCTGCAGCAGCAGCTCCTCGCCGTGCTGCGCGAGCTTAGGGACGTGGCGGTGGCCGAGAGCAACCGCAACCGGAAGCTTGTCGCCGCCGTGGACATCCTGGCCGTGGTGTTCGAGGCATCGGCGACGACGGCCAACAAGTCGTCGGAGAGCAGCACCGCCGTCTCCGTCCGCAATGAGGCGCTCGAGGTCATCTCCTCGAGCGCGTCACGACCGCCGTGCCGCCTAGCAGGCTGGTGTCCCTCCTGGAACAGGTGCTCAGGGAGGCCTGTGCGGGTGCGCGAAGGGGCGCGCCGGACTGGTATCGCACGGCGCGGGAGTGGCAGCCGTGGGCACTGAGGGTCTCGGAGATGGCCACGGCCAAAGCGGTGAGGGTGTTGCGGTCGGTGGCGAGGCACGCGGCGACGACGGTGATGGTGCACGAGATGGCGCAGCCAGGTGGTGGCGCAGTCAGAGCAGCATGCCGAGAGGACAAGGGAGGAGCCCGCGTCGTCTGACACCTAGTCCAAGTCAGAGCGTCACGTAAATAAATGGTTTCGTAGGTTGAGGCACACACAACACTCGGAGTTATTTAGACCTTTTGTTTTTTTTTTAATAAAGTCCAAGAAACCAATCCCCTTCGTCGCCGTCTGCTTTGGCGCCGCCGCCGCCGCCC
This sequence comes from Saccharum officinarum, assembly GCA_020631735.1. NCBI lineage: Eukaryota > Viridiplantae > Streptophyta > Magnoliopsida > Poales > Poaceae > Saccharum > Saccharum officinarum. The sequence goes on from CM036228.1 coordinate 14,603,048, forward strand.
GATTCTTCGGCCACCTCCGCCCGATTCTTTGGCCACCTCTGCAAAAGGTTCGATCAACTCCTCTTCTATTCCACCGGCTTCCAATTTTGATATCTGCATTTTTTTCCCCTTACTATCGGTTCCAAACTGCGGAGTTTAGGGTACTCACTCACATCGTCGCCGTCCTATCGCATCTGGCCCCCATCAGACAATCCTCGTCGGCGGCGCCGGAAAAATGTCGGTCTCGAAGACGGTGTCGACGAGCGCTGCGGAAACGGAGCAAGGCACGCACGTGTTTCACGTCGTCGGGTACAGCCAGCAAAAGGCCATCGGCGCTCTTATAGTGTCCGGCCATTTCTCCGTCGGCGGCCATGACTGAATCATGCTTCTTATGGCTTGATATCTACAACAAAAACTACCCTGATTGCATCCCAATTTCGCTCATGCTCATGAGGCCAGTTGCCGCGGGGGTACTGGCGTCCTTCGAGCTGAGGTTGGTCAACCAGAGCACTGGGTTGCCCTTCACGGTGCACAAGGAGGCACCGATGGTGTTCGATGACAATAGTAACATGGCAGCTACTGGCTGGATAAAAAGGAGCCTGTTAGAGTCACCAACATACCTCCAGAATGATCGCCTCGCAGTTGAGTGCATTGTCACTGTTATCAAAGAACGACTGGTATCTAAAACCAAATCACTTCCCAGAATCGAAGTGCCACAATCCAACATGGCTGAGCATTTTGGTAGTCTGTTGGAAACAGACTTGGGAGCGGATGTCACATTCAGTGTGGGAGTTGATACTTTCACGGCACACAAGATTGTCCTTGCCACACGGTCACCTGTGTTCAAAGCTGAGCTCTACGGGCCTATGAAAGAGGAAGGAACGGGGCCTATAACCATCAAAGATATGCAACCAGATGTTTTCAGGGCCTTGCTGCATTTCATCTATACCGACTCTTTGCTTCCCTTGGATGATCTTGAGGCAGATGATCATAGTGAAATGATCCGTCACTTGCTTGTGGCTGCAGAACGATTTGCCATCGAGAGGCTAAAGCTCATTTGCCAAAGCTTTCTTTGTGAAAATCTTAATGTGCAGACTGTGGCAACCACACTGGCTTTAGCTGACCAACATAATTGTGATGTGCTTAAGGAGGCTTGCATTGAATTTATCACCTGTTCAAATGTGATGGACAATTTGCTGTCAACTCAAGGTTACAAGAATCTGAAAAGAACCTGTCCTGCTGTTGTAATGGATGCACTTGAGAAGACAAGCAAGTTCCGTAAGGCGTGAGCAGTTTGTCTTAAGCTGAATCTATCTGTTCAAAGTTGTTTCACTAAAAATGATTAGCTTGCCAGCTTTTAGCAGTGCAGCTCATCCTAACTTGAACCTATGGATGAATAGCCCACTGTTAAATGAGTCTAAGAGAGGTTAGCATAGTTTTATGTAGAAATAGCTTGCTAGTGTTAATGTGTCCTCTCACCATTTGTTGGTGAAGTCTTAAGACTTTGTAAACAAAACGCTGATTGTATCTCCTGTTGCCTGAAGTATGATTGTGCGCTTCTCTGCAAGGCTGATGCTCCCAATATTACCATTAGACTTCTACAGATGTTTCCTTGCTGTCTGCGACCTTTGTTGCATATTTAAATTTCCATGTACTTTAAACTTTTGATGCTATCACAATTTTAGTTGTGCTTCCATGGAAATTAAGTTTAACCATTTATGCAACAATGGAAGTACAATTTTGCATAAGTTTTTAGGGTAATGTGCTTTGACTGTTTCCTCAAATAAAACATTATCATGCTGAATTCTTGTTTTGTGTTAATGAAAGTGACTTATAATGGTGCCAAAGGTAATTCTGAAGACTGGGTTCTTGTAGTTGATCAACAGCTACAGTCATAGTGTTTAAGCCCTTTGTTGCAGGTGTGTCTTGGGGGTGTTGCTGTTCAAAGGGCTTAGGCACTGTATTTTGGAATGACTTGAGCCTCTGAGTAAGTATTGACCTTCAGGAATTTGTTTTTGACGCTTTGCTTTCAATAGACAATTACACTTAGATTTACAGATTGGATTGACTGCAATTAGACTTTATTTGCTTCAATCCTAATTAATGAATATTAGGTTCTTTGTCAATTGTTCTACTGTCATATCCATGTTAACATTAAGAATATTGTTGCAATAGTCAAGCAGTCTCGATGAACAAAGAAACAATAAAATTAGGTAGTTCTAGAAGAATTATCTACACTGACCTGCATAGAAATGCAAAGTTTCATGGCATTTTGCATAAGTGTCAAAGTCAGACAGCACCAAGTTCATTCTGTTGTAACTCCTTATTTAGTTGGCATTGTTCGGACAACACCAAGTTGATTCTGCCTTAACTCTTTAGTTGGCATTGTTCCTTTTATGTTTAAATAATTGACGGCAGCATTATGTGGACAAGGACAAGTCGTCTAGTTCGATGGTGGTAGGTAGCTTCAGCGTTGGGATGCAGTTAGACCGTGCTCATAGCGTCTTCACTCTTCAGGGCTTGCTTTTGTTTGTCTGATTACCTTGCATGTCTGTTCCATTGATTCTTGCGTACACTGATGAGGAAAGGGGAGATGGCAAGGGAACCGAGTGATCTTGTGGCTGTTGCCTATGCTTTAATTGAGCTAATCTTGCCATTATAGCATCTCCTGAATTTTTAGCGACACAGGTAAATCCTTTTTTTTTTACAAGGTAAATCCATTTTCTGAAGCTTGAACTATGTTTCTATTTTGCTGTCTTCCAATGGCAGCAAGGTACAAATACTCATAAGTATTTATCTCTTCTTTCAAAAGTCTGTCATACTTGTTAGGATCTGATCTTTCATAGCAAATCCACATGCAATTTTTTGTTTTAGAGTTGCATACTCTGAGGAAAGCTCAATTTTCTGATGGGGAAGCTCAGTGTGAGAATGGATTGATGCTGAAGTCCTAGGGGGTTTATCCAGACAGAGGCCGCCATGCACATCAGATTAGATTTGCTAATTGGCAATGGGATTGATTGAGTTGGGGCGATCTGTTTAATTCATTCGAATTGGAATACATGAATGTTTAAATTTTATATGGCAGATCTGTAATTATCATGATCATTTTGTATGTACAAGGTCAGTAATTAGTTGGAAACCAACAAGCCATTTCCATATGAGAGGTCCTCAAGATGCCCTAATCCAACTACGAGATCGATTTGTACCAAGGCTATTTTTGTCCTTTCGTTCTTTTTTTTCTCAAATAAATAGAAAAGATACATGTCATTGCTTTAAAGAAGAGAGTCTAAATGACACACACCACAGAACACCAACACTTGATTACATTAAACATATGCACCCATGAGAAATAGAAGAATTAGCCCACCCACGACATCTCAACCATCAGATCTCAGGCTTGAGATTAAGAATAAGCCCTTCGGCCTTGGCCCTTGGCCATGCAGCGTAAGCACACTGCACACCTCATCACCAATAAATTCCCCTAAAAAAAACACCTCGTCACCAATAAATTGCAAAACAACACGTCCACCAAACTGAGTCCTTGACTTGACACGGGTGTTTAGGATGTTAGGACGTTATTCTTTTAGTGATAGATGTTCGTAGAGATGAAGAGTGCGTACATGTATATGAATGTAAATATCTGTACGGTGGTCTAAGGACACATCAACTCTGTTGGCTATGAGGACAGAGCAGCAAGACAAAAATGACATAGGTCAATAAACTAGAACTACTGCCAAGCAAAAACACAAGAAGTGAACAGATGATCGATCTTCCCATCCTCTTGGTTACAGAGGTAACGCTTGGAATGAGGTAGGCCTCGCTGCATCAAACGAACTGCAATCCAACAACGGTTGTGCACAACTGGCCACATAACATGATGTGTTCAAAGGATTAAAATGGACACCCTGAAATAAGGTTTCATATGCTGATTTTGCGGAGTACTTACGGGAGTCTCCAAATATGCGAATCAGGATACCGAAAAGCTGAAAAGGTGCTAGACTAGAGAAGAGATGCTGGATTGAACAAAAATGTATTGAACTTACTTTTTGTGCCATGTTTTCCTCTTATACATACATGAAGTTCTAGATCGTTCTAGGCTCCACCCCTGCTTGGTCAAAGTTTCACTTCTGCAAGAATGTCCCGAAGACGTACTTCTTTTGGTTCATTCATGCCAACATGTGTTAACCTGCATGGTCGTGCGGTGAGCGAAATTTTGATTGGTTGCCTTGTTTAGTACCACATCGTCACTCTCCCGCTCCACGCAACACCACTGCTAGTCTGCTACGCGCCCAAGTGTGGCGTCGATCGATTCCATATATGCATTCGGTACGTACAACGGGTTTTTGGTCGACGATTCAAATTTCCGAGCAATTGGTATGCCCTTTCACACGCGTGAAAACTAGACCACCTCCCAGCAGGCAGCAGCAGGGGGGCATAGAAGTAGGGATCGATGATACATAGGGGCCAGGGGTAGTCATCCAGTTACATCTGATGCATGCGTCACCTCTATCTTCACACTGTAGACCAAGGACTGGATTGTTAATGAACGACCGATAAACAAACCCGTTCGTGAGGTTCGAATGGCACAAAAAATGCATGGCAACGTTTCAACGATCCTAGCGTCTCTGGAGAGATCTTCTATTAGGTGCAGACCAGCAGTTTGGTGAACCACTCCCCTGCAAGGTCACCAGATCGTCCTGTTTATCCTTCCCAACGTAGACTCCCTTTTACTCAGCTGGTGATGCATCATTGTTTACCTTGTCAGTTACGTTTTCCAGCATTTCCTAAATCCAAAGGTGACAAAAAAGCATTAGTAACAAAAAAAAAAAACAGCGCCTAATTCTGAAAAAAGAAAACTGTTCTCAGATTACAAATCCATTGCTCACCAAGTAATTTGGTAGGTTCCTTTTATCTTCCAACTGCTTTTTCAATATTGCACTCTGCATGCTCTGCAGATTTCAATCCTAATTGTGGAAGAAAAACAAATCACACTTCAATTTTTAGCAGATAGAAGAAACAAAACACAACTGACGGGAGGTTTTATTCATTTGACCATTTCAATTAGAAGAGGGAATGTGAAAAAAGGTAGAAATATGGTAGGAATCAAAGCTCATAAAATAGAAGACATGAATGTTGATAGACAAATTCACAATTCCATATGATTCATCCTGAAAAGTGGCAAGGAAACAGGTTCCATATGATAGCAACCTTATTGATGCCCACTGCCCACAAAAGTGCAAGGAAATGAAGAAGGTGAATTTAATTGTTCAATATGCTACAAGGAAGTAATATGTCTGTCATGGATGAACCTAGCATGTCTTGGAAGGGGAAAAGATAATCATCCACAAGCAAGATTTCTTGTGACATTATTCTGAAATATGTATAAATGGTTTGAAAACTTACCCATACAACTCATCATGGTAGTCCGTCTCTTCTCATTCACAGATTTGCTGCCTTAAGTATTTACCAGAATCTACAGATATGCCACCAGCAGAAGAATCTTCTATTTCAGATGAAGGAATTGTATCTGCATATATATTCAATAACATATCTACAAAACCAGATCTTCGGCTATCCTCAGTATCGACAAAAAGCGTAGGTTTTGATTGGTAATCTTGAGTTGTCATCTTTTGAAAGAGAGTAACTTGCTGGATGGACACCTTGATGTTGACGACAATTCACCAGTTTTATGAAAACATGCAATTTGTAGCTCAAAAAAGACCCATTACGATGCTCAAGTCACCACATAAGAAAACCTAAACCAATAGCTCTGACCTTCTTGCCATCTTAAAATAAGTGATGAGTATGGCTCTGTAAGCAGTTGCCGGAGTAGAAGGTCAGCAAAGAATTGATACAGACCAAAAGCTGCAACTCGACTTTGTGCCTCCTGTTCATAAATCCAGTTTAATAAAGGCATTTTAGATAAGAAGAGATAGGATAATATTCTATTTTGATGCACTGAAATCTTAGTGTATCATGTACATATAATGACAATTCTTATCATGGAGAGAAGTGCCATAACAGAATAATAATTAGCTGAATCAAATTATTTGTAAGAAGCATTATCATACAAAGTAACAGAAAAGTTATAACCTGAACAGATCCATATTCTTCATCTAGTTCAGGTAACTGGATTTTCATCAAGCCTCCAGACTTCTGACTCTTACTACGGCCAGTAGCTCCCCGCAGCACATTAACAGAATATACAAATTTGCCATCTCTCTCAGATATTTTATTATACTTTGGTGCTTCCCAACCAAGTTTATGACAACTTTTGTACAACAGCTTTCAGCATTTTACCATAGTCTCCCTGTAGTTGAGCAAAAAAAGAAAGAAAAGAACGGCTACAAAATAGTGCATAGTAAAAGCACAAATCAAACATGAAACATGTCCCACCAATATGAAGAAAAAAAGGGAAAAAGCACTTGTGCCTTCTTCCATATATCATCTATGTTTCCAAGAAGATGGCCCCAACCATCATGTGATAATTTCTCTATTTGTTGCTGTTCCAAGATTTCTGGAGCCACTGCCTCCAAGCAGATGAGCCTTCAAAGAACATGTTATCAAGCTCTACCACCTCTTCATCTACCTCCTTTGTATAAGTTCTATGGACATCCTTAGGAATTGCTTTTTTCAAATCAGATCCTTCATCAACATTGCCTATACTCGCAGATTTTTTCTCAGTTGCCTCTAAATCATTATGAACACCCTGGACATTTGCAGTTTCAGAATTTGAAGATACAGAATTGGCAGGATGGCTTATATGTCCGTTCAGGCTTCCATGCTCGGAATTCTTTTTTGCAGCTGTAAAGTGTGGGAGGGAATCATAAGATAGATCAGTGAAAACTATCAACTATGTAAAACTTCCAAAAACTTGTCAGGGCCATTATTAAAAACTAGTAGACGACATGTGTCATAGTTACAACATGAATGCCCTACCTTAATGAAATATGAATGCCCTACCTTAATGAAATGACGCGCAGCTCTCCTGCGTAGTTCGAAAAAAAAACATGAATGCCAGTAATACAATGAGCAAAGTTACCTTGCTCTAACGCCTATTTGGATTTGCTTTGACAACTTCAAAACTTCGTAAGGAGTGATCTTCCCATGTAGAGGAATCATTGGAATTTGCGTCCTCCTCCTAACATCAGTGAAATCCAAAAGAAAATTTATACGATTATATATCAATAAACATGATATTAAAAGAAAGGAAAAGGAATAACAGCTAACAAAAAGACTTTATAAAGGAAGAAAGAAAGTGGTAGAGGAATCATTCAATTCATTGCGAAATTGTGTGCATAGGACATTCTGATGTTGGGTACATGCAATGCGAGTATCAGCCGTGTACAACAACAACAACAACAACAACAACAACATAGCCTTTTGTCCCAAGCAAGTTGGGGTAGGCTAGAGATGAAGCCCAAAAGAGACAAGAAACAGGGAGACACGTAAAGGGACATAAAGGGCACAAGACAAAAAGAGGTCACGGTTCAGGCACGTTGATTGCCAATCTCCAAGCGCTCCTGTCCATAGCTAAATCCTTGGAGATATTCCACTCCTTAAGATCTCTCTTAACGGACTCGTCCCAAGTTAGTTTAGATCGACCTCTACCGCTCTTTACATTATCGGCCCGCTTTAGAACTCCACTACGCACCGGCGTCTCAGGAGACCTCCGTTGGACATGTCCAAACCATCTCAACCGATGTTGAATCAATTTCTCCTCAATTGGTGCCACCCCAACCCTATCCCGAATATCGTCGTTCCGGACTCTATCCCTCCTTGTGTGCCCACAACACCAACGCAACATACGCATCTCTGCTACACTCAATTGCTGGACATGTCGCCTTTTTGTAGGCCAACACTTAGCCGTATATTTATAATTTATTGCAATAATCCCTCTGATACATTGATACCATTTTAAGTGAACGGTGTCATGTTTTCATAATTTCCCATTCATGTGGGTTGTCCCCAGCTTGGAACTTGGAAAAGCTCGTATCCTTTCTTTATAAGAAGGGTATTACATCGCTCTACAAAAAAAAGTTTATCTTTTGTTTCAATCTGTTGACTATCCTCACCACAGGGTATTACTTCGCTCTACAAAAAACTACACATTGGAGACCATGTCAACATCTGAAACTGCGGTGAGGATAGTTAACAGATTGAAACAGAAGATAAACCATGAGCGAAAAAGATAAGAAAAGACTTCAATTGTTGTGAAACAGATTTCTCAGTGAATAATAGTTACCATTTTGAGTTTTTTTTTTCAAACAATAAAAACATTGGGCTACTTTAGCACAACAAATCAATCATTTGTCTTCTAAACTGCAAGTCGCACAAGTTCATGATGTAGAGGCTCTTAGTATCCATGGGAAGTTCAGTACAACCTCAGGGAAGTATGAAACAGAGCGATACAATTACAGAATAAGCATCTATACCTCCTCTTGCTGGTCTATGTATTGACGAATCCATGCAGCTTGCAACAACCGCCCATCACCCAGTGACACATTCTCTTCTCTCTGCCCACCGATTCTAACTTCCAATCCCTCAGTGCATCACCTTCACCTCCTCAGGTTCACGACTCTGGCACCCAATTGCCCTTGTATGTGGACAGTACTTCAACAGAACCTTCAGCTCCTATATCACATACCAACAATGTGATCATCACATGATTCTAGCATGAAATAACAACACCTAATTAATCAACCAATCAGCGCCCTATATAGGTGGAAAAGAAGAGACAAACTCAACACTTCAACATTTATACAATATTGGAAAAGAAGAGACAAACCAGCGAGTTCATGGACTGTCAAGAGTATTGGCCCAAACAACATCTGAAGAGGAAGCCTAAGGTCTAGACTGAATCAGAAAGAAGCATCAAGCAGAACAGAAATATACAAATCTTCCTGCTCCCAACAGAAATATATAAGACAAACAGAGGAAAGGAAGCAAATCTTCCTGCTCCCAACAGAAATATATAAGACAAACAGAGGAAAGGAAGCAAATTTTCCTGCTCCCTATCGAGATCCTCTTCCCAATTATCCCTGTGATTGCTCATGTAGTCTTTTTTTTTTTGACAAGTCACATAATCAGGTTGTTCTCACCGGTGACCACGGGTGTGACAGCCACTTCACAGATAAACAAGAAAATCACAGAATGCAGGCAAATGATCAATGATGTAAAATCCGTAAAAGTGTAGGAGAAAAGACACACATCGCAAATGAGCACCCTAGTAGACTGATGAGAACACAAGCACACACAGAGAGGAATGTGTGTAAACGTGTTGAACCATTCATCGCCTAATAAACCTTAAACCCTTGAAATTTCATACCTGTGAGAGGTGGTGGTGCTGGTGCCAGCGCTGTAGAACTTGAGGGGGAGCTGATTGCCAGGCAGATTAAAGCATAGCCAGTCCAACGCCGAGTCAAACGTCGCTGAATCCTACCTCATAAAAAACAAGACACAAAAGGAGAGAACAAGCTGGACCAAACAAAAACAGATTTCTACACAAACAAGGGCGATGATTCCTGATCCAGTGCACCCCAAACATTTAGAGTTCTTGTTCACATGAACAAGTCAACACCTCACAAAACAAACAGCAGCCCCTGTTTTAGCCAACGACTATTTTTGATTCACCCCTGAAATCTGTGTATCATAAAAAGAAAGGCAAATAAACCCTCCTTTTGTATGAATTCATGAATCAAATAGTATGATTGACCGGATTTTAGATTTTTTGAATGCATCAGTAATTCACTACATTTCATAAAGTTGACTCAAAGAAAACTGGGTCTAATTGGCAAATCAAACAATATATAAGAGAACACAATCCAGAACAATAATAACTTAGTATAGAACATCCTGTGACAGCATGTACCAGATTAAAAACGAAATTATCCGCGATTATTTAACCACCCCAATCCTATTACAAGATCACGCAGGCAGGATTGTGATCCACGCAGGCAGGATTGCGAATCCACAACAGCCAGCCAAGCTTAAACCATACCACCACATACTAGAACAGAAGTCACACAATAATAAAGTAGCCCGCAAGGAGAAACAGATTTCTTAGATCTTGTCGATGTCCTCGTCCTCGAACTGGATGTAGTCGCTGCCCTCCTCGCCGTCCTCAGGCCCATCGACGTCGACGCCCTCGTTGAGCCTGAGCGTCTCGGGGAGCTCCCCGTAGGCCTTGAGCAGGCGCGCCTCGTCGTTCATGTACTTGAGGATGACGTCGGCCTTGTCGTCCTGGTAGTCGCGGAGGCCGACGAGGACGATGTCCCGGCCGCGATCCAGACCTTCTTGTGCATCTTACCCCGGATGTGGCAGAGGCGGCGCGTGCCATCGACGCAGATGGCCTCGCACCGCCCGTTGCCGAGCATCCGGGTCACCTGCGCGTACTCCTGCCCGTCTTCCTTGAAGACGAGCTCGCGCTTGTCGTCGTCGGCCTCGTTCTTACCACGCTTCCGGTTCTTGCCTCCCTTACCCTTGTTCTTCGGCATCTTCGCGGGGGACGGGAGCGGCGAGACGAAACCCTAGGCGCGAGATCGAGGTGGGGAAAGGGAGCGGTGCGGGTTGCGGTTCGTGGGTGTGTTGTGTTTGGAGGAGGGTGCGGCCGGCGGCGGCGAGTTTATAGGGTGAACGCGTGGGGAGGAGGGGTGGAGGCCTATGGTTCGTTGGATCTAGGGTTGGGCGGCGTGGACCGCTGGGATAGGGAAGGCGGGGTCTCAGTTTCTGGATAAGGGCCACGTTTAGATTGAAAAAAATTTCAAACTAATAAATAGTACTATTTTTGTTTTATTTGACAAATATTATTTAATCGTGGACTAACTCGGCTCAAATGGAAAAAAATTAAAACTAAAAAGTTGTAGACCTCGTAACTCTTGAAGGGCCACTCCCGAGAAGTTGAAGAGTTGAAAAATCAACTTTTGAAAAATCATAACTCTTGAATAAGATGTCGGATGAAGATGAGTTTTATACGAAAATTGTAGATCCCGATGAGGTCTACAGCTTTCTAGTTTTAAGTTTTTCCATTTAAAGACGTTAAAAAGTTTAAAAATAATAATATAAAATTTCAGCACCATAATAGTCGCGTACTGGCGCTTGCCGCATTAGAAAATTAATATATTTTTTATATGGAGTTAAATGAATATACTTTTTATACCAAAGTTGAAGCCCTCAATGAGATTTACAAATTTGTAGTTTTGAGTTTTTTCATTTGAGGACGTTAAGATGCTTAAAAAATAATATAAAATTTCAGCGCCTATCGAAAATAGAAAACCGCTTTTTGAAACCAGCCTAAGGTTGAAAATTAAACGGTTTCAAGAGTTGAAGGGCCAAAGTTATCCGGTTTTGAAGTTTTAGGTTAAAATCCGGACTTTGACAAGAGTTGGAGGTCGTAAATTGGACTTAACCCTAAATAAATTGACAGAGCACCTGCCGAATTTGCTAAAAAAAAAAACTCTCCCTATCAGCTGTACTAGCCGGCTCTTTTGCTGGAACTTTAAATAAAAAACACTTAAATCCTGTACTCGAAGCCTCCAACAGCATGTTCATCCACCTCTACTCGAAACCACAAGCACGCTGATGCACTGCATCTAGGCTTCTCGCGGCACCACCAGCATGGGCTCCCGCGTTCGAGTTCTCAACGTCACCCATGTCCGACCCCCTAAAACCTCCAATCCTCTGCCCGACAACGACGACCACACCATCAAGGTTTCGCTCTTCGACACCATGTTCCTCGCCTACCAGCCGATGCAGCGCCTCTTCTTCTACGAGGGCGACGACCTGCCGCCCTTCCCTGCCCTGCTCCGCACGCTGCAGTCCTCCCTGGCCGCCACGCTCGCCGTCTTCACCCCGCTCGCCGGCAACTTCGCGGTCTCCAAGTCGGGGGACGTCGTCATCGACTGCTCCCCGGGCGCCGTCTCCCAGGGCGTCAGGTTCGTCGAGGCCGACTACGCCGGCAGCACCGACGACATGCGCCGCCTTGCCAGCGACGCCGAGCACGACGCCGAGGCGTACGCGCAGCTCGTGCCCACTCTCGTGGTCAGCGCGCTGCCGGCCCGCGCGCTGGCCGTGCAAGTGACGAGGCCCGCGGACGCGGACGACGGAGGCGGGTTCGGAGCCGTGGTGGTCGGCGTGTCTATGTGCCATGGAGTGGGCGACGGCCAGGCGCTGTGGGAGTTCATCCGAGTGTGGGCTGCCGCGGCGCGGGGCGGCTCGCCGGCCTTGCCGGGACTCCTGCCGTCGGTGTTCGACCGCGCGGTGATCAACCGCCACCCCAAGGCAGAGGCGGTGTCGCGCACGTTCCTGCGAATCTTCGCGCCGGCATTGCCGATGGTGAGTTGCTCCGTTAATTCAGCGTGTTTGACTGCCAGTGTTGCGGTGCCGAGCTACATCACTTTTTTTTCATTAATCGCCGTGGAAAATGAGGACACCGGACAAACATTTCTCAATCATTGTGATCCAATCAAGTTGGCACAGTGAAGTCTTCTCAAATGTCAATCACTGTTCCTGATCACTCGCTGCCACAGCAGAAGACAACGAGGATCAAGTTGCTTGAGAGTTGAGACGACGCTGGAAAAAAAAAGAAATAAATTTGTGTGTACCAGGACATCCCAACACTATTTCTCAGTTGAATTATACTTTTTAAGGTGTCAAAAATTTGGCTGCCATGGAATCTCAGTTCACTTCAATTTTCTTGAAAAATTGCATGGAATAATTCGCGTTGCAATCACATCATCGTGTGAACAGGTGAACGCATTCCCAAAACCGGACACGACACTCCAAGGGAGAAGAACCTACCTTCTCAGCGCCAGCCAGATCCGGTCGCTGAAGCAGCGCATTTCACCGCAGAGCAGTGGCAGTCTCGCCGACGGCGACAGCGCACCACCGGCCGCCGTAGCGAAGCCCCCGACGACCTACGCCGCCGTGGCGTCCCTGGTCTGGACGTCCGGCGTCCGCGCCAAGAATGCGCTGAGCCGCGCCGACGACGACGCCTACCTCCTGTTCGCCGCGGACTGCCGCGCCCGCCTGCGCCCGCCCATGCCCGCCGCGTTCTTCGGCAACTGCGTCAAGCTGTGCTACGCGAGGGCTACGGTGGGCGAGCTCAGGGACGGCGGCGCAGGCGCGCTGGCCCGCGCCGCGTCGGCGGTGCGGGAGGCGGTCCGGGAGCAGCTGGAGGACCCGCTGGGCGACGTCGACCGGTGGCTGGAGCGCTACCAGGCGGTCCCGCCGGACAGGTTCGTGCAGATAGGATCGTCCAACCGGTTCGCCGCGTACGATACGGACTTTGGCTGGGGTAAGCCGAGCCGGGTGGAGCTCGCGGCGGTGTTCGTCAGGGAGTTCATGGCGGTGGTCGGGGCGCCGGACGGCGCAGTGCAGGTGTCCGTGGTGCTTGACCGGGGACGCATGGAAGACTTCGAGGCCAACTTCTTGTCGCAGTTGGACGGTTTGGAATGACTCTTCTCATTGGTACACTGATACTCCTATGGGATTGCCAAATGAACTCCTCTTTATTAACATCTGAATTACTTGTTTCCCTTTTTCTTCCCTTATGTACTCTCTTCGTCCTACAATATAGTGTATTCTAAAAATTTTAGAGCAGACTAAGAAAGAATAAAAAAAGTATGTGCCTCACTTTATTTTCTAACTAGGCTATTATTAGAGGGTGGAGGAAGTAGATTTATAGTGATTTTCTAAAATTGCAGGTACAATCGATATAACTAAATTTGGTTGATGAACAACTCCAGAACATCATAATTTTATACTCCCTCTATTCTAAATTAGAAGATGTTTTGGTTTTTCTCTATATATACATTGATTTTACCATGTATCTAGACATAATGTATCTAAAAAAAAGCTATGTATCTAAGTGCATAGCAAAAGCTATGTATCTAAAAAAAACAAAACATCTTATAATTTGAAATGGAGGGAGTAATACAATACTTTTAATCCAGGTGCTAAACATTAAAAGGATAGTTGCATGCATGATCATAAAAATTCAAATGGGCCTAGTAAATTGTCTCCATTTATTCCTTAGATCTAGTAAACGCGGTTGGTCTATGTATGTTGTGGATGACACCATGATGGATTGTGTTGTTTGTGTGTTAATTTTCCAGTGGCACTATAATAAATTAAAAGAGATTGGGTTTTGTTAAGATAAGTGAAGAATTAATAAAATTTGAATACACACCGTCTTTTAATGAAGTGGCCCGTCGAGTTAGATTGCTTTTGGATGTTGCTGAGGATGCGTGTGAAGCTTTGGTACCTAGTAGGTTTGATACTTCGATGCTAGTGAAAAATGACTCACTATGTGCTCATGCGAATTAAGTCACATGGAACTTTTATAAGAATTTAGTGAAGAGATCTCAAATGAATTGTAGGTCGTAATTGACAATGCGCTAAGGGTTGAGGGCGATAGTTCCATTGCGAGGGAGCATTGATATTGATAAGGAGCCAATTGAGCATGTAAACCAAGAAGGCCCATCATCACGCCAAGAAAAGCTTCATACCAGACTTATCTTATGTATCGATTCGTGAGATGGCCCAAGATTGTCCTAGTTATGACGAGGCTCATGTTAATAAGGACTATGATGTAGAGACCTTTGAGGAGTAGGCGAATGGAAAAAGGGTTGTCGATGATCAAGATGGTGACGATGAGGGGAATAAAGAAAGGGTAGATGATAATGTCCATGAGTTTCAGTGGCATGGGGGTGATGCGGTGGCAGAGGCTAGTCAAAGGCATGAACAAGTGATTGGGGAAACATAGGCATTGCCCATCATGATGAAGTCATTACATGGTCGTACCCATCAGCCATTGACTATGTCAGGCATAATGATTCCACCATTGACATCGAAGGAGAGGAGGTAGCTTGACACTACCAGTGTAGTGGTTCTCGATGTCGCTATCTTTGTTTGAGGACATTAGTTTAACAAAGCTTGTGTTTCGTAAGGGTGGATAGAGGTCCACGGAGTCGAAAGCAAATAGTGAGAAGGTGTTCGTCCATAAGGGTATGGTTTTTGAGAGCCTTGAGGACCTCAAGTTCTGGCTTAAGGATGATTTGGTGCAACATCAATGTCCATAAGATGTGGTTCATTCATCAACCAAGCTTAGGTAAATGGTTCGTTGCCAACAAGGCTGTGGATGGGGTGTATGGACATGTCCTGTTGACGATGAGGTTCAGAAGTGGAGGGTCACTAGAGTGAATCAACCACACACCTGTGGTATCTTAAGTCCGTCCCAAGAACACTCTCATGACAAGGCACATTTGGTTGCTAGATAAATGGTATTGCCGACCCAAACGCTTGTGTCTTCGTGTTAATTGGATCCATTGTAGGGTTCACCAATTACCATGTAAAATTCATGAAGATTTTTTTTATGCAGTAAGGAATATTGATTTGTCAACTATGATTTGATCTATTAGATTTCAATAAAGCATGGTAACTTACCATATTCATTTTTTAATCGCCACATCCTAAAATATAAGCGAGTTTGCCCCAATATTAAACTATTTCAATTTTGTCTAAGTTTATAGAGAAGAGTATTATCGTCTATTTAGTTACATCAAGACGCAGGGAATTGCAACCAAATTGACTGGAAATTGGAGGCACTGGTTCCATTTGTCTTTGTAGGCCACAAAAGGGTTGATATAATGTGTCTTCTTGGAGCGATCGATCAGTGTTTCGCAGTGTGTCCAACCATGCTTGCCAAATGGTAGTATTCTAGCCTCCACAGTTTATATTTTACACATTAGAAAATTGTGAACTTCGATATCATCTAGGAACCTAGGATAATAAATTGTTTGCAACTCAAAAGCAGCAGGCAGTGATCAACAAGCTACCAGCACCATGAGGTCCCGGGTGCGAATTCTCGCCGTCACCCACGTGCTTCCAGCCCCAGATCATCAGACTGCCATCCGGTCACCAGAAGCCGTCTCCGACGACGGCCATGTCAAGCTCTCGTTCATGGACGCCTTGTTCGTCGACAGGGTGCCAATGCAGCGGCTCTTCTTCTACGAGGGCCCCGATGTCCCGCCCTTCCAGTCCCTTGTCCGCTCCCTGAAGTCCTCCCTCGCCGCCGTGCTTCCCATCTTCCAACCCCTCGCCGGCAAGCTCACCCACTGCGCCTCGACGGGCGACGTCGTCGTGGACTGCTCCCCGGCCGCGGTCTCGCCAGGCGTCAGGTTCGTCGAGGCCGAGTACGCCGGCAGCATCGACGACATGGGCCGTCTCGCCGTCGGCGACGAGCACCACACGGAGGCGTTGACGCTGCTCGGGCCGGAGCTGAACGCGGGGCGTCTGCCTGCCCCAGTGCTCGCCGTGCAGGTCACGAGGCCCGCCATCGGAGCTGGGCGCGCCGGCGTGGTGGTCGGGGTGTCCATCCACCACGCCGTCTCGTCGTGACCCGGCGTCGGACATGGTCACGCCGCCGCCGACATGGGATCGGACGGCGATCCCGTACCCCAAAGCCGAGGAAGTGGCTCGCAAGTTCTTGCGCACGGTTGCGCCGGCGCTGCCTGTTGCAAGATCGCCGTCCTTGTACACGCCACTGGAGCAGCGGAAGAGAAGCTTCCTGCTCCGCGCCGACGACATCATGTCGCTGAAGCAGAGCATACTGACACAAAGCCAGGCCATCGGCGGACACTTGGGCACATTCCCAAGCACCTACGTCGCGGTGTCGTCGCTGGTGTGGACGTCCATCGTCCGCGCAAAGTCCCTAAACGACCCCGACGGCGGCGACGCCTACTTCCTGGTGCCAGTGGACCTCCGGCGCCGCCTCGGCCCGGCGCCGGCGGTCGAAGAGCGCTACTTCGGGAACTGCGTGGCGCCGTGCTTCGCGAGGGCCGCCGTGCGCCACCTGCGCGACGGCGGCGCCGGGCTGGGACACGCCGCGGCGGCTATCAGCGACGCGGTCCGCGCGCAGCTCAAGGACCCGCTGGGCGGCGCGGATCACTGGCTCGAGGACTTCCTCGCGGTGCCCAAGGAGAGGCTCACGTTCACGGGGTCGTCGAACAGGTTCATGGCGTACGAGACGGACTTCGGGTGGGGCGCACCGAGCCGGGTGGAGCTCGTGTCGCTCTTCACCAGGGAGCTGGTGTTGCTGCTGGGCGCGGAGGACGGCGGCGTGCAGGTCACCGTGGCGCTGGACCATGCCCACATGGAGGGCTTCGCAGCCAACTCCATGCAGGTGTCACGACGAGAGGACGGAGCCAAAAATTAGGAGTAATATAACGACGCAGGTGGTTGATAATTTGCTTGGGGTGTACTGCAGTGTTTGAGACTATGTGTTTGTAATAAGCCAAACAAACAAGAGCAGTTTCGGGAAAAAAAAAAAAGAAGGGTGCTGCATATCTTCAGGCTTCAGGTGATCTTTTTTCAATAGTTGACGATTGCTGTATTTTAATTAGAACATATTTTAATTCAATAAAAAACAATTTTATCATAAGTCTCATATTAAATGCTAAATCTGAGTCCTATATAGGATTTTGACTAAATTAAACATTGACCCAACTTAAATATCATCAATTTAAGTTGGCTGTGTCCACCACGGAGAAGATCAGAGGAAGCCGGGAAGATGGTCGGGGGCATCGGGGACGTGGAAGAGGTGGGCTGGGACTGACGTATCGTATCGACGGCTGCTTTAGGAAAGATGGGAGGTCGACGGACCTCTCGATCTGGCCGACAGTAGGTCCGAGTGTCCGACGGCGGACGAGGTGCTAGCGGGGAAGAAGGCTGGCGTCAGGCTCCTGCGGGCGGCGGTGTTAGGCGGTTTTCGAGCACGTGGTGAAACGGTCGGAACAAAAATTTGGGTAGCCACCTCTTGGCCCAACAGGAATTACCAAATTTAGGAGACCTAGTAGATAGTTTGTTGGAGCTGTTTAGTAGTGTTGCTAGAGATGCTCTAAAGCTAACAAGCGGGCTTGGTATTGTTCTACACAGTAAGTAAAGTGCTGATGCAAATGCCAATCAGCATAATGTCAATCAGCATTCAGCAGTCAAGGACCCCCCCAACTATGCCTCGTTCCCTTGCTCGCTACCCGCAGGCCGCAGTCGCAGCCCGCAGGTTGGACGCGAAGCCCTCCATATGCTCTGGATCGAGCGTCACGGTGACCTGCACGCCGCCGTCCTCCACGCCCACCAGCAACACAAGCTCGGTGGCGAACAGCGACACGAGCTCCACCCGACTCGGCGCCCCCCACCCGAAGTCCGTCTCGTACGCCATGAACCTGTTGGACGACCCCGTGAACGTGAACCTCTCCTTCGGAGCCGCGAGCAACGAGTCCAGCCAGCTCTCCATGGCGCGCACCGGGTCCTCCGGCTGCGCGCGGATGGCGTCACGGATGGCCGTGGCCGCGCGCGCGAGCCCGAGCCCGGCGTCTCCCCACAGGTCGCGCGCGGTGGCTCTGGCCACGCACGGCACGACGCAGTTGCCGAAGTACCGCTCGTTGACCTCAGGGCCGAGGCGGCGCCGGCGGTAGTCCACGGCCACCTGAAAGTAGTAGTAGGTGTCGTCGCCGGTGACGGCGAGGTGCGGGGCCGGGGACTTGGCGCGCACGATGGACGTCCACACCAGGGACGACACCGCGACGTAGGTGCTTGGAGGTGTGTCCAGCTGCTCGGCCACGGCGGTCTCTGTTTGTGTCCGTATGTGCTGCTTCACCGACTGGATCTCGTCGGCGTGGATCAGAAAACTTCTCCTCGACCGGTCCGGCGGCGAGCACGAGGAAGGCGATCTGACCTGCTCGATTGTCACTCAAAATCCGCTTCAGAAAATTGTCCATATACAAACCATGTAACGAAGAGGATCGATATCCAAATAGCTAGGTGCAGTGGCAGCGATTACCACAGGCAGCGCCGGCGCAATCGCGCGCAAGATCTTGGAGGCGAGCTCGTCAGCTTCGGGGTACCGAATCACCGTCCGGTCAAACGTCGGCGGCACGAGGCGCGCCAGGGCCTCCGAGCCCTCCTCCGCCCGCGCCACGGCTGTCCACGCCCTCATGAACTGCCACACGGAGTGGCCGTCGGCCACGGCGTGGTGGATGGCCACCCCGACCACCACAGCGCGCCCGCTGCCGACGGCCGGCCTGGTGACCTGCACCGCTATCACCGGGGCCGGCAGCTGCCTCGCGTCGAGCTCGGGCCCGAGCTCCATCAGCGCGTCCCTGTCGCCCTCGTCGTCGCCGCCGCCACTGGCCACGCGGCGCATGTCGTCGATGCTGCCGGCGTACTCGGCCTCCACGAACTTGACGCCAGGCGACACCGCGGCCGGCGAGCAGTCCACGGCGACGTCGCCGGCTGATGGGCGGTAGGTGAGCTTCCCTGCGAGAGGGAAAAAGATGGCGAGCACGGTGGCGAGGGAGGACCGAAGGGAGCCGACGAGGTCCGGGAAGGGCGGGACGCCGGGGCCCTCGTACATGAACAGCCGCCGCATCGGCATGGCCCTGTCGACGAACAGGGAGTCCATGAACGTCAGCTTCATGATGCCGTCGTCGTCGGGGAGGGGCTGCGGCGACGGCGAGTACAGCGCAGCTCGATTTTGATCCGGGAGGACATGGGTGACGTTGAGAACTCGCACGCAGGAGCTCATGCTCATCGTACGGATAATCTGGCGATGCAAGAACCAGCCAGCCAGCAGGAGTATGATCAAACTATCAAAGCACATTACACGTCGGTCTCACCTGCTGCCGGCGACTTCTCGCCCACCATTGTATCGATTGGAGACAAAGGCCAGGGTGGTTGGGAACTTGGATGGTGCTGTCAGTGTCGGTCGCTTGTGTTGCCTATATACTGCTTCTTCCCACGATTTTTTTTTTCTTAAACCTTCTCTTGTTGTCTCGTTTAATAAATTTCAGTAGGGTTCTCAACCCCTCCGGTTATCTCTCAAAAAAACATACAAGTCAATATAATTATATTTAACTAGGTTTATAAATTATATTTATCATCAAATTATGTTCCATGATTATAATAATCCAATATACTTGTCACTCATCATAATTATTAGTACTTTATTATATGGTAAACTTTGTTTAGAGACACCATTCATATGTGGTATCTACTGGTAAACATTGTTAATCTAGAAATTTGCCCAATATCATTATATTCTTTTATATGCCGGCCATCTAAATGTGTAGAGGGTTAGGATTTAGGGATTTTGAGGGACCTATGTCTACCGACCTAATATAGAGGGAATTGCAAGGTGATCGTTGGACAACTGGCAGTAGTGGGACGGTGAGAAAGGTGGTGATATAGCAAACTACCAATCACAGAGGAGGAGAGCGTTTAGGAGGAGTTGAAAAGGGATTATGGGGGAGGTAACCATAACCATTGTGCTTTACTCGGCGTCGGCGAGGAAGTAAGGATGGCAATCGGTTGGGTTTGGACCTGTGCTACTACAAAATCAATTTTTGGAGATTGGCAACCTGATTAACAAAGGCATACATCTTGGGGTGCTGCCTCTAGATCGTTAACAGGTAGGTGTTCTAATGAGATTCACTACTACATAAATGATTTTGCGAGGCAGTGCCATTTTATTAACCGAGGCGGTCGTAAAAACCAACCGCCTCCGTAAATGCCGATGGAGGCAGTCAATTTTATTTACGGAGGCGGTCAGAAAACAACCGCCTCCACAAATCGATTTACGGAGGCGGTCTGCCTCCAAAAATAGTCTATTTTTGGAGGCGGTCGTCTTAAGGCGTCCGCTGTAACAGAACCGACCAATTATACGAGATTAAGTAAGAAAATCATTCACCGAGCAGACGATTTAGCAAACTTAAGCCCGTATAACCCGGTAGTCCGTGAAATCACGACGGATTTCAAACCAACTTACATACCAGCCAAGATCGTAATAAGTTCAGCGGTCACCATCACAAGTTACATAAAAGTTCTCGTCACAAATACATCGGAGTTTAAACATAGTTATTACAAACCAGTTTCAAATGAAAGTAGCAGAAGCATTTAGTTCAAATCACACACTCACACAGAGTTCAAAATACAGTGCCAGCTCAGAATCATCTTCCAACAAAAGCATCAGGCGAGATGTAGTGAATGACCATTGCCCATGGTCCTAAGCTTCTCCCATCGCAGGATAAAGGCAGTTGATACAGTAGCCGTAATACATCTGCCCATCTGCAACAAGTGGGAACAAAGCCCTAAGTATAAGAAGGTACTCAGCTAGACTTACCCAACAGAACCAAAATAAAAGACACTAAGGATCATGACAGGCTTTCTGGTGGGGTAGCTGACTCATTTGCAAAAAAACATTTTTAGCATTTAAAGAATCTTTTCAAAGCTTTGCATCAAGTTTAATCTTTATTAACCTGCCAACTACATTTGCACCTGTACTAGAGTAACATGTAATTAAACAGGTAATGATAACCAATGATCATTAACAACTTCCATTATGTCATATTTCATATAACTGTCCAAGTGTTCCATCAATATTACTACGATGAAGTAGCTCAAGTCAAGTGCTCATTATCCAGTGAACGATGGCGATTCGAATCGATTATTAACCAGTTGGTAATTTATTCCTCACATAAACCTCACTCACCCGCTAAAGTGAGGTGTTGGTCACCGAGTCAACCATTCAGGTAAAGTCGCGAGCTTGCCAGGAACCATATGTACCCGGGGGCCGTCCGACTGCTCTTTGGCCTTATCATCGCGCCCCCGTATCCTGCCACTACTGCTCCGGTACAGTGCGTTGCGGGCAATCCACTCGGCCCGAATAATCTCCCAGCTTCGCGGTCAAAAGGTACATTATTCGGCCAGCTAAATGTAAGGCATGCGTTCAACATGACTCGAGGCCCAACAACGGTCGGTCCTTAATCGACACAGACGGAAAACACTACAGTTCGAAACCCTGCAAGTTTCCGCTCGGTCTCAATTTCACATTCACACTTAGTTATTCTCCGATGACATACTTTCTCAAGCAGATCCAGGTAACCACCTATAGCTCGCAGGTGACAGAAAATCACCCGACTTCTACCGGTCTAAGCAAGCTAAGCAATTACTTGACTGCGAATAACAAGGTGACAAGGATAGGGTAGAACGGAGTAAACAAGGTATAATGCAGCAACGGTTGCAAACAACTCCTAAACATAATGCAACAGTTAAAGTAAAGCATTAATAAAATATTTGCAAACCGGGGGAGAAAAATGCTTCGGGGCTTGTCTCTCTCGAAAGAGCTCGGACGGTGGTCTGGGCACTCTGGAAGATCCTCACCGACCTCCTCGTCGGCTTCGGGCACTTCCTGCTCCTCGGGCTGCTCTTCCGGCTCCTCGGGAACTGCTACCGTCGTTACTTCCTGCGATCCTGTATGATGCAATCGTATAAGTGCCTGTGCCTAGGTGCAATGCAGAAATGACATGTAATGGTCATGATGAATGAAATGTAGATAAATAGGTTCACTTTATTTCATAAAGTAGGAATACATTTTTTCTACAAGGTAGTCAACATTATCCAAGACTATACAGACTACAAGCACATGTCATCTACTGCATTCTCTTCTACTACTACTGTGCTAAGTCAACACATAAATCTAAGATGCTTTAAAGATACACCAAAGCAAATCCTATTAACTAGTCATGCATTAACAAGGTTAAATAAAACCAGACGCACGTTGCCCTCAAAGGATGTCTCTAGGTCTCAAAATGTGCAAAAGTTGCCCTCAAACCCCGGCCAACGTCTATTTATAACGAAGGGGTATATAGCTAGCCGTTACGGATGACGCAGTTCAAAACGGATGACCGGATGCACCGGTCAGGGTGTTCGGACACGTCCGGTCACTACAGGACAAGCGTGAACAATGCGCGTCAGAAGTTACCGTTGTTATGACCGGACGCGCTCTAGCGTATGACCGGACACACCCTAGCGAATGACCGGACGCGCCTCACCTAGCGTCCGGTCAGAGTCCAATAAGCTCCCATCACGACCGGACGCGTCCGATCGCACGTGACCGGACGCGCCGCGCGTCCGATCTTCACTTCGCTGCTCTCTGCTCCTCTGGACGCCTGACCGGACGCGCCGGTTCCGTAAAGGATCAGACGCGCCGGTCGCTCACTCTACTTTTGCGCATAGATGAACTGACCGGACGCGTTGGTCAGGCCAGACCAGTGTCCGGTCATTAACCTTAGGCGCGCTGACCGGATTGAACTGACCGGACGCGTCCGGTCATACCATGACCGCGTCCGGTGCAGCGTCCGGTCACCACAGTGACCTCCGTTCGCCTCCGTTTCTTTTCCGACTTCCGGCACAATAGAAAAATAGCCGTTTCACTTCTCCAAAAAACGCCGAATCCCGCCTCGCAAACTCGGCGGGAGGGAGAGAAGAACCCAAACCCTTCTCTACCGCTCAAACTCCACCGCCTTCACAAATGTGCTAACACCACCATGTGTAAACCACCATGTGCATGTGTGTTAGCATTTCACAATCATTTCTCAAGACGTTATGTTAGCTCTTTTACTAGATCCTAATGCATATGCTCAAGACAATGATCTAGTGGCACTTGATTCTTGAGCTAACTGTGATTGCCCCTCTTGATAGTCGGCTATGTATCCTAAACTCGGTCAATCACTTCTCTTCTCATCTTAGACCGGCAAAAGGAAAACCCTATGGTTATACCTTTGCCTTGCACTCTTAGATCCTTCTCTTCCACTTGATCATAATGTCTATCATATTATGTGCATCTCCACCATGATCATCATTTCATGTCTATGCACCATCTCTTTGTGATCTTGTGGCCACCACTCCTTGCCACATACACCTTCATCACATGTGTTGCTTATGCCTAACTCAAAACACTTAACATATGCATTAGCAACTTGGTGTCATTAATTACCAAAACCAAACTTGGGCTTTCAGGCCGGGCATCCCGGCTCCTGGGACCACGGCGGTGTGGTGGCCGCCGACGGCCAGCGGCCGCTTCTAGTCGCGAGCGGGCGAGGCGTGGAGAGCAAAAGAACCGCGTGGGAAAGGCGAACACAAAGGCATGATGCAAGGAGAGAAAGGGGAACGAGGGCGCCGATGGCGGAGCGCGAGCTCGGCGGCCCGGCTCGGTGGCGCGCACGGGAAGACGCTCAATTGAGCCTTACCGTCGGCGAGCATGGTGCACGGTGGTCTGTTTGGAGGGGAGGAGGAGGTGGCGGAGCGCGTGGCAAGACGAATCGGAAGGAGACGCGTTCGTTGCGTGGGAACGGTGGCTCGGAGGTGGAAGATGCCGGTAATGGCGCGCGGCGGCGGAGCACTGGCTGTGCGAGGGAGAGAAAGAGCACGTGGGCGAGAAAGTGAGCAGCGGGCAGAGCAGATGAAGGTGGAGACAGTGCACGAGCGCGGAGGCCACAGCTGCCACACGCGGGGCGTCGCCGCCATGCGGCCGCCACACGGCGTGCGCGGTCTGCCGTGGTCGGTCGCGCTGGCGCGGCGAGCGTGCGTGGGTGAGCGCGTGGGCGGAGGCAGACGCGGGCGCGGGCGCGGAGCAGGCCGGGCCGACTTCGACGGTTGGCCGGAAAGGAGGCGACGGCCCGGTAAAGCTGAGAATTTGATTTTCTTTTCTAAATAAAATTCTAGATTTTATAATTTGATTCAAATTCAAATTTTTGGAGATGAAAAAGATATTTTCACAAGTTGCCCCGAAACAAAAGTTGTTCAAAATTTAATTATCTACAACTTTCATTTAGGGCACTTTTTAAATTCTAAATAGATTTTGATTATCACAGTTTAAATAAATTCCAACTTAATTGCATGTGATGATGAACATGTATGAAATGCAATTGCTCATGATTTTAGGATGTAATGCATGCTTAACACCCAGGTGTTACAACCCTCCCCCTTATAAGAATCTCGTCCCGAGATTTTGGGTTACGAACCATTTGTTATAAAAATCCTCATAAGCTTTTTTTAGATATTCCCCCGTTTCCCAAGTTGCATCTTCTTCATCATGATGACTCCACTTATCTTATATATTTTCCCACATTATTCTGAGTAACCTTTCTTTAGAGTCCAACAACTCGAACCGGTTGCTCACGAGATATACCAAATCTGACTTGAGCTTTG